>CM062819.1:1565893466-1566572633 GCA_031772625.1 Pinus tabuliformis | reverse complement strand
TATATATTTGTAGGATGCGTGTCGATGCTTGTCTAGCAACCCGATCCCATTATGTGCAATTTGATACTTGATTTTAAATTTTTCGTTATAAGTCTACCTCACAATGTGTTAATTTCATGGTTGGTCTTTAAGTTTTCATTACAATGGGTTGACATCACCTCCACCAGTGTCAATTTGATAGTTGATTCTTAATTTTTTTTTTTTGCAATGTTTCAAGTTGTCTTAGGCTAAGATATCGTTATACATTTAACATTTAAAAAAAATTACTGTTAGTATAATAACTTTTTCATTTAGGTGTTCATTTTTAAAGTTTTTTTAGTCATAAATTTTTTTTCATAATGTCATGCTTGAAATATTTTGAAAACTCAAAATTGTTTTGTAGTCATAATCTTTGGTTTTAATTCCATGGTTGAAAAATTGTCAAGATTTTAATGTTTTTCTAAGTCGTGATATTTTATCTTTAATGTTATGGTTGAAAATAGTTATAAATATTTTTTCTTAGCACTATGCTTGAAAATTGTTGGAATTTTAAAGTTTTTCAAATAAGTGATATTTTAAATTTAATGGCATGCTAAATTTAATGCCATGCTTAAAAATCGTTGGAATTTTAAAGCTTTTCAAAGAGGTGATATTTTATCGTTAATGTCATGCTTGAAAATTGTTGGAAATTTAAAGTTTTTTAGAGTGATGATATTTTATTTTTAATGTTATTATTAAAAAATATTGAAAATGTACCCTTGAGATTTAAGACATAGGGAAGGCATGGTCCATGAAACTTCTTTGAGATTTAAGTCATAGGGAAGGCATGGTCCATGAAAGCCAAGCCTAGAGAGCTTGGGGAGCTTGCTCTATAATAGAAGCCAATTTCCATTGACAAGCACCACATTTTCTATATGCTTCTATCAGTAAGATATTGAAGAAGTTATGTCAGTTCAAGCATATTTTTCCAGTATTTATGAGAGAGTTTCTTAAAGGGCATATCCTAATTTTTAGCAATGCCACTTCTGTTAAAAAAAACCTTGTCCGAAGGCTTGAAGCCATGTCTTGAGATTTCATTTTCTTTTCTCAGTAAGTACTAATTGGTTGATATTATTATTCCAACGTTTTGCACCAGGGAGCAAAAATGGCAGCCACAACTTCGCTATTCACCATGTGTGGGCATTCCTAGTTCAACTATTTTTGTTTTGATCCACATATAGATTATGCTAGATTCACTCACACTTCATATTTAATTTTTTTGGGATTATATGTATTGAGAGAAACCAGGGACATTTTAAAAGTACATAGAATTTATGATTTTGTCTTTGTTTGTGTAGAGCTAAATTAAGTGTATTAAGAGTTCCTATAATAAAAAACTTCATTTAGAGTAAGTGTTTTGTAACTTAAGCTTTACTGCATGTCATTACTAACATGATTTACTGCATGTGTTGATTTAAAGTATGCAGATGGGAATTTGCAGAACCAAATCTCCCCCTTGTTTTCCCATTTGTGGAGTTTGAAAAGGGTTTTCGAGATAAAGTTCAGTTTATCAGACAGAATTGATGATCAACATTTAGCTTTTGAAAGATTTATATATCATATAAATTTATAAATATATATATATATATATATATATAAAAAGAGCATAAATTGATATAACCATACAAAAAGAAGATACAGGTTAGGGTTTTCAATATTCCCATTCTTTGTACATCACCTAGCAATTTGTATCTTAGTCTTGATCTATAATGTAATGTTGGCGTTCAGGTTGTCCACATGCTTTCCCATGGCTATTGATAGAGGCGAAGGGTCTATATTGTATGTCCTCTTCTTTCTATTAGAAGGCAGAAAGTTGAATGGTCAAAGGAGGACAGTGCACTAGCCACCGAGAAATGAAAATAAATTCAGGTAACCACAAAGATATATGAACTAAAATATCACGTGGAACTGTCACTAATAAATATATGAATACGAAGCTTCACATTCTCTGTACTGTGTTTATAGTGAGGTGGTCCAGTGAAGACTCTGATTTTAATGATCTTTGTAGAGAGTTGACAAGCCCTCATGAGCAGAAAACATTGAAACAAACAAAAGAAAACACATGAATATGATTGCATGTAGGTCTCATTTCATTCATTTTTTTCAAACCATTGAATTGATGTGTGCAGTAACTAAAAATCTATGACCATTGCCCACAGCCCATTGTAAATTTGATCCTCTCACACATTATCCATTTTATGATTACTCCATGGTTTTGTCCATTTTGACAGCTGTCTAGTGCTTTCCAATAGGGATTATTCATTATGGATGTGCCCACCATGATTGGGAATGACGATCCAATTCCTTGAAGAAGTCTTGTTGTTTATTGGCAATAAAATCCAATGGAAGAAATACAATCATCTAGAGACACATACAGATCTTCATCATCGTTTGGTAGTCCTGCAAACCCATTACCATCTACTTTATATTTCTTCATGAGAAAACTAGGTTCAGGTCCGTAGTTGAGGCCGATTTCATTTGAGGATTCCCCTTAGTGGGATGATGTCATGGAGGCTGAGGCTAGGGTTGACATCTGGACTGAAGAGGAGGACACTACAGGGCCTTCCCCAGAACTGAATACGGGTTTCTCCAGCTTCAATGGAGCCCCCTAGAAAAAACAAACTTCTGAGAGCGGAGTGGGCACTCCATGGAGATGAAGAAAGCAAATCCAAGTATGTTGAACATTAATAAAAGAAATAAAAAATCTCAAAAATTCAAGATTTTAAGTATTTAACAAAAAGACAAACCATGTGCGCGTTTCCCAAGCTTCAGATGGACAGGCCATATGGAGCTCCGACACAAAATTACAAGAAATATGAGGTGTTTTTGTTGATAGGGATCAGAACTGGCGCTACTCCCTTCATAAGCATTCTGAAAAACATGTTAAATCACATGAAAATCGCAAATTCTGCTTCCAAAAGTAAAAACGATTATCGAGGTCCTACAAACGCTTATTTCTACTAGGTCACAAGGGAGCAAGACTCCTTCGACTCGTTCAAGGGGGTCATGAACGAAATAGCAGAGATGGACAACAGGCTAAAATTCATCTGGTCACTTAGGTTGCAAATACCAAATTTTGTTGAATTGAAAAAGATAAACGAATGTTGGATGTTTGTGAATAGAGAATGCTATTGAAATGCACAACTACGTGATGAGCGTTTATGAATGACGAAGGCAATGCCAGGTGGGCTTTAATTACAATGGTCCAAGCTCTGAATCATGCCAAAAATGGAGTCGATATTCTCTCAGAAACCAACCAAGGTGTATATATATTTTTTTCCTCGAACCCATTCAAAGTAGAGATGAATTGGATAGAGACGAAGTTGAACAAGTATCAGGCTTCTCGGGATTTTAAGTTGGGAAAATTGAGAGTAATGACATGCTTAATATTTTCTCGAGATATTTGAAATCAACCAAAAGCATCATCAAAATTTTACCTAGGAAATCTGATGCTTGGGCTCTCTATAGAGAATGAGATTCTGCTTGAGATGAGCACATTCAATAATTCTTTATTTGTCAATTATTCTTTATATCTCACCTGCTTCTCGAACTTATGCCTTACTGGTACAATTGCTAGTATTTAAATCACTCGAAGTATGGACCATATTGTCTTTTTGGATAAGTCTATGGCATGAATTTTTGTACTTAGTCATAGTAAGTTGTCATGCTACTCAATTAGCAGAATTTAATTTTTGTAAGGCTAATAAGACAATATATATCCAGAAAAAGCGAAAAAGATGAACACAATGATAATATATATGTAATGGACTAACCCGCTGGAAAGATGGCAAACAGTGATTAAGTATGTACTCTCTCTTTTTATTTATATTAATAAAAAGATAGCTTTCTTTTTCGGGAAAAAAATAAAAATACATTTTCAATTATCTTTTTTCTTAATGTTAATGAACTAAACTCGTAATATTGTTAGGAAAATCTAAAATACCTAATTTATTTGTGATCCTAAATCCTAGAAATAAAAATTGGGAAAGATAAAACAACATAAAGAATATCCCAAAATCTACAATCCTCGTAAAGATCCCCATCTTTAAAAAAAACCCTCAAAAAAAATCCTCTGTAATGCCCACCTGCATCCTTTAATTCGTCAGAACAAACGGAACCCATCTTTAACAAACGCCGAGCTTTTGCCTCATAAGGCCATGGAGATTCTGATATCTTGCATTGGTCGAACGATTGAATCCCGTCTTTAGAAAAAGCTCCTTCAAAGGGGTGTTCCAAAAATTCTTGATCTTCTTGTATGTTCTACCAAGGAGCTGTGAGGCTATGTTAGAGCCATCTGCATGTACAAGCATCAGAAGAACAATGATATGAAACAAGTGCTTTGATTATCTCAGAATTCGAAACCCTAACATTGGTATTCATCAATTGAATAAAATTGTTTGTTATCTGTTTCTTAGAATCACACGTAGCTGGATAATAGTGTGCTCTTCTTCCTGTGTCTCGTTTGATATTCGGGTCTCAGATATTTTGTCCAACGCAAACGGCAACTCTTCTCTGCATTCAATATGTACATAGAAATCGATATAGATGTATACAAATTGTATATATGTTTCTATATATACAGAATCATTGCCGATTACGTTGGACAGATACTTGAGACCCATATCGTCGTGCGTGCACAGATCAGTATTATATTTATGTACGCAGTCCAGCATCCTTCGGAAGAACATGCCAACTCGCATGCCCACTATGGTGCATATAATTGAGGGAGAATTGCGTATTGTTTTATAGCGGAAGGTTACAGAGGAGATGAGCTCGTAGCCCTGAATCTCCCCAGAAAGGGGATCGCTCGTATATTAAATGCACATCATCAAAGCCGTACCGTCTCTCCTGGTGAGCACTCCATAATGATCAGAGCAGCACAGTGAGTGGCCCAAGAATAAGAATAAATAGCAATCACTGTCATGCACATCAAACGCAACGGAAGGCCGTAGAAAAAAGTCCATGTTACGTGAATTTTTGTATTATTGTGATGTACTTAGGGTTTGCACGGTGGTAGCCATCCATGTGCAGTTGTTTATGGTGTAGAAGACCATTGGTTACTGTGTGGCTTTAGACATTATAATGATAATTATTCTAATTAATTAGAATTCAAATTATTATACTTGTTTTTAGTTATATTGTTTTCGTTTTTAGTAAAAGAAAAGGTTTAATTTTTAATTAGTTTTGTAATATCTAAATAGATTTTATAAAGTTTATTTGAAAAAACTAAATATTAAATTAATTATTTTAAACATAAAAAATTTGAATTTTTATTTTTTGAGTGGATCATGTAATTTTATTATATTTAAAATTGAATATATATATATATATATATAGATATATAGATATCAAAAAAATCAAAAAAATATTGTATATAGCAAGTATCATAACATTTAATAAAAAATACGCCAATCAAATATAAATATTTATGAAAATGAATTGTCATTGTTTGAAGTACCAAACCAAATGTGATAACATTTAATAAATAATACATTTATCAAATTTAAATATTTATACTTGGTAATTTATTTTTACATCTCATTTTTTTAATATTTATTTTTACTAATAAAAATATACAAAACAATAAATATAATCATTTATATATTATATTATATTATTTTTAATATTAATAATGAATCATGTTTCAACAACTACAACTAGAGCCATATAGAAGAGCAGATGTGAAAAATCATGTGTTTTAAGATTGTCCAAGGAGATGCAGAATTTCATAAACTTACCTTGTGAGAGAATCAGACAAAAGTGATTTTAAGATTGTCCAAGGAGATGCAGAATTTCAAAAACTTACCTTGTGAGAGAATTAGATAAAGGTGGTTTCTTCCTACGATGTTGAAATTGACAGCGTAGCGTGATGTCAATTTTTAATGGAGTAATCATCATCTTCTTCTTTTTCAAAGTAAAGTGGATATCTAATTAGTCATTCCCGAGGGCTTTACAATATTCTTCTCATATTGGAATGTTTTCAGTCTTCAATTTTTTTCAAAATACAACGACATTTATGATTGTGTAGATTATCTTCCGGATACATCGCATTAGGTTTCTTTTCGATCGACGTTTCGAACCAGCAACGATGGTTCATCTTCACATCCTGAAGATGAAGCATCGTTGCTGGTTCGAAACGTCGATCGAAAAGAAACCTAATGCGATGTATCCAGAAGACAATCTACACAATGATGTAACTCGCAGAAACCTCAAAGACATTTATGATAATGAGTTAGGATGAGAGCCTATGTGTTTTTTTAAATTATATAGAAAATGCAAGGGACCAAAGTCTCTATTTATTGGTATCCTCTTTGTTGGAATAGGTGTATCATCACATCTTGCAGTCTTCTTAATGGAACAAGTAATAACTCTTGAGCAATTTCAAGGAATCAATGTGAAGTAATAGAAGGGAATGAATACAAAGCACTAGTAAGTAATGAAGGTTAGGGATAATAGTTGGTTAATTATTTTTTTAGTAGTTTTTAATTTGTAGAATTGGAAAATATAAATGATTTAAGTTTTAGTTATGTTTATTTATTGAATGTTAAGATTGAAGGAAGGAAAATAACTAGTTAGTTTTAATTTATGTAGATGTTAAACACACTTGTTGAAAACATATATGCTCAATTAAAAAAGTAATAAAAAGTAAAAATATTAAATTTATTCAACTCAAATAGTTATATTGTAGTTTTATTTTTATTAATAAAATTAATGAGTTTAGTAGTTATATTGTAATTTTATTTTTATTAATAAAATTACAAACGGTTTTTTTTTTTAATTCATAATATGTATATCATATTAAAATAAATTTAAATAATGAGCATTGATTCATCTTAATTCATGATCCACCATTATGAAAATCTTTTTTTAAGTGTAAAATTTGAGCAAAGGTTTGCGCCTCGAGAGACATTTAAATATTCAAATATTCAGCATAGATCCACTAGCAGTATGCAAACCTCTTTTTGAGTAACTTGAGGAAAGGTTTGCTCCTATTAGTGTTTTGTAGATTGAGAGTTAAGTTAAAACTATGTTGGTTGTTAACAATATTATTCATATATCTCTTTATGAAGAGTTAAGATAGATCTATGCTAATTGTTAATAATATTATATGTGTGTGAGAGAAAGAGAAATAATTTATATAAATATAAATATTACTATTAAGAATCAACATAAATATGTCTTAATCTACTAGCATAGAGATTTATTTTAATTCTGAATCTTAATCACGTAGATGCTTGGTAGATCAAAAGTTAGCATGGATATTTTAAATTTACTTTAATATGATATATGTATAGTATGAATTTGAATGTAATTTTAAATATTATAAATTTAATGTAAAGTGATTATTTACCTTTTTATATGAATTTTATAGTCCATGGAGACAGTTGTTGCAGTGGCATGTTGAATCATATAATATTAATTATTAAACATAATATAGACTAAATTAAAAAAAATAATAAAAATAATAAATATACTCAATTCAATTCAATTTGTTATGTAGTAATTTTGTTTTTAATTAAAATTATAAGCATTTTTTTCCAAAAAAAATCCATAATATGCATATCACATTAAAATAAATTTAAATAATAATAATAATCTATATTATTGATCCGAATTGGATCCATAAAGAACTGTGAAAAGAACCATGACTGTATTAGGTTGGGACAAACATCAAAGAATTCAAAACAGCAATCAAAAACACCTCGAACCAGTGGCAGTGGCAACCAGTGTGGAACGACGAGGACCTCGGTCAAAGCGTGCTGACCGAGGCCCATGGAGACTGCGCGGGAGGCAAAATTAGCCCCTGGGAGGCCCGGATCGGGAAACAGAGGAGGTTTTTGACACGCGGTTAGCACTTAGCGCTTAGCGCTAATCGCGCATCACTGGGCGAAAAGGCTCGAAATGGAGAAGCCCCGAGACCTTGGTCGCATGGAGAGCCGGAGAACCGAAGGGCGAAAGGCAAAAAGGCTAAAACCTAAAAGGCGGGACCCGCTCCAAAACCGGCGGTATTGATCGGGGGCTCCTTGAACGGTAAGTGGTTTTGGATGAAAGCGGAGCGATTCCACTCAGCAATCGACGCGTGGCAAGCGGAGGAGAGAGAAAACTACCGTTGATCGCGCGCTAATTGTCGAGCAAGTCAACCACACGAAACATGCGTATGGCGTCGAATCTGGAGGCGCCAGATCTAACGGCTGAGATCGTGCCCGATGTGGAAACAGAATCGACAAGGGATTAAGCCGCAGTTTGTAAAGAATTTGAGGTCCGTTTTGACCGCCACGGTGGAGGAAGACTCATTCCATGACATAACTGAAGAATTGAACCGACGAAGCAGGCTGGCACTTTACAGGAGGACATGTGGCCACTCCCTGCGAACCGATGATGACGCGGAGCCAGGGAACTCCAAGCGTAGCTGCAGAAGGCGATTCGACAGTGGTGGAAGAGGAACCGAACAGACATGGGAACGAATGGTCTTAAGCCATGAATAGAGAACAGAAGACAGGGAGAGAGGAGGGACCAGAACCTCGAGAGGAGGACGGAACACAGAGAAGAAGACAGTGAAGCAAAAGCAGAAAGAAGACAGAGGGCCGAGCTGACCAAAGGCAGTGTCGAGCACCAGAGAGCTTGAGAGATTCAAGCCATCCCTGAGAGGATCTGTCAGACCAGAGAGGTCAAAGAGCTGGTAGGCAACAGAGTCTGTGCACTCCAGTGGCTTGGGGAATCCAAGAACCACCCTGCCAAGAAAATCTGTTTCAGGTGACTCATATTGAGCTCCTGCATTGTAATTCTCTGCTTAAGACACAATAAAATAAGGCCACCACTGAGAGCTGGACTGGAGATGTAGCCCTGGAGGATAGGGTGAACTCCTTATTAATTTCTTGTGTTCTTGTATTTGCTTACTGTATTTCTCTGTTGTCTTTCCATTTCAAGTGTCTGTGTATTTGCAATCTGATCGATTCGTTGCTTAAATAACATAGGCACACACACCAGCACATGAGTCTGTAATACCTTTATTCAATAAATCTTTAATTGAGGTCACTCATAGGGTGATTATCAGATCAAGTGGTATCAGAGCTTTAGGCTGTAAGGTTAGACAAGCTTGTGTTGGTTTAGCTGTTGAATGCTCACTAGATCAAAGCTCAAATTAGGAGAAGGAGAGTTGGTGGAAACTAATCCTAAAATTGGGAGAGTCTATCCTTGGAAGACAATGTCAGAGGAAGGTTTTGTGGGGCCAGACCCTCAATTCATAGAAAGTTTCCTAGCTATAAATTCTATGGTAGAAGAATTGTATAGGGACTTTAGAAAGCATAAAGTTGAAGTATCATCAGGTTCTAAACAAGATAAAGAAGAAGATGAGTCTCACTTCCATGACCACTCCAAAGGAAAAGGGAAAGAGGAAAGCTTTCTCACACCTCCTAATAGCCCTGTGCATAATAAGAAAGCATCTTTGATCAAGCTAGATGTTAAGTTTGACTTGCCTATATATGATGGAGAGCTGAATGCTGAAAAGTTGGACAATTGGATAAAACAAATTGATGTTTATTGCAGAGTACAGAACATAGACTCAGACAAGAGCAAGATTCAGCTGGGAAGCCTATGCCTAAGAGGCACTGCCTTGTTTTGGTGGGAAGGCAGGACCCAAGCTGATATGAAAAGACATGGTAAGACAATCTCTGTCTGGAGTGAATTTGTTTCTGCAATCAAAAAGCAGTTCTATCCGTTGGCCTACACACAACAAGCCATGATGAGTTGGCAAACTCTTCGATAGTTGAAAGGGAAAAGTGTGCAAGGGTACACTCAAGAATTTAGAAAGAGAGCATTGATGCTGGGTATCTCACTAGACTCACCAGAAACTCTTTTGAAGTACATTGGTGGTCTACACAGCATGAGGCATACCATCCTCATGTTTAATCCCACTAGTATAGATGAGGTATATGTACAAGCTACTCATCTAGAAGCTAGAGGAAAGAATGGAAATCCAAAAGTTGGGGGACCATCCCAACCCACTGCAAGCAAGAGCAAGGAGAAAAGAAAGCAGAAGTGGAAAGCAAGAAAGGCTAACACTGCACAGAAAAGCAAAGCTTCATGCACTCACTGTAAAAAGGATGGGCATGATGATGAGCATTGTTGGATTCTGCATCTAGAGCTGAAACCTAAGAAGTCTGAGGGCAAGAAGAAGAAGACTGTTGCAGCTATTCAGAAATATTTGGGGTCAGACTCATGAGATGAAACAACTATTGCAGCCACAGGTATAAAAGGTAAGAATTCTGAAGCAGATACTAGTAATTCTGCTCAAACCGTTATTGATGAAGAAAATGAGAGACATGAGCTTTTCCATATTCGAGTTGTTTCCAAAAATCAAAAGATTGATACTTTGTTTGATAGTGGCTCACAAGTAAATCTAATTTTTGAAGCAATTGTAAAGAAATTGGGATTAGCAACTAAACCTCACAAGAAACCATACCCATTAGGATGGTTGAATGATAAAGCACAGCTACAAGTGACTAGACAGTGCAAACTCAAGTTTTCTTTTGGGTCAGCATTTGTAGATGAGGTTGAGTTAGACATAATTCCTTTGGATATATGTGGAATTGTTTTAGGAAGTCCTTACTTGTATGATAGGAAGGCTATTTTCTATAGAGCTGAGAACAAGTATCTACTTGTTAAAGATGGAATCGAATACTTTGTAAGATCTCACAAGCTCAAGAATAATTATACTCTCATAAACTCAGGGCAGATGAAAAGAATGATAAATTCATGTAAACAATTCTTACTAATGGTTGTAAAGGAAAAGAAACCTGATAAAACCCGTGTATTTGAGGGCTGTAATGCTGAACAGCAGGCTGATATAGAAAAGGTTGTTTCAGAGTATGATGTCTTATTTCAGGAACCTAAAGGTCTGCCACCCAAAAAGGGAATAGTACATGATATTATTTTGCAGCAAGATGCTCCATTGCCTAACATTGGAATGTACAGGTTGCCTGCCTTAGAGAATGCTGAAATTAAGAAGCAGGTGCAGGAGTTTCTCGAGAAGGGATTCATCAGGCCTAGCACATCACCATGTGGGTCACCAATCGTTTTGGTGAGAAAGAAAGATGGCTCATGGAGAATGTGCATTGATTACCGAGCACTGAATAAGATAACAATCAAAAACCGTTATCCCCTTCCTCGCATAGATGATATTTTAGATCAATTAAAGGAAGCTGTTTATTTCACCAAGCTGGATTTGCACAGTGGATACCATCAGGTCGGGGTTGCAGAGCAAGATGCATGGAAGACTGCTTTCAAAACAAAGCAGGGATTGTATGAATGGCTGATAATGCCTTTTGGCTTAACTAATGCTCCTGCTACTTTCATGAGATTAATGAATGATGTACTCAGACCTTTTCTTGATGATTTTGTTATTGTGTACCTGGATGACATTCTGGTTTTTAGTAAAACGTGGGAAGAACATTTAAAGCATGTTAAGAAGACATTAGATGTTTTGAAAAGAGAAAAACTTTATGTTAAACTCCCAAAATGTGAATTTGGCAAAACATCTCTAAACTACTTGGGTCATATAGTAGGGGGAGGTGAATTGAAAATAGATCCCTCTAAAGTGGCAGTCATTGTAAACTAACCTAAACCCAAGTCTGCTACAGAAGTGAGAAGCTTCTTAGGAGTAGCACAATATTGGAGGAAGTTCATTTCTAACTTTTCCTCAATTGCAGCTCCCTTACATGCTTTAACAGGATTGAACAAGGTGTTTCAGTGGGGAGACAAACATCAGAAAGCCTTCGACACCTTGAAAGAAAAGATTAGTACAACACCTGTATTAGCACTGCCTGATCTACAAAGACCATATGAGATGCAGATTGATGCCAGTGACTATGCCATGGGAGCAGTGTTGACACAGCACGGTAAACCCATATGTTATCATTCTGAGACTTTTAATCCTGCAGTGGTTAACTATCCTACATATGATAAAGAATTGTATGCATTAGTTCAGAGTGTGAAAAAGTGGAAACATTACTTAATGGGAAAAGAGACAGTAATACATACTGATCATCAACCACTTCAAAATCTATACTCCCAAACTAAGTTGTAGCAATCAAGACATTACAGATGGATGGGTTTTCTACAACAGTTTCATTTAGTCATCAGATATAAAAAGGGCATACATAACAAAGTTACGGACATGTTATCTAGACCCATTATAAATGCATCTACCATACTTAAGCATAATTCTGTACTACATGAAAGCTACATTGAACAATATGCTTAGGATATGGACTTTAAAGATGTATATGCAACTTTGATTCAAGGCAAAAGAGTAGAAGAATTGGACTATCATGTGAAGGACCGACTCTTATATCATTGTGGGAAACTCTGCATTCCACAAACTAAGAGAATAAAGATAATTAGGGAAGCACACACTTCTCTGATATCAGGTCACTTTTGGGTAAGTAAAACAGTTGCACAGCTGCAAATATTTTGTTATTGGCTGAAAATGAATGAGACAGTTTCTAGATATCTAAGAGGGTGTGCTATGTGTGCTAAAAGCAAGCCCAGCAATAGAAAACTAGGCTTGTACACTCCATTGCCAGTTCCTTCTCACCCTTGGGAAAGTGTTTCCATGGATTTTGTTGGAGGACTGCCTAAGTCTAGGAAAGGTCATGATTATCTATATGTTGTTGTGGACAGGTTCAACAAAATGTGTATTTTGATACCTTGTAATAAATATATTACAGCTGAACAGACTACAAAATTATTCTTTGAACATGTATGGGTTCATTTTGGACTACCCACTTCCATTGTATCTGATCGAGACACCCGATTTGTGGGGAAGTTTTGGTACAATATGTGGGAACTGATGGACACCAAATTGAAGAAGAGCACAGCTTTTCATCCACAAACAGATGGCCAGACAGAAGTAGTTAACAGGACAGTGATCCAGTTACTGAGAGGATATTGCAGCAAACATCCTAAGCTTTGGGATGAACACTTGTGTTATGTGCAGCATGCTTACAATAGAGCAAAACACTCTTCTACACAGAGATCTCCTTTTGAGACCTGTTTTGGTTTCACACCAAGGTCTTCTTTGGATTTTGTCTTTGGTAAAGATACCATGGTTGATGGACACAGTGATGTGGACAAGGCAACCAAGTTCATTGAACAGATCCAGGAGATCCACCAGGCAGTACAAGAACAGCTGGAAAAGAGCCAAGCCAAATACAAAGCTAGGCATGACAAGCATTGGATGCAGCATAGTTTTCAAGTTGGTGATCAGGTCTGGCTGTATATTAGCAAGGACAGAATGCAAGGTGAAGGTAAAAAGCTAAAGCCTATCAGGTATGGACCCTTTAGGATACTTGAGAGGATTGGTGAAAATGCTTTTCACCTTGATCTGCCAACTTACATGCACATCTACTCAGTCGTAAATGCAGATTGCTTGAGATTGTTTGAACCTTCAATGATTGAGGACCCTGAAGAGCAGAGTCAATCAACTTCTATTGATGACCTGCTACCTGAATATCTTAATGAATTGCACGAAGACATAGTGCTGGACAGGAAGGTGAGGACGACGTGTAGGGGAGATGTGGAATACCTCAGGATTGGGCTCAAAGGTTCAAAGCCAAGCAGCGCAAAGTAGATTGAGATTGGACAAGTGAGAAAACAATACCCTCACTTAGTCGATGCTTGAAAACCAACTTTTGTTGGTCCAAAAGTTTTTTTCAGTGGGAAGGTCGTGATTCGAATTGGATCCATAAAGAATTGTCAAAAGAACAATGACTGTATCAGGTCGAGACAAACATCAAAGAATTCAAAACAATGATCAAAAACACCTCGAACCAGTGGCAGTGGCAACCAGCGTGGAACGACGAGGACCTCGGTCAAAGCGCGCTGACCGAGGCCCATGGAGATTGCGCGAGAGGTGAAATTAGCCCCTGGGAGGCCCGAATCAGGAAACGGAGGAGGTTTTTGAATCGCACATCACTGGGCGAAAAGGCTCGAAATGGAGAAGCCCCGAGCGCTTGGTCGTGTGGAGAGCCGTAGAACCGAAGGGCGAAAGGCAAAAAGGCTAAAATCTAAGAGGTGGGACTTGCTCCGAAACCGGTAGTATTGATTGGGGGCTCCTTGAACGGTAAGTGGTTTTGGATGAAAGCAGAGTGATTCCACTCAGCAATTGACGTGTGGCAAGCGGAGGAGAGAGAAAACTGCCGCTAATCACGCGCTAACAATCGAGCAAGTCAACCGCGCGAAACGTGCGTATGGCATCAGATTTGGAGGCCCCAGATCTAACGGCTGAGATCGCGCCCGATGGGGAAGCGGAATCGACGAGGGATTAAGCCGCAGTTTGTAAAGAATTTGAGGTCTTTTTTGACCGCCATGGTGGAGGAAGACTCATTCCACGACGTAACTAAAGAATTGAACCGACGAAGCAGGTTGGCGCTTTACAGGAGGACATGTGGCCACTCCTTGGGAGCCGATGATGATGTCGAGCCAGGGAACTCCAAGCGCAGTTGCAGAAAGTGATTCAAAGGAGGTGGAAGAGGAACCGAACAGACATGGGAACGAATGGTCTTAAGCCATGAACAGAGAACAGAAGGCAGGGAAAGAAGAGGGACCAGAACCCTGAAGGAGGACGGAACACAGAGAAGAAGACAGTGAAGCAAAAGCAGAAAGAAGACAGAGGGTCGAGCTGACCAAAGGAAGCGTCGAGCACCAGAGAGCTTGAGAGATTCAAGCCATCCCCGAGAGGATCTATCAGACCAGAGAGGTCAAAGAGCTAGTAGGCAACAGAGTTTGTGCACTCCAGTGGCTTAGGGAATCCAAGAACCACCCTGCCAAGCAAATCTATTTCAGGTGACTCATATTGAGCTCCTGCATTGTAATTCTTTGCTTAAGACACAATAAAATAAGGCCACCACTGAGAGCTGGACCGGAGATGTAGCCCTGGAGGATAGGGTGAACTCCTTATTAATTTCTTGTGTTCTTGTATTTTCTTACTGTATTTCTCTACTGTCTTTCCATTTCAAGTGTTTGTGTATTTGCAATCTGATTGATCCATTGCTTAAATAACATAGGCACACACACCAGCACATGAGTCTGTAATACCTTTATTCAATAAATCTTTAACTGAGGTCACTCATAGGGTGATTATCAGATCAATTATTAATCATGATAATTTATATCATAATGTTTTGTATGAGCAATAATGATATTTCATAACATATAATAATAAACCTATACAAAATTAATAAATTTATATTTAGAAATATGAATATTTTTATATAAATATATATCAAATATATATAATCAATATTCATTTTACCATATAAATTAAAATAATACTTTATATTCATAACCATTATATTTCAAGAGTTCATCAATAAATTTAATTAATAAACATATATATATATATATATATATATATATATATATATATATATATATATATATATATGAAAAGTAAGAATATTTCTATATATAGAGATGTGAAATTTATATAAATATAAATAGTGTTGTTAAGAACCAGTATAGAACCATCTTAACATGAGATTTACCAAGTTTTTAAGAAAATCAAATATTTCTACGTGTAAACCTTTCCTCACTCTAAAAAATGCATTTATCTTGAAAAATTTGATCGAGATGAAAGATGGATTTAAGATAGATATATGTTGATTAAATAATGCATCTATCTTTCTTTAGAGTGTGGGGTTTTTCTCTTAGAAGAGTTTTCCCCAATAAGACCTGAATATGTTGTATAATGGTTTGTTATTTCTTTGATTCTATTTTTACTTATCACCTACAATTTTTTTCACACTATCTCCCACTTGTTAGTGTATGAAATATATTATTTACCTTTTCTCCTTTCATTTGGAATCAAAGAAAAAAAATCGAATCTTTTTTTTATAAGCCCCTAAAACTCCTAGCTTTCATATTTTATTAGAATATTTTTTTAATAAAATTAAAATTGCTTTTTTCTTTCAAAAATTCATAATATGTATATTATAAAATTAAATTTAAATAATGAGAATAGATCATTCTTAATTCCATATCTAAGAATAGACAAACCTCTTTTGAGTGTAAAACTTGAGAAAAATTTTGCACCTTAAACGGTATTTAAATAATCACCATAGATCTATCTCAGTTATGGATTTAGCAATATGCAGTATATACTTTTATGTATTATTATTAAGAACCAACATATATATATATATATATATATATATATATATATATATATATATATATATATATATATATATATATATATATATATATATATATATATATATATATATATATATATATCTTAGTTATGAGTCTACCATTATAAATCTAATCTTAATCCCTATGGATGCTTGGTAGATATTAATTTATTTTAATATGATATGCATATTATAGATTTTAATGTCATTTTAATGTAATTTTAATATTATAAATTTATTTTAATGTGATTATTTATGAGCTTAAAGTGGCTTTACAATCTCGAATACCTCATTATATTAAAAAAAAAACATAATATGGCCTTAATTAAAAAAAAATTAATAAATCAATTCAATTCAATTTTTAATATTGTCATTTTATTTTTATTAATAAAATTAAAAATAACTTTTCTAGAAAAAATTCATAATATGCATGTCACATTAAAATAAATTTAAATAATAATTATTTGTATTAGTAATATACAAAAACTTAATAAATTTGATTAATAAACATATAATTAGAATTTTTTATAATGAGAGATGTGAAATATAAGTATAAGTAAGATCCATTTTACCATATAAATTAAAATAACGGTCCATATTCAGATTACATAAATATAAATAGTATTATTAAGGACTAGCATTAAACCATCTTAACATTGAATAATTGATTTACCAAGTGTTGGTAGATATCAAATCTTTTAGGTGCAAACATTTCCTCAAGTTTTTCACTCGAAAAGAGGTTCTCTTCTTTAGAAATTTGATCCCTCTTGGTGCTTGGTATATCCGGAGTGAGGGGATTTTTCTCTTGGAATGGTTTTCCCCAAGAAGGTGTTGTATAATGGTGTGTTATTTCTTTGATTTCCTTTTTACTTATCATCTCCAATTGTTTGCTTAAATAATTTTTGCACACTATCTCTCAATGGTTAGTGTATGAAGCATATTTTGCACATGTGCTTCCTTTAATTTAGTATCAAAGCCTCATCACCTCAAATCTAAGGTGTTAGGCATAATTTTGTTGGTATAATCTTTGTTAATCCCTATATACGATCCATATTAACCATAAAATCCCTTATTAAGCTCTAGATATTGAATGATTACATTTCTATTGTGAGATTTTTCTGCAAGATAGAATCGTTCAAGGTCCCATTTTATTATAATTGTACCCTTGGTCTCCTACACAGACACACTAGGGGGACCTTTTCTTAGGATCATCAAATATTGGCTTGTATGTTGTATTCATTGTAAAATGATCTTTCCCCTTCATAGAGGATTGTAATTATTAGTTTCTTATCATTTTTAAGGTGTAAGGTTCATAGAATTTGGTATCAGAGCTCATAATCCTAGGGTTTTTCTGCTTCAAATAGGTAATCATGGCATTTAAATTGCTATAAAAGAAATCTAGGAGTTTTCACACCATGAAAATTAAACCACATTGAGGAGAAAGCTGGGTGAAATTTGTTTCAAATTTGAGATCTTGTTTCACTATAATTTCATATATATGTTGTAAGTCAAGGTTCCTGAATACTCCTAGAATTAGTTTCAAACATGTTTTTTTGGCATTTTTGTAATAAGTGCAAGTGGTAAATTGCAATGCAATAGTACAACTAAACATGTGGGTGTCTTTGAGGTATAAGTAAAAATAATAACAAGGAAGGAGTATGCAGCTTCAATGCAAAATCATGAAAGGACTAAAGAGGAATCTTGAGCCCATGAAGGAAACTTCAGGATGGGTGTTAAGTGACAACAAAGCACTATCTAGAGTGCCCATGATAAAGCAGGTTCTACCACACAAATTATGAAACTTCTAAATAGTGAGAAGGTTGCACATCACAATTTGGTGGGATTGATCCTCAGGCCAAAATGGAATAGGAAACTGTTGAAAATGCAGCAAGAAAATCTTAGTTTGACTTTTACTTGGTCAAACTAGAGAAAATTCAAATTTCTATTTCAGCATAAATCTTGGAGGTAGTTAACTGAGGTGACATGACACTTGTCACTTAGTTAATTCGAGTTTGGGAAGCTTAAGTTCAATTCAATATGTTTGATTGACAATTTGTAGCAATATGTTTCAATTAATTTTAGTTATTGTCAGTTTAACTAGTTCTAACTGGTAGAAGAACTAGTGGAGGTCAAGTTGTGGAAGTGGAACTTCAACCACACTTAGTGATCAACCTGTTAACTGATCAATCAGCCAAAAATAATTGTTGCATGCGGAGAATTTGAGTTACCCAGTTGAGATGGAGATTCCAAAGTAGTGTACTATTAGTTGTAGCATATTTTAATGTGCACATGTGGTGCACGTAGTCAGAGGAAGGACCCTAGGGAATTGCACAATTCAATAGTGGGAAATTCTTAAATAATAGGGGCCAATTTCCCAAGGGAACAATGCAAGGAAATAGGAACTTGGAGGGCTTCAAAATTGGCTAAGTGTTGACCAGAGTTAGTTAGTCAAGCAGAGGAATAGACTATACACTTGCAAGATGTTCTCAAGCTTGAGAAAGCATATGTATTTCTTATTTATTCTCTTATTAATGCAATACAGATAGGAAGGGGTTTTGAGAAATTTCTTTCCCTTAGATAAATATTTGTGCATGTGTCATGTTTCCTTTTGCAATTCTATGATTTGTGTTCTATACGGTGAATTAACTTCCGTGGATCAGTAGAGTAGCTCCAAGTCTTGTGATTTAGGAAATTTCATTAGAAATTTTGAATATACACATTAATTCTACATGGCATCAGAGTTGGAATCACTGTAGAGGAGAGATTTTGAAGTTGTCATTGTAGGAGATTTGAATTTGAAGATCATTGTTGCAGATTTTCTTCGAGACTAAGAAGATGGCTTTCAATGGACTAAGGCTCGAGTATGCCCTTGAGGGAAGCTCGAATTATGTTGCATGGAAGGAATGATGGAAGATAATAGGTTGAAGGAAATCATTGATAATGATCTTCTGAAACCAGCAACATCTCATGCTAAGGGTCTAGTAGAATGGAATAAGTGTGTAGCCAAGGCGAGGAGAATCATATTGGAGGGATTACGAGACTATATTGTCTCAAATATCGATGGGAAAGAGACTATGTATGCAATGTGCCAAGAATTGACATATTTTTTCCAAAATAGTAGTGACCACAGGAAGCTGACACTCAAGGAAAATTTTTGAAATATCAAGATGTAGAGGAACAAGACCATTCCATGGTACCTAAGTAGTTTCACACAATGTCGTGATGAACTTGGTCAAGTTGGTGTTATTGTAGAAAAGGATGATTTAGTCAACCTAACCCTTCTGAGCCTTCCGAAGAGCCAGCACAGCTACCAAGATTCGGTGAATTGGAGGGAGAAACAACCAAATTAGGAATGTCTATGGTCTAATTTGGTACAAGAGGAAATAAGGTGGAATACTAGAGATGAGACTTCATCCAAGGGAAAGGATGAGGAGAATTGTGCCTTGGCTAGAAAGGAAAAGAAAGGGAAAGGGAAGAAATCCCAATCCAAAGCAGAATCTAGACAAGGGGACAAGAAGAAAGACTTATCTAGAATCAAGTGCTTTCACTATCATGAATTCAGGCACTATGCCACGAAGTGTCCAAACAAGAAGAAAAGCAAGAAGAGCTCAGGAGGAGGATCAGGTGAAGCGTTGGCTTCACAGTTCGAACTTGATTTTACTATCATAGCATTAATGGCCAACACAATGATGGGAAGTGTGTGGTATCTCGACAACAATGTCTCATTCCATATGATAGAGAATATAGATTTTTTCAGTGATTTGGAGGAGAAGGATCTCCATATGCACATCGAGATGAGATATGATGGAAGGTACACCATGATAGAGATTGGTACAATCACCTTTTAGAGGGATTCAGGCTCCCCTCTCAAGCTCAAGGATGTGATGTTTGTTCCAGGTCTAAAGAAGAACCTTGTCTCCGTTGCAGTTTTGGAGTTATGATGTGATCTTAAGCAAAGGAAAGTAATTCCCGAGACATAGCCACAAGAAAGGTGAAGCATATCGAGGTTTGTGTGAAGAACCTCTACCAGCTATATGTGGAGGTTTGTGTTGCATTAAGCACAAAGGTGGAGATGGTGCAGAGCAGCGATGTGGGTGAACTTTGGCAATAGAATAATAGACCATTTGCATCATGGCGCTTTGAAGATCATGCAAAAGATTGCCATAGGCCTCCCCAAAGGAGCATTAGAGAAACAAGATACATGCAAAGGGGGTACCTTGGGGAAGTACAAAAAAGCCACTTTCCATGATAGGGAGAACATAACACATGCAATCCTTGAAAGGATCCACTCTCATTTGTGTGGACCTTTCTCGACAGCCTCCACTACTAGGCACAAGTATTTTTTCATCTTTATTGATGATTTCTCACAGAAGTGTTGGATCTTCTTCATGCAAAAGAATTATGAGACCTTCTCCAAGTTCTTAGAGTGGAAAGCATCGGTGGAGAAACAAACGGGCAAGAAGGTGAAGGCTCTCATGATCAATAATGGAGGTGAGTATGTGTCGAAAGAGTTTAAAAAATTCTAGGCAAAAGAAGTCATTTGACGAGAGTTGATAGCACCCCACAACCCACAACAGAATGGGGTGGTTGAGAGGAAGAACCATAGCATTGTGGAAGCACCACAGGCGATGTTGCATGACCAAAGCCTACCTTTGCACTTGTGGGTTGAAGCATGCAACACAATGGTCTATTTGCAAAACAGGAGTCCTCATCAGATTCCTGGCATGATCACACAAGAGGAGGCTTTCTTGGGGAGGAAGTTGGGTGTGTCACACTTCAGGATTTTTCGACCCTTTTTTAACTTCCATGTATCTAAATAATCAAGGAAGGAGCTAGAGCTAATAGCAGAGTTGGGGGTATTTGTGGATTACACAAAAACTCCCCACAAATACCATGTGTACTTTCCATCCCTCATAATGATATTTGCACGAAGGGATGTCAAATTTGATGAATAAAAATCCATATGGTGTTCTCTTGAGAGGGAGCCTCAGATCCCACTAGAGGAGGTGCTTTTAGCTCCAAAGGAGGAGCCCCAGGATGATGTGGAGCAGCCACAAGATGAGGAGTAGAGAGTGGAGATGTCCACTCAAGCAGAACCATCTAGGAAAGGTAGTAAGAGAGCTAGGGAAGCTGAGAAACCTGTCTAGGATGCGAGGGAGAATGTGGGTGCTCCTTAAAATCAGCACAAATAGAGAAAGTCACCAGATCGATACACTAGCTACATGGCTCTAATGACTGAGCTAATAGAGACTCAGTCATCCTCTTTTGAGGAAGTAGTAGAGAATCCAGTATGGGATGATGCAATGGTGGAGGAGTATGAATCCAATGTAAACAACAATGTTTGGGAAGTGGTCCCAATACTAGCATACAAACCAATTGTGGGTTCGAGAGGGATCTTCAAGGTGAAGCATGCAATGGATGGAAGCAGAGAAAAGTACAAGGCTAGATTTGTGTCCAAGGGGTACTCTCAAGTTGAGGGGATTGACTATGAGGTGACCTTTTCTCCTATAGCAAGGTACTCATCCATCAGATCAATCACTCCTCTGGCTACACAGATGGGGTGGAAGATCCACCAAATGGATGTGAAAACAACATTCCTCAATGGACTTATTGAGGAGGAAGTGTTATATCAATCAATCAAAAGGCTTCAAGAATTTTGATCGAGAGTCTCATTTGTGCAGACTCAAGCGAGCATTGTATGGTCTCAAGCAAGCACCTTGTGCTTGGTACACCAGAATTCATAGTTATCTCACCAGTTTGGGCTTCACCAAAAGTGAAGCACATGAAAACCTCTATCATATTTTGGTAGAAGGTAAATTTTTTATTATTTTTTTATAATTTTATGACTTGATGTTGACTGGTGATGATTAGTTGATCAGATATTGCAAGGAGGACCTTGCCAAGAGAGCTTGAGATGAAGGATATGGGTCTCATGCACTACTTCCTTGGATTGGAAGTATGGAAATGTGATGGGGAACTGTTTGTCTCTCAGGGAAATATGTCAACGAGACACTTCATAGGTTGCACATGGACAGGTGCAAACCCATGGAAACTCCTCTAGCGACCAACTAGACGAAGGAGGATGTCACTTCAAATGAGGAAGTGGATGCGACTATTTACCGACAGTCGATGGGTTCACTCATGTATCTTGTGAACACATGACCAAACATGTTCTTTTCATTCAACCAGCTAATAAAGGCTATGGTTATGTCAACCAAACTGTTTTGGAGGGAAGCTATGCATGTTCTACGGTACCTCAGAGGCACTACCCAGTTTGGACTATGGTACAAACGAACAGAGGGAGTGAATTTGTGTGGCTTCACAGATGCAAATTGGGTGGGAAGTCCATCATACCAAAAGAGTATATCAGGTGGAATTTTCAGTGTTGAGTCCACAGTGGTTTCTTGGTACAGCAAGAAGAAAATATCTATGGCACTCAACTTGGCAGAAGTAAAATACATGGCTGCAAGTCAAGGAGCATGTGAGGTGATCTAAATGAGAAATACACTTATTGGCTTATGTGGTCAGATGATGGATCCTACTGTGATTTACTATGATAATCATATTTGTATCAAACTCTCTGAAAATATTATTTTTCATGATCGATCCAAGCATATTGATATCTGGTCTCACCATATACGGGATTGTGTGCAAAGGTAGATTATGTTGTTGCAATACATTCTGACATAGGAAAAAGATGTTGATATTTTGACAAAGACCTTGTCAAGAGGGAAGTTTGAGTTCCACGGGTGTAGTATAGGGGTGGTTGATAATCCCTTTCTTGTTGAGAGGGAGTGTTGAAAATGAAGTAATAAAATCTCAGTTTGACTTTGCCTTGGTCAAACTAGAGAAAAATCGAATTTCTATTTCAGCATAAATCTTGGAGGTAGTTAACTGAGGTGACATGGAACTTGTCACTCAGTTAATTCAAGTTTTGGAAGCTTGAGTTCAGTTCATTATGTTTGATTTCTAATTTGTAGAAATCTGTTTAATAAATTTGAGTTATTATCAGTTTGACTAGTTCTAACTATCAGAAGAACTAGTGAAGGTCAAGTTGTGGAAGTGGAACTTCAACCACACTCCAGTGATCAACCAGTTAACTGATCAATCGGCCCAAAATAATTTTTGCATGCATACAATTTGAGTTACCAAGTTGAGATGGAGATTCCAAGGTAGTTTACTATCAGTTGTAGTATATTTCAATGTGTACAGGTGGTGCATGCAGTCAAAGGAAGGACCCTAGGGAATTGCACAATTCAATAGTGGGAAATTTCTAAATAATAGGAGCCAATTTCCCAAGGGAAAAATGCAAGGAAATAGGATCTTGGAGGGCTTGAAAATTGTCTAAGTGTTGGCCAGAGTAAGTTAGTCAGGTAGAGGGATAGACTATACAATTACAGGGTGTGCTTAAGCTTGAGAAAGCATATGTATTTATTATCTATTCTCTAATTAATGCAATACAGATAGGAAGGGGATTTGAGCAATTACTTTCTCCTAGATAAATCTATGTGCATGTGTCATGTTTCCTTTTGCATGTTTATGGTTTGTGTTCTATATGGTGAATTAACTTCCGCAAATCAGTAGAGTAGCTTCAAGTCTTGTGATTTAGCAAATTTCATTAGCAGTATTGAAGCTACACATTAAGTTCTACATAACTAATAATGTAAAATGCAAAGTGGTGAACCTAACCTACATGCTAGTTTTGAGATCCAATACCTGTTAGACAGGGTCAACATGAAAATACCCAAAAAATATGTCTTCAAAGTACTATAGACATAATTGGCAACAATAGGCTAGAAGTTAATGCATCCAATATGTAAACTTCCAATAAAAGCTTGTGTTATAGAATAAAAACTTGAAAACATGTACCTTATATGTAAAATATGGTATGGGTAACCACGTAACCTTGCATCTTACACATAATAGTTCTTCATGACAAGCCCCCTGTGTTAGGCATTAAATAATTTAGCGTTCCATGTGTATTTCACAACATGTGCTTAACCGCCTCTTGGGGATCTATTGACTTTTGAAATGTGTCCATTTACTAACACCTATGGGTTTTGGTGTATTGGAAATCATGATTCCAACAAGTGGTATCAGATCCAAATGTCTCGATTTTGAAACACCCTCGGCTCACATTGGGGGCATATTATTGGGAATTGGATAATCTGGCACTCCCTCTATGTTTTGCAACATGTGCTTAAACAAATATCGAGGATCCATTATCTCTAGTGATACGTCCATTTACTAACACTTGTAGGCTTTAGTTTAATGACAATCCTGATTCCAACACCTTGCAAGGCTCAAGCCAAAGACTCCTTAGAAGCTAGAACCCATAGTCTCTAGTTGTGGAAGAAAATGTGATCAATCAACCATAATCATGGCTTCAAGAAAATCCTCTTATGAAGGAATTTCAACATCAAATAAATCATGAGAACTAGAAGGATCAACAAGGGGAAGCAAGGGCTCCCATCTCCCCATTGGAGATATCACTTTATCAATTGTCGAGAACAAGTCTCAAGAAGGAAAACATGATTTCAAAGGACCATTCTCAGAAGAAATTCAACATTGAGGATACGATGCCACATAATTCACCTATGACGGGGTAGAATCTACTTGAACACTAGGAACATACCAAGGGGTATCCTAAACTAGATCTGAATTAGGATGGTTATTGTTAGATGCAAGTTGATCAATAGTGACAATGCTTCCATTATGAGGAAAATACGTCAATCGAAAGAGCGTAGACACCACAACATTCATAGCTTAAAAATAATCATACCTCGGGATCATATTGAAGTCCAAATGGCCATTGAACACCACCACATTTACTAATATAGTCTTCCCACCTAATTTGATAAGAAATTGAGGAAGAATACCCAAAGACTCACCAAGTCTTCTATCATAGACCAAACAACTGACTAGCAACTATTAGTATCTTGGGAGAAATCAAATTTTTCCAAGCTAAGGAGGATATAATACTTGTATAGGATCCTTCATCCACTATAAATCGATATACATGTGTGGAATAAACTCAAACCTTTATTTGAAAAGGGGTATAAGAAGTAAGTTAAGGCTCAATAAGATTATATCAATAAAAGGAAACATTCATAGAACTTGGAGGGGGTATAGTCAAAGTGACCTACATGCCCCCTAACTCAGAAGATTCTAAAATAGAAATGAAGAAGACTTGGTTAGTAAACACTTCACCCCAAAAAAGAGGAGTGGGATTGGCCAAAGATTGCATTGACTTGAGCACTTCATCAACTAATGGTAGAATAGATTTCTAAGAAACCATATGAAGTTAAAGAGTAAAAGAACCTTCAAATTTGGACCACAACCTTTGCATCACTAAATTTTTAAGGCATAAATAAGTAAGATTATCTCCCTTGCAGATCTTACAAGGGAACTTAAGTTTAAATATTCTATGCATAGGCCTCTTATTAGCTTCAGTGCCCCAAGCATGACTTGCAGCAACTAGTGGTAAGTCTCCAACATGACTTGCAGTGATTCATGACTAGTCCCCAACATGACTCGCAGAGGTTGGTGACTCTATGCTAGTATGACTAGCAGTTACTAGAATCGTTCCCATAGCATGACTTGAAGAGGCGAGTGACTCATTTCCAACATGACTTGCAGAGGTTAGTGACTCTTTTCTAGTATGACTAGCAGTGAATGGACTTGTTCCCCCAAGATGACTTGCATAGGCTAACGAATCGTCACCAATATGAATTGCAGAGGTCAGTGATTCTTCATGAATAACTTTCTTCTTATTATTATTATTCCTCATCTTTCTTCTCCTTTTATAATTCTCGCCACTAATATCTATACTTTCATGAGATGGGGGAGAAAGAGGAAGCCCAGATCCCTTGAAATAAATTTCTTATTTGAGAAGCTTTAAGAGCATTCAGAATATTTAGGGTGGACCATGGCCAAGTTGTTAGTCCAACATTCAATCCAAGAATACTCAAGATGTCCATCAAGGGGGCGTCATGTTTCCAAAGAAAGGAAAAACACAACGAGGCCCTTTTGAAGGCATTCCTTGGTTTGTATCCTCGAGAAATTTGTCCATAACCAAATTATGAATATGTTTCTCCCTTGGAGGATTTTTCAAGGTAAATTGAGTCTCTTTAACTACTTTTGAGGAACAGAATTAATACAATTGGTTCCATAGTTTCAAGTGAAAAACCAAGGGCCTTTAAAGACTAGTGGAATGGTTGGTCAACCACTCATAATCAGATATTCAAGAGTGACAAGACAAAAATAACCTAAGGATAACTAAATAAAAGGAGCATAAATCACACCACTATAAAAGAAAACATATGAAAACAACAAGCAAATAACCCTCCAATATTCCCGTTCTAGGTGATTACGACGAGATGTCAGAATATCAAAGAGTATATAAAGGGCCTTTTAAAGGTAATCTTGGGATGATGACGGCCCAAGTCCTACCAATGAAGATAACAAAAATATATACGTTGACCTCCTGGAAATAACCTTGACTAGTGCAAGTTGCCTCGTTTTATGAGGCACTCTTCAGAAGTAATATAATAATGATACAATCTTTGTATCAGGTGCCACAGGTATTCCACTTTAAAATCACCTAGGTGATCTCTAGGAAATGAAACTAAAGCCACTAGTTCATGATCATAATATGAGGGGGATAGTCATGGGTAGGTGCTCTGATAAGTAGGAGAGGGGGTATCTCTCCTTCCTTATTATAACATGGCCTAGTGCTTAACTCTTGTGTTAGAGGAGCTTCCCCAATAACTTATGTGACACTAAATTTTCACTCTTTTTTCAACTTCTAATTTCAATTTGAGCAACATTGGAGATTTTATTCTCTACACACCTATTTGAAGGCCCTAAATCACCTAAACTAGTTGGTTCACTATGACAAAATAAAAGTCTAGTAAATTTTAAATTAAGTGTTAATTTTAATTTTTTGTTATTTCGGTTAAGTGTAACAAGGATGAAACTAATGATGTTTCAATGTGAAAGAAATCAAATAAAAAAAATTAACTACATGCAATGCAGCTCTATTTTTTTTAGCAAAAAGTGATTTCAGTTTGGGTTCTATGAAATCCTATTCAAAAAAAATATTCTTTTAAAATACAAAAGATAAACATTTTCACACTATATATCCAAGTTAACAATGACACATAATTATTCATACCACACAAAATCCACACTAGACTAATGCAACTAACTACGATCTAAGATGCCAAAATGAACTTATGAACTTGTATACAACAAAAATTAGATCCCAAAATGCACTTATGAACTTGTATGCAACAAAATAAAGAAAAAGATTTCAAGAAGCTAAAAATATGCACAAATCGCAAGCACTAAAAGCACTTATAAACATCAAAGAAACTGAAGCAAAAAAAATAATAATAATAATAACTTCAACTTACCAGCCAAATGCACAAGTCACAAGAAACAAAAAGAGTATCCACAAACTACCTTGAAAAACACACAAAGATAGAAATAACTACCAATGTATTTTGGTAGGATGGAAACCAAATAAATTGGGCTTAGTCTGGTATCCAAAACAAAAGAAAAATAAAGGAAATAAAAATAAATACAAAGAAACTTTTTATTTTCTTTTCTTTGCTTATAAGCGAAAATCAAAACCAAAGCAAAGCCAACACATAAACTTGCAATGGGGTATAACACAAGTAACAAGGAATTAATAAGGATTAAAATATTGTCAAACAAATAAAAACAAAGACAGTGTACAAGGCTTGAAGGAATGAAGAACTTGGACACTGAGTTCAAGAATCCAACCTAGACCTTAAAACTCGCACACAACAAGAAATCCTAGACTTATACAATACAACATTCATATAAACCAACAAAGTATATAACAAATACCCATAATTCCAAATATCTCGGGATCAAACCAACACAATGGATCACAAAAAAAATCATTTCAAACTTTCTGAACACAAATAAAAGTGGAATTTTTTCCACCTTAAATATTGTATGTGATTTTTCTATAAATAGAGTGTGTGCATACGCAATTTTTACCAAAGAAACTCATGCATATGTGATCTAAAGACAATCAACAAGAATATATACATGATTGTTGTAAAAGAAAACATGTATCTATGCAAAAGACCGAAAAAATAAAAAGTAAATGCCCAGATCCAAAGGATCAGGCTTAAAGGATAGATAGAAGGAGGGATCTAAAAACTCTAAAATAAAGTAGGACACTTATTGATAACCCATATCAAGGGTACATCCCTTACGTAAAATACTCAAAAGTATTTTCCCCGGTGGAGTTGCTAATTTTGATGTGGGGAAAATCTCTTGAGGCTAGAGTTGAAAACCCCAATAGAGTGAAAACATAAAATCAATAAAGAATACTGAGAACATCAGATAACTTGCATATAATTTTAAAAAGAGGGAATGAGGTCTCGCAGGTGGGTCCTACATTTGATGTCAATCCATAAGGTCCAAACCATCATTCTTGCCCCAGAGATGTAGACCTGCAATATGAGCAAGGAAACACATAGCATAACAATAAACTCCAATGTATATAACTATATATTATAACTTATTCCATAACCAATTCCATTATATATTCATAACATAAGAAATAACAATAGAAATTGGATGGAATATGAGTTTATTTTATTGATAACGACAACAGATAGGTAGTTACAAGATCACATGATCCTGGCTTTCGGCACCAGGTGGAAACTTCTTTTAGATCCTCCCTTCTTAAGCCACTAAAGGTCTCCACCTCCAATAGAAGCTAGATAGGTGTGAGATGGGAATGAATAAACATAACAATACATAAAAAAGGTTTCCTCGAGACATAGGAGTGCTTAAAAGCATGGGAACATCAGACCTAATCTGGGGAAATTTTTCTAGAGTGATGATATGAAGGCTAATGGTTTCCCTAAGGGCCACCAAGGTGTGTATTTATACCACCATAAATTGGTTTGGGTGGTTATGTCATGGTTTCTTGTAGGTGAGTCTTCGTGTAACCCAAAAACCACATTTTTTTATATTTTTTTCAATATATTTAAATCCATATGCAACTTCCTTTAGGAGTATCCATGTACATACACAACTTTCATGTGGGGAACTTGCATACAAAATTTGGGAAAAAAAAAATTAAGATAAACTTAGGTCTGCATAGGGGAAAGGGATGTTGTCCTTGCCAATAAATGTCTCTAATGATATGTGATGAAAATATGCTATAATAAAAATAAGACTCCATCAACATCCCAACCATTGGTGATAAGAAGTTGAGCTCAAATTCTAGTATAATCATGTATTGTCTTTGTATTTTTTAATGCAATAAACTTGTGGGAATATACTCATGTAGGAAACTTTTGAATGTATCCCACTCGGCATTTAGCATATTAGGCTAGTAAATTTTTAATTTGGGCTACTAAGGCTTGGTAATAGACTCTAGAAGTATCTCATATGTATTAGATAATAACCAAGGGAGCTACAACATTTTTTTTCTAATAAAATTATTGCATTTTGGAAAAAAAAAAAAAAAGTATAAAATCTATAAGATGTTTTACTAAGATATGAATTATGAATATAGTTTATAAAAATGGAAATTGAGATACATCTACATCTAGATTTGAATCTATCACACAAATACATGTTCATATTTAATAATATGAGTGTTCTCTTTAGGAACTATCATACCCTTGAACCATTGGAAAGGGAACGAAAAGGTGATTAAAGTGGAGGGAAATGGATCACCAAAGTGATTAGGGTGGTTAAATTACATTTATTCAAGATATGAGAATTGTTTGTTTTGAATGTTTCATGAATGATTAATTAAATGTATCATTTAAGGGGATAAGAATTTAGGGATAAATGTATAATATTTGTAAAATGGATTATCCCATTACACACATGGACCGTCCGTTAGGGATAAAGTTCTGATGCTCCACACAAAACACCTCGAATCTCATTAGGCTAGGTGAGATAGGATAGAATTTCACCCTATGTCTATAGCCCTTAGAACAAATCCAAGATTTCAAGATGCAAAAAAATTCTTGAAATTTGAATAATATTTTCTATAGATATATATATATATATATATATATATATATATATATATATATATATATATATATATATATATATATATATATATATATATATATATATATATATATATATATATATATATATATATATATAGATATATAGATATATAGATATAGATAGATAGATAGATAGATAGATATAACAGCTCAAAGAATAAAGTAAAGTGATTTTACAACAAACTATGAATAAAGAACTTTAGAATACATTTTTAAAATGTTTGAAAGAGATAATGAAAAATAAACTACAATATGCGTTCAAAATAAATTTCTAGTAAGCTAATCAAAGAAATAAACCAACAATGATTTCATTATAGGAAAAATATAAATATAAGACCAAGTATCTTTACAAATTCGTATGAGGATGAGGACCAAGGATGTACTTAGAATACTCAGATGTTAAAATGATTCATACAAAGACATCTAAGTGCCATCAAAAAAGACTCGAGAATAATAAACCTGATCTAGACCACTTCAAATGGTGTGAAAAAACATTTAGCAAATTTTTGCAAGATTTACAATAATTAGCACTGAATAAAATTAGAACTTCTAATAAGTGCAAGCTAGAACAAGAAAAATAAACAAAATTGAAGAATACCAAAAAATTATGTCAAATTATCTTTCTTTGTCATTTTTTAATAATCCCTACTATCAAAAAAGATAGTTTATCCCAAAAAATACTTGGAATGAAAAATGAATATCACTTAGAAAATCACTCTCAAATCTTGGGCATACCTTCACTCAATCATTCTCTCATCTTCTCTTCTTGAATTCTCCTTATGTTTGTACTTGAATAATTGAAGAATACCGAAAAATAATGTCAAATTATCTCTCCTTGTCATTTTTTAACCTACCCCTAGTATCAAAAAGATAGTTTATCCCAGAAAATACTTGGAAAAAAAAATGAATATCACTTGGAAAATCAATCTCAAAGCTTGGGCATACCTTCACTCAATCAATCTCTCATCTTCTCTTCTTGAATTCTCCTTATATTTGTACTTGAATAAAATAGTTATTTTGTTCAAGTGTTTCTTTTAATAATTTTATTTTAACTTTGGTTTGGAAATAACATAGGAGAATAAACTTAACATACAAAGGTCATAAAATTATTAAGTAACTTTAACTACAAGTAGTTGGGGTCCCATTAGACTTAATTCATGAGATTTACATCATAAATAAACTCCTTTTGTCTCATGCATTTAAAATATGTTTACATATAATGAAAAATAAAATATAATATTGTAATCACAATAACACTTGCATCCCCTTTATCAAAATAGATATTGTGAGATTTTCAAAATTAAATATCATATCACTAGTACTAACCAAAAATTTCAATGCCTTGAAATATTTCAAACTGCAAATATTGTCATGAAATGAAAGTAAAAGGTCATGTCAAAATTGTTTTGGATGCAAATCCTTACAAAAAAAACCATTCTTCCTTCATCACTCATTTTTTTAGAATGTGACTTGAAATTATTGAATTTGATTGCGATGATTCAGTGTTTCGAATGTCTTCCAATGGATTTTTTCCTTCATTCCCTTTTAGTAAAGGGGCCTCAAGTAGACTTGCATTTGAATAGGCAATTAAATGTTCATTGAAATAAATAGTTACATTTCAAAATTTGGGAAAATGATCCTTATATTTTGAAAAATAATTGGTTGTTGGATTTAAATTTAAAGGATAAGGCACATGACAAAGTGTAGTGTTTTTATATTTCTTGAATTGAATCACTTTGTAGTGCCAAACTATTTTTGCAGTTGTGGGTTGCATAAGATTGAAATGACTATACATGCTTCCAATTAATGAAGATGTAAAAGTTTGAGATACATATGCTACAATTGAACTATCATAAGAAATCATTATGTTCTTCTTAGGAGAGAATGTCGGAGGAAAAACTGTAACCTTGATTTCAAAATTTGAATGAGATTGCTGAAATTTTCTTTATAAAATTCTAATATTTTCTTACATCTCCCAATCTCAACCAAAGGATCGAATATCGGGTGCTTACTGCTCGTTCTTCATGAAACATGAAATTGAGTGGAATTAAGACAACTTAAGGGTGTGTAGGATGATTGCAAGCTCGCCTTTCAAGAGTTTCTCTTTTTTCTTGAATTTCTATATCACAAGAAATTATATCCCAAGAGAATTCAAGTTGATCACAATAAATAGAAATTTATAAAATATAATCAAACAAATATGAACACTCCTTTGATTAGGAAATTGAATCCTAATATTTAGTTAAAAGGGAATAGGTATATTGGTTGGAACCTAGGGATTCAAAGAATAAAATAGAGATTTCAATCACTCCCCAGTATCATTGGCATATATATGTTAGGGGTGAAGTTTCGATGGTTACAAAAAACACCTTAAATCTCATTAGGCTAGGCGAGATAGGTGGGAATGCCATGTTGTATCTATAGCCCTTTAAGCAACATCAAGATTTCAAAATGCAAAAAGTATATTTAAATATGAATTTAATTGTACAACAAACTATGATTTAGAAAACTTCAAAATAATTTGTTAACCAGCTTGAAAGAGATAATTTGAAAAAAAAAACTGCAAAATGAATTCAAAATAAATTTCCATTAAGCCAATCAAAGAAAGAAATTTGTGATGATTTTATTATAGGACTAATATTAATATAAAACCAATTGCCTTCACAAATCTCTGCAAGGATAAGGACCTAGGATATTGTTATAAGCCTGAGATGTTAAAATGACTCAAACAAAGGTAACTAGGAGCATGGGAAAAGAGAGAGAATAACAAATATTATCTAGACCACTTTAAGCAATGTGAAAAAATCAGCAAATTTCTGCAAGATATATATTAATTAGCATTGAATAATATCTAAATTTTTAATAAGTACAAACTAGAACAACAAAGATAAACAACCTTGAAAAATACCAAAAATTAATGCCATTTTATATTTCCTTGCCACTTTTCAAAATATCTATGCTATCAACAAGACAATTTATCCCAAAAAATTATTTGAATGGGAAAAAAATGTCACTTGAAAAAACACTCTCAAAGATTGGCCATACCTTCACTTAATCAATCCCTGCTCTTCTCTTCTTGACTTCTCTCTTCTCTTAATAAATTTATTTTAAACTTTCTTCTATAAAAATATAAGAGGCTGAAGTTAACATATAAATATCATGAAGGTCTAGCCTACTAGAACTAACTCATGATATTTACATCATAAATAAACTCCTTGTGACTCCTATATTTAAAACATATTTAACATATAATGGCCAAAAAAATATTGGTAAATATAATATCATAATCATGATAACATTATTTGTGCTTTCAAAATGTAATTTTTATTTTCCTTAGTAAAAATTACGAATTTTTTCCATGTGGAAAAAAAAATAATAATAATAATAATAGATAGATAAATAGATAACACATGTATCTCATTTACTAAAATATGGTATTTAGAGTGTTTCATAATTAAATATCATATCATCTATATTAGCCAAAAATTTAATGCCTTGAAATATTTCGAACTCCAAACATTATCATGAAATACTAGTAAAATTTCTTATTAGAATAGTTACCGATGCAAATCCTTAAAAAATTATGGGGCCTTCTTCCTTCATCCCCTATATTTTGAAAATGAGACTTGGAATAAATTGAAGTTGACTGGAATGATTCAGTACTTTGGAGTTCTTCAAATGGTGTTTTCCTTTATATATTTCTAGTAAATGGGTCTCAAGCACAAGCCTTTTGTCAACCTTAGGAAATGAGTGGGAAAATAAAACAACTAAAGTAATAATAGGTCCATTAACAGGTGGCAGAGGCGGGTTTCTTGAGCTTGATGGCCAATTAGAAAATCTAGAGGGAGGGTTGAAAGGGTTTTCTCTTTAGAGATTTCTGGAAGTGAATTGTGTAATGGTTTTTGATATGCCCAATGTTTCAGATGGTTACTCTATCCATTATCATGGACCAAAGAGCTTTTCCTTCCCATCCATTATGCATGGGTTTTGTTTGTTTCTCTGGAATATCCATAATGCTTGGTGTGATTGTAAGGGAGCATTATGAGGGGGAAAAGGTTAAGGTAATCTTGACTTCCAACCCAGGTGTTAGCACTCCATAATTTATTAAGGTTGTAAAAGAAATTGCAAAGGTAACCACAAAACCACTTTTAAGTTTAGAAGCTAACCCTTCTAAACTCAGAGAGGGATCTCTTTGTCAAATTTAGCTTTGTTTGCTAGTGAGATTTTAGGCTAGATGTAAGGTTCAGAATTTGGTTTTTTGGATTGTTTGGTTGAAACCATAATAGGAATCCATTGGGAAATGGATTCAATCATCTTTAAGTAAATCAATTGCAGAGTTAACAAACAAGTGTAACAGGGCAAGGTAGGCAGACTATCAGATCTTATGAGATTTGTGAAGTGAGACAGCGGAAAATATTAAGGATCAATTAAACATAGATCCTTTAAGAATTATATATTTAACATCAGTTAGAAAACATCAATTATTTTTCATAAGCCAGAATTGAATGCAATTAAACAAATTCAATTTCTTATTTTTCTTTGAACAAATGAGATAAGGAAAACATATGTGATGACAGAGAAAAAATACATTAACATGAGAGAAAACTTCACCAATTAATCTGACACAGGAATCCTGAAATAACTTTATGTATTACTTGGAATTGATCATTTGAGCACAATGAGAAACTTTACATCAAAAGTCTTCTTTTTCATACAAGTCTCAACATTAATACTTCAAATTCTGAAATATTTATACAAATTCTAACAAAAATATCTTGAATAAAAATATCAAGGTTTATTACAAAATATCCTAAACTGATTACAATAATTCTGGAATAAAATCCTGAATAATAACTAATAAAATAATATCACCAATTTATCTACTGGAAACATTGAAATGCTTATTAAACTCTAGAATTGGTTTTCTGAATGTTGGAGATCTGCAAAATCATCATCAATATGTTGGTCTTCTGATGCTAGGTGTCTTAAACTGATGATATCTTTATGCCCTTGAAATCTAGAAAAATGTTGAAATTGCCTTCACAAAATCTGTTAACTTACCTCTTAAATCTGATTGCTCTGCCATCTGCATTAACTAGTTTCCCTTTTGAATTTTATTTCTGTCGTTTTTTGGTCTTTCATCATCTTTTGAATGTTTCATTATTGTCACAAAATATTTGGAAAAAATATATATTTTTTGAATAATATTTCCAAATATTTTGATTAAACATGTAAATGAATTTCATAATTAAAATTTCAACATATTCATTTGAATGATTTAATAAGCCATCTTGTTTTCAAATCCATGTGTTGTTTTCCCTTCCCGTGGATTTAGAAACTCATGTGTTGTTTTGTAAATCCATGGCTTGTTTTCTCTTCCCATGGGTTTTAAAAAACCATGTGTTGTTTTTCCATGGCTAGTAAAGTATTTTTATTTTGCCTTTTACCCCTGTAAAATTTGTTTGGATAAGTATTTATCCAAATCTTATTTTCCCGTACTTTTTCCTTCATAATTTCTTTTCCTCCTTATCTTTCTTAAACTGTTGTTGGTTTTTCTCCCATGGTTTTGATTTTAAAAATAATTAAAATTATTTTCAATCTCAAAATAATTCAAATATTCTTTTGTGCCAACATATAGCCTCCCATCGGCTTGTTTACTTAGCCTCCCATCCGTGAACTCCTTTAAAATCTCTTTTCACCTCTGATCTCTTTTACTCAACCTCTCATCCTTATAAAATTTGTCTCATAATCATATGAAATTTCATTCCCGCCACCCCCCCTTGCTTAAATGTCGAAAAGGAAAGGGGGTTCGAAGTCCATACTAACCATCAATTTATTTATGCACAAATATCGAGGCTTAGGGGTAGGTAGTAAGAGGTTTTATGGGGGAGGTCCAAAATGAAGGAGAAACGTAAAACCGGGTAAAGTGAAAAACAACTTTTCGGACCCCCCTTGCTTAAATGTCGAAAAGGAAAGGGGGTTCGAAGTCCATACTAACCATCGATTTATTTATGCATAGATATCGAGGCTTTTAACATTGGGGAAAATCAATGCATTAAATGTGGGGCGGGGTCGCAACTTATTTATGCACATATCTCGAGGCTTTTAATATCAGGGAAAATTAATGCATTAAATGTGGGGTGGGGTCACAACCATTTGTTTGACTTTTGGATTTAACTGGTGACTTGAGGCATAACAAATAAATGTGGTTTATATAGTTTAGATATTGGGTTTTGTTATTTTTAAGCTAAGTTTTAATATTTTAAATAAACAGTTTTATAAAAATATAAATATATATTTTTTATAAAATTGAAGTTTATTTAAAATAAAACTTTTTTTTTTAAATACCTCAGAGATATTTACAAAAACCTCATAAACTTCATGGTTTATCATACCAAACTAAGCATGTTGGGGCATAAATTTGGTCAAAATTTATCATGTGCTAACACCAGGTATAAATGTCATGTCTACATTAATTGATTAAATTCATTATAATTAGCATCAAAATAAACAAAGAAATAAATCCTTTTATTTTTTCCTTCTTGCAAAACAACATTTGGCCTCTTCCATGTCATCTTCTATTTCCCAACACCTTTGTTAAAGAATTCATCTAAGCATATGAAAAGAAAACAATTTAAACTTTATAGGCATGAAATAAACAATGATCTACTTCATGTAGTAAATTAAGCAAATTTTCACTATTATTTATTAACTATATTTTAACATGGCTCAAATTCAAGGGTAGTGAAAATAGTAAAAAATCATGAAAATAACCCAGCGATAACACTTACTTTCACTTACATGTCAAGTCTTATATGTTATGTATCACTAATTTAAGTCTTTTTTAGCTTAAAAGCTCAAAAGACACAGAATTTTATTGCTTTTATTGTAAAAATAAATATTTTTTATGTTTTGTTTGAGTTTTTATTTCTCTTATACATATATTTTTTTATTTCTTAACACAGCAATCACACACACAAATATGTGTGCAATTGTAACATCGCTTAAACAAAAAAAGGTTATAGGGGATGATGAACAGTGATTTGTATGTATGCATGAATGAACTAGCACTAGTGACAAAGTTGGCTATAAGTTATTTTCATATTTCTTAAGATAAATATTTATGAAAAAAAAAAACTTTCTATACAAAGTGTGGATGCAATGTTGTTTCTTCAACAAATGATTTTCTTGCTAGGTTGCGATAAGAAAAATGGATTTTGTAGTTTTTAGTTTAAGGTTTAAACCAAGCTGCTTCACATGCTTTGTAACCTTCCAACAATTTTGTTACCTGCTTTGTAACCTTCCAACAATTTTGTTACCTAATAGAGTTTTCCCAAGTACAAATAAGACAAATAAAACCCTAACTTGAACCGTAACCTCCTCAAAAATTATAGTTGAATAAGCAGTTTATGCCATAAATACACGACCAACCTCAGGTCCACGCCATCCCGTCTATGTCATGGATCCATATAAATTATTATATAAACTATCAACCAAACCTCATATGCCTTACACAATGTTTAACCATAATGCACATGTAGTTCCACCAAACTAATATTATATATGATATCACCTATGCATAACCATATTGCATGTGGTTCCACCAAACTAATAGTATATATGATATATGGTATCACCTATGCATAAGCTTTACATTATGACCTTTTTCCAAACTTTTCATTTATATGCACGTCACTTCTTTTGAGACTAATATTACATACGATATATAGTATTACAAATGCATAAGCTTGAACCTTTGCCAAAGTTTTCAATTTATATGCACATAACTTCTTTTGTTTTCTGATTATGTCATATACTTAAATGTAAAAATCTTAGTCAATCATTCATAACACTTTGATTAGTAGAACCCCACTTACTTTAACTTAAAAAATATAGGGATATAAGACTTGGTAACAATTTGCAACTATATAATAGACATAATAGACCATAATAGACATTGGGTTGAATACACTTTGATTAATAGAACTTTACCTACTTTAACTTAAAAAATATGGAGATATAAGGCTTTGTAACAATTAGCTAGTTTTCGTAATAGATAAGCGTAATAGAACCTTATCTATTTTAATTTAAAAAAACATAGGGATATAAGGTTTTGTAACAATTTGCTAGTTTTTGTAATAGATAAGTTATTGGGGTGCAAAATGTATTGTATAACCAAGTATGAGGGTGATGTGTGATTTCATTTGTGTTCAATGTGAAGTTGATATGTGTACTATAAAATATTCTCTAAATAAAAATGAAATGTTATAATAAAAATAAAAATGAATATGCATGTTTAGTTAGTTTTAATTAAAAGCAATATAAAGCATCAATAATTTCAATTGATTTGTCGTTGATATTACAACCCAATGTAGTAAAAATATTTACATCATAAGGTGTTCCCCTCTGAAATCAACTCCCCTAACTGCCTTTCTGTCATAGTCCTGGCAGTCAAATCCATTGTTAGACGATTAAATGTTTTTCCACCATTAGATACTACTAACTGAAATCTTGATTTTCACTATTATAACCATAGTCCCATTTACAGTTCTTTTAAGTCAGTTTCGTGGCAGCATCTAACTCTAACCTTGTTCATTACCAGACAACATGAAGAACAACTCGGTTGTTCGATGCCAACCTCCATGAAAACGCTTTTCAAAACTTGCAAAACCCTAACTCAGCTAGGGTTTCCTCCTGGGCGGCTAGTTCTCGCCTCTTGGCCACGATGTTACAATGAACCGGTCTTGCCTATCCACTGCTACCCAAATACCATCCAGAATCCAGTCACAGGGTGCGAGTAAGACTAATTTTCGTTGATGCGTTAGCAGTCTTTTAGCGATTTACAAATTAGGTATATGAACATTCATTTTTTTGTTTTGTTTAATCTGGCTAATTCTCTGTTTCTTGTCTTGCCCTGCCTGCAGGTCCTCGGGTTGTTCTGCAATTCAAGGTCTTCCAGCACCGAGGAAGACACTTGAATCCTTTAGCACAAGTAATAGCCGAAATTAATTTGCAGGATCTTCCTTTTGGCACACGCTTAAAGATATCTGCGAAATCTCACTTTACAAAGGATAACATTATGGAATAATGTCACTTCAAGGATACCTAGAGGTCAGCAATGGTGGAATATTGAACACCAAGAGGCCAAACCGCTCCAAAAAATTTCAATTGGGTTCCGCAAAAGGAACATCGAAAGATGATATTGTTAAGTGGCTTCGTCTGCCCTTCAATATTGGGTTTAAATTGTCCATTCCACCTAGTTTTATCCGCTTGGAGGCCTCTTCTCGTAATTTACGGTGCTTTTCGGAGTTTAAGCAATGGAGAAGTGGTCTTGTCAATTACTATGAGTGTAATCTTGTTACAAGGTGTTGCAAGAGTTTGCATGAGAGAGTTGAGAAGGGGACAACCCAATTGGTAGGTATGACAATTGATGTAGATTTTGGGCATTATAAGGTTCTGATAGCAGTATTTGTTGAGTGTTTTCCTGCCATACTCTAGGATTCTGTCCAATTGTAAATGGCATTGTTTTCTTAGTTTCTTGAAGCCAATCAGAGACTTCAATAACCAATCCCATTCTTGTTTATTCTGGTTCACACACCATTGCTATTCTGGTTGAGCTGGTTAATTTGTGTTCTCTATTTATGTCATGGGCATCTGATTAACACAGGGAGGAATCCAACTTGAGGGGTCGTTGGGTTTGACGAAACCCGTCTCAATATGAGGCTTGGAGTTAGCCCCCGCTTCTTTTGTAGAGGATTCAAACTTGGCTTTGGAGGAATCAGTCCGTGGGGTTCCCAGAATGCTGGTAAGTCTTCTCCCTCATAATAAATTCATTTCTTTCATTAATTTCCCTTCCATGTGATTTTATTTGTTGGGCATTTGTATATTTTGTATAAGATAGGAACCACTTCCAAGTTTCATTAATGACCAGACAGTAATATCAAAATAAATTTCAAAATTAGAAACTGAGTAATAGAGCCTCTTCCACAGGCAGGCTTATATCAAATTCATTCTCTATGCTAGAGCCTCTTGCGGTAGGGGCGCACACACACTCTTTCTGTATGTATGTATGCGCTAGACATTAGCACTGAATTTCACCTACGCGTTAGGTAGTTGGTCTAAGCTAATGCAAATGGGAAAATAAACCTTTTTCATGAATCCTTCATTGAGACAGTTATCTCTGGATCTATCTTTTGCAACTTTGGGGTGGGACATTAGCACTGAATTTCACCTACGCGTTAGTTAGTTGGTCTAAGCTAATGCAAATGGGAAAATAAACCTTTTTCATGAATCCTTCATTGAAACAGTTATCTCTGGATCTATCTTTTGCAGCTTTGGGGTGGGTTTCTTCTTCTTGGGATTCCTTTGCATACTCATCAGCCTCTGAATCTTGCATTGAAGTTCACTCCCCGGTGGAGGTAGTGGTCATTGCTTTGGGCAACAATGTTGGCAACAGAGTTGAAAATTTCAATAGAGCTTTGAGCATGATGGGGAAAGCTGGTGTCTATATTACAAATCACGCAAACTTATACGAGACTGCACCTACATATGTAATTGATCAACCTTGCTTCCTTAACTCTGCAATAAGGGAAATCACAAAACTTGGTCCGCATGCCGTGTTGACAGTTCTGAAAGAAATTGAAAATGGATTAGGCCGGATTGAGGGCATAAGGTATGGGCCTCGGCCTATTGATTTGGAAATTTTATTCTATGGCAAGCTCAAGGTTTCATCGCATACACTCAAAATACCCCATTAGAATTTGTGGGAGCGACCCTTTGTTCTTGCTCCGCTTGTAGACCTTCTTGGATTGGTAGCCAACAATGACGCTATTGCCTGTTGGCAAGCCTTATCAGGAATAAATGTCGGCATATTTGAGGCATGGGAGAAACTTGGAGGGGAAGACCTTATGGGATGAGAGAAAATGAAGAGAGTTTTGCCCATTCGAAATGAGTTATTGGATTGGTCGAGAAAAGCTCATGTCATGGGTGTTTTAAATTTAACACCAGATAGTTTTAGTGATGGAGGACGGTACACGTCTATAGAGAATGCAGTTGATCAGGTTAGACTGATAATATCTGAAGGAGCGGTTATGATTGACATTGGAACACAGTTAACCAAGCCAACAGCATCAAGCATTTCAACAGAGGAGGAATTGTCTTGGCTTTTGCCAGTTTTAGAAGCAGTGGTGCAGATTCTTGAAGATGAAGGTAAAATCCTATCAGTAGATACTTTGATGCTAAAGTTCCATATGAGGTAATAAGAAATGGAGCTCATGTTGTGAACAATATATCTGGAGGTTGTTTGGATGCAAACATGTTTTCTACTGTTGCAGATCTTGTTGTCCCTTATATCTTAATGCATATGAAGGGGGAACTGTCAACAATACAGACCGATGAAAATACAACCTATGGGGATGCATGTAAAGAAGTTGATAATGAGTTATGGTTACAGATAAAGAATGCAGAATCATTTGGTATACCTACATGGAGAATTATAACAGACCCTGGTATTAGTTTCTCTAAGACGCTTGAGCAGAAATTGGAACTTCTTATGGGTCTATCAGTTGTTCGACAAGGACTTGCAGCCAACAGTGTGACTGCTTCTCATGGGCCTATTTTACTTAGACCCTCCCAAAAAAGTTTTTGGGGAAAAATATTACTACTTCCTACATTGGCAAGGAGAGCCAGCACATCTGTCTTCAATCCAATTTCAAGAGGCTCTACATATTTTTTGAAAATGCCAACCTTGCTTGAACTCTAAACTACCAGTTCTAATCCGAAACCTGTGAATTTACCCAATTGCTTTGAAGTTGCACGACATTTTCATTCCATGAAAGGAGATGCCCGTCAATCTTATAGCATCCCAAATGCTTCTACCAGCCTGTTTGACCATCCAGCCAGCTGTCTCCAAAGATAAAAGCATTCAAGTCTTTGTTGGTTATAGTCTTGAAACTGTCATAGTTCTGATTTAATTTTGAGTTTGAAATTGATGTCGTTGTGTCTCATATCACCATCTGTTGCACATGATTAATATTTAATTTGTTCTAAAGAGACATTTGCAATATTGAGTTGTTTTGTCATTTCAGGATCGATGAAGTTCTTAAAATGTTTATTGAAATTGTCATGTGCTATCCTTTCCTTAAAGAACATCTTTTGAACTCGTCAATACTGCTTGTCTAGAAGTGTTGAATGAGGAAAGAATTTGGCAAAGTCCCAGTGTCTTTGCACGGCAATATCTTTTAATTTGACATACCTTGGAAGTCTAATTGATAGAATCTGGGGCATGTTTCTAGATATGATTTTCTTTTGTTTAAGATTTGGTCTTTGGATGTTTGGCACTTGCCATTCGTAGTTATTGAATTACTCATATCCTAAGTATTCAAGAGCAACTAGATAGCACTTGAATGAAAAGATTCAGTTAACTAGTCATAGTTGCATGTTTCGAGGCAAATTCAAAGGATATTTGGTGTTTCTAATTCATCTAAAATTGTGCATTGTTAAATATATTAATATTTGGAAATATTGTTAGTACTTGCCATTCTTAGTTTTTTAACTTGTCATATCCTAAAAATTTAAGAGCGACTGGATACTGCTCATAGTTTCAAAAACTGGAATTGGGTATTGAAACTGTCACCTATCTAACCAGGATTTGAACTGGAACCTAAAGGGTTTTTCTACCAATTTGTTATTTGGGCCTATCTGACCGGCCGATTTGGCCGGTTTCCAGTTTAGACTAGACGGTTTTTAAAACTATGATACTGCTTGAATAGGAAAGTTCAGTGATCAATCATATTTGCATGCTTGGAGCCATATTGTGTTGGAATTTTTGGATTTTCAATGTGTCTGAAACTGTGGATTTCTAAACATAATTTAAGAATGCAGTTGATCAGGTTAGAAGGATAATATCTGAAGGAGCAGATAAGATTGACATTGGAGCACAATCAACCAAGCCAACAGCATCAAGCATTTCAACAGAGGAGGAATTGTCTTGGCTTTTGCCAGTTTTAGAAGTAGTGGTGCAGATTCCTAAAGCTGAAGGTAAAATCCTATCAGTAGATACTTTTGATGCTAAAGTTGCATATGAGGCAGTAAGAAATGGAGCTCATGTTGTGAATGATATATCTGGAGGTCGTTTGGATCCCAACATGTTTTCTACAGTTGCAAATCTCATTGTCCCTTATATCTTAATGCATATGAGGGGGGAACCGTCAACAATACAGAACGATGAAAATACAACCTATGGGGATGTATGTAAAGAAGTTGCTAATGAGTTATCGTTACAAATAAAGAATGCAGAATCATTTAGTATACCTGCATGGAGAATTATAACAAACCCTGGTATTGGTTTCTCTAAGACACTTGAGTAGAACTTGGAACTTCTTAGGGGTCTATCAGCTGTTCGACAAGGACTTGCAGCCAACAATGTGGTTGCTTCTCATGGGCCTATTTTAATTAGACCCTCCCGAAAAAAAAATTGGGGAAAAATATTGCTACTCCCTACATTGGCAAAGAGAGCCAGCATATCTGTCTTCAAAATGCCAACCTTGCTTGAACTTTAAACTGCCAGTCTTGATCCGAAACATGTGAAATTACCCAATTTCTTTGAAGTTGCATGACATTTTCATTCCATGGAAGGAGATGCCTGTCAATCTTATGGCATCCCAAATGCTTCTACCAGCCTGTTTGACCATCCAGCCAGCTGTCTCCAAAGATAAAAGCATTCAAGTCTTTGTTGGTTATAGTCTTCAAATTTTCATAGTTCTGATTTAATTTTGAGTTTGAAATTGATGTTGTTGTGTCTCATATCACCATCTATTGCACATGATTAATGTTTAATTTGTTCTGAAGAGGCATTTTCAATATTGAGTTGTTTTGTCATTTCAGGATCAATGAAGGCCTTAAAATGTTTATTGAAATTGTCATGTGCTATCCTTTCCTTAAAGAACATCTTTTGAACTCGTCAATACTACTTGTCCAGAAGTGTTGAATGAGGAAAGAATTTGGCAGAGTCCTAGTGCCTTTGCACAGCAATATCTTTTAATTTGACATACCTTGGAAGTCTAATTGATAGAATCTGGGGCACGTTTCTAGATGTGTTCCAAACTATATTTTCTTTTGTTTAAGATTTTGTATTTGGATGTTTGGTACTTGCCATTGGTAGTTATTGAATTACTCATATCCTAAGTATTCAAGAGCAACTGGATAGCACTTAAATGGAAAGATTCAGTTAACTAGTCACAGTTGCATGTTTCGAGGCAAATTCAAAGGATATTTGGGGTTTCTAATTCATCTGAAATTTTGCATTGCTAAATATATTAATATTTGGAATTATTGTTGGTACTTGCCATTCTTAGTTTTTGAACTTGTCATATCCTAAAAATTTAAGAGCGACTGGATACCGCTCATAGTTTTAAAAACTGGAATCAGGTTTTGAAATTGTCACCTATCTAACCAGGATTTGAATTGGAACCTGAAGGGTTTTTCTACTGGTTTTTTATTTGGGCCTATCTGACCGGCCGGTTTGGTCGGTTTCCAGTTTAGACTAGACGGTTTTTAAAACTATGATACTGCTTGAATAGGAAAGTTCAGTGATCAGTCATATTTGCATGCTTGGAAGCATATTGTGAGGGAATTTTTGGATTTTCAATGTGTCTGAAACTGTGGATTTCTAAACATAATTTAATTTATTTCAAAACTCCACATTTTAAACTCTAAAAGGTTAATATGATGAACTGTGGAAATCTGCATTCTCAAATATTTGAAATTGTTTCTCATAAGCAAATAAACATTTTGCTTGCAAAGCACTAAGCATTACTTTTAAACTATAGATATGTTGTGGGGAAATGCATTGTGATTATCATCATCTACTATTCATAACTAATCAGAGGGATATACACGCCATATTTATGCAGTTTACTCCACCTATAGATATAAGACTCAAAGTGGAGCAAACTGCATGATGTTGCTTGAATGGGAAAGTTCAATGATCAGTCATATTTGCATGCTTGGAGGCATATTGTGAGGGAATTTTTGGATTTTCAATGTGTTTGAAACTGTGGATTTCTAAACATAATTTAATTTATTTCATAAATCCACATGTTAAACTCTAAAAGGTTAATATGATGAACTGTGGAAATCTACATCCTCAAATATTTGAAATTGTTGCTCATAAGCAGATAAACATTTTGTTTGCAAAGCACTAAGCATTACTTTTAAACTATAGATATGTTGTGGAGAAATGCATTGCTATTATCATCATCTATTGTTCATAACTAATCATAGGGATATACACGCAAAATGTATGCAGTTTGCTCCACTTATAGATATAAGACTCAAAGTGGAGAAAACTGCATACATATGGCCTGTATATCCCTCTGATTAGTTATGAATAGTAGATGATGATAATAGCAATGCATTGCCCCGCAACATATCTATAGTTTATGGAAGGATATTACCTAGGAGATGCTCCTAGATAATGCATTCTCTTGCTCACGAGTCATTGTTAAATATTTTCTCCAATTTTGGTATTGGTTTTGTAGGTTCTTAAATTTTCTGATGAGGTAGGTGGTGAAACATTCGATCCATCACTTTTTGGTTATGCATATAGAGTTGTAGAGGAGCACATTGATGATGATGATACATTGTGATCAAAGGAGGTAAGCATTCAAGATCCAAGCCTCATCTACAAATTCTGACTATAGACACGTTAATGATTCTTGCAAAGACAAGAGAGATCTATGTAATCTCTTCTCTCTGTTTACAATAGCAGAAGAAGAGAGACTCGTCAAGGAGGCAGGGGAAGCCCTATATTGGATTTCACACCATAATAAAGACAATGGTCAACAAATGATGAACACTAGGCTAGGGAACAATCATTCAAATTTGATTGAGTGGTAGCCTTAATGCTTTGTGTGGTTTTGGTGTTGCTTAGAAAGTCACGATATATGAAGGCAATTAAGCAATCAAGAAAACTAGTGATAGAATCTGCTTCGACCGGCATATCATCATAATTACTTGTTAATGGAAAGCGCTTATCTCAAGCAATGAAACTGGGTTCACTTCATCTTCCACGGAACCACTCATTTGCTTTAGAGGAGATAGAAGAAGCAACAAACAACTTTGATGTGTTCTTATGGGTGAAGGCTCCAAGATTTGTTAGAGTTTCAATTGAATATTATGAATTTTGGTCACAAAATCGTCTTGTTTTCTTCAGAGTATCAGTTTTTGGCAACCTCTGTCCTTATATCTTGCAAGTTATTTCAACAAGTAAAGTTGCCAAAATTCTGAGCAATACAAAGAACAGAAAACAAGGAATGTCAAGTGCCTGAGGAAAGCATAATTTTTGGAGAAAGGAAAGATTTTTAATACAGAGATTCAAATTGATAGATTAAATTATGGATATTGGGGGTGCAGTGGATGCAATGGGTTTGGCATATAAAGCTATGGAAACTTGCAATGAAACTGGGTTCACTTCGTCTTCCACAGTACCACCCATTTGCTTTAGAGGAGATAGAAGAAGCAACAAACAACTTTGATGTGTTCTTATGGGTGAAGGCTCCAAGATTTGTTAGAGTTTCAATTGAATATTATGAATTTTGATCACAAAATCGTCTTGTTTTCTTCATAGTATTAGTTTTTGACAACCTCTATCTTTATATCTTGCAAGTTATTTCAACAAGTAAAGTTGTCAAAATTCTGAGCAATACAAAGAACAGAAAACAAGGAATATCAAGTGCCCGAGGAAAGCATATTTTTTGGAGAAAGGAAATATTTTTAATACAGAGATTCAGATTGATAGATTAAATTATGGATATTGGGGGCGCAGTGGATGCAATGGTTTTGGCATCTAAAGCTATGGAAACTTGCAATGAAACTGGGTTCACTTCGTCTTCCATAGTACCACTCATTTGATTTAGAGGAGATAAAAGAAGCAACAAACAACTTTGATGTGTTCTTATGGGTGAAGGCTCCAAGATTTGTAAGAGCTTCAATTGAATATTATTAATTTTGGTCACAAAATCATCTTGTTTTCTTCAGAGTATCAGTTTTTGGCAACCTTTGTCCTTATATCTTGCAAGTTATTTCAACAAGTAAAGTTGCCAAAATTCTTAGCAATACAAATAACAGAAAACAAGGAATGTCAAGTGCCCGAGGAAAGCATAACTTTTAGAGAAAGGAAATATTTTTAATACAAAAATTCAGATTGATAGATTAAATTATGGATATTGGGGGCACAGTGGATGCAATGGGTTTGGCATCTAAAGCTATGGAAACTTGGGTGTTTTTTTAAGAAGCTGACAGTAGATGCTAATGCACAACCTTTGTGGGTTGAAAGTGGACCATTACTCCCATCATCTTCAAGCATAGATAATTTAGATGAAGACTCGCTTCTTTTATAGAGGATTTAGACTTGGGTTTGGAGGAATCAGTCTGTGGGGTTCCCAGAATGTTGGTAAGTCTTCTCCCTCATAATAAATTCATTTCTTTGATTAATTTCCCTTCCATGTGATTTTATTTGTTGGGCATTCGTATATTTTGTATAAGATAGGAACCACTTCCAAGTTTCATTAATGACCAGACAGTAATATCAAGATAAATTTCAAAATTAGAATCTGAGTAATAGAGCCTCTTCCACATGCAGACTTATATCAAATTCATTCTCTATGCTAGAGCCTCTTGCAGTAGGGGTACACACATACTCTTTCTGTATGTATGTACGTGCTAGACATTAGCACTGAATTTCACCTGCACGTTAGGTAGTTGGTCTAAGATAATGCAAATGAGCAAATAAACCATTTTCATGAATCCTTCATTGAAATAGTTGTCTCTAGATCTATCTTTTGCAGCTTTGGGGTGAGTTTCTTCTTCTTGGGATTCCTTTGCATACTCCTCAGCCTCTAAATCTTGCATTGAAGTTCACTCCCCGGTGGAGGTAGTGGTCATTGCTTTGGGCAGCAATGCTGGCAACAAAGTTGAAAATTTCAATAGAGCTTTAAGCATGATGGGGAAAGTTGGTGTCTGTATTACAAGGAATGCGAACTTATACAAGACCACACCTACATATGTAACTGATCAACCTTGCTTCCTTAACTATGCAATAAGGGAAATCACAAAACTGGTCCGCATGCTTTGTTGATAGTTCTGAAAGAAATTGAAAAGGGATTAGGTCAAACTGAGGGCATAAGGTATGGGCCTCGACCTATTGATTTGGAAATTTTATTCTATGGCAAGCTCAAGATTTCATTGGATACCCCATCAGAATTTGTGGGAGCGACCCTTTGTTCTTGCTTTTCTTGTAGACCTTCTTGGATTGGTAGCTGACAACGACATTATTGTCTGTTGGCACGCCTTGTTGGGAAGAAATGGCGGCATATTTGAGGCATGGGAGAAACTTGGAGGGGAAGACCTTATGGGACGAGAGGGAATGAAGAGAGATTTTCCCATTGGAAATGAGTTATTGGATTGGTCGAGAAAAGCTCATGTCATGGGTGTTTTAAATTTAACACCAGATAGTTTTAATGATGGAGGACGGTACACATTTGTAGAGAATGCAGTTGATCAGGTTAGACGGATAATATCTGAAGGAGCAGATATGATTTACATTGGAGCATAGTCAACTAGGCCAATAGCATCAAGCATTTCAACAGAGGAGGAACTGTCTTGGATTTTGCCAGTTTTAGAAGCAGTGGTGCAGATTCCTGAAGCTGGAGGTAAAATCCTATTAGTAGATACTTTCGATGCTAAAGTTGCATCTGAGGCAGTAAGAAATGGAGCTCATGTTGTGAACAATATATATGGAGGTCGTTTGGATCCCAACATGTTTTCTATAGTTGCAGATCTTGATGTCCCTTATATCTTAATGCATATGAGGGGGGAACCGTCAACAATACAAAACGATGAAAATACAACCTATGGGGATGTATGTAAAGAAGTTGCTAATGAGTTATGTTTACAGATAAAGAATGCAGAATCGTTTGGTATACCTGCATGGAGAATTATAACAGACCCTGGTATTGGTTTCTCTAAGATGCTTGAGCAGAACTTGGAACTTCTTAGGGGTCTATCAGTTGTTCTACAAGGACTTGCAGCCAACAATGTGGCTGCTTCTCATGGGCCTATTTTAATTAGAACCTCCCAAAAAAAAATTTGGGGGAAAATATTACTACTCCCTACATTGGCAAGGAGAGCTAGCATATTTGTCCTCAATCCAATTTCAAGATGCTCTACATCTTTTTTGAAAATGCCAACCTTGATTGAACTCTAAACTGCCAGTCCTGATCCAAAACCTATGAATTTACCCAATTGCTTTGAAGTTGCATGACATTTTCATTCCATGAAAGGATATGCCCATCAATCTTATGGCATCCCAAATGCTTCTACCAGCATGTTTGACCATCCAGCGAATTGTCTCCAAAGATAAACCCTTTCCAAAGATAAAAACATTCAAGTCTTTGTTGGTTACAGTCTTGAAATTTTCATAGTTCTGATTTAATTTTGAGTTTGAAATTGATGTCGTTGTGTCTCATATCACCATCTATTGCACATGATTAATTTTTAATCTGTTCTGAAGAGGCATTTGCAATATTGAGTTGTTTTATCATTTCAGGATCGATGAATGCCTTAAAATGTTTATTGAAATTGTCATGTGCTATCCTTTCCTTAAAGAACAACTTTTGAACTCGTCAATACTGCTTGTCCAAAAGTGATGAATGAGGAAAGAATTTGGCATAGTCCTAGTGCCTTTGCACAGTAATATCTTTTAATTTGACATACCTTGGAAGTCTAATTGATAGAATCTGGGGCACGTTTCTAGATATGTTCCAAACTAGATTTTCTTTTGTTTAAGATTTGGTCTTTGGATATTTTGTACTTGCCATTCGTAGTTATTGAATTACTCATATCCTAAGTATTCAAGAGCAACTGGATAGCACTTGAATGGAAAGATTCAATTAACTAGTCATAGTTGCATGTTTCGAGGCAAATTCAAAGGATATTTGGGGTTTCTAATTCATTTGAAATTGTGCATTTCTAAATATATTAATATTTGGAATTATTTTTGGCACTTTCCATTCTTAGTTTTTGAACTTGTCATATCCTAAAAATTTAAGAGCGACTAGATACTGCTCATAGTTTTAAAAACTAGAATTGGGTTTTGAAAATGTCACCTATCTAACCAGGATTTGAACTAAAACCCGAAGGGTTTTTCTATCGGTTTGTTATTTGGGCCTATCTGATCGACCGGTTTGGCCATTTCTAGTTTAGACTAAACGGTTTTTAAAACTATGATACTACTTGAATAGGAAAGTTCAGTGATCATTCATATTTGCATGCTTGGAGGCATATTGTGAGGGAATTTTTGGATTTTCAATGTGTCTAAAACTATGGATTTCTAAACATATTTTAATTTATTTCAAAACTCCACATGTTAAACTCTAAAAGGTTAATATGATGAACTATGGAAATCTGCATTCTCAAATATTTGAAATTGTTGCTCATAAGCAGATAAACATTTTTATTTCAAAGCACTAAGCATTACTTTTAAACTATAGATATGTTGTGGGGCAATGCATTGCTATTATCATCATCTACTATTCATAACTAATCAGAGGGATATACACACCATATGTATGCAGTTTGCTCCACTTATAGATATAAGACTCAAAGTGGAGCAAACTGCACGCATATGGCGTGTATATTCTAATTAGTTATGAACAGTAGATGATGATAATATCAATGCATTGCCCCACAACATATCTATAGTTTATGGAAGGATATTACCTAGGAGATGCTCCTAGATAATGCATTCTCTTGCTCATGAGTCATTGTTAAATATTTTCTCCAATTTTGGTATTGGTTTTGCAGGTCCTTAAATTTTCTGATTTGGTAGGTTGTGAAACATTCAATCCATCATTTTTTGGGTATGCATATGGAGTTATAGAGGAGCACATTGTTGATGATGATGCATTCTGATCAAAGGAGGTAAGCGTTCAAGATCCAAGCCTCATCTACAAATTCTGACTATAGACACGTTAATGATTCTTCGAAAGAGAAGAGAGATCTATGTAATCTCTTCTCTCTGTTTTCAATAGCAGAAGAAGAGAGACTCGTCAAGAAGGCATGGGAAGCCCTATATTGGATTTCACACCATAATAAAGACAACGGTCAACAAATGATGAACACTAGGCTAGGGAACAATCATTCAAATTTGCTTGAGTGGTAGCCTTAATGTTTTGTGTGGTTTGGTGTTGCTTAGAAAGTCACGATATAAAGGCAAGTAATCAATCAAGAAAACTAGTGACAGAATCTGCTTCGACCGGCATATCATCATAATTACTTGTCAATGGAAAGCGTGTATCTCAAACAATGAAACTGGGTTCACTTCGTCTTCCACAGTACCACTCATTTGCTTTAGAGGAGATAGAAGAAGCAAAAAACAACTTTGATGTGTTCTTATGGGTGAAGGCTCCAAGATTTGTTGGAGTTTCAATTGAATATTATGAATTTTGGTCACAAAATTGTCTTGTTTTCTTTAGAGTATCATTTTTTGGCAACCTCTATCCTTATATCTTGCAAGTTATTTCAACAAGTAAAGTTGTCAAAATTCTGAGCAATACAAAGAATAGAAAACAAGGAATGTCAAGTGCCCGAGGAAAGCATAATTTTTGGAGAAAGGAAAGATTTTTAATACAAAGATTCAGATTGATAGATTAAATTATGGATATTGGGGGAGTAGTGGATGCAATGGGTTTGGCATCTAAAGCTATGGAAACTTGCAATGAAACTGGGTTCACTTCGTCTTCCATAGTACCACTCATTTGCTTTAGAGGAGATATAAGAAGCAACAAACAACTCTGATGTGTTCTTATGGGTGAAGGCTCCAAGATTTGTTAGAGTTTCAATTGAATATTATGAATTTTGGTCACAAGATCATCTTGGTTTCTTTAGAATAACAGTTTTTGGCAACCTCTGTCCTTATATCTTGCAAGTTATTTCAACAAGTAAAGTTGCCAAAATTCTGAGCAATACAGAGAACAGAAAACAAGGAATGTCAAGTGCCCGAGGAAAGCATAATTTTTGGAGAAAGGAAATATTTTTAATACAGAGATTCAGTTTGACAGATTAAATTGTGGATATTGGGAGCGTAGTGGATGAAATGGATTTTTCATCTAAAGCTATGGAAACTTGGGTGTTTTTTTAACAAGCTGAAAATAGATGCTAACGCACAACCTTTGTGGGTTGAAAGTGGACCATTATTCCCATCATCTTCAATCATAGATAATTCGGATGAAGACTCAAATAGAAATGTGCGTTTGAGATCTGGAATTCCATCAGCAAATGGCACGTTATTGTACTTTGCAACAGAGGATGGATCACTTTTAAAGCTTTCAGAATTGCATCATCTTAAGTGGATAAACCATGGTCGACATCATGGTGATGTTGCAGGTATTGCTAATGTTGGGACCTTGCGATCATAGGTAACATGCTTTGTGAGTACAATTGGAGAGTTGTATGAATTTGACAAGAAGTCAAGGCCATCATGGAAGAAACATGTTTAGGGTAAATCATGAACAGAAAGTATTTCTATGGTACCATCTAGATGTTGTACTTTGCATACTTTGGTTGGAGAAAGTTCAGGGTCACTTTTCTCCTTAGCAAGGATGGTCTGCTATTAGAGAGACAGTTATTCCAAAGCAAGTGGAAGTGGTTTATGCATATGACACCTAATGATGTTTCTTTTAGTGTGTTGGGGCCTACTTTTATAAATGAAACATTTGGTACAAAGACATTCTCAATACTTTTTACCACCAAAACAGGGTCAACATATGAGTACCAACTTACAAAATTATCAAGCGCAGCAAGGGGAGAAAGGATATTGGAGAAATGGATAAATCATGGATATCCATAAGATGATAAAGTTGCAAGATCTATTCCCAAAGTGCTACTTCAAGCTAGAAGGCCCTTATTTTTGTTTTGGAGATGGTCAACTAGGGGAGCTTCATTTGTCAGGTATTTTTGGGGAATATGTTGGTCTGTATATGCATAACATGCTTCGAAAAAAAGCATTAGCTAGCTATGAATGGTCGATAATTGATGCACCTGAAAGTGAAGAAGGGAATGCAGGTTATTTCACAGAAGCTCATGGACCCTCAAACTGTATTGAAGGAGTGAGGGATGCACTAGATCAAGATTATGCAACTGATTCTGGTAGTTCATCAAAAATAAGAAGAAGAAGAGGACATAGTTATCAGAACTCTAGTATTGGTCACAAAACACAAAATCATGATTCACAGTCTGAAATCAATCCAACATTCCTAACAATTAACAATATTGGCACTCTTTTCTACATTCATGCAATGCAGCCAAAATATGGATGTGAAGGAAATGTTGACATTTATTCTGAATTTGTTGTTCCACTGGATTTTTCCAAATGTGTGATTTTCTTTTTGAGTAATGGATTGATGGAAAGCTTGAGTTTATGGTGCATACATATGGCGTGTATAGCCTTCTAATTAGTTATGAACAGTAGATGATGATAATAGCAATGCATTGCCCCACAACATATCTATAGTTTATGGAAGGGTATTACCTAGGAGATGCTCCTAGATAAAGCATTCCCTTTCTCAAGAGTCATTGTTAAATATTTTCTCCAATTTTGGGATTGGTTTTGTAGGTTCTTAAATTTTCTGATATGGTAGGTGGTGAAACATTCGATCCATCATTTTTTGGGTATGCATATGGAGTTGTAGAGGAGCACATTGTTCATGATGATGCATTATGATTAAAGGAGGTAAGCGTTCAAGAGTGGTTGGTAAAACTGGTTATGTTTTCTCCTAGGTATTGCATTCTCTTACCCTGCACTAAGTATCTCTCCAATTTCTGGATTGATTTTGTAGGTTCTTACACCTGCTAATATGGAATGGGGTGAAACATTTGATCCATCATTCCTTGGATATGCAGGTGAGGTTGAAGAGGAGCACATTGTTGATTGATGTCATTTTGATCAATAGAGCACACGGTTCCAGAGCAGTAAAACTAGTTAGTGTTGTAATTTTGTTATGGAAAGAACAATTATCTTCTTGAGTTGTGCATCATTACTGGTGTTGTGCTAAAAAGAGATTTTAAAAATAGTGATGACTATATTCAATCAGGTAGTTTGGAATTGCCAATGGTCACATGTGTGATAAATTAGGTTTCCATAATATTATGAGGTGTGCTAATTATTACATGCTAGATGAAATGGAATGCTCTATGCACGACGCCTTTATCCACTGTGATAAGGACAATGGAATCTAACATAGGAATCTGAGCTTTTACAGAGTTTTTCTTTATTGGCTTGATTAAATTATTATCTTCTTAAATATTGATTTCTTCCTTTATCTACAATTCCATTATTTAGCTGATATGCTTGAATTCTTGATAGATAATTGCTGGTGGTGGTGTTGTTGAAGCAACTTATCAGTGCATAGAGAACTTGGTAACCATATAGGTTCTAGGGGAATCTCTTTTGATCACACCAAGTTGAGTGCGTAGTCCTTGACTCTGAATGGTAATTTTGCAATTTTTTAGTTTTTTTATTGACAATCTCAATTTTGTTCAATATCTGTCTGCCTCTATTTTGTTTCTGGAATACAGATTTTTGTTGGGAATAATGTTTTCTTGACAGGTTGCTGGTAGTGGTTCTGTTAAAGTAACTTTATCGCTATACTTGGGGAACTTGGCAACCACTTTAGACTTTAGGGAATTACTTGCTATTATAGAGTTTGAAGAATCTTTTTTGATCATTTCAAAGGTGTGTGCATAACTACTTATTCTTCAGAGTATTGGAATGTAGATTCTTGATGTGAATGTTGCAAAAGATGCATTTATTAATTCTTATTTTCAATGACCATTTACATTTATGCTTTACGACGTTTCCTTTGCAACATTTGGTGCAAATGCTAGTTCTCTCACTCTTAATGATAAATAAAATCTATCATAACATAACATAATTTCATATCAACTTTAAAAATAAATAAGGCAATTAGAAGTACAAAGAAAGTGTGAATAAAATATTTAAACCTTATATTTTTCCAAAATATTTCAACATTAGATTTAAATCAACTATATTTGAAGATCTATGTTAACTAATTCATAATAATAATAAAATTCAATTTCTGCTATCAATAAAATATTTTAATATGCATGATGAAGTAATATTGAGATATACTTAAAAATATATTAATAACAAAAATTATGAAAGATACATGATTAAGTAATATTGAAATATATTAATAATAAAAAAATGAAAAAAAAATTAATAATAATAATAATTAGCTATATTTTTTTTAAATTGTTAAAATTTTAATAATTTTATATAATTTATATTAAATTTTAGTAATTTTTAATGTAAAATAATTTTAGAGTAGCCAACTTAATTATAACAGAGTCATCTAAACGTTTTCAATTTTAAATTGAAATGGGTCACAACCATTTTTGCGACTATTATGAAATTCTAAAATCGAAATCCATTTGGATGAAATGGGCGAAGAGACGAAACGCCATACATCAGTCGGTGCAAACTCTGACTGTATTAACGGTCCATTAAACCAAAAAAAAGACCTACATAAATAATATTTGCGCCATGGAAGAGAATTTGACCAACTGGTTAGACTAACGATCATTGAGCCATTCGATAACAGCATGACAGCCACATGGAAAAGACGTATAAAGGGTTACTGGGCCCTGTAATCGTAAGCGCCACACCGACAGGGAAAAGATTTATAGAAGTGACCAGAATTCAATTATTGGAAGAAGCTGGAACGGGAGAGGCCTGGAATATGGCTCCAAAAGTTCCAACAGGACTCATTATTAATAATTTGCACCTTATCTTAAAAACCTATGCCTGTAGTATAACGATGGCCTTGCATTTGAATTGCTTTACATTGACGGCCATTTATTAGTATTGTTGGCCCACTTCTACTGCAATCCCTAAGCAACGTCCATCTCCATCCATTATATAAATATTGGCAGTGGGGATCACTAAGCTAGGCGTATTATATAACAAAAAGTCCACAATATGGGTAGAGATTAGCTCTGAGAGTCCACAACATGCGTAGAGGTTCCTGTTTTGAAGAAACAGGCTTAAAGAAGGGCCCCTGGACTCCTGAGGAGGACCAAATTATCCTCAATTATATTCGCCAGAATGGACCTGGGAGTAGGCGTACTGTTCCTAAGCTTGCTGTTATGTATATATCGTATTTATTTATATATACACACAGCTCATATGATATCATCTATATATCTTATATTGTTCTCTTCATTAACAAGTGTACTTAAATGTCTGTGACAACCTGTGAATACATGTTCTTTATATAGAAACTATGGGTGCAAAGCACAGTAGTAGCTTGACCTGGGGATCTGCACTCAGTGCTGCCCAGTCTCATGTTACCAGGTCGACTCCTTGGCAACTGCGTGTGAGCTGGTCTGATATTTATACGTGAATCAATTTTGTATTATATCTGCTTATGAGTGAGGGTAATTAGGTTGATAATTCTATTTATTTTATAATATTTTTTTATAGTTTTAATTTAATTATTAATAATTATTATGTGGAGAGTAGAGATTTAATATTTATGAGATATGTAGAAATATTCAAAGTAGTATTTAGATATCAATTATTAAGATTTATGTCAATTTAATTATGTTTTTTAAATTAATTAATTTAATAAAATGTCATATCAATATGTGTCATATTTGTATGTGGTATTGATAATCATGGTATTGGCCCGTGGTATTGTAACATAAGAATCTTTATGATTAAGAATGTGAAATGTATCATGGAGTAAGTTTTTTGATGATTTTATTTTTAGAGGTGACATGATTTTATTTGAATAATAGTGATGAGTCAATATACATTTATTTTTATTTTTATAAATGCAAAGTGGAAACTCTACATAACAAATGATCTTTTTACAGTTATTCAGGTTGACACATAATATTAAAAGGGGAAACCACTTCAGCTATAACTTTCACTCCTGCCATATATCTTTAGGCTTTGACCCATTAATCTAACTTTTAGGAAAAAAAAAACAATTTTAAAACGTACTTCTTATCCATTTCTACATTTACCAATAACAAATGATAACATAAATTTCCTATTTAATTTTCCATTTTCCTTAAAAAAAAAACAGTTTTAAAGCCTACTTCTTATCCATTTCTACATTTAACAATAACAAATGATAACATAAATTTCCTATTTAATCTTCCATTTTAAATCTGATTATCCATATATGTAAGGTTTCAAACGAACCTAGGTTCGAACCTCAATTCTGAACAGAATTGAAACTCTAAAATTAAGTTTGAAATCTCTAGACTCATGATTGATCCAGGAACTATTTGTGCGTATATACATGCAGGGCTTCGTCGGTGTGGGAAGAGCTGTCGCTTGCGTTGGACAAATTATCTGAGACCCGATATAAGGCGAGGCCCATTTACACAGGAAGAAGAGCGGACTGTTATCATGCTGCATGTAATTTTAGGAAGCAGGTAAAGAAACGCTCTTAGATCAAGAATTTTTGGAAACCCATGTAAAGAAGCGTTTGTTGAAGATGGGATTCAATCCCTCGACCCATGCACCCAGATCGGAAGAAGCCAATATCAGTGCCCTGCTGAGGCATAAGATGCAGTAGGAAAATGCAAGACTTGAAGCAGAAGCTCGGCTCTCCAGAGAAACACAAGTCATGTCCTCTTCAACTGTTAGTTACCAAACCAATAGTACTGTTCAAGAAATGATGGTGTCTAGCGTTAAAGCACCTGCTGATTATTTCTTAAAGATATGGAATTCACATGCAGGGGAGGCCTTCAGAAGGGAGTCTAGTAACAGTCGAGTAGTAAAAGTTCTAACAATTCATGTGATGTATTTGAACCCAAGAGGGCAAGAGACAATCAAGTTTTCTCCACTGAAATTCCAAAGAGTAATATCCCCATAACCTCGAGTCCTGTTTCTTCTTTGTGCACTGCTTCTACCCATCATAGTTTTCATCAGTTCTTGAATCCAATTGATGAAGCTAAGGACAATGATTCCCAAGTGTGTAATTCTGAATCAGCTGATTCGTTTAGGGACTGCCTCAACTGCACCTATGTCCATGAGACAGACAGAACATATAAATGCCCCTGAGGACTCCTGTAGCTCTGAGAAATTAGGCCCTTCAGGTGGCTATTTCACAGATTTCTCGGAGATTTTTCTAGATTTCCCTGGTATCGAAAACAATAACCATATGATTGGCGGCATGATTGCAGAGTCAAGTTCTCAGAAGCACTCTGCTTGGCCATGGCCTGAATTACACTTAGGAAGATGACAGCGGTCACTGTTGCAATGTATTGGTCACCTAAGCTCATGCATCTGCGTATGGTAGATTCTTCATGAAGAATTATGAGCCTGCTGTTTGTCAAAATAGTGGCTGCCATCACTGCAATAAATAACATATTAACCAGACCATCAACGTTATGATGAAAAACGATGAAGCAATAAAAGCTATCGATTCTCATTCATTAATTTCAGTAATGTTCGACATGATGTAATGTGTCATCTTCTTTTCTCCCGAAACTCTATACATCAATAGATATGCAACTTATTTTTCGGCTTAACCTTCTAGCTTATTTCTGAGAATTCTGAAATGGGTATTGATGTATAAATTTATTGTCAGATTTTGATTATGAAGTTGTTGATGTTGCACTTTTGTTATATTGATGTTTACACAAAATAATATATCACTTTTTGTTAGATTGATGTTTACACATAATGATATATCACTTTATATAAATAAAGCAAACGAGTAATGGATCTCTGGACCTAAAGCAAGGTTGATGCCAAAATTTAGGGAAAGAAAAATCACTGGCATTTAGACACTTGTTTACCACTCCCCAACCGTTCGGGTACTTGAACCACTATTACTCATTCCATCCACGCTTTATATAAGTAGTATTATGCATTTATAAAGGTAGTAGTCTAACAAGATTGTTTTCCTGAGAGTCATAGAAATTCGGGTTATACTTTGAGAAAATTTAGCATGGATTTTTGTAAATCCAAGTTATAATTGTTAAACTTTAAGATTCCAGATGCTTTAAAAGTTTTTGATGGTGCTGAATCTCTTTCACCATAAAAACATGATTTAAACACTGCTTCTACAATATTTTTTGAAAAAAATTTGCTGAGACAATTCCTCAGAAAACTCCCTTATAAAATTGTTACCTGGAAAACTGATTCTATATTGGAATTTCATATTTTTTAAATTAGGAATAGAATATTTTTCATCTAATAATAACTGAAAATAGATAATATAAAAAGTATGTGAATGATTAGCTATTGTATTATTTAATTTAATAATTTTTATTTAATGAAATAATTGTGGTAGTTTTATTTGGTTACATTTATTTGAATTTATCTTTTTAGTGAATTTGAATTAAGGTATTTGTGGTTTGAATTAAAGTTTTCTAAAAATAATGGTGGGAATAAAATGAACTGAGTTTTCAAACTCAAATTTTGGCTGTTATTTATTTATTGAATTTAAATTTTTTGGGATAGTTTTGGGCAGCATAAATTCTCTACCAGGCAGAAATTTTAATGGCAGTATGGAATGTTTAAATCAAGGAAATTTCCTCGAACCTCTGCCGTAATAGAAGTACACTTCCCTGGATGTCATCGATGGGTTTGATCAGCAGTTAGCAGTTTGATGTCAGGGGACGACCTCAAACCTAATCTCCCCTATTTAAATTGTTGTTAGTGCCGTAGGTTGCCAGAATCTGTGGTGCACCCTCCGCCATTAAGTGTGCGCCCTCTTGTAGACTTCATCATTTTGGGATCTGCCGATATTATGAAGAGATTAATTTGGAGTCATTTGAGATCTAAGGATTTGCTAAATTTTCTGCAATCGAAGTATAATTTTGGTTCATTTGAATTTTAATTTTCTGTGGTTTTAGTGTATATTTTTTCTTACCTTCAAAATCGCAGAATATCGACAAAGGCAGGCAAAAACCCCTTAATTTTATTGAAGATAGCGATCTATCCAAAGCACTTATGCAATTCTTTAAAAAAAACCCACAAAACTACAATGTCATTTATTCCAAAACTATCCATTTGCATTGATGCAATTTTTTTTTAAACCACAATATCATTTATTCCAAAACTATTCCTTTCTTCCTTATTATATAGGTTGGTTTCTATATAAGGTAGAAAATCTTTTGGTTTCTATTTAAGATAGAATTTTTTAATTAGACATAAAAATATACAAAGCCCTAATTAAAATGAAAAAAAGGCATTGTATTCCTAAAAGACAAGAGAATCTCTTACACTTCTCTAAGGTAGCTCTTCTAACTAGGAAAACTAAAGATAATAAAAAAAAATTACACGACTGGAATTCCTATCTTAAAAAACTTTATGAATCTCCAAATGTCATGAATAACTTTGAAACCCTCGTCACAATGAAAGAAGTTTTCTCATTAGAAGACATTGATTTTGGGGTTAAACCCTTGGCAAATGGGAAAGCTAAGGACATTGAAGGTTACAAAGCGGAAATCTTAAAAATTGGAGGTCGTGTCCTCATCCCCCACATCCACAAGCTTTCCAATCAAGCGGTCAAGCAAGGGTTCCCTAAACCATGGACTCAGAGCCTAATTATCCCTATTTTTAAAAATGGGGATACAAAGAACCCCTCTAATTATCGAACAATTATGATCAGCCCTCTCTTAGCCAAGTTATATGGTATTATTTTGGAAAAGAAGTTGAGCATATGGCTTGAAAGTGAAGGTAAGCGGGCTAAAAGCCAAGTAGGTTTTAGAAGGCAGCACTCAACAATGGACCACCTCATTACGCTTAGGATCATTGTGGAGGAATGCCGCAATGATAAACCCAATCTCTTTTGTTGCTTTGTGGACTTTAGAAAGGCTTTCGATACAATTCCTAGAAACAACCTATGGAATAGATTAGAAGAGCTATAGGTTCCTTTCGAGTTGAGAGTTGCCGCTATAAGGTTATACGAGAATGTAATTGCCAAGTTAAAAAGAAATGAGGGGTGGTCGAAAGATATTAAGTGTAATATCGGAGTTAAACAAGGTTGCCCCCTCTCCCCTACCCTATTTGGCATTTACATCGACAAGTTAGAAGGTTGTTTAGAGGAAGCAGGTTGTGCTGGCACAATCTTAGCTGGGATAGTCATCATCCTTCTTCTCTATGCTGACGATATTGTTCTCCTTGCAAGGTTCCCATCTGATCTTGATAAGAAACTTATACTTCTTAAGGGTTTCTGCTCTACCATGGGTATGATTGTTAACACTAACAAAACAAAAGTTATGATTATCAAATCCAAGAAGGACACTTACGCTAATTTTATGTATGACAATAGTAGAGGAAGTGTCTTCTTACAAGTACCTAGGAATTGATATTCATCACAAGCTCAACTGGAACTATAGCATTGAGAAAAAGATTAATGGGGGTGGAAAGATTATTTTGGTCCTGAAAATAATTGTAAAATGGCAAACCTCGTAATGTGGGATAGAAAGAAGTTCCTCTTTGAAACTTTAGTCACTCCTGTTATCTTATATGGATGTGAGGTTTGGGGCTACGGCATCTCTAGGGAATGCTGGAGAAAGATTGAGCAAATCCAGAAGCGTTTTATAACGTATAACCTCAAAATTAAAAGCAATACACCCTATCCTATTCTCCTTGTAGAAGTGGGTCTTTCCCATATCGAGAGCCTAGCTACTAGCTATGACTAGGCTTCTGTTGTACAAGTGCAAACTCAATAACATAGGAGACCATAGACTTCCTAAGCTAGCTTTAAATTCCAGCCAAAACCACCTAAGGTTCAAACGAGGTTGGTATAAAGATACCAGGGCCTGGTTAAACCATTGGGAGATCGACGAGAATGTTGCATTGCAAAACATTAATAACATTAAAAATATTGTTACTTCTAAGTTCAAAGAAAAAATGTGGTGTGAGAAAGATTTAGTAGCTAAAAGAAAATTAAGATATTATAAGGAGGTCATCAACCTCACCCTAGAAGATCAAAAATATCTCTCTGTTTTAACTAGCTCAAAGAAGAAAATGAATATAGCCAATATTAGAATGAACTCTCATGAGATCCATGTTGGGTAGTTCATAAAACACCATGGATGGAAAGGATCTACCATCTTTGTGAGAATATGAACATCGAGGATAAAAATCACTTCCTCTTAAAATGCCCTGCGTACAACCACATTAGATCTCAGTTTCATAATCTTTGTTGCAATACTGACCTTTCTAGCCTTTTACAATGTCAAAAATATAGTGAGCTAGGAAGGCTTCTCTCCAAGCTTTTTGAGCATAGGAATAAAATCTTAAATCAAACTAAATAATTCGTTCATAGGTCTGATAGACCAAAATTTCGTCGTCGTCGTCGTCGTCGTCGTCGTCGTCGTCGTCGTCGTCGAATTTTCAAAGAAATTTTAATCGATGTTTAAATTGTATTTTAATTTAAAAATAAATTTTAATATTTTAAATATTTAAATTTAATAATTTAAAATAATTATTTAAATAACTTAATTATATAAATTTAATAATTTAAAATAATTATTTTTTCCACTCTTTTATTAAACTATAAACAAAATCAATTAAAAATTTCATTAAAAAAAAGAGACCAAAAAGGGATTTGTTAAATTACTATTAAACTACTCGTTTTATATGTGTGCCTAGTTTTTGTGATCATGAGAGTGAGAAAGTGAATATCTTAAAATAAATCAATATTAAATTTTAAAATAAATTGGATGTGATTTTTGTATAAATTATCAATATATTTTAAGCATAATTTAATTTATAGATGAAATAGATTTTTTCACCAAAATCCTGTAAAATAATTTCAAAAAAGAATGTGATTTTTTGTTGTTTAGAATGCATTTTTGAATGCATAAATGGATTTATCACAATGAAAAACCCCCTAGGACACTCCAATTTTGAAACTTAAACAACTTAATCTCAAGTATTTAAAAATATTTGCCCAATTTTGATTAAAATTAACCAGAAAGCATGTGGTGAAAAAGGTCATTTCGTCTATAAGTTAGACTAACCAGAAAGCATGTGGTAAAAAAAGTCATTTCCTCTATAAATTAGACTAACTAGAAAGCATGTGGTGAAAAAGGTCATTTCCTCTATAAGTTAGACTAATCCTATCTTTTATAAATAAATTTTTAAAAATAATATCTTAATATTAAACTCTAATTTTTAAATATGTTTGTCTATATTATTATTATTACTAGAACTAAGTTGTGGATCTAATGGTTAAGAGGATGTGTTCTGGGACACTCCAATTTTGCAAATTAAACAATTTAATCTCAAGTATTTAAAAATATCTGCACAATTTTGATTAAAATTAACCAGAAAGCATGTGGTGAAAAAGGTCATTTTGTCTATAAGTTAGACTACGCCTATATTTTATAAATGAATTTTAAAAAATAATATCTTAATATTAAACTCTAATTTTTAAGCATGTTTGTCTATATTATTATTATTATTAAAACCAAGTTGTGGGTCTAATAATTAAGAGATTATGTTTTCTTTAAAATTAGTGAATTTTCAAAGAAATTTTAATCTTTGATATTTTAATTGTATTTTAATTTAAAAATAAATTTTAATATTTTAAATATTTAAATTTAATAATTTAAAATAATTACTTAAATAATTTAATTATATAAATTTAATAATTTAAAATAATTATTTTTTCCAATCTTTTACTGAACTTTAAACAAAATCAATTAAAAAATTCATTAAAAAAAGAGACCAACAAGGGATTTGTTAAATTACTATTAAACTACTTGTTTTATATGTGTGCCTAGTTTTTGTGGTTATGAGATTGAGAAAGTGAAAATATTAAAATAAATCAGTATTAAATTTTAAAATAAATTAAATGTGATTTTTATATAAATTATTAATATATTTTAGGCATAATTTAATTTATATATGAAATAGATTTTTTCGCCAAAATCTTATAAAACAATTTTTAAAAAATGTGATTTTTTGTTGTTTAGAATGCATTTTTGAATGCATAAATGGATTTATCACGATGAAAAACCCCTTGGGACACTCCAATTTTGAAAATTAAACAACTTAATCTCAAGTATTTAAAAATATCTGCTCAATTTTGATTAAAATTAACCATAAAGCATGTGGTGAAAAAGGTCATTTCGTCCATAAGTTAGACTAAGCCTATATTTTATAAATAAATTTTAAAAAATAATATCTTAATATTAAACTCTAATTTTTAAGTATGCTTGTCTATATTATTATTATTACTAGAACCAAGTTGTGGGTCTAATGGTTAAGAGGATGTGTTCTAGGACACTCCAATTTTGCAAATTAAACAATTTAATCTCAAGTATTTAAAAATATATGCCCAATTTTGATAAAAATTAACTAGAAAGCATGTGGTGAAAAAGGTCATTTCGTCTATAAGTTAGACTACGCCTATATTTTATAAATGAATTTAAAAAAAAAAAATATCTTAATATTAAACTCTAATTTTTAAGTATGTTTGTCTATATTATTATTATTACTAGAACCAAATTGTGGGTCTAATGGTTAAGAGGATTTGTTTTCCTCCTAAGAGGTCATAGGTTCAAAACCAAGGGATAGAGTATGTATGCCTTCATAAACTTAGCATCAAATCACTCCACAAAAGTGAGTATAATAAATTTGTGATTGATATAGATAGATAATTATAAAATATTATTATTATATTATAATTATAATAATAATTCATAATAAATTTATTATTTTTTTTTCCCATGGAAAAAGTCACAATTTCTTTATTGATAAGAAACTGCATTTTGCAGATGCATTGCATATACAATATTCAGGCCTGAGCTTGTCAACAACCAAAACCATTTCAACCTGTGTTCCACTAGTCTATGAAAATATTATGAAGCTCTTCGTAGAGAGCTTTACTGTGCTGTAAGATAAGGAAATAAACAGTAAATATTTACATATGGTCATTCAAACTATGGATCCAAAAGTGCAAAAAGCAAAAAACTGTTGGAGATTGATCATATGTGAGATAATAAATTTATTATAATATAATGATAAATACCTTATTATAATTATAATAATATTTATATATATATATATATATATATATATATATATATATATATATTATCAATAATACAATAAATTTAAGGGATACTAATATTATAAACTCAAGAGATTAATATTATAAAGTATGGGGATTAATAAATTTAAAGTATTAATAAATAGAAGCAATGAATATTATAAACTCAAGAGATTAATATTATAAATTTTTGGGATTAATAAACCCAAAAGATTATTAATATTATAAACTCAAGTTATTAATATTAAATCTCATGGATATAAACCCTAAGATTAATATTATAAATCCTAAAATCAATATTAAAATAATATTTTAATATTAAAATTTGATTTTCAAGTATATTTGTTTATATTATCATTATTAAATTTTTATATATTTGTTTATATTGTAAATTAAAAAAAAATGTCGATATCCTGAGGACAAGATGAAGATGCATAACGTCATCGTCAAGATAAGATGAAGATGCAGATCAAGGCCATCAGGACAAGATGAAGATGCAGGCAAGATGAAGATGAAGATGTAGATCATGGCCGTCAGGACAAGATGAAGATGCAGAACCAGCGAGTGTGGACAAGATGAAGATGCAAAACCAGTGAATGTGGTTCATCTAAAGATGTAGATCATGGCAATAGCTTAAATAGGGACCGATGTAGAGATACTATAATGGCTATAATAAAAGGCTAGTTTACTAATAATATTATTTAATTAATAATATTAATTAATAGGAATAATTTGTACTAATTAAATCAAGAACTACCACCTCTTATCCTGAGTGATTTTTTTCCCACTAAATTTCACCATCCCCAATGGGCAATTTTTTTCACAGTTATACTTAAGACGAATCATAATTCAAAATTTGATGACCAGTTGGAGTCTCGAGACTGTGGAATGTTGCTATCCAAACATGGAGAGAGGTGAATATAATTTTTATCTTAATTAATATAAAGATCTAGATCATAAAATTCTAGATCCACTTGTGTTTAGAGGTGCCTATTATACTATTTATAAGTAAGTGCAAATAATGTAAATATCTAAATATTAGTTTAATATGAGGGAAATGTTAGTAGTGATTATAAATGAATATAAACATTTAAATACTAATTTATATGAGAGATGTAATTTTCGTAAATTAAACCATTACATCAAATAATATAAATTCAATTTAGAAGATAATTAAAAAAGTAATAAAAATAATAAATCAATTTAGTTCAATATAACAATTCAATCTCTTATATTGTAATTTTATTTTTATTAATAAAATAAAATAAAAAATCACAATTTTAAAGAAAATCATAATATTCTTATCATTCATATATATATATAGATATATAACAAAAATATTTTTAAATATGAAAATGATAGACAGACATAATTAATATGATTCATATTCCTAAACATTATATTTAAGAATTTCATATTTAAATTTAATTAATAAGCATATAAAATTCAATATTTATCATAATAATTTTTTTTTTAATTATTTATCTATCTATATTATGAATACTATGTCTATCACATTATAAATTAAATTAAAAAAATTATATGTGTGTGTAATTTAAATAAATATAAATAATATTTTAAAAAACTAACAGAGATCCATGTTAATTTTGATCTATCAAGTACTGAGAAAATCTCTCGAGGGGTAAATCTTTTCTTAAGTTTTGCTCTCAAAATGAGATTTACAACTTGAGAGATTTGATCCCTCTCGGCGCTTAGTAGATCTAAAGCTAAGATGGATATATGACAATCTTAATTTCAATCTACTCATTTTGAGAGATTGGAAGAATACTCAATTGGATACAAGTAATCTTTAATTTTGTAGTGTGATACAAAGACAATGAAAGAGGTGGTTCACTAAGGGGATGAAAAAGTATAATGATGATGAAGTGGTATATTGTGGGTATGAAGAAGGCATAGACACAAACAAATGATCTGTAAGCAACATCTATAAATATATTCATCAATTTTTTTTGTTTGTCAAGTGGTCTCAATTCATAATAAATTACATCAAGCTTGACCTATGGCTTGAGAAACCGCCACACCACCTCTTAACCTGACTAAATTTCACCGTCCCCAATGGGCAATTATTTTCACAGTTATACTTAAGACGAACCATAATTCAAAATTTGATGACCAATTCGAGTTTCAAGATTGTGGAATGTTGCTATCCAAACCTATATCAATGAAAGAGGTCAATATAATTTTTATCTTAATTAATATAAAGATCTAGACCATAAAATTCTAGATCAACTTGTGTTTAGAGGCACACTTTAGTATAAGAAGATGTTATACTAAGTGAGTGCAAATAGTGTAAATATTTAAATATTAGTTTAATAGGAGAGAAATGTTGTAGTGATTATAAATGAATATAAACATTTAAATATTAATTTATATGAAAGATGCAATGTTCATAAATTAAACCATTATATTAAATAATATAAATTCAATTTAGAAGATAATTAAAAAGTAATAAAAATAATAAATCAATTTAAGTCAATATAACAATTCAATCTCTTATATTGTAATTTTATTTTTATTAATGAAACAAAAAATCATAATTTTAAAGAAAATCATAATATACCTATCACACTAAAATAACAATTATATATATATATATATATATATATATATATATATATATATATATATATATATATTTATATATTTCTTTATGTAGATATGTGAAATTTAAATAAACATAAGTATTATTTTAAAAAACTAATAGAGATCCATGTTAATTTTGATATATTAAGCACCAAGAAAGTCTCTTGAGGTGTAAATATTTTCTAAAGTTTTGTTCTCAAAATGAGATTTACATCTTGAGAGATTTGATCCCTCTCGGTGGGTCGTAGATCTAGGGTTGAGATGGATAGATGGCAATCTTAATTCCAATCTATTCATTTTGAGAGATTGGAAGAATACTCAATTGGATGCATGTAATCTTTAATTTTGTAGTGTGATACAAAGACAATGAAAGAGGTGGTACACTAAGGGGATGAAGAAGTATAATGATGATGAAGTGGTATATTTTCGGTATGAAGAAGGCATGGCCACAAACAAATGGTTTGTAAACCACATTTATAAATATATTCATCAATTAATTAAGGGATATATATGTGCTTTGATCAAAAAGACTTCAAACATCAGCTACATTACCTAGGCATGTATATTTTAAAATAGAGCTTCTAGAATTTTAATTTAATACTCAATTATTATTTGGTGGATGGTATGGATTTAACCTTCACAAAATATTCTAGAATATTCATAGTAGCATACACAAATCAAAGGTTGAGATGTACTCCAAAGTAGGTACGTCGTAAGGTATCTCTTTGGGAAGAACTCCTCTGGCTGCCACTTTGCACTAGTGTGCAGCGTTGGATCGAATTTTAAATGATTGAAGAATGGTGTGTTGTCAGATTAATAGTTTGGAAAAAACTAATAGTTAGCCAAAAAAACACTAACAATTAGGAAAAAAACTACATACAGCCCCTCCTCGGTCACATGCGTGAATAACCAACTATGCAGTGATAATCCGGAGTTGTGGAAGGATAACTACACATAGTGCCTCCTTCATCACCCTTGAGTTCCCTTGGATCCTCCTCATGTTTCTTGATCATGAACCACATAATGTCGGTGACTGAATGCCCCCTTATCGTATGAACCTCATGTTTCTTTTTTGTGTTGGCCTTGCTAAATAATTGCATGTTCCAGAGCCAATGTTCCATTAATCTATGTTTTCCTTTCTATAATTCCAGTGAGGTATTAAGAATTTTGTTTTTCGTACCAATAGTGTCTCATCGACATTTTTCCACTATCATATCTTCTTACAAGCTTCTTTAAAGAGTGCCTATGAGTATATACAGTAAATAAAATGAAATCCATACAAGCATAAGCACTGCCATTTCTTTCAGAGGGAAAATCGAACATTGCGGCATTTTTGCATTCAGAAGAGGTTCCCACAAACCTTATACAGTATTTTGAAATGGAATACTAGAGGACATATACATAATGTCGTATTTGCATATTTCATTGTGGGCATCATTGTTAGGAGACATGGTCACAGTTACAATGCTTTCAGATGGATTACCAAAGCCATTTTCTATAGGCATCTCCCCTTTCAAGGTACAACCATTCACTGTATTTTTAATGGTTCTTCTTTCCATGTCACAGTGACAAAGAAACGTCTTTGTTGTCAAGGCATGTAGGGTTCGTATATGTGATATTTCATATATGTGGATGCACAGGTTTTCTGTAATTTAATAAAAGTACATGTACATAGTATTTTGCTTATTTTAAGTTTTTCCCAATTTGGGCAGCTTGGTATAGAAAGAAAATGATTAAATGCATTTTACCCTATCCATTTAATTTTGATATTAGTAAGTACTTATTTAGTTTTACATATTTTACTTTGAAGAAATATAAATAATTGCAAGAGAACCATAGGAACAGGGTAAACTCGTGCGCACGTTTCTCCGAATTTAAAGGAAAATTTAGAGACGATGCCTGTATTTTGTCGTTACAGATACATTACTCTGTTTCAAATTTATTTTTTCCTTTCAAAGAAGGAATGCCAGCAGACAATGGCGTGAATATATGTGCATTTCCTTTTATTCATAGATTTCAAAGGTCAAATGAAGAAATCTTGTCAAACCTCAACATAAAGACGTAGGTGTCTGGTGTCATGTTTTGATATTATCCTTTTATTTTTCTTTTATGGAATTTTAAGCTGTGTTTGAGGGTATTTTTCATGGATTGAAAGTATTTTTAATGGGCCAAAGTTAATTTTCTCCCCAGTTGAAAGAATGATTAACAGGTTGAAGTTAATTTGTTTTTATTTTTCCTTTCTCCTTTTTTTTAATTTTTTGCTTGAAGTTGATTTGTTTGTCCAATGTCCATTTTCATCTTTAATTTAAGATCAAAAGGGGAAGAATCTCAAAAATTCACAAAGAGTCAAGGATGACTGACAGTAGAATGGATCGTTGGAATTATCATTTATTCATATATTTTAAAACTTTAAGGAAGAAGCCCTGTCTAACCCTAACATAAATAGGTAAGGTGTTTTGATGTATGTTTTTTTTTCATATGTCTTCTCTCTAAGATTTTAAGTTGGCCTTAAAGTTTTTGAAAGATTTTTTTTCAATTATGGTGAAAGTATTTTTGGCTCGGCTAGACATAATTTGCTTTTATTTTGCATTAATTTGCATTTTAGTTTTAGATTAAAAACCCAAGAATTTCATAAATTCACAAATAGTACACAAACAATGTTATATGAATGTTCCATTTTAATTACTAAAGATGAAACTTGTATTTTCTTTTGCTTTCACATCTCTCAATGGTATAGGTTAGGTAGGTATTGTTTCGAACAAGCTACGACTCAGGTTGTAACCATCTAAATCACTAATGTATAATATAACCATCTACTTGAAGCTTGCAAGTAAGTGCCCATCAAAATCTACAATAAAACTTTTAAATAAATAATTTTGGAAGACCAAAAGGAGTTGTTACTGTGTGCATGTTTCATATGGTGAAATAAAAAGAAACAATCTGGAATAGTTCAACACTTGTTCATGTCACAGATGAACACGCGGGTTTCTCTTTCTTTTTCCAACACAATGAACTCGGGATAAGATAGATTGTAGATGTATTTTTCTTTTGCTAAAGTAATAATTAGTTCAAATGAGATAAAAATAAATACATGATCTAGAATTGGTAGAGTAGATCGCATTAATTGTTTACAATAGATTTGGTAGTTTTCCTCCCTCATCGACTAAAAATGCATATTACAAAATCTAAAGTTAATTTTGTATGGTCATCTTCTTCTTCTTGGGAAATCTTGAATAGGTATCCATCAATTATAATTATATCTGGAATGTTTATAATTATTGAAAGGGCCAGCTTACATCAACATTTATAGGACAATATCAGTTATTGTCATGAGTAAAAACGCTTTAAGGAAGTAAACATATTGAATAATCAACAACAACGAAAGATTAATGTAATTTCTTGTCCCACTTTTAACTTCTATGCGGGTTTGTAGACCTAGGTAGGGTAACCTATTGGTTGGTAATTATCTTCACAACAATCCAAGAAGCGTTGTCCACAAATCATCATTTTAGCGTAATGTCCTGGGCTCTAAAGTAAATATGCAATTCAAAACACTTTCTATTGACCAATGAGTAATAGATTATATCAAAACCCTAATACTTGACTTTTGTAGCTAATTATTGGGCTGAGAAGCGCTCTACAATCCACTATAAGGTAGATGTGTACAATTTAGATGTGAGATATTTTTTAAATTCAATTTTTTTTATATTGTAATTTGGGTTTTTATTAAGAAAATTACAAACAATTTTTTAGATAAAAGAAAATATAATATACATATCACATTAAAATATATAACATATAAATAGTACATATAAATTAACATCCATTTTACCGTATAAATTAAAATAATGATTCCATAAATATCTTTAAATTTAAGTATAGATAAAATAATAATAATAATTACAATATAACAAGACTTTTAATCATGAATATTTACCATGAATATTATTAACTTATTCCAAATTCAAAATGTTTTACAAATATTTTATTTTAATTTAATTTTATAACATTTCATAATTAAATGTAAAAGAAAAAAGGTTATAATTACTTTTGTCTAAACCCTTCATCCTCACGACTACTAAAAATATTCCCATAGATATTAAATCGAGGTTATAATAAATTAAAAATGAGAATACTTTTGTATATACATATGTGAAATTTATATAGTATAAAAAATATTATAAAGAAGAGAGATAGGAGAGGGGAGAGAGGACGAGAGAGGGGGGGAGAGAGATGGATTTGGAGGAGGAAAGAGTGGGAGGGAAGACCAAAGACATTGAGAGATAGAGGTGGAGAAAGGGACAGAGGGAGTGACAAGGGAGAGATGAAGATGGAATGAGGGAGAGAGGAGACGAGGGGGGAGAGAGAAAAGGAGAGGATAGAAATCAGGAAAGAAGGGGAAGAGAGAGGCACATAAACATATATATGGAGGGGGGAGAGAGGGGGAGAGCGAGAAAGGGAGAGGGAGGGAGATAGTGATAGAGTTGGAGGGTGGAGAGAGAGAGAGAGTGTGTGTGTGTGTGTGTGATGGGAGGGATAGACAAAGGGAGGTGGGAGAGAAAGGGAGAGAAAGGAAGGAAGAGAGAGAGGACTTGAGAGAGAGGAGAGAGAAATGGGGAGAGAGATAGAGTTGGAAGCAGAAGAAAGACATAGAGAGAGAAAGGTGGAGAGGTAGAGGGAGTGACAAGGGAGAGATGGAGAAATGGTGAGGGAGAGATGACAGCAAGATGGAAGAGAGAGAGAGAGAGAGAGAGAGAGAGAGAGAGGTGGAGAGAGATGGTGTATGTTTTAGGGGTTAGAAGGAGAGGCAAGGGGAGATAGATATCTATATGGATGGGGGAGAGAGAGAATAAGAGAGAGGCAAAGAGAAGGATGGAGGAAGAAAGAGAGATATGGAGAGAGAGAGAGAGAGAGAGAGAGAGAGAGTATGTTTCAGGGCTGAGATAGAGAGACAGTGGGAGATAGAGATGTAGATGGAGGGGGAAGAGAGAGAGAGAGGAAGAGATAGAGAGGGAGAGGGAGAGGGAGAGATAGATAGATATGGAGAGATAGTGTATGTTTACAGACTGATATAGAGAGATAAAGAAGGATAGATAGAGGGAGATAGATATATAGATGGAGGGGGCAAGAGAGAAGAAGAGAGAGACAAAAAATAGGGAGGGAGGAAGAGAGATAGATATGGAGAGACAGAGACAGAGACAGAGCCTGACATGTGTTTAGGGGGTTGAGATAGAGAGACAAATAAGGAGAGATGGAGGGAGGCATAGATATAGATGGCAGGAGGAGAGGGAAAAAGAGAAGATAGAGAAAGGGAGGGAGAGGAAGAGAGAGATATGAGGGAGAGAGGGAGGGAGATAGACACATAATGGAAGGTGGAGAGAGAGGGAAGAAGAAAGGGAGTCCAAGGATAATTTTAGGGGCGAATGTTCACCCTTTGGCGAAATTAAGGGGTTTTAAATTTTTAGTGGGCGAATATTTTGTATCATAGTACATTTTTACAAATCAATTCAAATAGCCCACCTTATTTTAAGGGAGAGGGTAAAAAAGGTAAATTTAGCCCTTGAAATTAGGACTTACAACCTTCCATTCGCCCATTTTTAAGAATAGGTTTTATTTAAGTGAATCCATTCGCCCATTTTCAAGAAGAGGTTTTATTTAAGTGAATCCTATGGGCCAAATACCATTTTTATAAAAGAGGTATGGTAAATTAATAAAAATATAAATAAATGAGAGGTATGGTAAATAAATAAAACATTTTTTATATTTACTCCATAAGTCACCTTATATACATGTAAGGGTGTAAACAAATAAAAATATAAGTAAAGTGGAGGTATGGTAAATAAATAAAACGTTTTTTATATTTACTCCATAAGTCACCTTATATACATGTAAGGGTGTAAACAAATAAAAATATAAGTAAAGTGGAGGTATGGTAAATAAATGAAACGTATTTTTATACTTACTCAAAAGGTATGGTAAATAAATAAAAATATAAATAAACTAGACGTATCGTAAATAAATAAAACCTCTTTTTATATTTAGTCCATAACCCTCATTCTATTTATGAAGGCTCAAGAAAGAGGTTTTATTTAAGTGAATCCTATGGGCCAAATACCATATTTGTAAAAGAGGTATGGTAAATTAATAAAAATATAAATAAACGAGAGGTATGGTAAACAAATAATTTTTTTTTTATATTTACTCCATAAGTCACCTTATATTTATGAAATACTCAAAAAATGGGTTATATTTAGGTGAAACCTATGGCCAAAATACTATGGGACAAATACCATGGACTAGATTGTTATTAATACCATGCAAAAAACCATTATTAACCCTAATATTAGAATTAATAAAAACAAAAATGGCACATCGTATTGACGCATGGTATTCACCAAAATGGCACATGGTATTGACCCATGGTATTCACCTGGAATGTAGCCTATTTAAATGGGGGAATTAAACCAGCATGTAGCCTATGCTAAGATTCACTAGGACTTTACAAAGTTTTATTATTTAGTGAAAAACTCGCCAAGATCTTACAAGATTTTATAATTGTGTAAAATATTCGCCATGCCTGGTGAGAGATTCGCCAAAAAATTATATATACATATTATATTATTGATAAAATCGCCTTCCATTTTTCCTATATACCATGGAGATTCGCCTATTTATTATATTTATAAATTTAGGGGGGGTTCTTAAAATTTTCCCTGAAAGGGACACACAGAGACAAATACAAACATAGAAGTTAGATGTAAAAAGTCATGAATATTTTGGTTTTTCACTGCATTAGATGTATTAATTTTAGTGTAGTTGTTGATTTCTAATCTTATTTTCTTGCTTACACTAGATGCATTTATTTCTGTGTATATGTCGATTTTAATCCTATTTAATACCTTACACTAGATGCATTAAGTTTAGTGTAGATGTTGATTTCTACTTCTATTTGATTACTTACACTGGATGCATTGGTTTCAGTGTAGATATTTATTTCTAATCCTATTTGATTACTTGCACTAGATGCATTGATTTAAGTGTAGATGTTGATTTCTAATAATATTTATTACCTTACACTAGATGCATTGATTTCAGTGTAGATGTTGATTTTTACTCCTATCTGATTGCTTGCATTGGATGCATTGGTTTAGTGTAGATATTGATTTCTAATCCTATTTGCATTAGATGCATTGATTTCAGTGTAGATGTTGATTTCTAATACTATTTGATTGTTTGCGCTAGATGCATTGATGGATGTTGATTTCTAATCCTATTTGATTGTTTACACTATATGCATTGATTTCAATGTATATGTCGATTTCTAATTTGATGCAACTAGATGTATGATGTACATTAATTTCAAAGTAATTAGATTAATAGTGTGCATTGATTTCCGTGTAAGCACATATTTTCCCCCTCGATCTTTGATAATTTTTGAAAGACACAAAAATATCAACAATTGCAAGGACCATGCTACAATGAAATATTATCAAGGTTTCTTTTATGACATGGTGACTGGTATGCTCAAGTAGTCGGAGTTGTGGGAGCTCCAGCAACCCCACGAAATCAGATCTGAAATGACATTTCTCCCCCAATTTGTCTTTTTTTCCCATTGTAGGTGGACTCGGTTATTTCCTCAAAAGGGATTAAAAATATTATCAGCTACTGAAATATAAATCAGTTCCTTTTAAGACACTAAGAAATACAATGAAAACTTAGTAGATTAAAAAATCTTTAATAGGTCAAGAACCCACAAAGAAAAAATCATACTCAGTGTGTGTGAAATCAAATCAACATAAAATGGTTAATGAAATCCATATAAAAGCCTCATCAATATAGAAGTAGGATTTGTTTCCAATCTACTAGTGTGTCATAAATTCCAAAATTGTACTACTACCCTTCCCTTGTCCCTGCAAGTCGTTCAAATTTAGAAACAAATATAGCTTAATCATATTCAAAAACAATTGTTAAATTAATTTTTTCCCATTCCATTGATTGAAGGAAAAATGTAGATAATTCTTGCAGCTCAACAAATTTGTTTTAGGATCCAAATGAGGACCAAAACTAAATCTCTTTGTATTGAAAAGAAGAAAAATTTGCATGGCAATTGTTTCTTTAGGTTGTAAGTGGACTCATTCATTTTAGATCCCCATTTTAGTACAACTAACGTAGCCAAATCATTCAAAAAGTTGATCTAGCCCCAATTCATGAATGAGTTTTGTGAAAAGTCTATGTCCATCACATAATAAATATTGCAAACCCAAAGATAATTTGATAATGTATGTGCATATGTTAGAGATGTTATAATAAGACTAAACTATGTTATCTTTAATAAAAATCTATTAAGAAATGCTAACAATAGGTTTGTGCTTAAGCTATGTTCATGAGCTTCAACTACAGTAATACAATTAACGTAGCTCTTAGTCTAATTAACATAGTATAGGGAGTACAAGGTCAGACATAAAGATAATTTTAGCTATCAAGAAATTTCACCAACATAGTTTTTATATGTCATGTCTCTCCAATTATGTTATTATCTCAAATAGGGAGCTTATAGCTCACTTCACTTTTTCTATTCTAAATCACCTTAGAGAATCAAGAAATTTATTATCAAAAGCATGTGTGATGCATAAATAAGGGTGTTCTTACATGAATCTCAAGTCCCAAACAAGATTGTTCATACACTGCTCAATCCTGGCTTCCCCTCTTCTTATTCTAGCTTTCACCTTGACACTCCTCCTCCTTGCACACATTTAAACTATGAGGCACAACGTAGTTGTTCCATATAGGATAATTTAGATCCGATAAAAAAAGTGTGATACTCTATTCTAATTTTCTCTACAAATGCGATGGCAAGTGTACCATGAATGTTGGAAATTTCATGGTTAATCTAATATAAGCTAAATGTAAATTTACAGTCTTCTATACAATATTAAGAAAGCTATGCCCAGTATCCAACACCACATAACAAGACATGTTTTCCATTTCCATAGTTGCTACCAAATATCTCTCGGGGTTGGAGTTGTTTTCTCAATAGATCTGTTTTTACTACTCCTAAAGTGATGAAAGCCACCATTGTTGCATATAGGAGCATTTATATCTGATAAGAAAAGTGTGATACTCTATTATAGTTTTCCCTACAAATTTGATGGCAAGTGTGCCTTGAATGTTTGAAATTTCATGGTTAATGTACTATAAGCTAAATGCAAATTTACTTTCTTCTATATAACAACCAAGAAAGATATTCCTAGTAGCCAAAACCACAAAGCAAGACATGTTCGCCAATTCCACATATGCTACCAAATCTCTCTCGGTGCTGGAGTTCTTTTCTCAATAACCTTCTTTTTACTGCTCTTGAAGTGATAAAAGCCACCTCTCCATATATTTGTTACTGTCTACATAAAGAACAAAAGAGACCAACTTCATATCAACTAATGAAATATAAATCACTTCCTTTTAAGACACTTGGAAATACTATGAAAACTTAGTAGATTAAACAATCTTTAATATGTCAAGAACATACAAAGAAAAAAGCATAATCAGTGAGTATGAAATCAAATCAACATAAAATTGTTAACGACATCCATATAAAACTCTTATCAATATGGAAGTAGGATTTGTACAAAAGCTAGGTTCATTATAGTATAGTCTTAAGATTCTTCAGGTTGGCAAGAAGAGTATCTAAAGAAAATATAACATAAAACAACATATTCTCAAGAGAAAAAAATCCTCATGCATCTTTAACTTCAACATAGGCCTCATGATTTGTAAATCTCATGGAAGCAGTATTGCATTAAGATTTCATTGTAACATGGTCCTTGGTTTTTTTTTATATATTTCTATCTTTCAACAGTGGTCAAAGAAGAATTAATTAGTTATATATGATATTTCCTTACGACGTTTCCTTTGCAACATCTGGTGCACTTGCTAGTTTAAGTTCTGGTTTGTTTTGATTTAGTCCATTTATTATTTATTATCTTTATTTTCAAAGTTTATTGAAAATTATTTTTAATATTTTTCAATCTCAAAAAATTTGATTAATTTTATTGTTAATTTCTTATGTTCCTTAACTTCTCATTAATATATATATATATATATATATATATATATATATATATATATATATATATATATATATATATATATTTATTTATTTATTTATTTATTTATTTATTTATTTATTTATTCATTTATTCTATCTACATATTTATTCTTTATTAAATATTTATTAATTTTTGACCTTAAATATGTAGTGTTATATTTGACTTGATTCAGTCATCATATTTTTATTATTTTATTTTCATTTTTTTAACGCAATATTTATTATTAAAATTTGGAATGTTATTCTTCATGATAGTTTTATTTCAACTGCTTGACTCTATTCTTTGTACATTTCCTTCACTATTTAATCTTTTGCCTAGATTAGACTTTCCATCTTTATTTTAACGATGAATCACAGTTGATGGTTCAAAATAATAAACTCAAAAATTTTCATGTTATTTTTTATCAAAAAAAATCAATTTACAAAATATAGATTACAGAAGCCTAAATTTAAAAATTTATTTATATTATTAATAAATATGATAATTATTTATTTAAATTAAGTAAATTTATTTAATTTATAAATTTAAATTAATTAGAAAAATGTTTTTCATTCTTTTTATTTTTAACTTACAAATTCTTTAATATTAAAGTTTTTTTCTTTGGGTAATAGAAATTTGTTTTTAATTTGATATTCTAGGTGAGACTTAATGACTTCTTTATAGTAGTTGAAAAGTAATTGAGTTTTGTTTATTCTCACTATAAAACTACATTTTCTCTTTTAATTTAGTTATGATAGTTATTTTAACAATATTAATGCTTTGGAGGGCATCTTCCTCCAAAGTGCATCTCTAGATTATCTCTACGCCAACCCCTTTTAGGCCTTGAGAATGACTTTCACTTGCACTTATGGGAAGTCGGTTATCATTCATTAGGCTAATTAGCTTGTGCTTGTACAAGTACATAATCATAGCCTTATTTTATTTTAAAAGGGTGGAAGCCCAACTTCTAAAAGGATGATAGAAAGTGTGTTGCATTCGATTTTAAGGTTAGCTCTATTTTATTTTATGTTTCCCTTGAAGCATTGCAACCCCAAACATCATAGTGATATAGAATAATTGGAATTACAAGGGTGTCTAGAGAACTTTGTTGTTTTCCCAAAACCAATAGTATATAGCTTTACAATTGTTTCTAGGACAAAATAAGTTTTTGGCTTTCATTTATTCTTTTTTCCATACTGTATTCCAATTAATCTATGATAAAAATCATTTCCAAGATACTTATAAAAATGGACTTCTTCCAAATTGTATTATTATAAACAAAATGTATGTATCTAAGTTGTTTTGTTAGTATTGTTATCCATGGGGGGTGGTTGCGATCTTTGGGAGCCCATAAAATGTACACTGCAAGGGGGTCCCGGGGGGGGTTGCGATCTTTAGGAGCCCCCCCTCCCCTGGCAAGGGATCGGGGGAAGCACCCCCGAAGCTAAAAATAGATATAAATTTTCCTTTTAAAATGTTGTAATTTCATAATCAATCTGGGTCGTTCTTTAGGCGGAGATCTGATGGTAGAAGTTATGTTTAATTTAGGGTTTTTAACCCTAGAAGGCAACCCCTCGCTATATATGAGGGAATTGTATTGTGTCTATGTAGATCTGTATTCTAGCGAGAAAGAGAGAGGAGATTATGTGAGAGCGAAGAGGGAATTACAGCGGATCTGTTGTAGGTTATATCTCTTCATTTTGCTGGATAATACAAAAGTAAGGACTGGTTGTTTCTCCATGGACGTAGCCCAAATTGGGTGAAGCACGTATATCTGTGTCTCTCTTGTTTTATGCGTTTTCTGAGTTTATATTTCTGCAATATATTTTATGTGTTCCATTGCTCTGTAATATATAATTTTTCTAACATTATCCTAATTATGTATTATATCATATTTTGCCTTCTAGCCTTATCTTTTGATGAGGTGTGCAAGAGTAAATCTAGTTTATGAGATGGTTTTATCCATGTACTACAAATTTTCAACATTTGAATGAATATTGTAAATAGGATATCTTAAAGAATTTCTTTTCAAATTATTGTGTCTATCTTGTGTTCTATTTATTAACATGGTACGAAAGTTCTTATGGTCTTAAGGGCATCATGGAACCATCATACATTTCCATGGAAGTGTTGCAATTTGAATTTGATGATTATAAATGGTAGAGAATTTATCATCTTAAGGGATTCATAGCATGTCCATGGTTGTGATCCATGGAATAATGTTTTTTTTTGCTCTAAAATGTGAATATATGGAATAATATAACAATTTGAAGTTGATTATCATTTGCAGTGAGGGTTTGCATTTGAATGCCACATGGAACAATCTAAATCTAGAAATCACAGCCAAGAAAATAACATGCAAGAAAATTATATATTTCCCATAATGGTCAAAAAGCTTCTACTTCCTTTCTTTGTAATTGTTGAGTTTTTGCCATAGTATTAATTTGAAATATAAATAATATCACGATGATAGAAATCATTTGTTATCTACCATCAGTTAACTCTAGAAATATTGATCATTAATCCACCCAATATTTGATCTATCGTCCCTCCAAGCAATATGCCTTTGTAGATACAAATCCAACAGATGTTTCTAGCTACCATTCACCCATCCTTAAGATCAATGTGCCTTCTATAACTAGATTCAAGGATTTAATGATGACTCTAAAGATTGTAAAGTGAATTGTTCTAAGAGCATATCAAATGAAGAATATAAAAATATCAATATTGTTTCTGTGTGTGTGTGTGTGTGTGTGTGAAAGAAGGATAATGTATGTGTGTGTGTTAAAAAATTCAACTTTGAGTACTCTTAGTTTTTCAGTTAGCTATCAATCCAAGAAAGTTGTTGAGTTATTTAATGTTGCAATTTGAAGACATAAAATTGTTACAAAGGATAGATATTTTCGAAAGATCTTTAAATGCAAAAAATATTATATATTATTGTTGAAATATGATAATTAGATCTAAATAATAAATTATATCAATATATATATAGCATTATCATCACTTCTATCTACATTAGCCATGTGTACCCTATTCCCCCTATGATTTTATCCAAATTATGAGGGAGTTCACAATAAGTAAGTATTAAATTGAATGAATTAGTTCATAATGATCTCTTAACTCACAAATATTCTACTCTATGCACTTTGAGGCCATGGTCACTAAGTTTTTCAAATTGAATTCCTCAATCATGGTTAAGGCCCCATGAGTTATCCTTGGTGTGTAAAACCACTTAATGGTGTCCATACCAACTCAGATGCCAAGACCCTATAGAGGGTGCCTATGTTGTGATTTTTAGGTGTTGTTCATGTTGATAAAGAAAAATAACCTATATTTGATGCCTACGTCGACCGAAGTGTCTTCCACCCCTAACCACATAACTTGAGCTTAAGAACGTTCAATTAGGGCTTAAGCTATTATCCCCCCATAACCATATTTAGGCCTAAATAAAATTTCCATTACACAAAAGCTACTCATGGAACCTATATCACACTCAAATGATAAAGAAACCTGACTATTGTCTTAAGTTCCATTCCGAGTGTGAGCTTGAGACACATTATTTTTTAAGGCATATGTCATAGTTTAATTATGGTGTTCATATCCCTCTAGTGGGTTAAAGATACCCTACAAGGATCCCATGTGATGGTTCAAGGACATATTCATGGTAATATAGCTTAATAATCCTTGTAGTTGTTGGTGTTTTCCATGGAGATTGACTTAAAGAAGCTTAATTTAGTGAGAAAGGCCTTTCTTATCCTCCCCTTAGTCAAACATCAAGACCCAGTATTCATTCATAAACAACATAATCATGGCACCTATATCCCAATTGGAGGTTAATGACACCCTCTGTAGATGTCATATTTGGTGTTTGATGATTATTCCATAGAGATTGAGTTGAATAAATAAGGTTTAGGGGTATATTTTTTTATTTCCCTCCCCTAGATATGGCCATGATCCCAAGACCCATCGAAGGTTCCCAAGACCTCATAATGGCACCCCTATTCAAATCAAATTCCAAATAATCCCTAAAGAGGTCTCATGTCATGGTTTCTAGTTATTTTTATGGAACTTGAGCTTGAGAAGGTTCAAATAGGGATTCATGCCCTCGTTTCACCTCTTGACCATGTTTATGTAGTAGCACCTATTTCCTATGCACAAAACCTACTCATGGCACACATATCCCACTTAGAGGCTCACAAAGAACCAATATAAAGGACTCATGTGTTTTATTGACAACGCATTCAAATCTCTTAAGCCAAAGAAGACTCGAAAAAAATCCTATGGCACTTAATTTCCTTCTTCAACCATGGTTCAAACCTTATGGCCCATTCTTGGTGCACAAAACCTCGTAATGGTATTCATATTCAGCTCTAATGTCAAAGACCCCCTAGAAAGGCATTGTGTGTGGTTTGTAGGTGTTGATCATGGTGACGTAGCCCAAAATGTTATGTTTAGGGCTTAAGGCCCATGTGTTTTTATCCTTAACAATTCTTCTTGAGCTCAAGAAGCTTCATTTAGGTTTTAAGCCTTTTTTTTATTCTCTAACAATGTTTAGGCTTCAAGACCTATTTACACTATATAAAATCTACTCATGGTACTCATATCCCACTTAGATGTTAGTGAACCTTGACCATGGCCCTAAGAATCATTTTTAGTGTGGGAATGACACATTCATGTTTAGGACCTTTGTTGTGGTTTAACCACCTATATCCCTCTAGTAATTCAAATATACCTTGTAAAGGTCATCTTTGGTGGTTTGAGGATGCATTCATAGAATTATATATCCTAAGGATATTTGTGGTTTACAGGTGTTTTTCTTGGCACTTGAACCTAAGAAACTTCATTTAGGGAACAAGGACCTTATTTCCCTCCCCTCACATTGGTTATACCTTGAGACCCCTTCCTAGTTCTCAATTTACCTAGTCATGATGGCCATATCCTACTTGGAAATGAATGATGCCCTACAAAGGTCAAATGTGTTCGCTCAAGGACTTTTCTAGGGTGTTTGATCCTAAAATAAAAATGTAGCATTGGAGACTCTGATTTCCCTCCCTTGACTATGGTAAGGGACTTAATACCATCAAAGTGGCAAAATATCTCCTAACATCACCCATATTCAACTCAAATTCTAAACACTCCCTAGAGAGGGTTGGTGTCATGGTTTCCGGGTATTGTTCATGGTGCTTGAAATTGAGAAATCTCAAAATGGTATTTAGATTATTTTTCCCCCATTACCAAGTTTATAACTTAGCACCATCTTGAGTGCATAGAATCTACTAGTGGTTCTTGTATCCCACTTAAACGTTTGTCATGAAGACCTACAAAGGACTCGTGTTGATTCAGGGGCTCATTCAAGGTTCTTGAGCTCAAGAATATTCAAAAATACCTTCAGGCACTTGTTCCCTTCCTCAACCATGGTCAAAGCCCTATGATCCATCCTCAATTCGCTAAAACTTGTAATGGTTTTGATATCAAAATATGCTACCAAAGACTCCCTAGAGAGGGCCTATGTTGTGGTTTATAAGTGTTGTTCATGGTGATCAGGACTAATATGTTATGTTTAGGGCATAATGCTATTTTTTGCCTCCCTTAACCATGGAACTTCGAATCAAAATGATTAATTTAGGGTTTGATTCCCTCATTTCCCCATCTAATCATGCTTATGCCTCAAGGCACATTTATTTTTACACAAAGAAATGCAAGTATACTTTTAATAATACATGCACAGCTTTTAAAGAACATGTGTTGTCTTTTAAAAACATGTGTTCTCCAAATAGAACCTTATAGAATCCCACCCTCTTACTCAAAATATACAAATGGAGGCTCAACTACCAACCACAACAATAACTAGTAAACCTAAGGGAATTGAATGGATGTGAACCTATCGCTTATCGCCTCCTTGAGTTAATGGTTCAATAAAATAAGTTAATCCTTACAATTTATAAAATGTTTGAAAACATGTTGTCCAACCCTCACGCACTGAGAGTGATATCATTGGTACCTTACCAACCCAAATCGTGCCACAAGTGAAAACATGTCACAAGCAAGATTTGAATCTAGGTGGATAAGGAAACAAATTATCCTCATAACCACCAAAGATTTATTTTTTCAGTTGTGTTTATATTTTGTGGTTAAGAGGAGAATTTGTTGCATCTCATTGATCTCTTCTCTAATTTTTGGGATGATTGGAATCACTCTAGTGACCTACAACTCTGGTTTTTTCCCCATCTACCTCACTTGAAACTAGGGTAGAGGGATGTAATCATAGGGTTTCTACAAAACACAATTACCTCAATGAATCCTTGTGAAGGTATCAATGGTTCATGATGGTGCCAAAAATGGATAAGGAGGTTGAAACGTTCAAATAAATGGTATTCTGGCATCTAAAATGAGTCAAGCACTTAACCCTTATATCTTTATTCAAAAATGTGACATTTTCAAGTTTCGCCTCTCCTTTACCACCTCAAAGTCAAAGCAATGATGTTTGTTAATCACCTTCTAGTAGGAAGGTTCAGGGTTGTATGGCCTACCCTCAAATCATTAAAATCATGGATCCAAACCTAATGGATTCCTCGCATAAAATGAGATATTAAGATTTATTTTTGTAGGAAAATAGCTTGATGGTTTTTGTTGAGCCGAGAGGTTCATTCTACAATCTAGTATGAGGGGGATGTCTAAGTGTGTCCTTTCTCAACTTGGAGTTGACACGTGTCCCTTAAAAAAAATACTTTGAATGAAAAAACATTGTCGGCTATCATATAAAAACATAAATGATTATACAAATTTGATTAGTTTTAATTAATAGCATTATAAAACATTAATAATTGCATTTTCATTATGCTGACTTGGTTCATTGATATTTCACTTTCACTCTTTGAGTAATAAAGTAATTAAAATTATTAAAAAAAAAAACCTTTTATTTCTACTATAAATATTTCAATATAGAACATAAATAAATTGTTTGAATATCCATATTAATTAATATATTTCAATATGAACTCTCTCTCTCTCTCTCTCTCTCTCTCTCTCTCTATATATATATATATATATATATATATATATATATATATATATATATATATATATATATATATATATGTATATAATGTGTGTTAATGTTTATGTTAATAAAATATTTCAATGTATAAAAAAGAAAAAGTAATTAAAGGTAAAATAATTTAGTTACTTTTTCATAAGAGGAAAATGTGTAACTTATTCAATTTTTAATAAAATAATAATAATAATATATTATTCAAAAATACAATTTAAACAATGAAAAATTACACATGGTCTATATAGAGAGAGACAGAAAACCACTATAGGTTTATCTTAATTACGGATTTATGAAGCACTAGCAGGGATTAAATCTCTTGGCATGCAAATCTTTTTTCAAGTTTTGCATTCTAAAAAGAGGCTTGCATATAATGATATGTGTTCCCTCTCGACTCTCAGTATATCCATGGTTAAGATGGATCTATATTGGTTTTCAATTCAAAGAAGATAGAGATATAACATTCCATAGTGACCTTAATTTGGGTGGTAAGACGAATGAAATGAAAGGTAGGGATGGAAATGGAATGCACGTAGAGAAATATAGCAGAGAGCACAATAATATAGTGAAAGGCAAACTTATATTGATAAATAAAATAAAATAATATTGTAGAATACAAACTTGTCAAGATGGTGGTAGCTATCTCTGAAGGAAGAGAGATGGAAACTACTATTAAGCCATATATAACCCTTGTTAACCTTAAAATTGTGACATACCTCACCTTACCATTTTTTTGTAATATTAAATTATGATTGAAATGACAACGTGGAGAACCATGACTAGATGATATGTTGATTATGCATTAACATTTATTTATTTATAATTAATTAACTTATGATTGATGGACAGACTACCTTAGCGATAACTAAATGGAGAACTAAATTTCTCGTGAATTTAAAGATATGCATCTCTCATTTTTTATTCCTTGAGTTGTTGGAATAAAAGTTTGATTGTATTATGAAATTCTTTGAATGAATGTGATGCACATAGATGATGTTATGATAGTTTCATTTCAATCTATTTAAATTCAATGGAGACTAATAGAATTATTGTATGTGTAATAATTCTAAGATCACTTTAGGATGTTGTGAATATTTACAATGAAGAGATTGTATGTATGAAAATTGATATTTTTTTGGCTAATTGAAGCAACAGATTGCAAGTAGAGTGTTGGAATGGGGCGCAAGATATAATCCAACATGACATAATATAACCACCTACAAGGGAGCGCAACAACATGACTAAAAGTATCATATTTGTGAGATCTCATTTCTTAATGAAGCACATTTGGGAAATTAAAAATGTCTCGTTTGAAATTTTTGAGTATATCTCATGGGAACTAAATGTTGTGACACATGTGAAATGATGGAGTAAGCCTTCTTAGGAACAAGATCATTGTGGTGGCATGGAAGCCTCGTGATACTCTGAATACCTCATGGGAGTAAGTCATAATCAAAACCTTGAATTTAAGGCTCCATGAGAAATGCAGTGGATCATGGTAGACAAGAACTTGGTTGTAAGACTCCATGCACAATAATATGCATCATTCTAGACCGACACTTGGCTATAAGACTCTAATAATAACCCCATGTAGGAAAAACCCCAGACAAGTAGAATGCCCAGAATAAGGGTTTGCCAGGCTTGGAAGTGTGAATAGTTGATGGGGTCCCATGTAGGGAAAACCCTCGGACAAGTAGACTGCCTGGAATGGGGGTTTCCTGGGCTTAGAAGGGTGACTAACTAATGGGGATGCATGTGGGAAAACCCTCACACATGTAGACTACCTGGAATGGGGATTTCCTAGGTTGGGAAGGGTGAGTGACTGATAAAAGAAGAAATTTGTAACACGCTCATTATGATGTGAGCAAAAGAGGGCTCGTTCAATGTAGAGATTGAGTTTAAATTGTTATCTTTGGAGGCAAAGGAGGCTAAGAATAACCACAAATATAAGTATTTTTTTAAAGCATTACCTGTTGAAATTTCAGCTTAATTTTATTTAAAATTATTATGATTAATCTCATAAGAATTGTATGTTTGTGATATAGGTGAGCTAATGAATTAGTCATAAGGATAAATGATGTTGATTACAAGTTGACATTAGAATAGCACAATGGGAGCGTAATGGAACTCAATACCCTAGGTACTAGGCCATTGTGGTGACACTAGAACCCATTGCATTGGGTGTGTCCAAGAAGACAATTGGCTGAATCTATCCCTTATGGATACCTTGAAGAGAAATGGAAAACTAGGCAGGAATGCGCTAGAATGCTAGATGGCCTAGAGGTGACTAGAACATGGATGATGAATGGCATGGCTTAAAATGACAATGTTGTTAATGTAAGAGTTGTAATTATAATGCTCAATTTTTGTTTCTATTCTCCATTTATAGAACACCGAGGATCATTTTCTTTTAAGGGGGTGGGGTTTGTGGCATCCCTTGCATTACCCTATTTTTGTAATATTAAATTATGATCCAGGTGGATATTGGTGGCCACCTGCCAAGTCCACTTGGACCCCCACCATTGTTTCTTTCAACTTTTCAGTTTCCTTAATTGTAGCACAGTTTACTATTTTTAGCAATTTTTCGGGTCCTGAACTTCCGGAGCCGTTTTGAGGCCCTAAACGACGTTTTTTGGGAAAACTGGGAGCAACATCGGTCCATGTGATGTTGCTCTTCCCAAAGTTGTAATTCTCGAATAGATATTTCTAACGAGATACTGTGCACGTCAAACGAAGATCGTATGCCAAAGTTACGACCCCGGGAAGTTGATGTACCAATTTACCCAAACGGGGCCCACAGTTTGGCGTTTCATCTTCTAGGGTTAGGTTTTTGGATGTTTAGGGTTTTCCATTGTTTCTCAACAATAAATAGGCCTTCGAGCCTCATTGTAACATAGTTCAGAGGCATGTAGCCGCCACATCTCTTCTCAGAGATAAGCTACCATTGCCCTAGCTGGTTTATTTCCATTTCTGTTTGTAAGCATATTTCAGTATTTTACATTAATGAAATGAAGTATTATTTCTGCTGCATCTTTGTGTATATGGTTATCTCTGTATTTTTTTGCGTTCCTGTTTAAATCCAGATCAGTGGTATCTGAGCGGTCTGCTTTTTTCTCTGTTTTTCTTTACATGTCCCCAACAAGGTCGAGATATAAGGAGTTAGGGCTTGAACTGGTCGAACCATTGCAAGACCAGCCTCGCAAATCCCAACGGCCTCCCATGGCGGATGAAAAGAAAGACGAGGGGGCAGGAGATCCTATCAAAATATTGCTCGAAGAAGCCCTCAAGTGACAAAGGAACGCGATGATGGACAACTTTGCCCAGATCCTCCAGTGGCTACCCAGGGGCGACGCATCGGCTTCCAACAGCTACTCTGGAAACGCCACACCATTTAAGGTATAAGTTAATTTTGAAATACCCATATTCGAGGGTCAGATAGACACAAATGTTGTCAATAAATGGTTAAATCTGCTAGAGGGTTATTTTTCTGTTCATGATTTTTCCAGTCGGGAAAAGATTATTTTCGCTCTTCTCAAAGCAGCCCCCCACATCAAGGACTGGTGGGAAACCTACTATGAGCATAAGGATGAAAGTACAGGCTCACTATTTTCGGCCGCACCCACTTGGAATTCATTCCGGGATGCCATCAAGGAGCAGTACTACCCTGTCGGAAGCTATGAGGATCAATACATAAAGTGGACCATGCTGCGGTAGGGAAGGGACCAAGACGTGCCGGAGTTCACCAATATTTTCCATACCCTTCGCACAAAGTTGGGTATCAAGGATTCGGAGCAGCATTTGGTACTCAAATACCGTGGCTGCCTGCACAAGTACATCCAGGAAGAAATAGAATTCTTGAACATCTCCTCGCTCGGCACTGCATACCGATATGCCATTAGGGTTGAGAAAAAGTTTAAATAGAAGAAGCAAGACTTTGGATCTGCGAATCTAAAGCAAGGGAAAGGTGCCCCCAAAACTGCAAAACAAAGGACAAAGCCAATGCGGGGTGGCCCAAGACAACCCACCAAAGCCGCAAGCAAATAACAGTGCCGCGAAGCCGAAAAAGGACACGGGAAAGTGGTGTGAGTTCCATAAGAGCTCCACTCACAACAAAAGTGAGTGTCGGGCCAAGCAGTCACTGGTGGCTGAGCTAAAGGTTTCAAAATCGGATGCAGGTTCCAACTCTGAGTCAGAACCCGACAAGGGGAATTACAAAGGGAAGCAGATTATCGATGCGGAGCCCAATGCCACCGTTGCCACCATGAAGATCCAGAAGGAGGAACCCGAAGATCCAGAGGAGGAGGAGCGTCTCTTCCACTCCCAGACGTGGGTAAAGGGCTCCCCGCTACAGTTCATTGTTGAGAGCGGGAGCCAAAAGAACCTCATTTCGGTAGAGGTCATGAAGTGGCTGGGCTTACCAACCACAGCACATCCACAATCGTACACCATTGGGTGGCTTCACCAAGGACGGGATCTTCGCGTGAGCCAGCAGTGTCGTCTTCCATACAAAATCAAGCCCTTCACAGATGAGGTATTGTGTGACATTGCTCCCCTTGAAGTTTGTGATGTATTACTAGGACAACCATACTTGTGGAAGTGACATGCTATGTATGAATCAAGGCCCCATGCTATTATTGTTACTTTGGGAACTAAGTTGTACAGGATACCGAAGGTAGCACCACCTACCACCATCTCTTTGATTACTGCAAAACAATGCAGTAAGCTCGTTTCCAAAACTGGGAAAAAAATTTTCCTGATGATACGCCCTCAAGGAAAGAAGAAGATGGTGGCCACGACCTCCAGACAGGGCCCCTCCACACGACAACTATAGATGGACAAGGTCGTGGAGGAGTACAAGGACATCTTCACCTCCCCCGCAGGGGTTCCTCTACACTGTCAGGTCAAGCACTCCATCGATCTGACCCCAGGTGTGTCGCTGCCCAATGGACCAATCTATCAGTGCTCCGTTCTAAAGAATGATGAAATCAAGAGGCAGATTCAGGAGCTGTTGCAGAAAGGTCACATCCGTCCAAGTTCATCGCCCTGTGGGAGCCCGATCGTGTTGGTACAGAAGAAGGATGGGACTTGGAGACTCTGTATTGACTATCGGGTGCTGAACAAGATCATTGTCCGTAATTGGTACCCGATCCCACTGATTGATGACCCCTTGGACCAACTGAAGGGGGGAAAATATTTCAGCAAGATTGATTTGAAGTCGGGATATCACTAGGTACCAATCGAACCCTCCGATGTGTGGAAGACTGCCTTCAAAGCCAAGGAGGGCATGTTCGAATGGTTGGTGATGCCTTTCAGATTGACGAATGCTCCTGCAACCTTCATGAGGCTAATGGATGACATCTTGCGGCTATTCACCAACTCATTTGTAGTGGTATACTTGGATGACATCCTAATCTTCAGTCAGAGTTGGGAAGAGCACCTCCACCACATCCGACACGTTCTCCAAACAATGCGGCAACACAAGTTATGTGCCAATTTGGAGAAATGCACTTTTGGCATGACCCAGGTTCAATATCTGGGATACACTATTGATGAACAGGGGGTGCATGTGGATCCATCCAAGATCAAAGTCATTCGAGATTGGCCATCTCCAACCACTCTGACAGAGCTCTGCAGCTTTCTAGGTCTTGCCAACTTCTACCACATGTTCGTGTTGGTATTTTCTCATATCACTTGGCCCTTGAGTCAAGTCACCAAGGGAGGAGTGAAAGCAAAATTCTTTTGGTCTGAATCTCAACAGAGGGCATTCACAGAGTTGAAATATCGCCTCTGCACGGCACCCATTCTCGCATTACCAGACTTGTAACAACCATTTGAGGTCGAGACAAATGCTTCTGACTATGCTATTGGGGCAGTCCTTACTCAACACGAGCATCCAGTGGCATATCACAGTAAGACACTTTCAGACACAGTCCGAAAGTATCCCACTTATGACAAAGAGATGTATTCCATTGTGCAAGCCTACCGACAATGGAAGCATTACATTTTGGGGAAGGAAACGGTCATCCACACAGACCACCGACCCCTACAGTTCATACAGACCCAAGGGAAATTGCAGACTGATCGCCATCAGAACTGAACCACATACCTGCAACAGTTCCATTTGAATATCAAGTATAAGAAAGGTAGCACCAATAATGTTGCAGATTGCCTCAGTCGACCACCGATCATGGAGTTAACCACTGTGCTCAACTCTTGTGGGCACGAGACTTCTGATTGGCCACTTCTCTACAAACGTGACCCAGAATTCGGCCACACATACCAGACACTCTTAGAGGGTCAGCATGTTCCAGATTTTCACCTCTAGGATGCTCTATTATGCCACCTGGGTCACCTTTGTGTTCCTTCAATCGAGCGTGCCAAGATGATTTGGGAAGCACACTACAGTCGAGCTGTTGGACATTTCAGGGTTGAGAAAATGGTGGCAGTACTGCAAAAGTATTTCTATTAGCCGAATCTTCGACACGATGTTGGGAAGTACATCAGATCATGCACTGCCTGCGCCATTGCCAAACCGACCATCAAGAAGCAAGGCCTCTATACCCCGTTGCCTACCCCTAGTCGACCTTGGGAATCCATCTCCATGGATTACATGTCAGGTCTTCCTTCCACTAAACATCGAAATGACTGTGTTTTTGTGGTCGTCGACAGGTTCTCAAAGATTCCCATTATGGCCGCCTACAAGAAGAATATCATAGCAGAAGCCACTACTAAACTCTTCTTTGAACGAGTGTGGGTACACTTTGGGATCCCACAGTCTATCATCTCAGATCGGGACAGTAGGTTCCTCAGTACATTTTGGTCCAATCTCTGGTCGATGCTCGACACCAAATTCACTAAGTCCACAGCCTTCCATCCTCAAACTGATGGCCAGACAGAGGTTGTCAACAAGATGATTGTACACATTCTACGCATGTACAACTCAAAGCATCCACGTACATGGGACGAGAGCCTCCTATATGTTCAACATAGCTACAACCAGGCTCTCCACAGCTCGACTGGACACAACCCTTTTCAGGTGGGCTTGGGATTCCAGCCACTATGTCCCATTGATGTGGCCATGCCAGTTGCAGCTACTCATGTAGATTCGGCTCATGTCCAGTCCGAAACAAATAAGGCAAACAGCTTCATTGAGCACATCCAACATATTCGCCAGCAGGTCCATGACATTCTGGAGAAATCAAATGCCAAGTACAAGCAGTGACATGATCAACATCGGGTGCCACACAAGTTTCAGGTGGGCAACAAAGTCTGGTTGCATTTGCAAAAGGAACACCTTACCGGAGCCTATCGGAAACTCAGACCACTCCGATATGGTCCTTACACCATTACCAAAGCTATGGGAGACAATGCATTTGAGCTCAGCATTCCCCCATTCCTTGGCCTGCACCCAGTGTTCAATGTGGACTGCCTTCAACCATACTTTCCACCATTACTAGACACATCCGACATTGCAGAACAGCTCACACCCACAGAGTTAAATCCAGATTGCATGGAACAAACTGCAACTGATCGGATCATGGACACACAGATCAAGCACACTCGCCAGCAGAATATCCAATTGTATCGAGTTGTCAAAGTAGGCCAACTCCTTCACCAGGGCAAGTGGCTCACCAGGGACCAAGTTCAGCAGAAGTTTCCTCATCTCATGGAGGAACTCAACGCAATGGGGACCATTTCTTCCTAAGGGGGGAGGAATGATCCAGGTGGATATTGGTGGCCACCTGCCAAGTCCACTTGGACCCCCACCATTGTTTATTTTAGCTTTGCAGTTTCCTTAATTGTAGCACAATTTACTATTTTTAGCAGTTTTTCGAGTCCTGAACTTCCGGAGCCATTTTGAGGCCCTAAACGACGTTTTTTTGGAAAACTGGGAGCAACATAGGTCCATGGATCGATGTTGTTCTTCCCATAGTTGTAGTTCTCGGATAGATATTTCTAACAAGATACTGTGCGTGTCAAACGAAGATCGTATGCCAAAGTTACGACCCCAGGAAGTTGATGTACCAATTTACCCAAATGGGGCCCACAGTTTGGTGTTTCATCTTCTAGGGTTAGGTTTTTGGATGTTTAGGGATTTCCATGTACCAATTTACCCAAACGGGGCCCACAGTTTGGCGTTTCATCTTCTAGGGTTAGGTTTTTGGATGTTTAGGGATTTCCATTGTTTCTCAACAATAAATAGGCCTTCGAGCCTCATTGTAACACAGTGCAGAGGCATGTAGCCGCCACATCTCTTCTCATAGATAAGCTACCATCGCCCTAACTGGTTTATTTCCATTTCTGTTTGTAAGCATATTTCAGTATTTTAAATTAATGAAATGAAGTATTATTTCCGCTGCATCTTTGTGTATATGGTTATCTATGTATTTTGTTGCATTCTTGTTTAAATCCGTATCAAATTATGACTAAAATTCCAACATGGAGAACCACAGCTGGATGATACATTGATTAAGAATTAAAATTAATTAATTAATTATTCATAGAATGGATTGCCTTACGGATCCATTTCCTAAGGGAATCTTGTTGCTTGTGTGCTTTGAAATTTATAACCCAACTAAATTAAATCGTTGACACACTGGTTGTAGGTTAATTGCACTATCTGATAGATTTTGGTAAGGGATGTGATTGAAGAGAAACCACCACCTAACAGGAATTCAATAGATTGGATTGGGGTGATTAGGGGCATAAGGCAATTCCCATTCCCCCTTGTAGATCAAGAAGATAATGAAACAAAGATGGTGATGCCTAATTCTCAGAGGTGATCAAAGAGCCAAAGGAGCACTTTCTCAGACACATAAAGAATCACAAAAGAAAAGCTTATACATGAACATCGGAAGAGAATCAAAATAATCAAAGTGTGATGGATATAGATTGATCATCTATCTTTAGTGGTCATATGTAGTGCAGTGGTGGATATAGACTATTCATCTAAGAGTGTTTACTTAGATTTGTTCATATGGGGAGGTTGTTTATAAATTTATATTTTGGTTCCTAATTTGATCATTGGTCATGTGCATGAATGATCTCTCTTAATCTCTCTCGTTAGAGAACAGGGGATGTTCAAGGTTGAGAGTGGAGCTATGGATCAAGAGTGAAAAATACATAACAATGGTGGACTTGATTGTTGAGATTTGTGTTTGATTTGAACTGTTGTAAAATTGGGGGAAGCCTTTAAATGAGATCATAGAAAAGTGTGCCATTATGGTATTACTTCCATAGATCAATTGATAAACCACCAAGATAGTGAGCTCCACCTCTTGAGTGTCTATCCAAGCCTTCGGTGTGAAATCCTTGAGCAAGAAACCCCTCAAACTATAGATCTGACTCGAGGGTGTTCAACTGCAAGAAATATTGTAGCGTAGTTGGCCTATGGTTGGGTGGAGAGTGGAGTCCCTCCTTTAGTTGCTAATTGATTTAACACATTCAGTATAATTATTTGTGCATATATATGTTCTGGGCTAATATAGTCCTTATTAATTTATTGATTGATGCATAATCATGCATATTCATGAATGAATTCTTGAGGTTCATTATTATATTCATGACTGACAACTATCTTATGTCTATGGTTGTAATGAATGCTTTCACTGAGAAGCTTGTTTCCATACATAGGATTTTCAGGTTACATTATATGTTATGAGTGGAATGAATGTCAGGTTTGTGTTAGTGGTTACTTAGTTCATGCATGATGTGATAACTTGTGGGATTATGCACACTCATATTATTGTTATTATTGAGGATTGTAATAGATTAAAGATTTATATTGATTAAAGGGTGGTATGTAGCTCTCTTTGATTTGTATGCAACCATGTATAACATATGGTTGATGGACCCACCTCTAATTGGATAAATGTAACCAGTCTGCAGCAGAAAAAAGAGCTAGATTGTTATGCATATTTCACCTTGTACTGTGTTCTGATCTATGTGAATGGGATTTCAGAGCAATACCCTTATCTCTCATTTGGTTTGGTGCATTTTGAGCCTTGTTAGGGCCCAAGCATTTATTTTTTCATGGCATGGTACGTTGAGGGTTGTGTTTCGGGAATATGGAATATGGAAAAAGTTTCTAAGGAAAAAGGGTTATAGCCAAAGTTTGTGTGTCATGTTTCAGGCTATTACTCTTTTTCCTTAGAAACTTTTCCATATTCAATATTCCTTAGCCATGTTGGTTTTAACCCCGTACAGAAATTACTTGCATATGAATTCTAAAACACAGAAAATAAACAATGCGAGAGCATAACACATATACACAAAGATGTTCCCCTGGATCCCAAAATCGGGACTACCAGCTTGATTTTTCATTATGTTCCTTTCAATGTTGCAATACATATTTATACATGCCGAAGCATCCAATACCATGGACCAAAAACCATTGCGTCCAAAACCATGTGCGAAAACCATGCACAAAACCATAGGTAGGTCCGCCCAACCTAATATAGGGTCCAAAAAAAAAAAATCCCCGGGGCGCTGCCTCGGACCCCATAGAGGGGGGCTACTTGCCTCCCTCAAACCCCCTGTGACCCCCCCGCTGCGCAATCGGTGCAACGAAGGGGGCGCTCCGCCCCCCCTCTAACCCCCCGGTTAACTAGGGGAGGTAGTCGTGGAAAGAATATAACACAACCCAACAAGCGCATCGGTAGAATTTGAGAATCATGGGGTCTATGGTTGGCGAGGAGAAGCCTATGTTGTGATAGCCTGGATTTGTCTGGGAACATATTTCCTTCTAAGGGAAAATTGTATCTAGGGTTGTCATCCCTTGTGGAGTCCCATATTTCTCTTGGGCCAGATATCAATTGAAGCGAACCACATTGAACTTAATATACAACAAAGGGTATCCATGGATCCAGGAATCCAGGGGTGGTGTAGGAAAGCACTTCTGTGAAGGCCCAAATGTGTCCTAGGCCTAGATAAAACATTTCTAGTCTTCACATGAGGTTTGTGTCTCATAAAATTTGTTGGGCCTTGAGCCAATCACATTACACGAAGAATAGATCTAGGGATCTATGGGTGGTGAGGGTTCATATCTTTGGACAACCCAAACATGATTTAAGTTGAATATCATTTTCATTATTGGAGGGTTGGTCCACTAGAGGAACCTTCACACTAGGTTATCCAGGAGTCTAGGGATCCAAGGGTGGAAAGGGATCGAACAAATGTGCAGTCTCAAACCTAACTAGGGCCAGATGTAATTGCAATGCAACTGAGGTCTCTGTGGACCCCACTCTTCAAACATACATAAATTTTGATCTGGGACTCAAAATTAGTTAAATATCATCAAAAAACTCTTGGTCGACTTGTCATAATGGTGGTGTCCGAAAATAAAGTTTTGTAAAGTTTGAAAAGTGAGGTTTTTGGTAACCCCATATTCACAACAAGCTTTGGAGTTTGTGCTAAAAACAAACAGGTAACATCTTCCTCAACCAAATAATCCTTTAAGAGTGTTGAGAAATCAAGAAGCTTGTATATTAGGGTTGATTTCTTTATCTTGATAATTACTTGTGAATCTTTGTTGGCTTTTATTTCTTTTATTATGTTCTCTTCATCAAGCATTTACCAAAAATATATAAAATATGAAGATCACAAGAGACAAAGAACATAAAGATGTAGGCTCCAAGCCAGGGAAAAACACCACAAGGGGAAAACCCAAGGAAATCCTCTTCTTATAGAATCATATCAAAATGAGATGTCCGAGACCCAAGACCAAGTCAGCCCTCCTCTAAGTCTCCTCAAAAAGTCAAAGTAAACAAAAGTCAACACTAGTCAAACCTTTGAAATCTGTTCAACTCTTGAAATTTCAGCCCCTAAAAATTCAAGCCTGCAATACCTCAGAAAAATTTGCAGAAATAGGGCAGGAAACATGTCTTCTTTCTCTCCTTTTACTTTCCTCTCTCTCTTTTGATTCAGCTGTCTTATTCTTCTTGTTTTGCATAGAAATTGAGTTGATGATGTGAGTGAATGAATTAACTCCAAGGTGATTGAATATTCCTATATATATATATATATATATATATATATATATCTGTGCCTATAGGAGGTCAAATGGGTGGCTCTTGGAAGCCCAAACCCACTTGGTTCTGTGTTGACTCTTTGACTCAAAAAAAATATCTTTTTCTTTCTTACAAAAATTCCAAATGGGACTTTGACTCAATTCCATTTCTTTGACTCAATGACCCTATAAGAATGAAGAACATGCTTTTACTAGAAAAATAATAATAATAAATTAATATTATAAATACATCAATAGTACATTTTGAAATACATTATGAAGACCAAAACTAGTTACATTTTCAACGCTCCCTCTTAACTAGAGAGGTATAATGACACAACAGTGTACTTTCAAATTGAAATATTCTCATTAGAAGGGACTCATATTGATAAGTATCATCATCATCAAAACCAAGATTGTCAAACATAGCAAGGCCTTGACTAACAAGCTCTATCTCTCCACTAGATCATAGCACAATGTTGGGAGGCATAAATTTGGACGCCACCACCGCCTCTCAAGGCACATACACCACCCAAATGTTCACCAAGTATGTCCTTACGAGACTATTCTTATCTTGGATATCACCCATCCTCAAAGAATATCAGTCCTCAGGACTATTCATTTCTTAGAACCAAATCCTCAAAGAATATTGGTCTCAGATGCTTATCCAATCCACCATTATCCCTACCAATCCCTTCACTAGGATCACGATTTTTAGTCTTGGCCATAGTGCATGACACAAGGAGAATACAGTGTCCATCCTCATTGCCTGTCAACCAGGGAGGTAATCCCCACTCCCTTTAAAATAGGGAGGAATAACCACAAGCATAAGGTTATCTCAAAAATGCTCATTGAAGCATCGACTACATGTTCTTCTATGGAGATCTATTCAAGTTGCTTGGCTCTTATCTACAACACATCAAAATGGGATTTGACCTTCCTAGTTCTTTGTCAATCTTCACATAGCTTCAATCATGTCATCAAGTATTTTATCAAACATATTATGGAGCAAAATGTCTTCACGGGTGATTATACAAGCCTTCATATCTTCTCTCTTTGTATTGCAACAAACTTTTGCTTCCAATCATCAATAGTATCTCTATCAACAACAATACATGTCAAACAAATCAAAGTGTTCCTAGTTTGAACCAAATAACTTAAGTATATTACATTCATTCAGGATCTAACATTTTCTTCCTTCCAGTTGAGATAGGTAAACTTCTTCCCTTTATTAGATCTTGCTTTCATGCTGCCATTAAATGCTTCAAACTACTTTCTTCTTGCCTTAATGCTTTTCCACTTTCTTCTAAATCTTTCATTTGTTATTTAAGTTTACATGGATCTTTTCTTGACCTGCAACCTCTATTAAAAGAATATGAAAGAATGAAAAGGTAAATTGCATAGATAAAATAGCAACAATAATAATTAAATAAAGTAGGTATAAAATGCTTATGTTTTTTAGAAGAGCAAAATTCGTCTTAATCTTAGACATTTCATCAACTTTGTCCTCTCTTTAGCATGATGTTATTCGTGTCATTCTCAAGAGATAGGTTTCATTTTTATAGCGGAAACAATTGGTTAGGGTTTATATTTATAGGGTTTTCTTCTTAGTCCAAACTTTGCTAGGGTTTACAAACCTACATTCTTCATAGTCAATGGTCATCAAGACATGCCACTCAAGAATCGCAAAACTCTACAAACATGCTAATGGGTTAGCTACAAAACCCTAATTATAATATTGACATGCCTTTTATCCATTTCATTTTACATGCAATGAAATATTTGGTATATCAACAATCTACAAAAACCCTATTTTTTAACATATATTTATCTTTAAAGAGAGAAACTCGTTCATGACCTAGGAGACTTGACATTATATGTACTAAAGTTAGCATAGGTCATTAATTACAAGGAATATATGTACCACATTTAACATTACATGTCATTTCTTTCAGAGATATTGTCTTTGACGTACATCCTTTTCCTCCAGCAGAGATAGATCATACCTTAGTGAATTGGTTTTTTGACTGCTTCATGTACTGATATCATAGGGATTAGCTCCAGATGTCATGTTACAGTTCTTCAACATCTAGGATATGAACCAAAGAATTAATTTTTGGTTGATTTCTTTGAAAAACTTCACAAATAGGTTGTCTTTTATTGATATAGTAGGTGTTTTTTCTATGCATTGGAGGTAACGTAGTTTCTTTTATTCATAATACTTCTCATATATTGTTACAACACTTTCACGGAGTTCTTGGCTTCTATTGATGAGTTCAATCCCTTTCATAGACTAAATGCCTTATTCTTTTGATCCTCATAGGTTCCACAAAGTTATGAGATGATCCATATGGTTTTGATTCCTTTAACTTTAGATCACAAGGAACACTTCATATAAATTATGTCCTTCATCCTGGGTACATAACATCAACATATAATCATTATGCCACAAAAATATTTAGATGCCATCGTAACATAAGGTCACATTAAGATTGAGATTGATCATGGTTTTAGGCCATTAATTCAGTCTTACTTCGTTGATCTTGGTATAGATGACAGTGGATTGTCAAAAGTTCAGATGTTTGTCTCTTCACTCGCAGAAGAATAATGTCATAGGATTTGATTGCAAGGGTATTTCCATAAGTATGCAGATATTTCACATTTCATAGAGCCTTGGAAACCTTTTAATGCTTGCAGAGACTTTGCATACCTTAAATTGTTGGATAGACTTCCACCCCTTTATAATGTTGACTTTCATAAAATTTTACTTCAACTTGAGCAAGAGCGAGCTAGAATAGATGTCTAAAGAATTTAAACTCTACTATATACTCTTTGTCTTCCTTCTCATATCATAGAAAAATAGATGTATCACATAATTCTATCAATTTGTATTATGGTCACATAATTCATATCTTTGTCATGAATCTTCTTTCACTATCTCATAAGGTTCTGATTTTTATATAGACATTTCGGATTATTTATTTTTCAAAGTGTCATCACACGTTGCAAATGTTACCATAGTTTTGGATCTTCAAGTCTCAATCATAGTTTCTTCACATGTCACAGTGTTATGCATAAGACATTGTTTCAGATATTTGGCCTTCCTTCTTGCATTTACTTCTAAAATTTGGTCTTGAACTATATTTTGGATAGCCATACAATCTGAGCAAGAGTATTAGTTTTGGACCTTTCACATAATTATAGATTTTGGATAGAATACTGCAAACCTTTGTATAGAGTAATGACATTTCGAGTTCTCATAATACTTCTCTTTAGGATGCTACAGAGATTTAGATTACTTGGATGGATTAGTAATCACAATTTTTGTATATGCATAGGTACAAGCTTCACATATCTTTGCTTTTGATCTTCACAATAAAAATATTGGAATTTCTTTTCCAGGTCTTAGTTTATATTATTTTAGGTTTCAACCTCTTGTAGTAGCCTTAATTTCAAACTTTTCATTGTAGAGTTATCTTGATTTCAGACTTCAAATAATTTGGATCATAAACAAATATAAATTTTGGACCTCTTTGAATGTATGCTCCAGACTTTGTACAAGATGAAAACTATAATCCTTGCTTCAGTAGACCTTTTATTACTCCTTAGATAGAGTTATGGTACTATTGTAAAGGTTTCTTTAATAATTCTAGTGTTGATGAGCAAGATTGTTGGGTGAGTGAGTGAGAGCTTGATGATTCCAAGAGACCTTAATGATATCATATTTCAATATTTTTATTAGAGAGATGATTGTTGCAATATTTTCTTCAAGTAAGCCAATTAGAAGTGTTCTTCAAACTGCCCTTCCTTCAACTTAGCTCCGATCCCATGTTGAGAAATAAAGAAGGTTATATTAGGGTTGATTTCTTTATCTTGATAATTAATTGTGAATGTTTCTTGGCTTTTATTTATTTTATTATGTTCTCTTCATTAAGAAATTACCGAAAATATACAAAATGTCAAGATCACGAGAGACAAAGAACACAAAAATGCAGGCTCCAAGCCAGGGAAAAACCCCACAAGGGGGAAAACCCAAGGAAATCCTATTCTTATAGAAGCATATCAAAGTGAGATATCCATGACCCGAGACCAAGACCAAGACCAAGACCAAGACCATGACCATGACCAAGACCAAGACCAAGACTACTACAAAGATCCCAAGTCAACCCTCCTCCAAGTCTCCTCAACAATTCAAAGTCAACAAAATTCAATGTCGACCAAACCTATGAAATCTAGTCAACTCATGAAATTTCAACCTCCCTGAAATTTTGGGCCTACAATACCTCAGAAAAATTTGCAGAACTAGGGTAGAAAACTCGTCTTCTTTCTCTCCTTTGACTTCAACTATCTTCATCTTCTTGTTTTACACATAAATCAAGTTGATGATGTGTGTGAATGAATGAACTCCAAGGTGATTGAACTATCCTCTTTATATATCTATCCAGGAGGTGGAATAGGTGTCTCTTGGAAGCCCATACTGACTTGTTCCCAAGGACGACCGACTTAGTTTTGTGTTGACTTTTTGACTCAAAATAAAATTCTTTTTCTTTCTTACAAAAATTCCAAATGGGACTTTGAATTAATGACCCTATAAGCATGAAGAACATGCTTTGACTAGAAAAATAATAATAATAATAAATATATCAATAGTACATTTTGAAATACATTATAAAGACCGACACAAGTTACATTTCCAACAAAGTGGAGGGAGGTTTAAATTGTGGTATCAGAGCCTAGGTTTAGCACTTAGACTAGATGAGCCTTAAAAGAGAAAATCATTATGATAGTTTAATTGTTATATATGTTGAATTTAAACTTGCAAATGTCATGGTTTCTAACCTTGATAGAATACTAACATGTCTTTTTATTTTATGTCACTGACATGGATTTTATATGTGTGAATAACATCAGATTAGCAATTGTTGGCATGAAAAAGAAAGGATCTAATATGTTTATGTTTGATTCAGTTAACAGTTATGTGTGTTACAGCACAAAAGAACACACAATTTGCAAGCAAAAATAGAGGAATGATGTAATATAGTATGGAAAAAACTCATCATGAGAAAGAAGAAGACTCAGTTGGAAAACGGTTAGAGTAAAGTTCCCCTAATGGAATGTATATCCTCAAGAGTTGAGTTGAAGAGTTGTAAAGAAAACAACAAAATACTTATTAGAAAACATGAAGAATAGGCAAAGCTAAAAATAATATTGCTACAAAACCTATCATACATGCACAATAGTGAAAAATGGAAGTGACCCCATAGCTATTACAAGAAAAAAGTTTGGATTGCAAGCCTGATAAAAATTTGAGAAAACCTGTTTCTATGTGCAATAAAAATTGTTATGCTATTAATGGGATTTCTAACCTTAATGAAATTTCTAATGAGCTTGAAAGCCTTACTTCCATAGTTGTATTATAGGGTAGGTGTGGACAAAGGATCATTCAAGCAGAACATGATTGGGTCCATATGAACTAGCTGGACAGTGATGTTACAATTGTGAAAATGGCTTGAGAAGGAAGTTTCCCTTAACTGGAATTATGTTTGAATATGTAAATTGGATACCTAATGTAAATGCCCTTTATGAAATTTCATGGAATCTTATAAGCAGTTGAATTGATAGAGTTGTGACTAATATGTGATGTTAAGATCATTTCAGGGATTGTTGAATATTGCAACAGTGGGTATGCTAAAATACAATTAGACTCCTTAAAAAGACTTGAGTGCTTGTAGTGGTATCCAAGTAAATAAGACAAGTAGTGAGCAAAGGTAAAATGGTAGAGGAATGGAAGTGGTTAAGAATTCCTTCCAGTTGATTTTGGTATCTTTTGTTCCAAAACAAATGCATGTATTGCATTAATGCCCAAGTAGGGGTATGGTTAAGATGGAAAGCCTTCAATCTGAAAATATTTTTGAGACTTTTATGATGCCTACAACCAAAATGGAGAATTAAATTTCTCATGAATTTAAAGATATGCATCTCTGATTTATTACTCCTTGAGCTACTGGAATTAAAGTTTGCTTGTATTATGAAATTCTTAGAATGAATGTGATGCACATATATGATGCTATGATAATTTCATTTTAATCTATTTAAATTTAGTAGAGATTGGTATAATTATGATATGTGTAATAACTTTGAGATCACTTGGATGTTGTGAATTTTTACTATGAAGAGATTATATGTATGAAAACTAGCAGTTGTTTAGTTGATTGAAGGATCAGATTGTAGGTAAAGTGTTGGAATGGGGTGCGAGATAGAAGCCACCATGATAGAATATCACCACCTGCAAGGGAGCCCAACAACATGACTAAAAGTATCATGTTTATGAGATTTGATTTCTAAATGAAGCACATTTGGGAAATTAAAAATGTCTGGTTTGAAATTTTTAAGTATATCTCATGGGAACCTAATGTTGTGAAACATGTGAAAATATGGAGAAATTAGCACATGAACAAGACTTTTGTAGTGACATGGTATCGCTATGACACTTTGATTACCTCATGGAAGCAAGTCATAACCAACACCCTAATTGTAAGACTCCATGGGAAATGAACTAAATCACACTAGATAGGAACTTGGCTATAAGACTCCATGAACAATATAATAGAGCAAACCATACCAGCACTGGTCTATAAGACTATAATGATAACCTCATGTAGGAAAACCATTAGATAGTTAGACTGCCTGGAATGGGGATTTCTTGGATCGAAAGGGTGAGTATTTGATGGGGGGGCATGTAAGAAAAACTATCAAACAAGTAGATTGCCTAGAACGAGGGTTTCCTGGGATTGGAAGAGTGATTAATTGATGGGGTCCCATGCAAGAAAACACTTAGATATGTAGATTGCCTAGAATGGTTATTCACTGGGCTAGGAAGGGTGAGTAAATGATGGCAGAAGAAATTCACCACACGCTCACTGGGATGTGAGCACAAGAGGGCCTATTCGATGTAGATGGTGATTTGAACTTGTTACTAGTGGAGGTAGAAGAGGCTAAGAATAACCACAGAGATAAGTATCAATTTAAAGAACTACCTATTGAAATTTCGACTTAATTTGATTTGAAATTATTTTGATTAATCTCATAAGAATTGTATGCTTCTGATATAGGTGAGATAATGAATTAGCGAGCGAGGATAAATGTCGTTGATTACAAGGTGAAATCAAACTAGCACAGTAGGATCATAATGGAGTTGAAGACCCTAGGGACTAGGCCATTGTGGTGACATTGGAAACTACTACATTGGATGTGTCCAAGAAGATAATGGGCTAAATCTATTCCATGTGGAAACCTTGAAGAGTAATGGACAACCAGGCAGGAATTTGTTGGAATGTCATGCGACCTAAAGGTGGCTGGACCATGGATGATGAATGGCATGGCTTAAAATGGCAATGTCACTAATGTAAGAGTTGTAATTATAAAGCTCAGTTTTTGTTTTTGTTCTCTTTTATAGAACACCAAGGATGGTGTTCCTTTAAGGGGATGGGGTTTGTGACATCCCTCACCTTACCATGTTTTTGTAATATTAAATTACGATTGAAATTCCAACTTGGAGAACCACGAATAGTTGATACATTGATTAAGCATTAAAATTAATTAACTAACGACTAATGGATGAACTACCTTATAGATCCATAGCTTGAGAGAAGCTTGCTTTCTTATGTGTGTTAAAAGACATAACCCAATAGAATTAAATTGTTGAGCCATAAGTTGCAATCCAATCAAATTATTTGGTAGATTTTGGTTAGAGATGTGATTGAAGAGAATCCACCACCTAAAAAGCATTCAATAGATTAGATTGAGGTAGTGAGGGGCACAAGGCAATTCCCATTCCCCCTTGTGGATCGAGGAGACAATGAAAGAAAGAGCATTATTCCTAATTCCTAGAGGATATCGAAGAGCCAAAAGGAGAAATTTCTTAGACATGAAGAATCATAGAAGAAAAGTATACATATGAACATCATAAGAGAAGCATAATATGTTGGACAATTGGAATTATCTGAATGGTTGGAGGCACTTGGTATGTTGACATTGATGTCAACCAAACTAGCATAGATGATTGTGGCAATAGATGTTAGATTTGATGATCACTGGCCTACTTTTTATAGTAAATGGGTTAGTTTTATGTGCTTGATGTTTCAAGCTCAGGGGGAGTCTCATGGTTGTTGCAGTCTCTTGTAGAGAATCATCATAGTAGTGGGCCCATTGGAAAAGCCATAAAAACATGATTATGTTGGTTGCAAAGTCCCATACTTTGGAGAGGATTATGTCTCAAGAGGTCATCTTTATTTCCCCTAAAAGTGGCACAGTTTGTGAGTACCTGGAAATATTTATCCAATGGTATGTGGAACCCTGAAAAATGCCTCAGAAGAGTAGGTTTCAGGCATGAGAAGAAGGGCCAAGGTGAATAGAATAGTAGAGAGTTTGTAGCCATGTTTTAGGTAGAAAATGGGCTCCAATATTGCATCGGACCTACTCCACTGGAAAATTCTTTGAAAAAGATTTCCAACGGTATGAGGAAGTCCATAAATGGATCCTAGGATCAAAATTTATTGATAGTCAAATTAAGGACCTTGAAGTCCTTAAGAGTAGCCCTCAGAACCTCGAAAGGTCAGAATATCAAAACCTCATAGGTATATTTGAAAGAGACCCGATATGGCATGGAACCAAAGAAGTAGGCTCGGAACCTCAGAGGTTCAGAATCTCGAAACCTCGAAACCTCAAAACTAGGGAAGGTCAGAATATCGAAACCTCGGAGTTCTATTCAAAAGAGACTTGAGATGGCATGGAACTAAGGAAGTAGGCCTGGAACCTCGGAGGTTCAGAATATCGAAACCTCAAAACCTCAAAACTAGGGAAGTTCGGAATATCAAAACCTCGAAGGTCTATTCAAAAGAGACCCGAGATGGCATGGAACTAAGGAAGCGGGCTTGGAACCTCGGAGGTTCGGAATCTCGAAACCTCAAGACCAGGGAAGGTCAAAATCTGGAAAGGTTGGAATCCCGTAACTTCTTATTAATGAATTATTTTAAAAATGCTGAGGGTTGCAGGGAGTAGGGATTTATAAAGGAAATCACTTGAAAAACCAAGGATTGAGGGACCCTTTCTCTCTCCTCCAGCAGGACACATGGAAACAGTTGATTGGCCCTCAGGAGTTGATAGTGGAAGATGATGTCGGCATGACATGGATGTACGGGGGACACGTGGAAGTCAGATTCAACATTTTTGAGGGACCTAATGAGACAAATCCTGGTGACATGTGTCACCACTTAGGAGATGCCACGTGGGGTTGATAACGAAGGCATGATGTCACCCTAGAAGTATATCTCAGATGTTGGAAATCTTGTAACTCTTCTATAATTTTATTTTGAGAAAGTATTGGGACCAGGGAGCTTTGGGCTTTGAGTTGGTGTTTGGTCACAGAGTGGAAAGAAACCAAGGGCATAGAGAAGGTACATAAGGAGATAGCCCCCGGTAGGATCATGAAGGGCTTAGCACCTAAAGTGTTATGTCGTTGGTCACAACAATCGATCCTCTGGTGGAAAATCAATAAGAGGAGACAAAAAATGGGCTAAAGGCCAATCTCGGAGTCTCACGATCTCATAAGAGCTTGAGAATCACTATTAATAAAAAGTTATGATATGTGGGGCTCTAGGATTGTAGCACAGAGGTGTATGAAGGATGAATGAGTCAGCAGCTAAGAGTAAATGTATGTAGAAGAGTTGGTTGCTGGAGTAAATAGTGATTGTCAAGATCACTGAGTCAAGGTGACAAGGATCATGATTTGCAGAGAAGAGTGTTGGGCTTGTCTTGAGTTGAAGTAATCCACCTTTGATCTCCCATGCACACTTCATTGAATTAAATGAAGAACAGAGCCTTGGGGACTTGAGGTTTGATCATAGTTCTGAGAAGCCATGTTGGAGTACATATCAAGCTCTGTGAGCAATTAATAATCATGGAAGAACATCCTTGGGTGTATAGGCTAAAAAAGCTTTAATTCTCAGCATGGAGAATCACATAGGTACCCATTCTCATAATTAATGGTATTGTCGTTGCAGTTGTTGAGTAGTTGAGCATGAGAAAATGCTCAGAATCCCATGATCCACTTTTAATGTGATAACAGTAGAAAGAAGGCAGATGCCCTAGTAGTATGGTGAGTCATTCATAGAGTACACACTAAGGCTGTGTGAATGGCAGGTTGATGGTTGTCAGGGACTGCATCGTTCACTGTGTGACAGGGGAACAAAATCTATGATTGTTGTAGAGAAAATTGTTGAATTGATCATTGTTGAGGGAGCTAAAGAGAGTAGATTTGTGTATGTGAAAGTAGAGTGAATGGGCCAATTTTTCAACTAAGACACAGTGTTGCAAAGGTATGTGATTAGAGCTCTAGGAGTAGCAAGGAGCACAGTTTAGAGGAGACCTGCAGAGTTAAAGGGAAAAGGTTGGTATTGTAGTGAACCAGATGTATATTTTTGTGTATGTGTATTTTCCTTTGTTTTTAGTTTTGAAATTCTATGAAAGGTAGAACAATGGCTAGAGAAGGTAGTGGACTACATTCATAAGAGGTTGGTGCATCTTGGAAAGTAGTGGCTTTCTATCTCAAGGGGGTTTGTGTCACCTGTGAGTGGGTGCTCACAAATAATTTGATGTAATTAAGTAGGTGCTTAATTTAATAATAACAACAAACAGATTGGTGGTTTTCTCCCTTTGGGTTTCCACGTAAAAATACCTATGTCAATTTGTGTATGATGCTCCTGTGATGGATTGTATGTACATGTGAATTCCTTATCTTGTTGTTCATTAATATTGTGTATGAATTCTCTCACAAGTAAGTGACAGTAGAGGAAAGAATTAAGGACTTATTCTTAAAGTTATAAGAACCTCACTGTTATCGATTCCCCCCCCCCCTCTTGGTAATTCCTTATTCCAAAAATTGGTATCAGAGCAAGGTTCCTTAAGGAACAGTCTAACCACTAGAAGTTAGATCCATAAGGAATTATTTCTAAGCAAGAGATTCAAGATGCTTACTCAAGCAAAATACCAGTCTTTGATCGGACAATATATGCCTTTTGGAAAGTTAGGATGGAATCTTATCTTATGTCCCTAGGAGTAGATGTTTGGAGCTTTATACTAGTATATTATAATGTCCCTGGTGTCCCTCCCACTGATGCAAATGGTAAAAAATAATGCTAAATCCAATAATCTCATTCTCTTTGGCCTTAGTCAATCCTAACTCGTAAAGGTTATGCACTGTAATTCTACCAAGGAAGTGTGGGTGAAGCTCAATCAGAGTCATGAAGGAGATGATAAAGTCAAGTGGGATAAACTTCAAACCTTCAGAATGAGGTTTGAAAGCTTAAAAATGAGTGATAGCATAATACTTCCTCAAAGTTGATGAAGTAACCAATATGATTATAGGACTTCGTGAATAGGTCAAAGAATATATAATTGTTCAAAAGGTCTTAAGATCTCTACCCATGCGATTTAATGTCAAAGTATCTGCCATTGAAGAGATGGTTGATTTAAAAAATCTCAAGATGGATCAACTGCTTGGTACTCCCACAACCTATGAGATGAGAATAGGAAAAGAGAATTCTGAACCCAAGGAGGCAGCATTCAAAGTGTCCAAGAAGTCCAAGGAGCACAAACACCATAAACATTGCTCCAATGACGAATATGACCAAGAGTTGGCTCAATTTTCTAGGAAACTAAAGCATGGCTCAAGAAAGTATAAAAAGGAAGTTGCCTTTTAAATGCCTTGACTATGGAAGAGTTGGACATTTTTCGTCCAAATTCCCTTACAAGGAAAGGATAGAAAAGGAAGATTATCAAATATTTAGAAACAAATCTCAAAAAAATCAGAAGAAGAAGATTTTTAAGAAAAAAGGGCTCTACTCCAAAGATGATAGCTCAACACTAGAGTTAGACAATGAGGACTCTTCAAAAGACGATTTAAATGAGTATTTACTCATGGAATTTGGAGCAGACTCCAAGAAACAAAATATTACTGACTCTGGAGAGGAAGAAGAAGAAGTATGAGTAGTGGACTTTGAAGGGGAACTCATCAGTGCACTTGATGAGTTGAAGAAGGCCAGGAAAAAGAGCAGGAAGCTAAAAGTATAGTTGCAGTGTGATGAAGAAGATATGTAGAACTCAGACAATGAGAAATTTGTTTATTGAAAGGAAAAACTTGAAGAAGCCATCAAAAGCAAATGTAGTTTAGCTCTTCTACTAGAAAAAAAACAAGTAACATGTGAGAAACTAGAGGAAGAGAACAAGCATCTAAAGCAGGATTTGTTCAAAGTAAAGAGGGAAATGATCTCAAGAACATGTAAAGATGAAATATTGTCCTTGAAAGTAAAATTAGAAGAATCTAAATGAAAATAAGAAGTTCTTAATGATCTGATCCATGAATGGGAAGAAAATTGTCAGGCTCTGGAGGTAGAGGTCGTCTCTCTAAGAAGGGATCTTGAGAAATTGAAGACCAAGAAGGGTATAAATGAAAATTTTACAGAAGGAACAAGAAACCTAGATCATATCCTGAACAGTCAAAACTCTTCAGGAAACAAAACAGGCATGGGATACTCTAGACCACAGGAATCTTCTATAGGAAATGTGAACTTTAGGTCCACGGGATTTGAGGAACCTTAAAGCTATGCAAAGGAGCATCAAGAAAGAATCAATGAACACAAAAAGATAGCAAGCTAGAGAGGAGGACATCACTGGAATAATGACTCCAACCACCCCAAGGATCCATACCATCGGAGAATGAATCAATCAACTAGACAATGGAGGTACTTTCATTTATTTTATGGTAATTTTTATAAATGTCACATATTTGGACATAAGGTTATTGATTGTAGAAGGATCAAAGTTGAAAGATATGAAAATTTCAAGAACAATAAGTATCATAATTTTATATCTCAAAACTCTCCTCTCAGAGATCGAAATCCTTTTGTCTCCTCTGATAAATGACGTTGAATGTTTCAAATGAAATAATTTTAGGCACAAGGAAAGTGAATGTAGAAGCGTATTTGAATGCTTATCCAAGTCTCAGAACAATTGGTAGTAAATTTTTCAAAAAGATAAGAAGAATTGGAAACGAAAAACTGGAAAAATCATGGAATGTGGACTTGTACTGTCAGCACATGATCAAGAGAACAGATGGTATGTGGATGGTGGTTATTCCAAGCATATGACTAGGGATAAGAGAAATTTCCTATCACTGAAAGAAAAGGATAGAGGGAACAATGTCACTTTCGGAAACAATGCCCCAACAAGAATTAAGGGTAAGGGAATAGTCAGTCTTGATGAAAAGACTAAAGCCCAGAATGTGATGTATGTAAAAGGTCTCAAGCACAACTTTCTTAGTGTAAGCCAGATGTGTGATAATGACTATAATGTGACTTTTCAATCCAAAGAATATGAGATTCGACATGAAAAGAATGGAAATATGGTGGGAAAGTCAGTCAGAACCCACAATAATGTATACGTGTTTGATGACTCTAGAGTAATTTGCTATCTTAGCAAGAAAAATGAAACTCGATTATGGCATAGGAGTCTTGGTCATATGAATTTTCATAGTCTAATAAGAATCAACAAGCTAGGAGTTGTGAGATGATTTCCAAGACTGCCAAGGCTTGATAATTCAATCTTCAAATCATGTCAATTTGGTAAGCATACTAGGACCCATTTCAAGACAAAAGAATTCACTTCATCTAGAAAACTTGAGCTAATTCATATAGATATATATGGCCCAAATAGAGCATAAATCCCAAGAGGAGAGAGGTATTTTACGCTGCTTATTAATGATTTTACCAGGGCCACTTGAATCATTCTCTTAAGAATCAGAAGTGCTTAAACATTTTTAAAAATTTAAAGCTCACGTAGAAAATGAGAAAGATCCAAATACCAAGTCCTTAATATCAAACAGAGGAGGAGAATACACTTTAAGAGAGTTTGAAGAATTCTATGAAGAGCATGGCATAGGAGGAAATATTTTGTGGCCAAAACTCTACAACAAAATGGAGTAGTTGAGAGAAAGAACATAGTAGTCTAGGGGATGGCCAGAGCCATGATGGATGAAGCAGATGTACCTCACACATTTTGGGGAGAAGCAACACAAGTTGCGGTGTACCTATCAAACAGAACACAACTCAGTCCTAATTGTGATAAAACTCTCTATGAGTTGTGGAAGGGAATACTTGCATCAGTAAAACATTATAAGGTGTTTGGGAGAAAAAATTTTATCAAAAGGAATGATAAAAATCTAGGAAATTTTGATTCAATCACTGATGAGGGTATTTTTCTAAGGTGCTCTGCTCGAAGTAAAGGATACAAGTGCTACAACAAAAGGACAAAGAGGGTTTAAGATTGCATTGATGTAGTAATAAATGAAATAGCACCACAATCTGAGTCCTCCAAAGGAAACATGAATTCAAATGGAGAAGAAAGTTTAGTCATTAGGCCATCAAACCATGAAGAAGAAGAGTCAAATAATGAGGACACAAAAACATGCACAACTCCAAGGCCCAAAACACCATCCGGGTATGTACAAAAATAGCATCCTAAGAGTCAAATTTTTGGAGATCAAAGACTTGTGGTCCATACCAGGAGGAAATTTGTTGGCAGCCCAAGCCATGCAAATCTTGCTTTTCTATCTCAAGTTGAACCTAAGAATCTTAGTCAAGCTAGTGAAGACAAGTCCTGGGTGAGAGCTATGAATGAAGAACTTGACCAAATTGAGAAGAATGACACTTGGGAGCTTGTTCCAAAACCCAAAGAGAAGAATGTCATAGGCACAAAATGGGTCTTTAAAAAGAAATGAAATGAGCAGGGTCAAGTAATCAGGAACAAGGCTCGATTAGTTTGCAAAGGGTATGCCCAAATAGAGGAGATAAATTTCGAGGAAACCTTTGCACCAGTATCTAAATAGGAAGCTATTAAAATGTTTATTTCCTTTTCTGTCCATAAAAACATCAAGATATATCAGATGGTTGTGAATTTTGTGTTTCTCAATGGAGATATAGAAGAATAAGTTTATATTGAGCAACCAAAAGGGTTCATGCTCATATAAAAGAAAGGATTTGTATGCAAATAGAAGAAGGCCTTATATGGGCTTAACAGGCTCCTAGAGCTTGGTATGCCATATTGGATGGATATCTTCAGGAACATGGGTTTAAGAGGGGCATTGCAGATAGAAATTTGTACATAAAATTTGAAGATGACCACTTATTGATTGTGGTAGCGTAAGTAGATGACATCATCTTTGGTAGCGATCTAGAACAGTTGCGGCATCAATTTTCCAATTGTAGGCAAATAGAGTTTGAAATATCCATGATGGGAGAATTTTCCTTCTTCTTAGGATTGCAAGTTTCTCAATCAAAAGATGGGGTATTTATCTTTCAATCCAAATACCTGTGAGAAACTCTAAAGAAATTTGAATTGAAATATTGAAAACCAATTAGCACCCCCATGGTTAGAGGCTATAAGCTATGCAAAGAATATGAGACATCACTGGTAAATTAGACTGTCTATAGATCAATGATAGGGAGCTTGTTGTATCTTATAGTTTCTATACCAGACATCATGTAAGAAATAGATCTGGTGGCCATATTTCAAGCCTTCCCCCATGAAATTCATGTCATTGTTGTAAAAAGGATTTTCAAATACCTTCAAGGAACAACAGACTATAGATTGTGGTATGTTAGAAGCAGAGAGTTTAAATTGAAAACCTATATTGATGTTGATTGGGTAGGAAGTATTGATGACAGGAAGAGCACCTCAAGTGCAACATTCTTTTTGGGAAATTGCTTAGTGTCCTGGGTCAACAACAAAAAAGAATTTGTTTCTTTATCAGCTACTAAAGCAGAGTATATTGAAGCTGCCACTTGTTGCTCATAAATTCTTTGGATGAAGCAGACCTTAAAGGAAATTAAAGTAGAGTTGACTGGTCCAATTCTAGTCATGTTTGATAACACAATTGCAATCAACATCTCTAAGAATATTGTCATGCACTCAAAGTCCAATCATATTCCTATCAAGTTTCATTTCTTGAGAGAACAAGTTGCTGCTAATATTGTCTGACTTGATTATGTGGCCATTAAAGAACAACTGGCAGACATATTTACTAATCCACTTGCAAGAGAACCATTTGTGTATCTCTGATAGTGGATAGGAGTTGCGACTCCTCCTCCCAAATGACTCAATAACAATAAGTATTAGCAGCTACAATTGCAGGATCAAAAGTAGGTTGCAATGTTTTAGGGAGCGGCTCCAGAAGGATCCTTTTCCATTGATGGAAAAAAGGGGGAGAATATTTGTAATGCCAAGGAGAAGAAAAATGATGCTTGGTTTCATGGGGAGCTTAGGTTGTTGTCATCAATGCTAAAGGGGGAGATTGTTGGACAGTTAGCATTGTTTGAATGGTTGGAGGAAGTTGGTATGTTGGCATTGATGTCAACCAGACTAGCATAGATGTTTGTGGTAGTAGATGTTGGCTTTGATGATCACTAGCCTAGTTGTGATGGTGAATGGGCTTGTTTGATGTGCTTGATGTTTCAAGCTCAGGGGGAGTCTTGTGGTTGTTTCAGTCTCTTGTAGAGAATCATCATAGTAGCGGGCCTATCGGAAAAGCCATAAAAAGATGATTATGTTGGCCCAGTCGTCCCAGACTTTGGAGAGGATTATGTCTCAAGAGATCATCTATGTTGCCCCTGAAAGTGGCATAGTTGGTCAGTGTCTGGAAATATCTCTCCAATTTATGTGGAATCCTGCAAAATTCCTCAGAAGAGTAGGTTTCTGGCACGAGAAGAAGGGTCAAGGTGAAAAGAATTTCAGAGAGTTTGCAGCCATTTTTCAGGTAGAAAATAGGCTCAAAGGCTGAACCAGACCTTCTCCATTGGAAATTGCTTTGAAAAACCTTTCCAATGGTATGAGGAAGTCCATAAATGGATCTCGGGATCTAAAGTTATTGACAGTCAAAGTAAGGACCTTGAAGCCTTTATGATAAGTCCTCGGAACCTCGGAAGGTTGGAATATTGGAACCTCGAAGGTCTATTTAAAAGAGATCTAAGATGGCATGGAACTAGGGAAGCAGGCCTGAAACCTCGGAAGTTCAAAATATCATAACCTCAGAACTAGGGAAGGTCAGAATATCAGAACCTCAGAAGTCTACTCAAAAGAGACCCGAGATGGCATGGAACCAGGGAAGCAGGCCTAGAACCTCGGAACCAGGAAAGGTCGAAACCCCATAACTTCTTATTAATGAATTATTTTAAAAGCGCTGAGTGTTGTGGGGAGTAGGGATTTACAAAGGCAATCGTTTGCAAAACTAAGGATCGAGGGACCCTTTCTCTCTCCTCCAACAAGACACATGGCAGTAGTTGATTGGCCCTTAGGAGCTGGTGGTGGTAGATGATGTCAACATGACATGGATGTACGAGGGACATGTGGCAGTTAGATTCAGTATTTTTGAGTGTCCTAATGGGGAAAATCCTGGTGACACGTGTCACCACTCAAGAGACGCCACGTGGGGTTGATAACAAAAGCATGATGTCACCCTAGAAGTATATATTAGAGGTCAAAAATCTTGTAACTCCTCTATCATTGTATTTTGATAGAGTGTCAAGACAAGGGAGCTTAAGGCATTGTGTTGGAGTTTGGTCACAGAGTCTAAAGAACCAAGAGCGTAGAGTGGGTACAAAAGGAGATAGGCCCTCGACAGGATCCTGAAGGGCTTACCACCTAAAGTGTTATGTCGTCGATCACAACAACCAATCCTATGGTGCAAAATCAATAAGAGGTGAATCAAAAGGGGATAAGGGCCAAGCTTGGAGTCTTGCAATCTCGTAAGAGCTTGAGAATCAAAAAGTTACGAGATACGGGGCTCTGGGATTGCAGGACATAGGTGTGTGAAGGATGAATGAGTCGGCAGCTAAGAGTAAATATGTGCAAGAGAGTTGGTCGCTAGAGTAAATAGCAACTGTCAAGATAATTGAGTCAAGGCAGCAAGGACCATGATTTTCTGAGAAGAGTGTTGAGCCTATCTTAAGTTGAAGTACCTCTAATCTCCCATGCACACTTCGTTGAATTAAATGAAGAATAGAGCTTCAGGGACTAGAGGTCTGATCATAGTTCAAAGAAGCCATGTTGGAGTACATCTCAAGCTTTGTGAGCAATTAATAAGCATGGAAGAACCTCTTTGGGCATACAAGTTGATTGAGATTTAATTCTTAGCATGGAGAATCACACAAATGCCCATTCTCATAATTGATGGTATTGCAGTTGCAGTTGTGTAGTAGATGAGAAGGTTAAAATGATGAGAATCCTATGCTCCACTTTTAATGTGATTGCAGTAGCAAGAAGCCAGACACTACAACAATATGGTGAGTCATTCATAGAGTACACACTCAGGCTGCGTGAATGGAAGGTTGATGGTTGTCAGGGACTGAATCGTTCACCGTGTGACAGGGGAACAAAACATGTGATTGTTGTAGAGAAAATTGGTGAATTGATCATTGTTGAGGGAGCTAAAGAGAGTAGAGTTGTGTATGTGAAAGTAGAGTGAATGGGCCAAGTGTTCAACTAAGACACAATGTTGTAGAGGGATGTTATTAGAGCTCTAGGAGCATAAAAGAGCATAGTTCAAAGGAGATCTGCAGATTTAAAGGGAAAAGGCAGGTACTGCGGTGAATCAGATTTATATTTTTGTGTATGTGTATTTGCCTCTGTTTTCAGTTTGAAAATTGTATGAAAGGTAGAACAGTGGCTAGAGCAGGTAGTGGCATACATTCATAAGAGGTTGGTGCTTCTTGGCAAGTAGGGGCTTTCTATCTTAAGGGGGTCGATGCCTCCTATGAGTGGGTGCTCACAAACAATTTGATGCAATTAAGTAGGTGATTAATTTACATCATAACAACAAATAGATTGGTGGTTTTCTCCCCTTTGGTTTCCATGTAAAAATACCTATTTCAATATGTGTATGATGCTCATGTGATGGATTGTATGTACATGTGAATGCCTTATCTTGTTGTTCATTTGTATTATGTATGAATCCTCTCACAAGTAACTGATAGTAGAGGAAAGAATTGAGGACTTATTCTTAAAGTTATAAGAACCTCACTATTACTGATTCAACCACACCCCCCCAGTAGTTCCTTATTCCAACAAAATAATCGAAGAGTGATGGATCTAGATTGATCATTTGTCTATAATGATCATATATTGTGAAATGGTGGATCCAAATTGTTCATTTAAGAGTGTTTACATAGATTTGTTCATATGGGGAGGTTTTTCATAAGTTGATCTTTTGGTTCTTAGGTTGGTGGTTGGATGTGTGCATGAATTTTCTCTCTTAATCTCTCTCACTAGAGAATAGGGGATGTTCAAGGCTGAGCATGAAGTTGTGGAGCAAGAGTGAAAAAGACAAAGAAATGGTGGAGCTGATTATTGAGATTTTTGTTTGATTTGAACTGTCGTCAAATTGGGCAAAGCATGTGAATGAGCTCAGTGAACAGTGGGTCATTTTGGTGTTGCTGCAAGAGAGTAGTTGATAAATCACTAGGACAACGAGCTCCACCTCTTGATTTTCTAGCCAAGCCTTCGGTATGAAATGCAAGCAACTCCTTAGACTGTGGATCTGGCACGGGGATGATCAAATGCAATAAAGATTGCAATGTAGTTGGCCTATTGTTGGGTGGAGGGTGGAATTCCCTCCCTTAGTTTCCAGCCAAATTAACACATTCATATAAGTATAATTATTTATGAATATATAAGTATTGGGATAATATAGTCCTTATTAAGTTATTGACCAACTCATAGTCTTGTATATTCATGAATGAATGGTTGAGGTTCATTGTTATATTCATGTTGAACAATTATCTTATGTCTATGGTTATAATGAATGTTTGAACTTAGAAGCTTGCTACCATACAAAGAATTTATAGGTTGCATTATATGTTATGAATAGAATGGATACTAGGATTGTGCTAGTGATTACTTAGTTCATGCATGATGTGATAACCTATGTAATTATGCACACTCATATTATTGCTATGATTGAGGACTATAACAATTTTAATGACCAGAGATTAATACTAATTAAAGGATGGTTTATAACTCTCTTTGAGTGGTAAGCAACCTTGTATGTCATATAATTGATGGACTCGCCTCTCATTGAATAAATGTAAACATTCCACAATAGACAACAAAAATGAGCTGCTATGCACACTTCACCTTGTACAATGTTATGATCTATTTGAATCGAATTTTAAATCCATGCTCTTATCTCTCATTTGGTGTGGTGCATTTTGATCCTTGCTAGGGTTGAAGCATTTATTTTTGTCATGGAATGGTACTTTGAGGGTTAAGTTTTAGGGCCTAGTCCATGTCTACCAAGTATTTTGGTGTTTGGGCTATTACCCTTTTTCCTTAGAAGCTTTTCCATATTCCCTGTTCCTTAGCACATCGGTAGAATCTGGGAATCCAAGGGTTCGAGACAAGCATGGAGAATCCTATGTTATGATATCCTAGATTTCTCAGGGTCTAAATTTCCTTGTGGAGGCTTGGATTTCTCCTAGGTCAAATATAAATTGGTGGGACCCACGTCAGACTTAATGTACAAGGAAGGGTACTTGGGGATCTAGGAATATGAGGGTGGTGTAGGAAAGCACTTGTGTGAAGGCCCCGATATGTCCCAGGCATAGATAAAACCTTTCCAGCCTTCACACAGTATATGTATCGCAAAAAAATTGTTAGTACATGTGGAAATCACATTACATAAAGAATAAATTCATGGATCTGGGGGTGGCGATGGTGGTGAGGGTGCATACCTTTCGACACCCCTGACGTGAATTAAGTTGAATATCATTTTCATTGTTGGAGAGCTGGTCATGTTGGGTCTCCAAAATGTCATCCATTTCACCCTATTTTCTTCCATTTTCGTTCAATGTTTACCATATTCTGCAACTCCACAACCATACACTAAGACCATCTTCATGATTAAATATGGGTCTAGACGTATTATTTTCCAATACATTTATTTTGGTATTTTGAGTGAATTTATGGTTAAATATTAGAAAAATAATATGTATTCACTTATATCTAAAATTTGGATGAATTTTGTGATATGTGTAGGCCTATTTAAAGATTCCAGCACAGTCATATTTGACATGTTAGTTTCAAATTCGAATTTCCTCTTCAAACTTTTAAAGATTTGAGGAATATCTGAGATCATTGATCAAGCACAATTCATGGAGAAGAATCATGGAAGTTTTCATAAGTGTCTCCTATCAAAACTATGAGAGATTTGCGAGAGGATATGAAGAGATGCTACTTGCTAGATGCTAACACATCGTTGTAACCACATGAGATATTTGTTGATCTAGGAGAGATTTTTGGATCTACATTTATGAATTAGCTATCTTAGTTTTTGTATAAATAGGAGTGCCTTCTCCTCTCAAAGTCTGCGTTAAATTTGGGAATGTTAAAGCTATGTTATGCTTGATGTTATGAATATTATTGATGTTAATACTATCCTTTGATATGGTTATGATTTTATGATGAGACATAGTGTTTAATTAAATAGCTTCCTGGACTTTCCACCTCTCATGCACTCTGGGATGACCACCTGATGAGTATGGGGTGTATTTTAATGTTTCGTTTTTGCAAGATAGATTAGTTTCTTTTATGCTCATTTTATGTTGTATTTATTTCAAGTCCTTTCATTAGATGCTTTGTCACTCATTCTATTTATGTTCTTTTGTAGGTCAAGCACATTCATTTCATTTGCATAGAATATTTCAGAGCATAGTTTTCTTGCACAAGTATTCATAGGCAAAGTAAGGTTTTAAACTATGAATTAAATCTAAGGTTCAGGCACATACTAAATTCTTGAATTGCTTTACAGTCTTCAATGCCTTCATAGATTAAATTTACAAGTTTTAATAGACTAGAATTACTTGCCTTCCTAGATTAAAGATTTCCATGTTTTCATAGACTAAATTTAAGTTGTTTCATAGATTAAGTTTACATGCTTTTATAGGTCAGATTTACCTGCTCGTGTAGATTATTTTTCCAATGCTTTCCTAGATTAAGTTCAAATGATTTCATTAGATTAAAAATTCTTTGATTTCCTAGAATAAATTGTCTTTGCTTTCGTTAAATTAGAATATTTCTTTTGCTTTATGGCCTTCAAGAATAGTCATTTCATTGCTTTAATCAATTATGTGTGTGTCCTTTGACTAGATTTCATCTCATAGATTTTCCTTGCATTTGTAGTTTTAAAATTCAATTGCTTTTTAGATTAAGATTTCATTTTCACTTTATCGCAATCTTTTGATTCATTTGCATAGGTTTACCATTCATTTCTTGCTATTAGAATTCTTCTTTTAGAACAAAAATTGAAAGTTGATTTCCTAGCATATATTATGCAAGTGCACTTCACAAGTATACGAACCTGGATTGATAATTTAATGCTAATTAATTTAACTCACAATTAAATTACCCAATATTTTTGGCGTTGTTGTAGAGAAGTATACATAGGCGTTAGCTTTCAATCTCATTTTTAACTACATATGTAAAGCATGATAAATAGGATGCATGAATTTCAATTATTTTTGGATATTGTTTCAGTACTAATACATTTATGGACACGAAATCTAGAATGATGATCAAGAATTTCTTAGAGAGAAAGGACTACATTGAAGATTGGTTTCAAAAAATGACTACACCACAACATTCTTCCATTCTTCAACAAATCCTAGCACCAAATCCAAATCTACAGTTGGTCTCTCATACCCTGGTGGACATTGAGGTATATTTTTCAAAGTTGGATGTGAGCACACTAGAGATCTTGATCAGTTAATGTCTTCGTTGGAAATACTCCTACATTTGACAAAAAAAAACTTTTCTTTCTCAAAACTGAGAGTAGGATAGAATTGGAAAATAAAACCAAGCTTGGTGAATTTTTGAATTTTTGTTTTTTAAGTTTGATTTAATTTTTTTTTTAAACTTACATTTGGTGGTGCGGTAAGAGTCACCTCATTCACTAACCATTGGCAGGGAGATCTACAAGAAAAGGGACATTTGTGAAGAAGGAGAACAACTAGAGTTTCGAGAGCTAAAATTTGAGGTCTGAGATCAAATCTTCTTACTTTGTTTTTCAAATTTTAGATTTCGAATGAATAAACAATTACAATATTCCTGAGTATGCTCTCTTCTTGCACCTTGTTGCGACCTGGAAGATCAGAAAGGAAAATTGGATAAGTTAGCTTTGAAATTTCGCAATAAAATTCATAGATCTAAAAAGAAAATGATTATTCATTTTAAAATTTTGTATTTTAATTTCCAACCTTGAATTAGATCTATCTAAAATTTTGCTAAAATAATTTTTTTCTTTATTAAAAAAAAACCTACTTGGATTCTTCTAAAAAAATTATAGGTTGTTTATTTTTGAATTAAAAAATAAAAATATTAAATAAAAACATATACAAATATATAAATATTATATATATATATATATATATATATATATATATAAACAAAAACCAATTAAAAACACAAAATAAAACAAAACAATAAAGCATTAGAAAAATAATAATAAACAATTTAAAAAAAAAAAATCAAATAAAACAAAACAACGCATGACAATACAAACAAAACAAAACATAAACAAGTGTAATATGCAGTGTTGTTGCTTAGTACCTGCCTCTTATGCAAAAAATAATCGATAACAATTATTGAATGTTTGAACAAATTCATAAATCTAATAATGAAACACATTTGAATACGACGAAGTAATGGAAGTAATTAATGGACTAGATAACCTTGGAGCAAAATAGAGATAGGTGCATAGATAATTTTGGATGAAACATTAGCCCCAACATCATCGTTTGTTACAAAAGTTAAGAGTTTATTGAAATGTGCTTGTGCACATTTTATTCCATCTTTAGCTTATGGGACCAAATAAGGAGGAGAAATTACAATGTCTAGTATCTTTATATTAAATAATGTATATATATATATATATATATATATATATATATATATATATATATATATATATATATATATAATATAAATAATTTTTAAAACACTTGTAACAAACTATTTATTTACCTTTCAATTTATACTCGTCCTAGTTCAGTGGCAAATAAATAATCTATGGTAGAATTTCTATGTCAAAAAAACGAATTGATATTCTCGTGCCATACTAATTGTGTGGCAAAGAATTCATATGTCATAAAATTATAATATAAAACATTACAATGTCTAGTATATTAAAAAAAAAATTACACAAAGGCTTAACTATGAGGGCAAAAGATTCCTAAAAAAAAAAATCTTTATTTTATATTTTTAAGTTATGATTAAAATTGTGAAGACAAAAGAGAAAATACTTTGACTATTAATTAATTTGCATTTTTTTAGAAACTATTGCCAAAGTTCATTAAAGTTTTGTAAAATTGAATATTAAACTTAATTTTTTAGAAATTGAAAATTATTTTTTGAATTTTTAAAATTTGAATTTCTAATTTTTGATTGGTGGATGACTAATTTTATGTGGTTTAAAATCAAAATTTTTTAATTAAAAATTGTTAAAAATAAATAAAAATAAAAACCTATAATCACCAAGTGTCCTCATAAATTATTTCTCAAACAAAAAAAATCGAAATTTTTGGTTTTTCATAATTAATATTTTTTCCAAAAAAATAATAATTGTCATTATGTTTTGAGCTTTTACTAACCATGGAAACTGGTAGATTTAAAAAACAAAAGTAGCAATGCTGCATATTACACTGGCTTTTCCCTTTTCTTCATTTTTTTCCTTGACTTTTATTATTGAATGAAATAGTCTATAACGCGACTTTTTGAAAGCCTTTCTGGCGGGTTTTTCCGGTCGAAATCCGGCAGGAATTTATTGGAATCGCAAGTTTGATAGCTAGTTTCTGCACAATGAAAGCGTCCCAGGGGTTTTCGAGGGTGCTGAATCCAAATATGCAGTTAAAAAACCATTTTAACTGCAACAAATCAAGATTTAACCTCAATTTCTTCCGCCGGATTCCGTCACCAGAATCTCCAAAAAGTCGCATTATAGACAACTCCTTATTGAATTGACTTGGTTCAATCATTTTCCTAAATAAACATTACATATATTATATATTTTCACAATTCAATTTTAAATCATGATGCAATATAAAATATATATATATATATATATATATATATATATATATATATATATATATATATATATATATATATATATATATATATATATATATATATATATATATATATATATATATATCAACATTACAATAAATAAGGGCTACATAGTAGCTAGTACCTGCCGCATAGCTTAAATATAGCTTAATTAATCAAAAATAATAATAAATACAAAGATTTCATCACAAAAATAAAACAATATTGTTGAATGTCATCACCAAAAATTAAGAAATATGATTAATATTGTTTATATTAATATACATATATTATCCCCCGATTGGGGTGTGAGCTGGCCCCATTGGGCTTTTCCTGGCCCACCGTTTAATGTGTATCCATCAGTTTTTTCCAGCCACCCTACGCATGCATGCTGCACTTGGAGAGGTGGCGGTTCACATGCTATTTTAATAACCTTGCTTGAGGGTGGCAACGTTATTATGAAAATTGTAAAGGCGAGATTTCCCTCCAGCTTGTTGGGTAAGTTAGTATGCGACCTTAGGTTTCTATGGATTTGGTATGAGATGGTGGTTCTGAGCAGCTAGTGGTGGTCATCTACTCTAGATTTTAGGAGTGCTCACTAGTGTGTTTCAAGCCTTAATTTAGCAAATTTTGTTTGTATGGATCAGTATATTCACCCTTCAATCTATGAGATGCATGGGTCTGTGGTTTGGTGGGATTGGAATTGGAATTGCCTAAAGCATAGCCTCGATGGGTTTCTAGTTTGGGTTGAGTCTATCATTTTGTATATCCCTATGTCTATAGTGTACGACATATGGTTGTCCCACATTGGCTCTCACGGCGTCTGGTTGGTAGAGGGTTTTATATGTGGTGGTACGCCCTACTCGGGTAAGAATGAACTAGAAAGGGTTTGGGTATGTGGGGATTTTTTTTTGGTTTTAGGGTATGCAAGCTTTGGGCGAGATCGAAGTCAAGCCTTGGTTGTATGTAACCCCAGCCATGTCTTGTGTAGTCATAAGATCACTGTTAGAAGAGCCCTGGTGGACCTTTTTAGGGTCAGTTCGGACTTGTTGGATAGAGTCTATCGGGTTTAGCATTCTTGTTTGGTTGTGGGACAATCATGGTTTCGAGGTTGGTCTTGGTTTAATCCCTATCATCATAGACTTTCTTTTAGGCAAGAGGGTTTGGTTTATGTAGTTTGGGTTCTCTGTATGGAGTCTTGATGGAAGGGGTCTGGTGGACGATGGGCTCAGTGTAGTCGTTGGCTCAAATTTATCTCCAGTTCTCTGTGCAACCTTCTGCTGATGGAATTGATAAACTATGGGACATGCCTGGATAATTCATAGCTCCTGAATATGGATGGTATGGTCAGTCAATTCAAGCCCCTTAGTGGGAAAAGGTGGAATATGGATCAAAGTGGCATCATTAATCTATGTTTGCAGTTGCTTAATAGTAAAATTTAGATAGGGTTCCTTACTTGGTTAGTTCCATTTGATTTTGATTTAATAGGTCCACAGTATTGGAGCGACCCTTGGCAGCGTCAGGCATCCAAGCTGCTACCATGTTAGAGTCAATCTCCAGAGTTAGACGTAGAGCACTCTTTGTCAGGTAGCAGAAAAATCATGGTATGGGCAACTAGTACTGGTAAGAATGGTCATGGGGGGCATGGTTGTGGGAAGCAGAGGAAGGCCTCTACTTCACCGACTAGTCAACCCAGCTCTTCTAGTGGAACAAGTCGAGGTTGCAAGCCCACCTCTCGTATAATTTAGGAAGCCATTCAAGCATATCATGATAGAGTTCAAACCCGGTCAAGCAACTTATTGTGGATTAGGATGCTGAGATTCGATAGACTGCGGAGGATTTTGAACTTGATATCAACGAGTGGAAAACTATGATCCCGGACCCAAACCACACTCATGGTAGAACATCTCAATGCAGGTAGACAGTCCATTTGTTCTGGATGATGAAGAGCATTATGGCGAAAGATCTAGAGCAATTTCCTCCTGACATGCATTTGGCCCCTCAGGGTCACTCGGATTACACCAAAGAATTTAAAAAAATATAGTTTCAATTACAATAGCAGAATGGTCGCCTTAGTTGAATAGATCAACATATCCCTTGCATACCCCACACAGAGCAACCGGGTTCCACTGTGAAGGATCCTGTACCGGTGGTTTCAGCTGATGATCAGTAGCGACATTGCATCCTTGCTTCTAGTTTTGCATGATATAGTTCCAAGTTTTTAGGCTTATTATCAGTTACGTTTATGGTTATTTAGAAAATAGGAAGAACAAAGACTCCCGGGATTACATAGCGTGGCTGGTTAGACTTTTTTTTTTATGGAAGGCATATTTTGCAGTTAGGTGGCCAACAGACCTGGTTTCCCTCTTGGCAGGTTGAGGCCACCTAACTCTCAAACATATGGCTGTAACCTGCTTTATTTTCGAAAATTAATGGAAATGTACCACCAAGCTTACAAAAAAAAACATACATATATCTATGTGTGTGTGTTTTATTTTTATGAATATATATAATTATTTATAATTAAATTTATTAAAATATGTTTTTAATATAATAATAAGTCATTTTAAATTAAAAATATTGTGAAAAAATTATAATTCATGAAAATAAAAATAATAGAAAAAAATCAAAATCAAAAATCAAAAAGTTAAATAAAAAAGAAATAAAACTAAAAACAAAAAATTAGTAACTAATAGAAATGGAAGTTACTAAACAACCCATAATAAGACCTCAACCAATCACCTTACAAATAAATAAATTTAAATAATAACAAAAATTGAATTCCTAATGTTAAACTATGCATAAGCGTCATAAATTTTTGGTCAAAGATAAACTAATACACAGTCAAAGGCAAAACTGAATGTGTTATACCATGGCACATATAATAAGATTTTCTCTTTTGCCTTCACAATTTTAATCATTATTTAAAAATATAAGATAGAATAAAATAAAAATTAGCAATTTTTTGCACTCACACTTAAGCCTTTGTGTAACTAATTTTTTTATTTTAATATACTAGACATTGTAATTTTTTATATTAGATATTTTATTACATATGAATTATTTGTCACACAATTAAGACGTCATGGGATACTTCATATTAATTTGAATTTTTCGATAGAAATTCTACCATAGATTATTTCTTTTTTGTTGAATTATGATGAGTATAAATTTAAAGTTAAATAAATAGTTTGTTACAATAATTAGCTTTTTAAGAAATTATTTATTTTATTTATATCATATATATACATTATTTAATATAAAGATACTAGACATTGTATTTTCTCCTCTTTATTTGGTCTCATAAGCTAAAGATGGAATAAAATGTGCATAAGCACATTTCAATAAACACTTAACTTTTGTAACAAACGATAATGTTGGGGCTAATGTTTCATCCAAAATTATCTGTGCATCTATTTCTATTTTGCTCCAAGATTATTTAGGCCATTAATTGCATCCCTTCAACGTATTTAAATGTCTTTCATTATTAGATTCATGAATTTGTTCATGCATTTAATAATTTCTATCAATTACTTTTTGCATAAGAGGCGGGTACTAAGTAGCAACGCTGGATATTAAAGTGATTGAACCAAGTTCATTCAATAATAAAAATCACCAAGGGAAAAATATGAAGAAAATTAGTGTAATATGCAGCATTACTGCTTTTGTTTTTAAAATCGCTCAGTTTCCATGGTTTGTAAAAACTCGAAACGTAATGGAAAATTTTTTTTTTAAAGAAAATATTAATTATGGAAAAATATTTCATCCCACTTATAGTGTTGAGTTACCTCATTGTGCAAATATTCCATCTATGGTCCTCTTCATTACTACTTTATGCTCACGTTAGATGATGGGGGATTCATTAAGGCCCTCCTTCTAACAAGTCTTGACCCATCAACTTCAACACATTATCTGGGTTCGAGATTAGAGATCTTTTTAATACCTTGAGGCTTGCATGCCTTGATAGAAATTTCTCTCGCCAATAAACAGTGTGTATACATCAATGTCCCTTGTTTGTTGGATCTTCTAGGTGGCTCGACTCCAACTCATCTATTCATACCTAGTAAGACATACTTGGTCATCTTGACTCTCATTGACATTAACGGTGAGTAGTCTCGTGTTGGTTAACGACATTCATTAATGAATGGTAATCGAACAATTTATTTATATGTTCGACATCAACAAAATTTATTTATATAAACAAGAATTATTCCACGATACGGATATCAATGAAGACTATATGATTTAAATAGCTTGCAACAATGTTCAAATAAATCAGATTCAGATTCCAAGTTTAGCAATAGTAGCTTGGTTCCAGTAATAAGAAGGCACAAAGATTCCAATTTCAAATTTCATCCATTATTCGTAGAGCCAAGAGATGAAAAAGTAGATCAAATTCTTTCACTTCACATTCCATGATCCAACAGTAATAACCAAGATATCACAGATGCATAGCTTATTGACTTTTTAGGTAGGTGAAAGTATGTTGTTTTCTAATCTTTAATCATTAATTCCTTGAATGTTAAAATATATGTATTTGAAAATTTTCCCATGTAATATTGCTCTCCCCATTTCCAAAACACAGAAAACACCTTTAGTTGGGGGGCGGGGGGGGAGGGGGCAGGGGTATCCATTACCATTTTTCATTTCCATATTCCATAACCTCATACATTTTTTACCAACATGCTTCTCCCATCTGAATATTGCCACTCTTTGATTCAAATATTGATATGTTTTGAAATATTCAGATTATGAGCAAGGATCGTTTGATGTATATGAACAGGTCTTCATTTTGAACACATTTTTCAAGTATTCTTTGTTGCAGTAAGAAGAAGAGTAAAAGAAAAGTGTTGTCACACAAGAACCAACACTTGAAATACTTATGTTTGTCACACAAGAACCAACCATAAGAGTTGTCACTTAGATCTCAAAAAAAAAAAAAACTCCAACACATCAAGATCTTGAGAAAAATAAATAAAAATGAAGAAGACTTTGAAAGTCTTGGAGGTATCTTAAAGTCATAAAAATGACTTGTTGACAAATATTACACACCTCAAGGCTACATAAAAGGGACTACAGAAAACAAGATGACTTCAATCCATGACAATCAATGCAAAGTTGCACGAGGACGTGCAACATCTTCAGTTGGGAGGAATGTTGGGCCTCCAAAATGTCATCCATTTCACCCTCTTTTCTTCCATTTTCCTTTAGTATTTACCATATTCCGCAACTCCATAACCATGAACTCAGACCATATTTATGATTAAATATAGCTTTAGACATATTATTTTCCAATACATTTATTTTGGTATTTTGAGTGAATTTATGTTTAAATATTAGAAAAATAATATGTACTCATTATATCTAAAATTTGGATGAGTTTTGTGATGTGTGTAGGCCTATTTGAAGATTCTAGCATAGTCATATTTGGCCTCTAAGTCTCAAATTCGATTTTTCTCTTCAAACTTTTGAAGATTTGAGGAAGATTTGTGACCATTGATCAAGCACAACTAATGGATAAGAATCATGGAAATTTTCATAAGTGTCTCATATCAAAGCTATGAGAGATTTGTGAGAGGATATGAAGAGATGCTACTTGCTAGATCTTAACACATGGTTGTAACCACATGAGATATTTGTGGATCTAGGAGAGATTTGTGGATCTACATTTATGAAATAATTATCTTAGTTTTTGTATAAATAGGAGTGTCTTCTCCTCTCAAAGTATGTGTTAAGTTTGGGAATGCTAAAGCTCTGCTTATGATTGATGTTATGAATATTATTAATGTTAATACAATCCTTTGATATGGTTATGATTTTATGATGAGATATTGTGTTTGATCAAATAGCTTCCTGAAATTTCCACCTCTCATGCACTATATGATGGCCACTTGGTGAGTATGGAGTGTATTTTAATGTTCCATTGAATAGTTTCTTTTATGCTCATTTTATTCAATGTTTATTTCAAGTCCTTTGATTAGATTCTTTGTCGCTCACTCCATTTATGTTCTTTTCCAGGTCAAGCACATTCATTTTATTTACATATAATATTTCATAGCATAGTTTTCATGCACAAGCATTCATAGGAAAAATATGGTTTTAATTTATGAATGAAATCTAAGCTTTGGAGACACATTGAGTTCTTGAATTGCTTTACAGTCTTCAATGCCTTCATAGATTAAATTTACAAGCTTTCATAGACTAGATTTACTCGCCTTCCTAGATTAATGATTTCCATGCTTTCATAGACTAAAGTTCAATTGCTTTCATAGATTAAGTTTACATGCTTTTATAGATTAGATTTACTTGCTTTTGTAGATTAAGTTTTCAATTCTTTCCTAGATTAAGTTCAAATTCTTTCATTAGATTAAAATTTCTTTGCTTTCCTAGAATAAATTGTCTATGCTTTCATTAGATTAAAATATTGCCTTTGCTTTTACTGCTTGTTAGGAAAAATACTGAGAGGGGGGGTGAATCAGTATTTTAAAAGCTCACAATAATAATTTTCTTTTCTGAAATATGTACGCAACTTTACTGAACCCAATTTGCATATGTATGCGACTATTGTAAAAGAAACTAGTGTATGCTTAGTAAACTTGTAAAATAGTTAATTCCTTATCTGTTAAACTTAAACCAGAATGTAAGAGATTTATCAGGCATTTGATAAGCAGTAAGCAAGTGCAGTAAGAACATAATAAAATATCACACATAAGTAACACACATGAACACCAAGATTTAAGGTGGAAACCCAATGTGGGAGAAAATCATTGTTCTTGTCGTCTCGGTCTTCAAACTTATTAATATCAAAAACTTCTTGCATTCTTGTACTAGTGCAGACTCATTCCAGTACGTAGGTACCCACCTGCTAAAGGCTACAACCTTCACTCGTTCTCCAGCTCCTACTGGAAGGGAGCTCCAACCCCCTGATTTGATTACCAACTACTACTGGCAGAAAGCTTCGACTTCCTCATTGAAGGCTCAAACCCTCAACAACATCTGCGGACCATGTTTCATAAATTTTCACACTGGATCCACCTGCTTTAATACATCACAACTTGTAGATCAACTGAAGCAAACACCAACTTAATTCAAGCATAATAGTGAGATCATTGTAACCAGAATACATAACTGAACTCAAAATATTGCATCAACACACAGAATCAACTGCAACCCTGATCATTCATATGCCAACATGTATACGCTACTTCAATTAAGGCAACTCGCGTGTATACACGCTTTTCTGTGGGCAACCTGCATACATATCTCAATATACTAAAAAATTGTAATTCTAAATCAGACACAAAGTTGACTAGAGTTATTTTGAAATATTTTGTTAGTTTACAGAACCCTCATACAATTAGCAGCATCAACAATCTTTTCAACCAATCAACATGTAACCAAATTCAACTTCATCATTCAATCAATTCTACTTAAAACATTATCACTCAACCCAGATCAACATGAGGACATTATTGACAGACAGAAGAGATACAGCAGCATTCATCAAGTTGATGATTCATTTATGAACAGAAACCCTTCCTTTATGTACATGACTTTGAGGAAATGAACCTGCATGTATATGCGACTTAACCGAGACCAACCTGCATACAGATCTGCAAATTTTGACCTAAAATTGCACATCTCTTTAGAACTACAGAAAGACCCAGATCATAATATTCAGAGATAAAAGCATGCGCCAATACTTAGATCTAGTCAATCCATGAGCAAATCATACAATGAAAATTCATTTCAGGTCTCATGATCCTGATCCATCATTTTATTCATCGGTGCATAATTATTTCATATGTATGTGTCAACTATGTGGCCCTTACAATGCAAATATACTTCAGATTGAAGTATTCATTAAAAACCCTTTCACATGCACACATAGCACTTTGATCTTCACCTCCTTATATAGTTAGAGCCTTAGCCAATACCATGAGTCAAAACTACACTAGTGTCAGTGGTAATCTTGGACGGGATCAAGTAACCATTACTGTGCTTAATATTGTGGGCTAATACCATGGTAAGGACCCTTGGTATTCTTAAATTAGTGTGTCAGCATGTACGCAACTTTGCTTCTTTGTACCTGCGTGTATACGCGACTTGGCCTTGACGAACCCACGTATAGATCTTCAAATATTCACCTTTATCAAACTTCTAATTTTGATTTGTAAACCTTTGTCCCATCATTCTATTATTTTGTTCCATCACTCTGTCACCTCTGAACTAACCTGTGGATTCATCTAGTTACCATATATTTGTTCTGTTACAAGTGAGTTTCCATCAAGGACAACACATGCATCATAATGCCAAAAAACTCCCCCTTTGGACTTGATGGCAACCATGTTGGTGTTAATCACCTCAACCTGTAGAAACATGTTAGATACATCAAATAACCGTTATTCAAACACCAAGATATACTCCCCCTTTGACATCAAGGAAAAAGGGCGGACCAAAGCTCCATCTTTGGATCTGATTTGCACTATATTATCCATGCTCTCCTTGAACACATGTTGAATCTTCAGAAAGATTTTCAAATGAAGAACATGATTCTATAACTCAACTAGGTATGACCTTCCTATCACCAAGGACTCATACATCAATCACCCAACCAAGTGGGGATACATATTTGACTCAACCACCCAACCAAGTGGGATTACATTTTTGACACTACCACCCAACCAAGTGGGATTACATATTTAACATGACCTCAAAAGTCCATACATGACTGAATATGACAATTATTACATCATAGGTCTCCACATGGCCTTTACATAAAATCACATATATGACATTAATAACTGAGACCAAAAGATCATAATAGTAGCATAATTCAGCAACCATAATGCCAACAATGCATTATATTCTGCAAGGCTAAATCTCCCCTTGAACATGTGTTACATGTTCATTGTCAACAACCCATTCATCAAAGCATATTCATCAATCAGATAAATATCAATGAGAAAAATATAACTCAATACCATATCAGCAGACTGTACCCATCAACACAATACCAAGAAAAATCAAATCATAGCTGTCAATAGCATTGTTACACAACATTTTGTCACTGTCCCTATACTCCCTGTTCCACAATCCCGGAGGACCTCTACAGTGACCCTCATGTGTTTTCCCATCATGAAGAAACTCCCATTATGTCCCTCTTCATGAGCAGAACATTTCCCTTTTGCATCATTTCCCAAGAATCTTCCTTTTACCCCAGTTTACAAGACCAACGCTAATGACCAGTTCATCCCCCACGCCGATCTATAGAGTTTAACACTAGTACTAGCATCGATCGGCACTATTGAGCCTTGTCTCAGTTGCACTGATCCTCTTTTGGCAAGTTTTTTAAATATGGAGTCGAAGCTTCCAGGTCTAGAAGCTTCGTAACGGAAGTCCGGTAAATGGTTGGGCTGGATGGAGCCGAGGAAGTCAGTTTGGGTTCCTTTCCCCTATTAGGATGGAACAAACCCAAGAGATAAGGCCTCTCCCATGATAAGAGGAACCATCTCCCCTCCATCAAAGCTATATAAGCCCCTCCTTTCCCAAGTTGAACTAGTTTTTGGATGTAGTTTCAGTATTGGTATTTTTGGAGCTTGAATAATCAGCAAGACATCTATAGCTTGTAGCTTTCTAGTTTATGTTTGAGGGAGAATAGTGTGTTTGGTTTGGTTTGAGACTAAATGGAAGAGGCCTTAAAAATTCCATTGTTGGGGCTATCCATGAGATGCTAGCAGAAGTGTGGGAACCCGAATATGTCGGAGGAGACCAACAACGTCAAGGCATTGGTTGTAATCTCTTTCTAAACTTATATGAATACAAATATTGATTGATTTCCTACATTGAAGTGTTATCTTACATTTGATGGCTTAATGTTCCTTGACCTGTTAAGTAGGTTGAATGCAATTTGTATGCTATCACGTTTGTTGTTTTTGTTTGTTTGCTTGTTTCAGGTATTCGAAGGAAGGAAACGGAAAGTAGCTAGAGTAAGGAAGTAGGATCATCACCAAGAGGAATAGTGTTCTAAGAGGTAGGCCCTCTTATTTGATTCTAGCTTAAGGAAGTTTTCCATAGATTGTTTGTTTGTGGCTAGACCCGCTCTCTTGGGCTAGAGGAATTGTTTGTGTCCGCACTGAGAATTTACTTGCACCACAAATTGGCAACTCCGCTAGGGAGCCAATCCTTCTGTTTGATTAATTGTCATTTTATGGTTTTGTGTGAATTTTTCTAGTATCACCATTTCCCTTTAGTGTTCTTTGCTTTTCCTGGTTTACTGCTCTAAGCCTAAAATTTACAGTGGCAAGTCTGGTTTTAACCTTTGAAAAATTTTATTTTTTTCCTTGAATCTTCGGTCAGTGCGTTTATTTTTCTGACAGTCGCGCTGATCAGTGCAAGTTTCTCAAAAACAGTCGTGCCGACCCCCTTCTGGCACTTGTTGTCAGTTAGGAAATCGTGCCGATTCCTGTAGGTGAAGATCAGGGTTTCCCCTAGATCATAACCAATGTATCTTACCCTTATGATTTCTGTCTCTTAGCTTGTTTTGACTGTGTTCTCCTTGATTGGAAAGCTCTATTAGCTTGGTTTATATGCTTGTATGGTTTGTCTTTTCTTCACTTGGTTTCTTGAGTCCTTGGATGGTTTGTAGCCCTAAGGCATCTAGGTCGTTATCCATTCAACTATTTGTGTGCTCAGCAAGTCAAGTTGCTGGTTAAGTTGCTCCTTGCATTTCGTTTTTAGTCCTTTGTTTCTTTGATTTCCACTTAACAAGTTTGAAAAGTTTCGTTTATTGATTAAGCGTCTCTTTTCAGGCATAGATAAAATTTCTCGCCTTGTTTTTGGTTGAGTCTTTGCATCATTAGTTTGGAAGGAATTCTCTTTTGTGCTTTGCATTTTCTTGAGGTTGATTGTTTTGAAAAAATTTCATTGAAGTGTTCATGAAAGATTCGTTTTATCATTTCATTGAAAAATACATAATTCTAGTTCACTGCATCAATATGTTACATTAGCTAGCATCATTGAAGACTAGATTTGCATCGTCATTTGCATTCGAAAAGAAATGAATGCTCTTTACTGTTGAAAGGACTAGTTGAAGTGCATTCGATAGGAAGATTCAGTGCATTTAGGATATTTATTAGTGAAAGATTTCATTCTTCGATTGTTGCATTAATTTTGTGTTCTCTATCTCTCAATTAGTGATAACTTTCATCAAAGACAAAGATCTCTTTTCTCATATAGCTGCATGTAGGATTTTTTCCAGATGACAGCGGTAGGACCTTGTAATTGAAACCTAATTCAAGATCAACAGTTAAAATCTATTCAATTTACCTAAGGAAGCATTGAAACTTAACACTTACATTTAGAAGTCTAGGCTAGAGATGTGTTCTGACGTCTTTAAACCTAGCAGTTGTCGTTCGCTTTGGCATTAGACAGTGGTAGTACAGACTTATGCTCCCCGTACCATCACGTATATAAAGGGAGACCCCACTAGGTTTGCAATCCTTTATCCATAGGGAGCCGAGTCTTTTGCCTTGTAAATGTGATACACCGAACACAACATTCGGGGAGATTGCATGCTCGTACTTCTTGGTTTTCCAGGAGGTATTCTGCAATTCACGATTACCTGGTAATCCTTTTGCGTAGATTATCCTGAGCAGTCATTTTGTTAATTTTGACTCTTTAAATTTAAAATATCATCGAGCACTTGTCCTTTCGAGCTCGTTAACTCTGAAAGTGACTACAGTCATCTTTTGTCCTTTTCTCGACTCTTAAAACATGAAAAGGCAAAGTTTTGTTTTGGTGTTTTAAAATTAACTTCCCACGAAATATTCCTTGTAAAATTTATCTTCCTTAGTAATTCTTTAGGGTCGATTCCAATGGCAACATTTCCAGAGTCCGCCATTCAAGGATCCCCCTCAGATGGAAATACTGGTCCTTTTCCTTCTTTTGGAAATGTTGGTGCTCCTTATATGGTGACATTGTCTCTTCATGGGTTAACCATTGGTTTACATGTCTGGTTGTTTTCGACCTCGGTGGTCTTGAGCATCCCGAATCCTGTCCAAATGTCTCCTTCATCTGAACCAGATCACGTTGATTCTAAGGTTGACCTCTCACCTTCTTCCCTTGTTTCTTAATCTTCCCCTTCTACTTCGCTTGGTGAAAGTTTGAAATCCAGTAACGAGGGGGCTAAGAAGAAGAAGAAGAAGACGCAGAAGAAGAAATCAGATAAGTGAGAGGCCAACCGTGCGGTTGTTACTCCAAATGCACCTCCTGTAGACAAACCTTCTAATCCTCCACGGAAGGTGACCATCTCCTCTAAGACTGTCCTGGCATTCCCAGAGTCTTAGAGGTATGGTCTCAAAATCTAGATCAACCATCCCCATCGATCTCTGAAGATCATTTCGATGCTACACCCTCGGCTAATGATGGTAAGAAGAAAGGGAAAATTAGATTCCCCTGTAGGTTATGTGATGAAGAGCATCTTCTTCACCTTTGTCCTCTTATGGATAAAGCATCCAAAGCTTTGGAAAACCTTACAGCTCCTCAAGCCCAACTCCATGTTGTTTAGCAGAGGCTTTCTTCTGACCCTCTTTGAGTTGGTAAAGAGATTGACATGGATTCATCTCTTGCCCATCCTTCTCTTCCCGAGAAAGACTCTCTTCTGTCTATTCCCAACCAACCATTGGTCGAAAAAAGTTTCGACTTATCTCCACCTTCAGTTGATCACTCTGTTCCCAAAGAGAGTGGTGATCATACTGCTCATGTTCTTCTCGTCTCCTCAGATTCTCATGTATCAAAGAGTGACCCTCCCGTCCCAGTTGTTCAAGAGAGTCTTTCTTCTATTCCTGCAAAGCATGGGGGCAATCTTATGATGCCCCTACTAAGTAGTTATGTCATCTCTTTTGATTGGAGTCAATTGACTACTTTCCGCCTCCCATCTTATGTGCATTTCCATATCACAATACAAGCCTATAATATGGTAGTACATGGCACTATATTAGATGAAAGCACATTTGTTAGCATCATGCCTTCTACTACTTGGCAAGCTTTGGGCTCCCCACAGCTTGTGCCTGTCACTCATAATCTATTGGCTTTCAACAGAGGAACCAGTCAACCCTTAGGGGTCCTTCCGAAGTTCCCTATTACTTTGGGAGGAAAGACCGTCTATATAGACGTGATGGTAGTCCAAGGTCCCTTAGATTTCAATCTTCTCCTTGGACGTGACTATGTTTATGTCATGGGAGCTCTTATTTCTTCACTTTTCTGTGTGGTTTGTTTTCCACGCGAAGGGATAATTGTGACCATTGATCAACTATCGTTCATTGGTCACCAGGCACCTCCTTTCCAACCATCATCCCCTATCGGCTCTTGTATGCAAGTAGTACCTTCCCTGCCACAGGTCAATTATGTGGCTACCCATTCCGTCTCCGCATTTGTTGATGATCACACAGATGGTATAGTACATTATGTACTGGGGGCATTGGAACCTGATTTGTCATTTGTACCAGTTGACATGTGTTCCTCCCAGAGCGTAGTTCTCCCATCCAGTGAGGATCTCTTAGGGGCCATGTTCTCATATAGTCCATGATAAGTTGTTACGAGGATAGTTCTTTTTCTCTGTCAACCTCGTTAAAAAATGAAACAGCGTGTGAGGATATTTCATGGTCTTGTGTCAAGCTTGTTAAAAATTGAAACAAGGGTCCTGAGCATAGTTCCTTGTCTTGTGCCAAGCTTGTTAAAAAATGAAACAAGGGGTCTGAGCATAGTTCCTTGTCTTGTGTCAAGCTCGTTAAAAAATGAATCAAGGAGTTCGAGGACAGTTTCTTCCTGTATCAACCTTGTTAAAAAATGAAACAAATGTCCGAGGATGGTTCTTTTACTTTGTCAACCTCATTAAAAAATGAAACAACTCCCTTTTCCAAATCGAGTCTTTGATTAAGATCTCGTAAAATCCCAGTCGAGTCTTTCTTGAATCTTGAGAGTGAACCTTCATTCCATCCACCTCGCTGAATGAAATGAAGCTTGGGGGGCATGTACCTTGAATTGAGTCATTATTCTCGGCGCATGCAAACTTAACTCAAGCATAGTTTTTTGTTTCAAGTTTGTGTCAAAATGAAACCGAAATCAAGCACAGTTTTTCATTTCAAGCTTGTGTCAAAATGAAACTGAACTCAAGCATGGTTTTTCATTTCAAGCTTGTGTAAACATGAAACCGAATTCAATCAGAGTTCCCCATGGTTCAAGCTTGTGTAAAAATGAACCCATGCCCAATTTACATCTCGTGATTGCCATTTTTATCATCTAATTTCTGCTAGATGTGCCTTGGTTATTTCATTCCATCGCCACCATGTCTTTGGCCGATCATATGCTTTCACTTGGTTGTTTTTCCTTTCCTAAGGAACCGCAGCAATGAGTGGTTTTGTTAGCCAGCCTCTTGACCATTACATGTTTTGAGCAGTTCCATCGTTGCCGGAACCAGTTGCTACCCTTTATACCACTCGTTCCTCTAGGACGAATCACCTTTAAGCTCTTCTCTGACTCGTAAAAAATAAAACTATTGTCGAATATTTTTCCCTTTTAGACTCGTTAAATCAAATAAAAGAAGGGAGTCATCTTTGAGCTCTTTTCTGACTCTCAAAAAGAAAATATTGTCGAGCTCTTATCATTTTGAACTCGTTAAAGGCTGCAAAATGTCATTTACTCAATATACGTTACCCCTTTTTTGGGATGGGATAAACTATTTACGAAAAAGGTACTCCTTGACTGAAATGGTCAAGCGGTTCTCTCAAGTATCATTTTCTACCTTTTTGGGCTCGAGAGACACAATGTACAAAAAGGGACCATGTGGAGTTTTCTTTTCTGTGTCTTTTTCAAACTCTCTAAATATGAAAAAGATACCAAGTTATACCTTTTTGGACTCGTTAAAACATTAAATGACATCAGATTCGCCACCATGACGAACATGAGCTTCTCCTTCCTAGGGCTCATTAATCTTACTAGGTCAGATTCATCCGAAGGATGGACTTATATTACAAGCATATGCTATCCCCATCAAGCTTGTGTAAAAATAACTAGGGTACTCGCCAAAAATGGTGAGGGAAAATTGGAAGTATTTCATCAGTTGTATTCACTTGAGGCAGCTTGTCGCTCTTGAACATTGACACTCATCTGTTGTTCGTGTCGGGTTTTGGGACATCTTCGCTCTGTCACTTGCCTCCCTGGGTTTTAAGTTATCCATTTTAAACCTCTCATATAATCTATGCCACGTCACCATGGCCTTTAATCCTATGATGTCAAATGCTACCAAACTCTGGAGTCGTGTCATCCATATGTTCAAATGAAGTCTTCCTACCTTTACATTGTCTAATCATCTTGGATTACTCTCAGTCATTGTGTTCCCGTTTCATGTCAATGATGAAGGATTCATTATGACCTTCCTTCAGCAGATTGCTTCCTGTCGACTTCAGCTCATTATCCAAGAAGTTGATCTAGAAACTCCTTTCCAATACCTTAGAGTTTGCATGCCTCAATGGGAAGTTCTTCACACTCAATGACTGGTTCTCATCATTGGCCTTTGATCAAATTATTTCATAGGTGTTCGACTTCAGTTTCTTATTCACACCCCATGAATTGTGTTTCTGGTACCTTGAGAGCCATTGTCATTATTAGTGGTTTCTCTTGCGCTTGTTAACGGTTCACATCATTGACCGATAATCAAGCGACTTTCTAACATGTTCGACTTCAACACATTTATTCACATGTTAGAATTTGTACTTTGATCGGGTCGTGTTGGAGCACAAGACCCTGGGCTTAGATTACAAAAGTCCAGGTTGCAAGGAGTAATGAGTCATTCATGATTATATACATGATTCTTTAGACGGATGGTTGCGCCCATGCCATGGATCTATTTCATATGATCCCTCTAGTCGGATGGTTGTGTCCATGCCAAGGATCCATGCACATGATCTTTTTCTTGATGGATAGTTGTGCCTATACCATGGATTCATGTATTGTTATATGCCTCTCATGTTTATCAGGCATGACTATCAGATTTCAGATATGTACATGTATGTTTTCTTACAGGTTTTCCAACGACGGACTCTGATTCCCCGCATCTACTTGTAAAGAATTTCACCCCTCACTGTAGTTCGGCCTTCACGCTTTAGGGGGCATCTGTTACACAGCATTTTGTCACTATCCCTGTACTCCCCGTTCCACAATCCCGGAGGACCTCTACAGTGACCCTCATGTGTTTTCCCATCATGAAGAAACTCCCATTATGTCCCTCTTCATGAGCAAAACATTTCCCTTTTGCATAATTTCCCAAGAATCTTCCTTTTACCCCAGTTTACAAGACTGGCGCTAATGACCAGTTCATCCCCCACGCCGATCTGTAGAGTTTAGCACCGATCAGTGCTACTAAGCCTTGTCTCAGTCATGCCGATCCTCTTTTGGCAAGTTTTTTAAATATGGAGTCGAAGCTTCTAGGTCTAGAAGCTTTGTAATGGAATTCCGGTAAATGGTTGGGTTGGATGGAGCCGAGAAGTCACTTTGGGTTCCTTTCCCCTATTAGGATGGAAAAAACCCAAGAGATAACGCCTCTCCCATGATAAGAGGAACCATATCCCCTCCATAAAGCTATATAAGCCCCTCCTTTCCCAAGCTGAACTAGTTTTTGGATGTAGTTTCAGTATTGGTATTTTTGGAGCTTAAATAATCAAAAAGACATCTATAGCTTGTAGATTTATAGTTTATGTTTGAGGGAGAATAGTGTGTTTGGTTTGTTTTAAGACTAAAGGGAATAGGCCTTAAAAGTTCCATTGTTGGGGCTATCCATGAGATGCTAGCAGAAGTGTGGGAACTCGGATACATCGAAGGAGTCCAGCAATGTTAAGGCATTGGTTGTAATCTCTTTCTGAACTTATATGAATACAACTATTGATTGATTTCCTACATTGAAGTGTTATCTTACATTTGATGGCTTAATATTCCTTGACCTATTAAGTAGGTTGAATGCAATTTGTATGCTATCACGTTTGTTGTTGTTGTTTGTTTGCTTGTTTTGGGTATTCAAAGGAAGGTAACGGAAATTAGCTGGAGTAAGGAAGTAGGATCACCACCAAGCGGAATAGCGTTGTAATAGGTAGGCCCTCTTATTTGATTCTAGCTTAAGGAAGTTTTCCATAGATTGTTTGTTTGTGGCTAGACCCGCACTCTCGAGCTAGAGGAATTGTTTGTGTCCGCACTGAGAATTTACCTACACCACAAGCATGTTATAGGTTGATCTTTAGTCTATCCCACTGTTTTCTATCGGAGAAAAACATACGCGACTGTGTGCAAAGAAACTCGCGTATATATGCGACTATTCTTCATGAAACCCACGTACAGAAAACAACCTTCTAAATTTTCACCTGTAGACTAAGCAGTCTAGATTAGCAGCAAAATGAGGCAGAGACAACTCCCAATTTATGTCTGAGATATTCAAATGCTTCTCTGGGAATAGGTTTAGTAAATATATTAGAAACTTGTTCTTTGGAGGGAACATACTCCAATTTAACCTTTTTCTAAAGCACTTGTTCTCATAGAAACTGATACTTAATTGGAAAATGCTTGGTCTTGGAGTGCACAACAGGATCTTTCAAAATACTAATAGTACTTGTATTGTCACATAGGATGGAGATGGGTGGAGAACACTTGATTTGTATATCTTGTAATGTTTGCATCATCGAACAATCCCAACAATCCAACAATCCCAACTATATGCATGATATCTGGTCTGGTACCTGTTAGATAAAGCAGAATTCCAATCATAGACTTGTACTCTGGTTGGTTTACTATGGGATAATCGTCATTATAACTGAGGCTACATCATGTCCTCATGGGAGTACATAAAGCTTTGCAATCTTCCATCCCATACTTCTTCAGAATCTGCTTGAGATATTTTGTTTGTGAGAGAAAGATGCCATCTTTTTCTTGTTGCACTTGTAGACTAAGAAAATAGGTTAGTTCCCCAAGTAAAGACATTTCAAATTCTTGTTGCATAATAGAAGCAAAGTTTTGACTCATAGATTATTCATTACTACCAAAGATGATATCATCAACATAAACAACAATAATTAGTAGTTTATCATCCTCAATTTTTGTGTACAAGTTGATGTCTACGAATCCTTTTGTGAAACCTTGTTGTTGAAGATATTTGTCAAGACGATAATACCATGCTTGCGGAGCTTGTTTTAGCCCATATAAATCCTTTTTTAGTTTGCATACAAGGTTTTCATCATTCCCCAAAATGAATCCTTCTAGTTGTTCAATATATACTTCTTCTTTTATATCTCCATTAAGGAAAGCATATTTTACATCCATTTGATAAACTTTGAAATGTCGAAAACTTGAAAATGCAAGAAAAATTCTTATGGCTTCAAGTCTGGCTACTGGTGCAAATGTTTCTTCAAAGTCTATACCTTCTTATTGAGCATAACCTTTACAAACAAGTCTATCTTTTTTCCTAATGACCTCTCCATTTTCATTCAACTTATTTTTGAATGTCTATTTTGTCTCAATAACATTTTTATCATGAGGCCTTGGAACCAATTCCCAAGTATCATTTTTTTAAATTTGATTAAGTTCTTCACCCATGGCTTTAACCTAACATTCATCTTTACTAGCTTGATTTACATTTTATGGTTCAATGGTGGATAATAAAGCTAGATAACTAGGAGATCCTACAAGGGTTCTTCTTGTTTGTACCCCAAATTCCTTTTCTCCTAGAATTTGAGTTTCTGGATGATTCTTTTGAACATACCTGGATGGAGCCTTTTATTTGTCTGATGTGTCTTCTTTTGCTGCTTCATTAGTTTCTTCTTCTATATCATTGCGATTTGATGTGGGAAAGCATTCATCATCATCATCCTCTTTTGTTGATGTTACCTTTTTGGGATATGTGCATGCTTCATCAATCACAACATCAATGCATTCAACAATTTTCTGAAGTCTCTTATTGTAACATTTGTATCCTTTGCTTCTAGATGAGTAACCAAGAAGTATTCCTTCATCTGCTTTAGCTTCAAACTTACCAAGTTTTTCATCATTATTTTTTATGAAACATTTGCTTCCAAAAACTCTAAAATGCTTTACAGTGGGAGGCTTACCATACCAAATTTCATACAGAGTTTTATCACTATTCACACGAACATGAGCCTTGTTGAGAATATTTACTGCGGTATGTGCAGCTTCACCCTAGAAGGTGTCAGGATTTCCAAACTCATCAAGCATAGCACGAGCCATTTTTTGAACAGTTCTATTCATTCTTTCTGCCACACCATTTTGTTGAGGAGTTCTAGTTACAGAAAATTGTCTTTTATGCCATGTTGTTCACAGAAATCAAATAATTCATCTGATATGTATTCTCCTCCTCAGTCAGATCTGAGACATTTGATTTTTAGATCTAATTTATTTTCAACTAATTCTTTGAAGACTTTAAATTTATCAAATGCTTCATCTTTGTGTTTCAATAAACCGATCCAACACATTCTAGAAAAATCATCAATGAATAAGATATAGTATTGTTCTCCACGAGGTGACTTTTCCTTACTGGTCCACACAAATCAATATGTATAATTTCAAGAGGCTTACATGTTGATCCTTCTTTGGCATTGAATTTAACTCTAGTTTGCTTATCGAATTGACATGACTTACATATGGTACTTTCTAGTAGGGTGATGTTGGGTAGATCACGAACAACTTTGAGCCTGCTTGATTTTCTTATTTGAGAGAAGCTTAGATGTCCCAACCTTCTGTGCCATAACCAATTTTCCTCTACCTTGCCTAGGTAACATTGTTCTTGGCCACCTTTCAATATATATATATATATATATATATATATATATATATATATATATATATATATATATTGCTTGGGGTTCTTGTTCCTTTTATTATGGTCTTTCATGTGTTAATTTCACAAACCACGCATTATTTTGATCAGAATACCACCTCATTTCCTTGGTCACACATTTGGCTAACACTCAACAAGTTATGCTTTAATCCATCAACATACATAACATTACCAGTTTTAACCTTTCTTTTATAAAAACAGAACTTTTACCCCGTTAATGATAGCAAGTGAATCATTTCCTAAAGTGACATTCTTTTCTTTCTCTAAAGCATTGTATGAAATAAGTTTATCTTTATCACCTATCATGTGTTTTGAGCATCCACTATCAATGTACCATTGATTTTCTTGTCCTTCTGCAAACAATGCTATGCCACAACTTTCAGACTATAACTCCTTCCTTTTCCATACCTTAGAATTTGTTGATATTTTCTCTTTTTAAGATGTTGGTTGTAATTTGTTCTTGCATTCAGATTCTTCATGTCCAAAATTATTGAAAAATGAGCATTCAATTTCATCTTTAAGAGGTGAGAAGTTATTATAAGTGTTCTTCTTGACTCCTATCTCATTCCTTTGTTTTTTTGCTTTTCTAGTCATGATGGTTTTGTATGCAACACATTGAGTAGCCTTATGACCAACATTATGACATGAGAAACATTGTCCATTAGAGAAGAAATTTTTGTGATCATAGAATATTCTGGTGTTATTTACCTTTTGATTGGTGCTTCTGTTGTTGTTCATCCTTGGATTAGAGTGAACATGATTTACCTGTGGAATGCCTTTATTCTTTTGTTGAGGACTGAAGCTTTGCTGACTGGTTTTTGTTGCATTTAGATAGCTTCCAGTGGTGGCTAAAGACTTTTATGTTTGAGATGTTTCTCCAGTGTATCCAAGACCTGTCTTCATAAGAGGAGATCATTGTACCTTGATAATTTCATCTAAGGTTTCATATCCTTTAGCAAATATAAGATTCAGAGTTTTTATTTTCTCAAGTTCCTTTCTTAGACTTACTACTTCACATTCTAACTTCTCATTATGCTTTTCCTTTTCTATGAGTTGATGCTTCAATGTATCTATGGCTACTTTGTTTTCTTCCAAGAAAATTTTGAGTTGAGTAATTTATTCAAAGAAATATTTTTCCTCTAAAGCATCCACAAATTTATCATTAGACTCATTAGTATTTTTCTCAAAATCCATGAGTAATTTAAGATCTTGATCAGATTCTCCTTCTTCACTATTTGACAAGCCATCACTATCTTCATGAGTATAATAACTTCTTTTATTATCAAACCGTCTCCTATTACCTTTTGTAGTATTCTTCCCTTTGTCATGGTTGTCTTTATGAGGACATTTAGAAACATAATGAACAACTCTACCACAAGCATAACATTTGAAGGGAAGCTTACCTCTAAACCTTCTACTGCCCAGTTGAAGTTTCTTTACAAAGTTCACCTCATCTTCTTCTGATATATATCTTGATTCCTTGTGTTCTTCCTTTTCTTTTCCTTTTGCAGATGCTTTAAATGTGGCTTCTCTGACTTCTGAGGGACCTCATTTCCTCATTTCAAAAGAAATCAAGATCCTGTGAAGTTGAACAATAGTAAGAATCTGCAGATCCTGCTTCTCTTCAATGGTAGACACTTTTGACTCGAATTTAGGAGTTAGAGATCTTAAGATTTTCTCTACTAAAGTGGTGTCCTTTATTTCTTCACCCAGATTTTTCATGCAATTTACAATCTCATCTATATGTAGAAAGAAACTAGAAATACTTTCATCATTATGCATTCTAAGAGTTTCATATTGAATTCTGAGAGTTTGGAGTTTAGCACTTTTTACCTTGGTATCGCCTTCATAGATTTGAATGATTTTGTCCCATATTTCTTTTGTTGTGTTTAACTGCATAACTTTGACAAATTATGATTCTATCAGACTTCCCAATAATGCATTGACAACTTTGGCATTGGTTTCATACGTCTTATTTTCTACTGCATCTATGGGAACTGCAGCTGGATATTGGTAACCTCCTTCCACAATTGCCCAAACATCTACTCCAAGGGACTGAAGATAGGATCTGGTTCTTGTCTTCCAATATATTAAATTATTTCCATTGAAGAGTGGTGGTCTAATAGATGTTGTTCCATCTTGATTGCTCATTGTTAAGTTATGGTATGTTCTATGCTTATAACAGTTTACTTCTTTTTCTTATTATATTCCACAGATTAGCCATCACATGTACATAAAGTAAAGTGCAAATAGAACATTAAATGATCGACAGAAAACAAGCCAAGACAAGAGACACAAGATGTGGCAGCTACCCAGGGACAAACCCCACAATGTGTGGGGAAACCCTTTGATCAAATCTTCTTTTATCTTCAATAATTCAGCAGAGAGAAATAGTACAATAAATCTGATTCATATCAATAGTAGCAAACCCTAGATCAGCAGCATCAGCATTAGCGGCTTCTTTATCAAACTAGGGCAGACAATATCTCACAAACCGACCGTCGGATTGACTTCATTCCACCACCAAAAGTTGCGGCTTCCAGAGGAGGTTTAGATGAACCTACAGCACATTTCAGATGAGGAGATATTCTAGGCCATGCAGGTCAATCTTTACTTCTGCAGTTGCAGCTTCAGTTTCAGCAGTTTCCGGCTTCAAACTAGGGCAGTCGATATCTTGCAAACCGTTCATCGGATTGACTTCATTCCACCACCAAAAGTTGCGGCTTCCTGAGGAGGTTCAGATGAACCTACAGTGTAGTTCAGATGAGGAGATCTTCTAGGCCACGCAGGTCAATATTTGGATCTGCAGTTGCAGCTTCAGGTTCAACAGCTTCCGGCTTCACATGTGTGAGAGAGAGACCCATTTCTGCGTAGTAGAGAAGAGAATCATTTCTGTGCAGTAGAGAGAGAGAGATGTGATGAGAAGAGTGAGTGAAAATGAGGAAAATTCCTCTTATATTTATACACAACGTTGGTGTTTGAATAGATACAACTGTTGGGCTTCTGAGCCTACATGAGTTGTAGGTCGGCTTGATAATAATTCCATAATCAAAATAAATTCATATCTCCATGAATACTTATCGGAATCGGATGATCTTTATATCAATCCTACACCTCTCGACGAGAGGAATCTAATAAAAATATTAACAGCCATGAATAAGATGACCCACATGAATTTTTGCCCTGGTTGCCAATTTTAACACTCCCTCTCAACCAGGGAGAACTTCATCTGCAATTTGTCTATCGGTCGTTACTATTCATCCATCAAATGCACTACCCTATATAGCCTGACCCTTGCCCTACTCTGCTCTATTCTGCCTATTCTGCTTTGTCTTGTTCTGCCCTGTACTGATCGGTACTGCTTTGCTCTGTTCTGCTCTGCTCTTGCATTGTTCTGTTCTGCTCTGCTTTTGTCCAAATTATGAAGAAGAAATGATCGAGGATGTATCATACTGACTCAAAGTTAGTCTCAGAGTATGTACCACTCGTCCCAGACCAGTCTCAACCAACCCGAAGTCAGCATCATAGTGAGTACAACTCCACTGGTCCTAGACCAGTATCATCCTCCACTTACTCAAAGTCAGTCTCAGAGTGCGTACCACTGGTCCCAGACCAGTCTCAGCCGACCCGAAGTCAGCTTCATAGTAAGTACCACTCCTACCACTGGTCCCAAACCAGTATCGCAGTCTCAGAGAGTGTACCATTGGTCCCAGACCAGTCTCAACCAAGCCGAAGTCAGCGTCATAGTATGTACTACTCTCACTGGTCCCAGACCAGTACTGCACTGACACAAAGTCAGTCTCGGAGTATGTACCACTGGTCCCAGACCAGTCTCAACTGAACCGAAGTTAGCGTCATAGTATGGTACAACTCCTACCACTAGTCCCAGACTAGTATCGTAGTCTCAGAGAGTGTACCACTGGTCCCAGACCAATCTCAACCAACCCGAAGTCAGCGTCATAGTATGTACCACTCTCACTAGTCCTAGACCAGTACTGCACTGACACGAAGTCAGTCTCGGAGTATGTACCACTGGTCCCAGACCAGTCTCAACCGACCCGAAGTCAGCGTCATAGTATGGTACAACTCCTACCACTGGTCCCAGACCAGTATCATTGATCCCAGATCAATGGAGGTCATCCTAGCGTAGGGAGTACGGTAAATACAACGATGCGTCCATCGGTACTACTATGGTCCCTAACTTCATTTCCCTGCTCATTGATCAGATGAGAGGTACTTTCCATGAGTCCCAGACTGCATGGGTAGGATGCCTCGACAGGAGAACTAATTAATCCTGTCCTCACAGGAGAACACATCAATCCTGCTACAATCGCCATGGAGAACACATCAATCCAGGCCTCACAGGATAACACATCAATCCTACTACACAGGAGAGCGAATCATCCTGTTCCACAAGAGAGCGAATCATCTTGTCCCACAAGAGAGCGAGTCATCTTGTTCCAATGCGCACCACGAGGGAAGGGTGAGTCACCCTGTGGTCATGTGTTTCTCCAGTAAGAACTGCAAGCCCTCAGAGCTCCCAGAGCTCAATGTATGCAACATGCAAGACCCTTGTACAAGGGTTTCTTGACGACTCCAAGTCGTTTGGGAAAATCATAGATTAGATCTTTTCTCGAGGCTTTGACAAGGTGTATCGACCTGTACATCATCTTAATGCGATGGAGCCTCCTTGCTCATCGACTTACCATATCCCAGATGATGTCTATCTGTTGGAGCAATCGACGAATACGGGATTCCTCAATAATCGAATCCCACCTCTGGTTGTTACAGAGAATCACAATGGTATGTGTTCAAACAGCTCACTGAAGAGCTTCCCCAACCAGGCAGCTTCATACGAGATCATACTCGTAGATATGTATCCGGTCTCGGTGGTGCTTATGGCGACTGACTTCTGCTTCTTGCTCATTCATTATATCGAAGCAGAATCCAAAGAGAAACAACACTAAAAAGTGCTCCAGTGATCCTCCACACTACCTGCCTAATCAGCATTCGAATAATCATGCAGTTTCATATTTCCGGTAATGTATCTCAATCCATTAGTAATTGTGCCATGAAGATATCTTAGAAGATTCTTGGCATCAATGCAGTGAGGCTCAACCAAATATGAGCTCACAGTGCTAACTGCAAAACATATGTTCGGACGGAGGTTCACCAAGAACATCAACGCGAATGAGTTTTTGAAACTCGGAGGCATTTCCCAAATCTGGTCCAACATCACTACCATATAACTTCTTAAAGTTAAGATCCTCGAGGTAGTCACAGGCTTGCAGTCCATCATACCAAATCTTTCCAATATCTTTACCACATATTTTCCTTGAGATAGGAAAATTTCCCTTGGCTTTTGCCATACTTCAAGTCCTTGGTCCTTCATTTCAAATTCAGAAGCCAACTCCCTCTTACATTTGTGAATGAGAGGGTCTGCACCTGTTAGAAAGAGGTCATCCACATACAGCACCAGTATGAGAGGCTTGTCATCTTCAACCTTAAAGTAAAGGTTAGGATCAGCTTCACTCCTAGTGAATCCCAGCTTCATCAACTAGCTGTCGATCCTCTCATACCATGCTCGGGGTGCTTGCTTCAGCCCATAGAGAGCCTTCTTCAACTTGCATACATGAGATTTTTGATAATAAATTTCAAATCCTTCGGGTTGCTCCATATAGACCTCTTCTTTGATCGAGCCGTGTAAGAACACAATCTTGACATCCATCTGATGTAGGTTCCATCCTTGTGAAGCGGCAAGGGCTATGATCGAGCGGATGGTCGTATATCTGGCAACAGGTGCAAATATCACATCATAGTCTATACCTTTCTTCTGGGAGAAACCACGAGCAACAAAACGAGCCTTATACTTTTCCATACTTCCATCTGCTGCATGCTTTATCTTGTAAAGCCATTTGGAAGTAACAACTGTCTTGTCCTGGGGTCTGAGAACTACTTCCCAGACATCATTCTTCATGAAAGACTCATATTCTGCGGTCATAGCATCCTTCCATACTTGATGCTTGACGGCGTCTGAGAATGATGAAGGCTTATTTTGTATGATCGTGCTCATGATGGTCAGGTATCCCTAATACCTATTAGGTTTCTTACTTTCACGAAAGGTTCCTCGGGGTGCAGCATGTCCTTCAGCATCATCAAGTAGCCCCCTAAGCCATGAAGGCCTCTTCCTAGAAGAGGAAGGCTCATGTGGAGGAGGATCAATCGGATCCATGGGTTCTTCTACATCAGGCATTGATTCATCATCCTTTTCTTTCAGTTCCCTGGTGTCGGCTTCTTGAGAGCTCCTCAAAGTCGGAAGATTGTTCACCTTGCTGAGAGCCATATCTTCGTCAAAGGTGACATCATGACTAATTACGACTTCCCATTGACCGGCTACATAGATTCTATAGACTTTAGTATTTTCACCATAGCCCACGAAAATTCCCTTCTTTTCAAATGCACCCAATTTATTTCTTTTCTCTTTCGGCACATGAAAATATACAGGGCTTCCAAAAATTCTAAAATGAGAAACATAAGGTTTCTTACCGATGAACTTTTCTTCAGGAGTCTTGGAACCCAATGCTTGACGAGGGCATCGATTTTGTACATATACGGCAGTGTTTGTAGTTTTAGCCCATAGAAACTTCGAAAGTCTTTGATCATGTAGCATGGCCTGGACAGCTTCCACAATCGTGTGGTTCTTCCTTCCCGCCACACCATTCTGCTCAGGAGTACGTGGTGTAGTAGTCTCCCTCTTAATGCCAGCCTCAGATATGCCTAAGTGAACCAACTATAATATATCGGAGGTCTTTCTTTGGCTTGAGGGGAATGGTCCCCTTTTGAGCTTTCCTTCGGCACATCCCAGACATACACCTTCTTTCTCTACTTGGAATTCGGGCATCCCTATTACCATCTGTCTTACATTGGGTAGAGCTTTGTAATGAAGGTGGGCAAACCTCCAATGCCAAATTTCGGACTAAAGAGTTGTGTCACAAGACATGACACCTAGCGGACTTCCATCGACCTGATATAATGAATCAACACTAAACCCAAGAGTAAAGGCATCTTTAACATTATTTTTCCATATACATACCTTGTCATTGCTGAAGGTTACCTTGTAGCCTTTGTCTTCCATTGCCGAGATGGACACTAGGTTCTTTTTGAGGTCAGGTGCATTTAATACATCCTGGACTTTCTAGCCTTCTTGAATGGTTGTCCTCTTCCTCAATCCCCAGCTCTCCTCTTACCTTTGCTGTTGAATTTGTCATTCCTTTGATTTGCCATCAGAGGGATTTTGATCATCATCCCAGTGTGAGTCCTTTCTATCAGGGAACTCCCTTGCATAGTGACCTGCTTTATCGCAGATGTAACATCGTCCTTTTCTTCCACCCTTAGGTCCAGCCTTTCCCTTTGATTTAGTCCCGGAATTATTTATTTTCTTAGCATGAGAAGAAATGGCAGCAAGAGGACCTTTAAGCATGGGCGTTTCTTGCTCTTCTTCCCTTGTTTCTTCTTGAATGCATCTAGCCATTAATTCCTCAAAACCAGGAATTACATTATAGTTCAGAGGAGTAGTCCTGAACACGTACCATTCGGATGGTAATCCTCCAAGAGTCGTGAGTGCCATTTCCTAGTCTATTGTAGATTTCCTTGGAGGTGTCTAGTTCATAGATGTAGGCCACCAAGTGCTAGTCGGTAGAGTCCCGGATGATCTTCTATTTTGACTTCTTCGGTTTTCCATTTGTTCCATGCAGCAGCGGATGCATTTGATGGAGGCTCAACAATATTGCCTCTTACATGGTCCAGCACTCCTGGATCTTCTAGGGTTAGATCGATAGACATCTTTCATGCGTGATAGTCATCTTTCTTACGAAGCTTGCCTTCGACAGAGTGTTGAGGACCCCATAGTTCTTTTAGGATAGCCTCGCCAATCTTCTCTTCGGTGATTGCTCTTGCTCTTGCTTGGGCTTTGTCTTCACCTCAGCTCTGATACCATGTTAAGTTATGGTATGTTCTATGCTTATAATAGTTTACTTATTTTTCTTATTATATTCCACAGATTAGCAATCACATGTACATAAAGTAAAGTGCAGATAGAACATTAAATGATCGACAGAAAACAAGCCAAGACAAGAGACACAAGATGTGGCGGCTAGCCAGGGACAAACCCCACAATGTGTGGGGAAACCCTTTGATCAAATCTTCTTTTATCTTCAATAATTCAGCAGAGAGAAATAGTACAATAAATCTGATTCATATCAACAGTAGCAAACCCTAGATCAGCAGCATCAGCATTAGCGGCTTCTTTATCAAACTAGGGCAGACGATATCTCACAAACCGACCGTCGGATTGACTTCATTCCACCACCAAAAGTTGCGGCTTCCAGAGGAGGTTTAGATGAACCTACAGCGTAGTTCAAATGAGGAGATCTTCTAGGCCACGCAGGTCAATCTTTACTTCTGCAGTTGCAGCTTCAGTTTCAGCAGTTTCCGACTTCAAACTAGGGCAGTCGATATCTTGCAAACCGTTCATCGGATTGACTTCATTCCACCACCAAAAGTTACGGCTTCCAGAGGAGGCTCAGATGAACCTAAAGTGCAGTTCATATGAGGAGATCTTCTAGGCCACGCAGGTCAATCTTTGGATCTGCAGTTGCAGCTTCAGGTTCAACAGCTTCCGGCTTCACATGTGTGAGAGAGAGACCCATTTCTGTGCAATAGAGAAGAGACTCATTTCTGCGCAGTAGAGAGAGAGAGATGTGATGAGAAGAGTGAGTGAAAATGAGGAAAAGTCCTCTTATATTTATACACAACGTTGGTGTTTGAATAGATGCGACTGTTGGGCTTCTGAGCCTACATGAGTTGTAGGTCGGCTTGATAATAATTCCATAATCAAAATAAATTCATATCTCCATGAATACTTATCGGAATCGGATGATCTTTATATCAATCCTACACCTCTCAACGAGAGGAATCTAATAAAAATATTATCAGCCATGAATAATATGACCCGCATGAAGTTTTGCCCTGGTTGCCAATTTTAACACTCATCTTGGGAGATCTTCCTTCAAGCGATCAAGCTTCTTTTGAAGGACCTGTTCTGATACCAATTGTTAGGGAAAATATTGAGAAGGGGGTGAATCAATATTTTAAAAACTCACAATAATAATTTTATTTTCTGAAATATGTATGCGACTTTACTTAACCCAAATTTCGTATGTACATGACTATTGTAAAAGAAACTAGCGTATGCTTAGTAAACTTGTAAAAGAAGCTAATTCTTTATCTGTTAAACTTAAACCAAAATGTAAGAGATTTATCAGGCATTTGATAAGCAGTAAGCAGGTGCAGTAAGAACAGAATAAAGTATCACACATAAGTAACACACATGAACACCAGGATTTAAGGTGGAAACCCAATGTGGGAGAAAACCATCGTTGTTTTCGTCTCAGTCTTCAAACTTATTAATATCAAAAAATTCTTACATTATTGTATTGGTGCAGACTCATGCTAGTACGCAGGCACCCACCTGTTGAAGGCTACAACCTTCACTCGTTCTCCAGCTCCTACTGGAAGGGAGCTCCAACCCCCTGATTTGATTACCAACTACTACTGGTAGGAAGCTTCAACTTCCTCACTGAAGGCTCCAACCCTCAGCAACATCTGTGGACCATGTTTCATAAATTTTCACACTAGATCCACCTACTTTAATACATCACAACTTGTAGATCAACTGAAGCAAACACCAACTTAATTCAAACAGAACAGTGAGATCACTATAACCAGAACACAGAACTGAACTCAGAATACTGCATCAACACACAGAATCAACTGCAACCCTAATCATTCATATGCCAACATGTATATGCTACTTCACTTAAGGCAACCCGCATGTATATGCGCTTTTTTGTAGAGCAACCTGCGTACAGATCTCAATATACTAAAAACTTGTAATTTTGAATCAAACACAGAGTTGACCAGAGTTATTCTGAAATATTTTGTTAGCTTACAGAACCCTCATACAGTTAGCAACATCAATAATCTTTTCAACCAATCAACATGTAACCAAATTCAACTTCATCATTCAATTAGTTCTACTTCAGACATTATCACTCAAGTCATATCAACATGAGGACATTATTGACAGACAATAGAGATAAAATAGCACTGATCAGGTTTCTCAGTCATTTATGAACATAAACCCTTCCTTTATGTATGCGACTTTGAAGAAATGAACCTGTGTGTATACATGACTTAACCGAGACCAACATGCATACATATTTGCAAATTTTGACCTAAAATTGCACAGCTCTTCAAAACTTCAGAAAGACGCAGATCATAATATTCAGAGATAAAAACATGTGTCAATACTTAAATCTAGTCAATCCATGAGCAGATCATATAATGGAAAGTCATTTCAGGTCTCATGATCCCGATCCATCATTGTATTCATCGATGCATAATTATTTCAAATCTATGTGTCAAATATGGCCCTTACAATGCAAATATACTTCAGATTGAAGTATTCATCAAAAACCCTTTCACATGCACACTTAACACTTTGATCTTCACCTCCTTATATAGTTAGAGCCTTAGCCAATACCATGAGTCAAAACTACACTAGTGTTGGTGGTAATCTTGGACAGGATCAAGTAACCGTTACTGTGCTCAATATTGTGGGCTAATACCATGGTAAGGACCCTTGGTATTTTTAAATTAGTGTGCTAGAATGTATGCTACTTTTCTTCTTTGTACCTGCATGTATACACGACTTGGCCTTGACGAACCCGCATAGAGATCTTCAAATATTCACTTTTATCAAACTTTTGATTTTGATCTGTAAACCTTTGTCCCATCATTCTGTTATTTTGTTCCATCCTTCTGTCACCTCTGAACTGACCTGTGGATTCATCTAGTTACCATATACTTGTTCTGTTACAAGTGATTTTCCATCAAGGACAACACATGCATCATTATTCCAACACTGCTTTCAAGAATATTAATTTCATTGCTTTAATCAATTATGTGTATGTTCTTTGACTAGATTTCATCTCATAGATTTTCCTTATGTTTGCAGTCTTTAAAATTCAATTGCTTTTTAGATTAAGATTTCATTTTCACTTCATCGCATTCTTTTGATTCATTTGCATAGGTTTACCATTCATTTCTTGCTATTAGAATTCTTCTTTTAGAATTAAAATTGAAAATTGATTTCCTAGCATATATTTTGCAAGTGTACTTCACAAGTATATGAACTTGGATTGATAATTTAATGCTAATTAATTTAACTCACAATTAAATTACCCAAGAGGTCATTCAAGAGTCTGGGCGTTTGGGGGTTGAAAGGCTTGCACAAATGTGTAGACTCGGACCTTACTAGGGTTGGATGCAATTGTGATCAAACTGAGGGCTATGTGGACCCTGCGTTGATTTGGTGTGGTAGTGCCATGGGAGCCAGGTAAGGTCCAAATCAAGTACACATGGATTCTTCTTATTGGTAAAATTTTGAATGGGCATAATTTTTTATTCGAGACTCGGATTGTGTTAAATTTTATATCATCAGAAAGCTCTCGGTGAGTTGGTCATAATGGCAGTGTCAAAAAATAATTTCCACAAAGTTTGAAAAGTAAGTTTTTTGGTAACCCCGTATTCATAACAAACTTTGGAGGTTGGGTTAAAAACAAACAGGTAACACCTTCCTCAACCCGAGAATCCTTTAAGGGGAGGAATTGTTACAAAACCCCCTTATTAATTCCTAGATATTGAGTGATTATATTTCTATTATTATATTTTTATGTAGGCTAGAGCCTTCTAATGGTCCCATTTTATTATAAGTATACCATTTATCTCCTATATATACTAAGGAGACATAGACTTTGGATCATCAAATATTTTATTGTACATTCTATTCATTATAAAAGTATGTTTTCGCTTCGAAGAGGACTATAATTATTAGCTTCTTCTCCTTTTTAAGGTGTAAGATTCATAACATTTGGTATCATAGCTTGTGATCTAAGGGTTATGTCGTGCGATTTTCAGTATAACGTTTTCTTGGGGGGTTGCAAAAGATGAAACTTAGAGAATATTGAGGATAAATCTCAAGTAACATTTGTTTCAAATCAGATCTTAGTTCACTATATTTTCATTGATATTCTTTAAGGAAGTTAGATTTATATTGTAGCAGCTAAAACAACCCTAAATTTCCCGAACAAGTGGAAAATTTAGGGTTCCCTCACCCAAAACACTAAGGCATCTATCTAACCTAGACCCTTAGACCTTTTTTTACTTCTAAACTATAATACATGAGGAGGTTATAACTTAGAAAAATCACAAACCTTGAGGAAGGGCACATCACAACTTTTCATAGCATCACAAATAAGTATCATACCAATGCAACCACAATCCGTGACACTGAGTTTCATAACAAATATCTTTGTGATGTGTGGCTTTCCAAAAGTGCTCAACTGACATAGAACATTGTCACATCCTTGGGCATAAAGGATGTTGAACATGATTAATTTGCATTTAATGCACTTCCTGTATTGTAATTTTTATAGATAACCCACGCCCCACCTCTATTCCATTTCCACCATGATATATTGTCGCACGTCTCCCTTGAAAACTTGTGTTGTGTTGATTAGTAACACATCTTTATCACCTAAGTTCACATCGCATTACCTAGATTTGTAATGCTCACACTTCCCCATGCCACGTTTCAATTTGGTATTGTAAGTGTTATCGTAAATTTTGGTGCGACCATTCATTTATGCAACACTTTTCCTTCTGACTTATATATATATATATATATATATATATATATATATATATATATATATATATATATATATATATATATATATATATATATATATCCAACACTCAGTCATTTTCTTATTCCCCCTTTCCATCGTGTCGCATTTTCACATCGCATTGCTACAATATTGCCTTGCGTAGCCCTTAGAATTTTCACTCAGTGTGTATTGTGCTTTGATATATGAAGTGTCACCCTCTTTACACAACCTTAATCCTATCCTCATTCATCATGTTGCATATTTTTTTAGTCGTCAAGGTTTTAGTATTGCGCTATGGCACAACCCCTTTGCATAGCATGTGACGAATTTATATGATGCCCATCATGTAAGAAAGACTTATGGTATCACAACACAATCTTGTTTGATAGCATAATTTTTTTCTTTACACCATAGCGCATCGCCCAAGTTCATACTATAATGCTCTTTTGCATTGCACCCCAATTTACTTTTAGCTCTCTAAGTTACTTATTCTAATGGATATCTTTGATCTTCCAAGCTTGCTCAATTTGCAATATTTCAGCATATCATCATCAAAAGATATGGATCCTCCCAAGAGAAGAACTAGGAAAGACCCTATGGAGGAAGAAACTAAGGAAAGTCCTATAGTGTCGGTGCCCACCTATGATGATACTAGGTGTTATACTGAAAAGTCAATTTATCTAGAGTGGTCAAAAATATACCATTTGTTCGTGAAGAAAGAATATTCGGATGGGGAGGAAGACATCGAGGTGTACAAAAATGTCAGGAAGTCATGGCTACAGAAATTGGCATTTAATCCAGTGGTATTTCCATGTGAGGAGACTATAGAATGGGTAGTCAAGTGTATTGATACAAGGGATATCTATCAAAGATAGTTTGGGTATTGAAGTTGCTATATTTACATACTCCCTAGATAGCTAAGTATTACAGGTTTCCAAAACATCAGATTGCATTCTTATAGGCTTGGTGCAACATTTTTAACTTGAATAGCAAGGACATCCTAAGAAGTTGGTGGGAAGACCCCAACAAGTTCAGAAGTAATCCAGACAAGAGATATTAAACAAAGTCACTTAGTAGAACATATGAGATGGTCACAACTATGTGTTGTAGGTTGTATGGAAAAGAAACAACATAATTCTTCAAGGAAAGTTGGGTCCCACTCATGTAGACATGCACTCATGATGGGTTCATTTTTAAATGGGATGGAATCATTGTTGCATATAAGCCAATGTGACAGATGCTCAAAGTCTAGCAGAAGGGAAGAAACCATAATTTTACATGGCTTCTTACGTGCTTGATTGCATATGTTCTAGATGTGAGATTGAGATGATGCGGTGGAGGTGGGCTCTAACTCCAAACATTCATCCCATGCATATTTACTGTATGGAGTTGTGGGAGAAAGAATATACAACATCATATATAAAGATAGTTGAAGGATTCATTTCACAAATCTTCCATATATTTGATCATAATTCACCATGCATGTTCGATCGAGCTAAGGAAGAAATTTAGGGATTTGTTGATTGATTCAGCCCACCAGATTCAACATATCTCAAATTATTTGGATCATGTAAACCACCACACCAATTCTCACTATTTTTAACTGATAAGATAATTTTACAGGAAATTTCATATTAGGTGACTGTAGGTGTCATTGGCATGCTAGCATGACTGAAGAAGGCACCATGGCCTACATATGCCTTTTATGCAGGTATGTACAGTGTCAAGAACTATAAAGAACCACAAACAAAAGTTGATGAACAAGATTGTTTTAAGTTTGGAGAATTAGACTTCCATGGGTATGACCCAAGGGGTGTAGTCTCAGCACATTGTTCCAAATGTAAGTGAAAGTGGTCTTACTTGTCGCAAATAAGAAAAGACGAAGAAATAATTAGAAATTGTTACAATGCTATAGGAGCCTTGTGAAGAATTAATGACTTTGATCCTATAGCAGGAGAGTTTTCCAAAGTAAAGAATGCTAAAGACAATAAAACCACATAGAAAAGGGTAGGGGAAAAAGAAGTTGCAAAGAAAGAAAAAAGAGAAGAAATTATAAGAAGATCTTAGATCAAAGAAGGAGAAAGGGAAATGAGAAAAGGAGGAGGCAGGGAAAAGGGAAAAAGGTAAAAAGAGAAAGACTACAAAGGAGGAGCAAGAAATAAAACATGAAGAATAAAATAAAAGGAAAGAAGAAGAATAAATTAAAAGAGAATGGTTGGAAAAATAAGCGCAAGAGGAAGCAAGGTTGAAAGAACAGTGGGAATAAGAATCCAACAATGCAGGCGATAACAGTTTTCCTAGCATGGACATTGATCCAACAACCTTGAATTCCACATCATTGATGGGAGGCCATTTTCCAATTGGAGAGATGGGAATCACTTTAAGCAATGAAAATCAGGTTATGAATTTGGAAAATTTCCAATTGGACAAGGGCATTGAATAGATTGTCTAGGAGAGGAGTAAATGTTTGGCCCAAGAACTAAAAAATCCCATATTAGTGACTACAAAAATAAATATAGTGTCTATCACTTTAGATAAATTGTTGGCCATAGCCTCAACAGGGACTTCCTTTTCCTCGAAAACAAAAAGGAATATTGAGCATTTTATGGAAAATGTAAAAGAGAAAGATAGAAGCTTGAAGAAATCCCACCAAGAAATCAAAAGTCTACGAAAATACAATCAAGCTTTATCGATTACAAGCTCTTATGATAAGGATTATCAGAGTGCAACATTGGAGATAAATAAATCATTGGAGGACATCATGAAGCAATTATACAAAGAGCTCAGGAAACTCCAAAAGGTGGACGTTATATTCATTTCATTTCAAAATGCGGTTAAAGGGAAAGGTGTGCAACTCAAAGACACCTAGTTGGTCATCGATCTGATGCATGCATGGAGTATGGAACATCTTGATTCACCATAGATATTGTCAAGAAAATATGAGCTCAATCGGGAAAGGGATAAGGATGCAATCAGACTCACCATCTAAGTATAGGAAAAGCTTGAAAAGGATGTGATAAGAACTATGAACACCTATCAATAACATCACATTATGATGGAGAGACTAGTAAAATTCCATAGGTTAGCCTCCATCAGAGCTCGAGGTGAGTTGAGACCTGAGCAGGATGTTGAACATGAAATACAGGGAATGATTCTTGCACAAAAGCTAGAATTCACATAAAATGATATAAAGTCAACCAAAGAAGCATTAGCATAACATATGATAGAGCCTGTTCAGATGCATACCATGCTCACTTTGTTATTTCATTTGATCCAAGTTTACTTTAATTCAATAGTACCAAACACGTGTGAACATGAAGTCATAATTGAAAGATTAATTTTGAGAAAAGATATATCTATTGCAATAGATTATAAGGCTTGACACACTCATGTGACCCAAGAGTTACAAGTCCAAGTGCAAGCCTTATTAATTTTGGGGTTGGGCCCAAGTTAGATGTTTATTTTATTCAAAAGGTTATTTTGGAATTTTGATGTAATTATGTAAAAGTAAAACAAAATTAGAAAATAAAGTGAATTAGAAATTAGAAATGAGGGTAGGTGAAAATTCATGGAAGGTGAAGAGTCACCTCACTTTTGTATAAATATAACCCTTTAGTAAGGAGGAGCGGATCTTAGTTTTTAGACATTTGGAGAATTCTTGAAAGGGAAAAGGTTGTAATCACCTTGAGGACTAGTTTTTAGCTTTATGCACTCCCACTATTGGGATTTTTGAAGACACTTTATGATTTGGCATTGAATGTTCAACTATAATATTTAGAAGCCTGAAGGGCCACGACAAGGACTTTCTTATCATGTGTTATCGACTATTGTAAGACTTTTATTTATTGTTGTTCGTTAATATATGATTGATGTATATTTTTGGCAAGTTAATGGACTATTTTCTTATCTATAAATTCTTATCATTCTAATAATTTCTTGTTGATCTTGCATATGTTGATGTTGGTTGTCGATTGTAAATTGTAAATTGTTTCACAACTAATAACTAGTATACTTTTAGTTGTGATATATCTTAATTAGATATTGTTATCACTCTTTCTTTGAGATACATGCTTATTATAAATATGTTGTAGTGTTCCTTGTACATATTCATTTAAAGTATTTTCATTGAAGTTTATTTTACTTGCATTCCATCAAGGACTTAATTTAGGTTTCCCTTTCATATTACATTTGACATTCATAAAAGCATAAGATGGAGGTCAGGTTGAAAAAATGGATGAGATTTTCATCCCAAATGGTGTGAAGCCGAGTTGGGGCCTCATACCAGAGAGATCGCCATAAGACCATAAGTGGTGCATTCAACATCGTCAATAGGTTCTTGAATGCTCTTGAAGTCAACATCAAACATATCAATTCATAATTTTTGTAATAAGTTTTCTTATGGGAGGTTTCAGATATTGAAACTTGGACCATATTTAGGAGAAATATTGGGAAAATTTTGGTTCATTATACTTTCAAAGTTATACCCTATGGCAGTCATGGATTGTGAACAATCCTGAAATAAATTTTAATAAGGCCAGCTTAGTATTTTTTCTATATCCTATTTTCTGCGATTTTTCAAACTATGAATAGTCAAGGATTTGGGGAGACATATAGAAGTAACTCAGATACATGTTTCAAAATTATATTTGAACAATTGGATAGGTGGCATGCTATCCAAGTTTTATTGTGGGAAGAGGTCAAAAATCAATAGGTTTTGGGAAATTTACCATATTAACTTTCACCTGGCACATCAAATTCTAGTCATGCCCATAGAATTTCAAAAAGTACATATTAGAGACCAAATTTTTAGATATAGAATGACTCAAATCTCAGAGATATATAAAAACTTCAACCATTTAGATATTCTCCAAATTAAGGTTTTAAAGGTATGTAACTTACAAGTGACCTAATTATTAACTAGAAGATCCCATTTTTTGTGACTAAATGTTGTGATAAAGAGGAGTATTATTATCATTTTTCAACGTGCCTCCAAAAAAAGATATTACACCAATTAAATGTACTAAAGGCTCGCCCTTGACTCATGATGAAAGTGAAGACTTAGACTTTAAGTTGTTTCAATTAGAGAAGAAAGTTAATGAAATGGATGGTAGTATGTTGAAAAAGATGGATTTATCAGGTTCTCAAGAAAAACTTAAAAGAGAAATAGAAAAGAAGATGAATGAAAATAAGGAAGGAATAGAAAAGAATATGAATGCTAAATAATGAAAATATTTGAAAAGAAATAAAATAATTACAAAGCATTATATTAAAAGAACTCCCGAAAGGGGTGTGGAGAGCCAAGGAAATCATGAACATAAGGAGAAGCATGGTGTTGAGAATCAATCTCATATGGGGAGTATGCTATCACAATTGGAGAGCACAAATATTGAATTATAGAACCATAATCATGAATTTTCAATCCAAGATCCATATCATAAGGGCTTCAAGTTAGCACCAAAGAAACTCCTACATTCCAAGGATCGAGGAAGTATGATGGTAATGATCGTGTAATATGACTATTTCAAATGGAGCAACGCTTTGATATAAACCAAGTGGAATCCTTACAAAGTAAATATGGCATCCATGTTTTTACAACAAGACCAACATGGTACCAATGGCTTTGTGAAAGTAAAAAGGATTATGTTATATATTGGTCCCTTTTTACAGAGGAATTAATAATGCATTATGGGGATATTACAATAAATACATTCTTCATTCAATTGGTAAACCTTCTATGAAAAGGTCTAGTTACACAACACATTCAACAATTCCAAAAGTTGAGTCTCAAAGTAAAGTATATTTCAGAGGATAATTTGTTAGACCTATTTATGGGAACTTTAAAGGTCTGAAATATACTTATATGGCCACTAGAAAATTGGGCACTAATAACTATAGAGAAAATCACGATCCCTCTCCTAAAATGACATGGTTTTCTCCTCAACAATTGGATGAAAGAAGAGAAAAGGGGACTATGTTTCAACTATGACAACAAGTATAATAAGGAGCATAAATTTACTGAGAATGAATTATTTTACATAGAATGTGAAGATGAAGAATATCAAGAAGTGGAAACTTCACAAGATCTAGAGCTAGAAGAGTGATCTTATTTACACTAACTAATTTGCAATAACTTAAAGTGTGAATAGAATTAAATTAGAGATATCGAAAGGTAGAATTGAGAAATGAATAGCAAGAAGAAATATAGAAAGGCACAACTTGATAAAAAATTTCACCCAATTTGAGCTACATCTCTAAGCTAACTCAACTACACAACCACTCCATTCTTATAATGTGAAGCATTTATTATGCTTTATTACATCAATACAAAACTCAATCCTACAACACAATGTCTTCACCAACTCTAGGAATATTTTTGCATTAATATCACGCTCTTCCCCCTATTGATCCGCTTGAAAAGTGCTTGCAACTACCTTAGTTTCCCATTCTACACCTCCAGTGTCTCAGAACAAAACTACCCTGGCTTGCACACTTTGTCAACAAGCAGCTTCTTGGCACATTGGTAACCTACAAAATTTAAAATGGATATATCTTAGGTTCTATTCCAAACCTTTCCATCCTCATGTTGCTTAGAAAATGGCCTTTTAATAGCCTTATTCCTTTAAAATTAAACAAAGAAATAACACCCCAAAAACACTTCGCGTAAAAAACATTTCATCATAACACACTCTCTAGTGCATCGGTAAAAGCACAATGTTGTAAACAACATATCATGGGTTCAATCCCAACCTTCCCATTGTTTTGGATTTGATCTTCAAATGGATAAAAGCATACCCCTGCAACAGTGTTTCAACCTTTAGCCTCGATGCAATAGAAAAAAGTATTGCTTTATATACACAGAGTCACAAGGTCGAACCCACAGGCCTTTGTGATTTTGCGGGATTTGGTAGGGTTTAAACTTCAAATATATGTCACCAAGCCTTGCTATATTAAGAAATTTGGTAGCACGCTGGTTAAGTTATTGGACCGTCAATGAGGAGGTCACTAGTCAAACCCATCGACTCCCAATTTTAACCATGGGATATAATCAAAACTTAAATAGAGGTTACTGACCCATCATATCTGGTGACGTCTTTGGCATGTTGATGTGTTGAACCATTGTTGTGGAGGTCGTGGGATCAATCCCGCAATGAGTCCATTTTGAGTAATTGGATAATAATAAACTTTAAATATGATCACCGTCAATTCTGTCCATGACTTTGATTTTTTTAATAACTAAGTCTTATATTCCCACATTTTTACTATAATCTTCATATCTTCTTGTGGTATCCTAATTAATATGGGATAATCCTAATTTGAATAATTAAACATTCTCCTCTAAATAATGCTTTCCCTCAATTTCTTCTTAGTCGATCCAATGTGAAGATAATAGTCTAAATGATCATATAAGATGATGTGTTCTTGCCTAGTCGTTGAATGCTTATTTTTCCACTAGTATCCTCCTTTCTATCCACCTTTATCTCATATCGTAGAAATTATCTCCCAATGTCTCTTCAAATTACTTCGAAGTACCAATTTAGTAGCCTTACCTTACTTACACATTGCATAGTTTGATTGAATCAAATTATACTCTTTAGGACATTATATTGGTTCAATATAATTACACATTTCATAGTTTGATTGAATCAAATTATACTCTTTAGGACATTATATTGGTTCCATATAATTGAGATAAAGTACATATTTGTGGCTCACAACAACCCACTTTCTGCATTCTTCCTCTATTGAAAAGGGAAGGAATATAGGTTTAACTCCCAACATTGTCATTATAATATCAACTTCAATTTATTTTATTGAAGTTGTGAACAAAGCTCTAGAATTCATTTCATTATAAAGTTCTTTTATTGATGTTTTTAAGGAATGCATGACAATCTTTATTATCTATTATAACATTTTTTTATATACATGTTTGTGAGATTTATAATTGCAGAGGATAAGGAGGTCCTACCAAGTGTAGAGTTAGATTGGAAAGAATTTTTTGTGCCATAGGAAGTGCTCCCCATATGCTAATAATCACGTTAACATATGGGTAAAAAACAAGGTCAAAAATAAAATACAACAGGCCAAAGGACTTACCTTGCTTTGATTCATAACCAACTTCCCTTTCAAGTATTGCCACTTCTATACCTCAATCGAAACATATAATTCAACCAAATTAATTTGAACCAGAAACAAAGGGATATGATACCAACCCAATCCATAAATCTAGTCACAAGTTAAGTGCAACTATTCACTCACGTCCTATGTTTTTCATGCTTTTTGAGTGATGATTCAATTTTTGAAATGCATATGATGAAAACTGGGATAAACCTTATCTCCTCCAATAACTCATAAGATTATGACGAAGCGACAAAGAGACTGAATACTTGAAAGCTCTATTTAATAAAATCCCTCATATCCCCAATTTTAGTTATGAAGAAATAAATGTAGCAAATTTAGTACTATTTGATCCATAACTCAACTTAGCCCTTAGTTCCTTGTTCATCAGGGATGCATTCCCTTAACCTCGTTAATACACAACTGTAAAAACCCCTTAGTGATGTAGGTGACCAAAAATTGGAAGAACAAAGCCTTGCCATTCCATTACCCTATGGATGTACCAACTATCGACCTAGCATAGAACCAAGATACCGATGAGTGATATTTCTCCCTCTTTTTGTCTTTTGGATGTACTACAAAATATACATCTTCTTAGGAATCTTTTGTAAAATCTACACCCCTTGACTTTTTAAAAAAAGTTATGCATGGGAAATTCCCGATTTCAACTCTCGTAGACAATTTCCTTGAATTGGTTAAATATGTTTTCATTTGGGCTAGAGGCCCTTCCGATGTGTTTTCATAGTGATCTCACACTCCTCCTTTTATATTAATGTAATTTTCCCAGTTTCGGTTAAAAAAATATCTTATAGCTTCAACTATTGTGTGGTCTTCTCGTATTTGGCACAACTTCAATCTCAAAATATATTAAATCTTTGGGATGCTCCAACGAATGCATTCAGAAATAGAGGCTCACGAGTTTCACATCAAATTGATATGATGAGAGAATGGTGTGTTCCCCGACATGAAGTGTGCACACAAAGCAATTTACGGTTTTCTCAAATCGTCATATAATAAATACGATTTAAATTTAGGGTTATAATATGGTCTATATCATTGAGAGATTGTGTAAAACTCTTATAAAATAGGAAAAAAATATTGTCTAAATACAAAATTACACTACAACAAAATAGTGAAATTGTGCCAGATTTTAGTGCATTTTTTTTTTCCAATTGGGATGAGCATCTTGAAGTTAAATCTGACTCTATTGTACAATTTTTAAAGCATCTTTTTTTGTGCCATTTTTCCATCATTTTTTACACCAAATTTTGCATCAAATTTTGCGTCACGTTTGGCGTCTAATTTTGCACCACTTTTTGCATCTAGTTTTGCACCTTGTTTTACGACAACTTTTGCTTCCAATTTTGCACCAAGATTTACATCTAGTTTTACGACAGGTTTTGCTTCTGGTTTTGCTTTTAGTTTTGCACCAATTTTTGCATATGCTTTTGCATCATTTTTTGCTTCCAATGTTGTGCCATTCTTTGCTTCTAGTTTTGCGCAATAATTTGAATCGGGTTTTACACCATCTTTTGCATTCAATTTAGCACTATTTTTTACATCTAGTTTGTGCCAGTTTTTGCATCTAGTCTTAGACCAAATTTTTCTTCTAATTTTGTACATTTTTTTGCATCTAATTTTGCCTCATATATTGAATATGATTTAGCACCAAATTTAGCATCCATTTTTGTGCCCATTTTCGCATCTTGTTTTGCACCACTTTTGCATTTTATTTGTCTCCCTTTTTTGCACCATATTTTGCATCATTTGTTGCATCCAATTTTGCATCGTTTTTAATGCCATTTCTCACATCCAATTTTTCATCCTTTTGAGCATCCAGTTTTCATCTAAATTTTCATCATATGTTGAGCCATGTGTTGCGTCTACCCTTGCATCCCATTTTGTGTCTAATGTTACATTCAATTTTGAGCCATTTTTTACATCTACTTTTGCATTTGTTTTTGCACCAAGTTTTGCATCGCTTTTTGCACCTCATTTTGCATCCAACATTGCATCTCAATTTTCATCCAATTTTGAGCCATTTTTATGCCCATTTTTGCACCATTTTTTGTGTCTACTTATGTGTCCAATTTTGCACAATTTTTTACATCCATTTTTTCAATTTTTGTTGTTGTCTAATTTTGCATAATTTTCAGCATCCAAATTTGCATCCTTTTTTCTGCCTCATTTTGTGTCCACATTAGCATCTCATTTTGTGCCTAGGTTTGAGTCTAAATTTTCATCTAGTTATGCATTATTTTTGGCATCCAATATGGCTCATTGGTTTCACCCTTTTCTTATCCCCATTTTGCATCTTTTTTGTGTCTTTTCTTACATCCATTTTTGCACCTAATCTTTCATCCAAATTTTACACCATTCATTGCATACTTTTTTGGCATCTAAAGTTTCATCATTTTTTGCTTATTTTTAGCACCCAACTTGGCATTGTCTTTTGCATCCAATTTTACGTCTAGTTGTTTGTCCTTTTTTATATCTAGTTTGGTGTCCATTTTTGTGTCCTTGTTTGCACCCAATTTGGTATCCTTTTTTATGCCATGTTTGGTTCCCTTCTTTGTGTCTAGTGTTACACCCTTTTTTACTTCTAGTTTAAAACCCCTTTTTTGTCCTTGTTTGCATCTTGTTTTGATGCCTAGTTTAACATCCAATTCTACTCCCAATTTTGCATCCATGGTTACACCACATTTACATCCACATTTGGCTTCTTGTTTAGAGTGTACTTTTCTTTCCATTTATGACCCCCTTATAGGTTCATTTTACTAATTTCAATTACATAGTATATTGCAGTTTCTAAATATCATTAAATAAAATATGACAATTCAAATTGATAACATAGTGTTTGTAAAGAAATTTAAGTGAAACTGACAACATCCATCCAAAAAATAGCAATATCATCATATACAATAATTCTACATCAAAAAATCATTAACAATTTTCAATATACATATATGACAACCAAATAAATACCTATCACAAATATCATTATTCCAAGGTAAATTCACAACATTCATCCAAAAATGGTAATGTCATCATACATAATGATTCTCTATTAGAAAATATTGACAATTTTCAACACATATATAAAGTAACAAGATAATATTAATAATAACGTCATCATCTTTAATCAAATCAACTAAAATTCAAATGTGTGATTACCATATCAAAATATTTCATAAATATCATTATTCTATGGTAAATTCATAACATCCATCCAAATATAGTAATATCATCATACATAATAATTCTCCATCAAAATAATGTTGATAATTTTCAATATATACATAAAGTAACAAGATAATAATGATAATATCATCATCATCTTTAATCAAATCAACTAAAATTTAATGTATGATAACCAAATCAAAATGTTTCATAGATACCATTATTCTAAGGTAAATTCATAGCATCCATCTAAAAATAGGAATTTCCAAGATCATCAAGATATAACTAGCTAGCTCCACCAAGATCATCCTCATGATCATTAACGTGATCATCATCCTGACTGCCATGATCAATTTCATCCACATCATCATCAACAATGCTATAACCATCATCATCATCACCAACGCTATCACCATCCTCATCATCATCGTCTCCTATATTTAATGTATGTTTAGCATAGTCTGGATCATCATCTCCGAGGTCATTGCCTATAGAATTCATGAAAAAAAATCAATATTACATGTTAGTATTAATTCCATAGCACATTGCATATTTTGGTTACAATGCTAACTATAAAATGAGGTAGGATACAATAACGTATAATAGTACTAAAAAATAAAATGAAAATTTGGTTTAAGATATATTGCAAATCTAGCTAAGATTGTGCTTGTAATTCACATTAAGTAGTAGAAGAAAATTTTAATGCATATGAAGTAGGTACCCAATTGTTATTCATATTCTATTGTGAATGTTTCTTATGATGTCCATGCACCATTGGTAAATTAAAAGTTACTAGAAGCTTTAGTTCAAATTACAATTGTAATTCGGAAGTGCATAATCTTCTTAATCACAAATTGTGAACATTCTGCACAATGGACTCACAACAAGAATTCACCACCATGCTTCAGGTTATCATTACTGGGTTAAGAATCAAGATGAAAACAATCATCCCATTCGTAATTTGAAAGGAAAACAATTGACCTCAACTTCTACAATAAATTGGTAACTAATTCAAGTTATCATCGGTCTCAACTAGCTTACACGATACAATAGTGTCAGCCTAGAGAAGCTAGATTACATGATACAACAATCTCAGCCTAGAGAAGCTATAGGATATTCATGATGTCCATGGAAATGCAGGTCACCAGTAACGCAATAGGAAAACCCTACATTAAAGAGGTCAACATGTTAAATATTAGACCATGCCACATATGAAAGGGTATATCATAATTGCAGAGTACACAACTATTTAAAAATGCTTTGTGAATATTATCTTAGCTCCATCACAGAGATATAAGAAGATAACAACATAAACAATTACTTAATATCTTGTACCGTACCTGTAACACCCCCTCCTAAATTATTATTATTATTATTATTGGTCTAAGTTCAACATTGTTGAGGTTATATCATGGTCATGGCATAGTTCTAAATCGAGTAGGTTTTCTTTTACACTTGGGTTACTCATTTTGTAACACCATTCCTTGAAGGACTGGATGTGTAAATTATGGAGATGACTCCTTGCCCCATAACTACTGATGTTGTAAGTCATATGGTGATGACTATGTTAAATACATAGAGGGTGTATCACATACTAACAACCCTCATACGCATTTGTAACAGAGAGGTTCTTAAAGCTTATAATGTAATCCATATGATTTCATGAGGTGTACTCTATAACCTAAGTGAATTTTAATTAGTTTTTTGTGTGAACATATTTTATACATCCATATGGATATTTATAGTGTGCTTTTATTTCCATTACAAATGTTAATCACCTTGTTTTATTAAGGGCACAACCCCTTTGTGGCTTCATGTTGTGCGCCTAACGCTTTTATAACTCATATGGCATAAGGAGCAACTATAACATTGATGCAATGGCTGCTACAAGCTTAAATAAACCCTGCAATTTCAACCTGTATGTTGGTTGTACATGTGCTAATTGTAGAATGGTTTTAACTTGTAGACTCATGTGCTAGTTAGAATAATTAATTGTAATCAAGGAACAATTCTATGTGTATGTACATAGATTTATGTCTAATCCACCAGATTTCCAAATGTGCAATTCATGATATTGAGCCTATTACTAATAACGTATCATGATGAAAAAATTATCTTCATATATATGAATATGTGGAAATCAATAATGGTGCTTGCAATGAAAACCTGGGTTATGTTTGCATATTTAAGAAATACTTAGAAGTAATTTCCATATTCCAAAGCCCCACATGCTAACACTTAAAGTGCCTAGGGAAATTTTCACCCTAGTATAAGCTTGAAGTGATAGACCAAGATATTATCCATGTGTTATACACAAAGCCTTTAAGGCAATAAACCATCATAGTAACCTTTAGAAATCAATCTCTAAGGAACCTGAGACCAGCATTAAGGATAGGATGTGATACAACTAGTTCAAATCAATATATGGAGAATCTATATTAAGTATGGGTGTACCACTTGGCCTGTGAAAAGACAAACAATATCTATACCTATATTTTTCTATGTTACAATCCATATGCATTATTGAAATTGAACCATTAATTAACATTCTAAGTTCCTAATGCTACTTACACCATATCAAGAATTTATTGTCTATGTACTGGTGCTTAGCATGGTTACACACTCAAGTGATGGATATATCTCATACAAATATCAACATATGCATATGAAATTACATAAAATGTTCAAATTAGTGTTGAGCTACTATTACAGTTTAAAAGATTCCATGACTCAACTGTCTTTTGCAAAATTTGTAAGCATAATGCACATCTAATTTCAGTGGATTAACACGAACATACCAAAGTTTGGATAGTCCACTAGTTTGGTTATCAATGGGCAACACGTTGGTGACAATAATAGTGTTGATCCACTAGATGAGCAGTTCAACGATGACCATTTCCCTGCTGCTATAGCAAGACATTCTGCCTAGTAACAAAACACGACTACATAGGTTTGGTAACATTGCTTTGTACCCTATAATAATGTAAATAATAACATCATGCTTAACCATAAAGGACACCACATCTGGAAACAATATGTTTCGATTACTTATGACATCATAGCCAATGAGAAATACACCATGGCATCACTTTGACATCATGCCCAACCGTGATTACACAAGGATAGCCTATTTTATCTATCATTTGTCTGTAGAAATGCTTGTAATAGAGTAATGCATAACAATTTCACTCGATGGCTACACAATTAGAAAGGTACAACAATTGCATACAGTCCCAAGTTTCTTTGTTGTCTATGAAGGAAGTCTAGTAAAATTATAGCGACTAATACAGTACGAGCTCCTCTTCTCGATTTTATACATATGTATGAGAAGACTAGTAGTTGTGCAGTTATTAGAGAGGTCACATAAAAATGAATGCTAGGAACAGTAGTAATAACAACTGATCTTATACAAGGAACTAACAGGGACAGAGTTATCATAGGCCACCTTCAATCAATGCTACATCAGGAACAAAGTTATATCAAGCCACCATTAATATGCCCAATTTTGTGCATAAAATAAGTAATGTCACTCAAGGTGTCCTCAGAACACTAGGCTATTTTCCTATGAACCTCATGAATTGCAATCGAGGCAATAAGGAATATTTTACCCTAATATCATAAGGTTTGTTAAAGTGCCCAGTCTTAATGAGACTTAAGACCTTGCCAGACCTTGCCTTAGGTTTAATGTTCCCTAAGAACAATATTGACCCATAGGTCATGTAAAATATCTCACTTGGGGCAATACATTTATCATATGGGGTAGCCACAATGACTAATTGTACAACAGTGTCCATGACTACAAAATCAGCCATAGTACCTAAATGGACAACATTGTCCATGATTGCAAATTGTCCATGCCTATATATGGCTTCAAAATAACTATGAAATATCATGCAATTTAAGAAGTACTTGCAATTTTGTAACCATGATATGTGGTGAACTATCTAGATGAATTTTGAGCATCATAGTTAGTAGGATACCTCCAAATGGACATATGGATCAACTTCATGATTTTCCTCCCAACCATTGACAACTTCCAACCATGCAGTTTCCACCCCCTAGCTTGTAAAACCTATCCCAATGATCAGACCAGGGATTCCAGAGGTCTTCCCACCCCCACCCTGCATATTGTTGTTTAATTGAAGGCTTATACAGGGGTTCTAGAGGTAGTTTTTGCTCCACCCATCAGCCAACAAGGGACTCCAAATATAAAAATCTCCACCCGTAAGTCAGTAAGGGATTCCAGGAATAAAAATCTCCACCCATCAGCCAGTAAGGGATTCCAAAGATAAAAATCTCCACCCTCATCTCATGGGTTCCATAGATTTACCTCGACCCTGAGGTTTCTCAGCAACTCCACCCAATGTTGGGACTATAGAGTATTCCAACTCTAAGCACTCAACAAGGAAATGACAAGGAAACTAATCTAGGGTAGCATGAGGCCTCACCCTTTTATCCAATGAGTGACTCCAGAGACGAAGAATCTCCACCCTCAGTCAACTCGAATAACCTAGAGAAATTGGCTAATAATTTTATTTGCAGCAACTGAGACTTTACATCTTTGGTGTAATGGTATAAAGGTTGACCCAGGGTTTTTCCCACCAAACCAACTAAACAGTGATTAAACTAACATGTCATTATTGCAAGTTCTTATTTCTGAGTAGTAGACGAGCATTAGTATTTCTTAAGTGAATCTATACTAGTCTGGTTGTAGAAAGGACATAGTCTACAAGGTCTTCTCCCTCTGAAAGATGAGGGAAAAGTGTGTACTCAGGTATGAATACCCATCAAGCAATAATACAGCGATGAGGGTTGATACTTCTGTGATGGATTCAGTTATATTATTAACTAAATGCATTTCAGTAAACCTAGTTTCAAACAAAGCATTCTACTAAAATGTCCTATGTCATTTCCTTACCAAATTTATGAAAACTGCATCATCTCTGAGAAAGAACATGGGAAACACCACTAACATATTGAATCCCAATAGAAGAAATTAATTGAAAAAGGTCTCGGTTATTTAGAAATTAAATAAATGAAATGACTTCAAATCAATGAAAATGTTAAAACATCTATTTCTCAGTACTCGTAGTTCCACAATACACATGCAGGTGGCAAGAATGGAGTCATTTGAATGCAAAATGCCAATTGACTAAATAACTTGACCAAAATGACACCTATGTGTAGAGATTATGATACAATTGCTTTGCAGTGAGAGTAAAGAATAGGATAATGTTGACCTTAAAGTTGTCTAACAAGGTATTAAGTGAAGAATGGAATGATTATTATCATAACATAGATTTTCAATAGCTTCTCTGCCAAGTAAATCAACATTAAGAATTCAAAGATTATTAGAGCAGGTTTAAATAACTCATCAATCAACTAATATAAATAATCAGTATTTCTTGACTCCATACCTCCTTAGCAAGGTGATATCATATTCATTCTCCCACTCTCTAGTTTTTACCATGAAGGATACCAGACTATAATACCTGCATAAATAGAAGCAACCATGCATATATCAGTTGCAAGTGCCTCATAAATTCCAGTCACATAGAAGGATGACCATACCACTCATAAGGAGGGATTTTTTTAATAATCACTGTAAAAGAATAACCTGAATCCATTATTGACATTTTTAACATATTTAATGACAATTCCAATCTTGGATTAAATTCATATGAAAGGACCACAGGCATGAAAAGCCAATAAAGAAAACCTAACATATCTTTTGTGTAGCAAGTCTAGACTAAACTAATCCCCAAAAGGTTCATCCAACTTTAGCAATAAGGCAATTTAAAAAATATAAAGCAACAAAGCAGATGAAATCCCTCAGTATAATGTAGTGGCTGCAACTTCATTTGTTAAAAATGTGGCTAAGTTTACAACATTAACATAAAGGGGCAGTATGTGAAAACAATGATATGTAAGGCCAGTTTCCAAATCTAATATTTATTGGTTAATATGCCACTAGAAAAATTAATAACTCAATGGTGAACCTATCAAGGTATATGAGAAAAATTGGGCAAAGGTAAGGAAAAGCGACAGCCTTTGGCACCAAGAAGGCACCATGTCATACTAAATCCATTTCCTTTTGTGCAAATCATAAGATGGAGTTTTTCTTCCATCACTAAGGAATGCACACAATTACACCCTACAGAAGGCACTGCATTTCCATTCAAAACATGAATACAAATGCTTTCCCTTTAAGTTTTACATCACTCATCAAAGTTATTGAAAATAAGGCATGTAAGTTCCATGGAATTGTTTTTCTGGTCAAAAAATGACAATAACCTCTGATAAAAAGATTCATTTATGTCTCTAGTTATGATCCACCAAGAACAAATTAATAGACAGAAATCCTTGAATGATTTACCACAGTCTAAACCAAAAGTACAAAGAACAATTCCAAGCTAGTTTTATTATACTTTGTTAGTAAATATTGTTGTACCAATTCAAACGCTTAGTTCTACACAACTAACAAAAACATAAGCCCACTTTTCTTTTCTTTTGCACATTTTTATTCTCTAATCGATATTTCATATTAGTAAAGCACAGATATTGTTGGTGAGCCTAACTACCTTTCCACCTTTTTGTGTGAAGACATAGTTGACTACTGTATCAAAAAAGTAGCAATGGGTGAACTAGAGAGGCACCTTATTAGAGAAATCATGAAACAAAAGAAGGATGAATTATATTAAGAAAACTATTTCTAAATTTGTTTGAAAATGTATAAAATATATTCACAGTGATAAGCAACAGTGACTGGAAACAAGGCAAAGAAAAGAAAAGAATAGAAAAGGTGCAAGATCTGATCTGCAACTCTACATCCATTCAGGATCCTTGTACTTTGTTCATCAACATCACAAAGTATTGAATCCTGAGAGATATCAAAATCCTATACACATGCCAATACAAAATTGTAAATCAAAAATGAATTCCCTAATGAGGATCAAATGATATGCATAACTCAAATTAAAAAATATGCACTGATTCTAAATAAAATAATTAGTGGCAGGAGTGATATGCCACAATTAGCCTCCAATGAAATGCAAAAATGATTTTAAAAATAGAGCCAACCATAACGTTATTTTATGAATATGAATATTTGATTTATCCTATCTATAGGAGTAAATTATTTCAGGAACAACCCAAAGTGATATTCTAGCATAGATAAAATCAATACATATACCTCACAACCTCCCTCTCCATAGGGCCTTGCACTTGGAGTGAAGCCCCATTACGCTGCTTTCACATAAGTGAAAGCTAAAACAAAAAGTCGCAAATTGCAACATCTCTAGTGTAGACTACAGTTCATTTACTAACTGACGATGGACATATTCAATGCCTAGTTGGTGCCATTTTTAAGTGTTTCCTTTGGCTATCGAACAACTTATTGAATACATTTGACTTTGCTTTTTCTCCAGCTGGTCCTGGCAGAAGCAAGTAGTGGCAAAAAAAATCCAACAAGGTTTGAAATCCATTTAACTCTCCCCATGTTGAGACTCTAGTTCCATTGTACCAAAGAAAATATTAAACATAAATATGTAGTTCTTGCCTTTGTGGAAACCTATGGTGGTGAATCATTCATATTGGAGTTAGCACAGGACTGATCAGAAGGCCTGTAGCTTTTGGTTTCATGGCTAGAAAGGGTAACTTTCATGGTAAGGGGTTTGAAAAGAATGGATTAGTGGACAATGTTGCCTCTTTAGAGTCAATTGGTATGCCCTCAAGAAAAATGGGTTCAAGGTTTGCAACTTCAGTCATACACAAGGGATCTGGAAACAACAGTGAGAATGCTCAGAATATTAATTTCCCAGACAATCATAACAATGTTTATAGGACCAAATCACAGAGGTTCAGAGGTTTAGGAGATGGTAAACAAGGCGAAACACCTACAAAACCCAACATTTCTAAGGAAATACTTCCCTATCTGGACAACAACCGAGTACAAAACTAAATTCTTCCAAGTAAAAAAAGTAAGTACATCCAAAGAAAATGGAGGGAAAATAACTGTTGGAGATGGTGATGGAACTAATGTCGGTGAGGCAAGGGAGTATGAGGAAAGGTTGATGAATGTTGAAATCTGAAACATAGACATACTTTTCGCTACTCAAGCCACCAATACTCAGTACTCTGAGATGCAAGAAAGCATAGAGAATGGGATGCATGTCATTTGCCAACAACTAAAAGGGAATAGGATGAGTAAATTTTCATGTGCATCTACTCTGTTTAGACAAGCTTCAGAATGGATCCAATAGCAAAATCTTGTATTAACGACATTCATTGCAACTATTTTCCAAGCAAGAGAATTTATTGTTCATAGAATTTGGCATACATGGCCCATATTTTGCACATGGCTATTGCATTTGGGGAGGTTATTCCTGTTATTTTTCATATTTTGGTTGGAATGTTGTCTCATAGGCATCGAATCATTTCTTCATTTGGGCACATCATCCTATTTTGTGGTTATTTGGTGCAAATTTCTTAGCTTCGCCGTAATGGCATACATTTTCAATGTTTTTTTGAGCTTGGGATTTATTGATTCAGTGTGTAGTTTGCACAATGGCATTTGTTTTTGGCTACACTACTTCATTGTTGACAACGGTTGTTATTAGGATGGTGGTTCTATGTATACATGGTAGCTTTCATATTACTAACTTACAGACTATAGCAGCGTGTATTTCTTTTTCTATGAATCATGAACATCTAGTGTTGTTGATTACAATTATGTACTCTATATATTCTGCTAAATTTCATGTGGGATGGCTTGGCATGGTTCTGTGCATGAACTTGGTTTTCATATCTAGTGACATTTTGATTTACTTTCTAAAGAAAAATGCAAAAGAAGGTAAAGGGAGAGGTTTTGATCCAAAATCTAAAGGAACTAATGGCAAGGCAAGAAATTTCTCTCATGTATTTGAATACAGTGGTCCTCATGGTGAAGAAGGTAATTTTGCTTTAGCTATGCAATTTGGTGAAAGCTCTCAATATAGTCAGTCTGGAAATAGTGAAAGAGGGACCTCAACCAGTGGCCTGGCTAGAGGAGATCCATCTTCTAGAGAGGAAGTATTCCAACTATTATATAGCCCTGATCACTATGCAGTGTTGGTTTTATCTCGTTATAAGAACATAGACATTGATTTCCTCAAAAAGGAGTACAAGAAAAAGGAAATGTTGGTTCATCCTGACAAATATATGGACAATGTAAACATTGAGGAATCTTTTTAAAAACTCCAAAATGGATATGAGGCTCTATTGGATTCAGTTAAGAGGAAAATTTATGATAATGAACTAAGGAGGGAGGAGATAGTCAATCATCTTTGTAACTTTAGAACTAGTGTTCAAAGGAGTGGTTGGAACAACCCTTTTTTATATAGGCGTGCTAATGTTTGAGGATGAGACGGGTGGCCTTCAAGCAAATTCAAGAAGAATAGCTTTCAAAAAACACAATGGTTCACATATTTGGATACATACTGACAGGAAAAAAGCATGAGCTAGGTGGTGCCAGGATTGCCAAGATTACCATCAAGCAAAAGATGGAGATGGATGGGTTGAAAAAATAGGCCATGCATTTTTATTTGGGGTGCTTCGAAAGGAGGACACACCATGTGCATATGCCTATGTTTTAAGCAAAGTATATGATGTAACTAAGCGAGCCATTTGACAGGGTATGAAGTGTCCTCCAAACACAACCAAGCCACCTTTTCATGTGAATACTACCCTTATTGGAAAATATTATTCTCGAGGAGGCACTTCAACTCACAAAGTTGGCACAAACGTTGATGTACCTACAAACCTAGATGAAAATATGAAAAAATTGTTTCTTGATTGGTTTCAAAATGTGATGGCAACTGGGATGTTTGACACTAGTAATGGTGTACTAGAAAATGTTGGCATGAAGACTGAGAATCATGCCAAAAATAGCAAGAAAAAGAGAAAGGTCAAGAAACAATGGTAAGGAATTAAATGGATTTTGTTGACATAAATATTTGTGTTATCCCGTGCATGCATACATTTTGTAAATAAATCCCCCCCTAATGTAGATCTATGGCTTTATTATTACTACAAGTATCATATGAGCTTGTAACATTAAGATTTTTTATGAAGTGAAAGAAATCTTTTCTTCCAATTTTCAAGTGCAAATTCTAGAATCGAAGTCAAATACATATAAGGAATTTTATAATCTTTATTGTATTGTATGGCTTAATCATTCAATGAAACATAGGTTTTAAGCTAACTGGCAAAAAAAAAAGTAGATATCCCTCTGAGCTTAAACTTCATGATAGGTACATATGCATCAGGGACAGGATGGAGTTCAGAGACTTCTGGCATTTCAACCAACATATCATGCAAAATGCCAAAAAAATCCTCCTATGGAAGAGAAATGTAAATTTATTGTTCAGATTAGTAGTATTCAACCAGAATAAGCCAGCTACATACTTTGTATCCATGTGGACAACCAAGAAAATTGTGTCCAAGGAAATCACCCACAGATAGTATTATCAAAATTGACACAATATATTGTCAAATCAATCCACCACCATGAAAATAAATTTGACTTAAAAAAAAAACAAACAAACAAACTCACCTCCCTAATCACATAGCATGTCTAGATCTGCTCCTAGACCATGCACCTACCAACATCCAAATTTTGCTAGCATTTAATTATTAAACCAATAAAATCCTAAAACTTTAAAGGAGTAAGATTTATGTGCTTATAACAACAGTAGTTCTGAACAACATTATTCAAAACTAAGAAGTTTGTACTAGGCATATGCCTCTCCTGGGTTGTTCTTTACTCCTACCTCCTACTTCTTCTCCTCTTCCCCTGTAAAAGACATCAGGTCTTGAAAATACAAACTTATTTTATAATATTGCATTGGGAAAAAAGGACATTGGATACTTGTACTTACCAGCTTAGTGAAGGTGTTGAAGTGGCCAACCTTCTATTTAATAGAAACATGCTTGGATTTAATAAGAAGAGAATAGTTGCCAATGAAGGATCATACTTGCCAATTACTGTCAACTGTTAATCACAATTTGGATTGTAAATGTATTTTAGTCTTCTTTCCTAACAAAGTTCTAGATATTTAATTTATTTCTTAATTTGAGAAAATGTTTAACTTTATTCTGTGCAAGAGTGAATGTTGACGAAAATAAATCAACTCTTCAGCAAGGGGAGGGAGAATATCCTTCAAATGAAATTGCTGGTAGATGTTCAAGAACTTCTACAAGTGCACCAGGGAAATCAATTTATGTGGAAAGTGTAAGTGGTAGCTCTCTATCAAGAGGTAGTAATGCAACAATTGCAACGCCTTCCAGGAACAATCATATGGCAAGGGTACAACATTTAGATGTTCATCAGTCAAACTTAGATTCTCCAAAGACTGCAGGGTGAGTCTCATGCATTATTCTATGTTGTTGGTTTCTTGGGGTTGTGTATTTGTCATGTTTGAGATAGAGCATTACTGATCAATTGTACCTTTGCACTTGAATAGCACAAGGAAGAGAAAAAAAGTTCCTAGAGTCAATGGTGAGGAGAAGGGTGGGAGGGGACTACAACAGTTCAACATGAAAGGTGTATGATCACAATTCACCTATTCTCTTTCTTTTTCTTACTGAAATTTTCTTTTGGTACATGTTGATGGATGGACGTCTTTATGTTGTTAGAGGTAATGGAATTGATATAAATCGATTGTAGATTCGTATGTGTTTGTTCTTGTAATGGCATTCATGGGACACAGAGGGAGGTCAAATGCAAGCTAGGTGTGGAGCTCCCCAACCATGGAGAGAATGTGGGTAGCTAATATGTGTGGATTTATGTTTAATCCCTGTGGTTGACTAGCTCAAAAAAAATCTTGATCCACTGGCAGATAATGTTTCTGTTTGTTATACATGGTGTCGTTAGGGCATGCTTGTAGTTATATTTGTATTAAACATTGGCCTTGGGGGTTTGTTTCACTTACTGTCAAATGTTTAACTATGTCCAGTCAGTAAAAAGGTTGAGCGCAAGGGTTGGGCCACATATAATGAGGTAACAACATGACCATAGTGACTACTTATTATTTAACAATTGTTCCTTGTTTATTTGTTAAGTAGGACTCCCATTTTTTTCTCATCATCTTATCTTAATTAAATATTGAAATTATTATATGTAGAATTTTTTAGCAAGCACTACAGAAGGCATCTCTAAAAATTTTACCATTGCATATAAAATGCTAAACTACAGTAATGATTGACACATAGTACAATCAAAGGGAATTATTACATCCCCAGATCTCTGAAATCGATCAATGTGACTGAAATTACTTGCAACCTAAATCTTGTGGTAATATACATTGTACAGATGTTAAGGTAGTTCAAATTGTGGCATGGCTAGTCCTTGTAGTATGGGTTGTAATCTCTTTACCGTGCTAACATTCTTATCAAATATTGGTAATATGATCCAAAATCAGCTAAATAGGTGTGGCTCATCCAATTAGTAGCCCACACACAACAAGAGTGGTAGATGCAGAAGTTCTAGAAAAGGTTTCAAGGCTTTGAGCAATTCTCCATGAGCACCTTTACATTAACTGGAGAAGAGGTGTTGCATCCATTCTTGACCTAGGGTTCTTCCTTGGAAATCAATATTCTTGTTCTTGTTATCATGCAGGAACATGTAGAATACATGATATTGAAATGCTAGTAAGGGTTGAGGAGAAGGGACTAGACAGCTAGTGATAAGATAATATACTTTTATTAATGTTCAACAAATGACCACAAATAGGTCAATGGGACTGCTAAGTACAAAAATGTGGAATACAAAGTGGGAGTGCAAAGGTAACTCCTAGAAAATCATGATAAATTCAGATCTAATCCAAGCTATATAGGTTCTAAATTCTAGGATCATGGAGCAAGAAAACAAAGCAGTAGGGTAGATACATACAATTACTCTGGAGAACCAGATGTTGTCAACACCCCCTGAAGCTGTCTGTCCCAACATCCACGGTTGTCAAGCGGGGGGGGCCAACACCCCTTGATGCTATATCTCCTATCATCCAAGCCCGTAGGGGGTGATCAACATCCCCTGATGTTATCTCTGCTAACATCTGAGGTTGTAGAGAAAATATAAAAATAAATAATTGTATATGTTAATGATGATTGTCTTACAAGGCTTGGATGAATAAATCTATTAATGAATGGTGGTGACTCATTCTCCTTGATGCTTCATCAGTAGATAGGTTTCTCCACCTTGGTTTTAATAGAAACATAAGCTATCTATCTTACTATACAATAGGTAAAATGAATTTGAACCTTGGCCATATCTAGAGGTTCATTTTTTTTTTGAGGGTGCATACCTCTGATGTCATGGATTATTTTGCATATATATATAAATTGTTCACACATTTGATAGGTATTTTAATTCAGACACTAATTAACTAGATAATATGTATCTACGTAAAATGCCCTCTCAGTCTGATTTAAAAATGTCCATGTGTCTGTCCAAGGTGTACAAATTTCAGAAAATATATTAACATATCCAAAAAATTGCTTTGAAAACTTAACTGAAACTTTCCATAACTTGTCATCCAGATGCACAAACCAAAGTCTAAAACCTGCCATTGCCAGAAGTTGCTTCAAAGACTGAACCAACACAGACATTGGTTGAAATTATACCTCCCCTTAAACGTGTAAAATAAATGATTTCAAAATATTTAATCACTTATTTATTCCAAAGGTTTAACCTATTGATATTAATTTCTCTTGGGATTATGACCTTATTCATAATGCCTAAGATGAACATTGAACCCCCATGGAACTTTATGCTTGAGTTCTAAGCAAATTGCAGACCAATGCCTAAAGCCAGCCTTTTTTCCATGTTTTTGGAGTTGATTCAATCTTCCAAGAAAACTTAGTTATAAGTCATCCTCCTTGGTATATAATGAGACTCTTCCACCCTTCTCCACCTCGGTTACCTCTGGCTTCCCCAAGATAGGTTTCTTTACCTTACTAAGTATTCAATTTTGCGGTGTACAAAATGCTTTAGGGTTCTAATACCATTTTCCCTTCCTCGTTGAGAACTGGCAACCCAATCTGAACTGGGAATTGGGTATAACTTTTTAAATAGGACAAATAAAAGATGTCATGTATTCTTCTTTTATTTTGTAGGTCTGACTCATACAACTGGACTTATATACTTCCTTAGTAGATTGGGATTATTTTATTGTTGTAATTAGTAGCTAATCAGTTTCAGTGTCAATTTTTTTTGTTATGGGGGTAATATTACTTGGAATCCTCAGGAAAACCTTTAAGATTTATCTGTAATCCTCGGGCTTTGAGGGGCAGATTAAGTGCCATGTGTTGAAGAAAGTGTAACTAGGTTTGTTCTTCATAATTGTAATTTTGATCTTTGTATTTATAAAAGAAAAAAAATATTGTTTTTGTTATTTATATCAATGAGTTTCTTACTCATTGTATAGGTCTATCACATGTCAAAGTGCTACAGGGAAGTCAAAGAGTCAAAAAAAATGTTGAATACCCTTAAGGGCATATTACCCCATGTATATTTATGAATTAGAGTCAAAGAAATACCTCCAAGCAAAGTCAACAAGTCTCCTCCATGCAACGACATCACTAAATGAAGCAATCCGAAGGATAAATGACAAGTCAACCTCATGTCAATAATTCAGCCTCAAGTCAGCCTAAAGAAGGGATAGACCACTAGATATAAGGGTTTGTCCACTCCTCCAAAAGTAATGAAGATCACCTCTGAAATCAGCGAGAAGAAAGGAAAATTATAGGGTGGAAACGGAACGAAGAAGGGATCCTCTAATGCAGCGAAGAAGGAAGGAAGAACACCGAGCCTTAGAGGATTGTTCTAATGTCAACGACAGTCACACGTGTAAAGAAAAGAGGGTCTCTCTACTGTCATAGCAACCCTCTATCACAGTCATACATATCTCATTGGTTGGGCTAGAAAAGTAGGCCTATAAGGCCTCTTACTCAAGCGAAGTAGGAAAGAGGACTCTAGCATAAGTATATTGAAGGAATCCTATCACATGTGCGAGAAACTAGGGCTTCACTGCTGTCATATAAGACCTGCAACTATATCTCAAGAAAGTGCTCGATTAGAGAAGGGATAAGGTCCTCATCATAAGTAAAGAAGTATACTAAGGATTAAAGAATAATATCTCTTCTAGAACAAGCATAACTAGGACTATTATCAATTTCTCGAAGAAGGAGGATAAAGTGCTGGAAGAAGGAGTGCTGGAAGAAGGAGAATGAAGTGTTGGAAGAAGGAGGATGAAGTGCCAGAAGAAGGAGGATGAAGTGCCAGAAGAAGAAGGACAAAGACTTGTGCTTGGAGGATATTCTTGTCAATGGTCTAGAGTTTTGCATTTATCAATAGAAGCTTCAATAAGAGAAATTTCAAGAAGGGTTTTCCTCTCTAAGAGAGAGAGGTTTTTCCCTAGAAGAGAGCCAACATCTTATGTTCTTGTCTCTTGTATTTTTTGTAACAGTTTTATGAAGTAAGAATAACATACACTAATAATAAGAATAAGATCAAGTTAACAAGAAAAGTAAAAGTTCTTCACAAATTGTTATCATTGCAAGAAGAATCCTATCATAACTAATATGCCCTAGATTCTTCAACATGCTATCAGAGCTAAGGTGACACATCAAGGAGGCGCATCTCATGAACACATACAAGGTTGAAGCATCAAGCTAAATGTTTCAAATTGATCAAGGACAATGAGGTCTACCATCAAGTTCCATCAAGGAAGAGTACAAAGCAAGAAGAAAAACCTTTCATATAAATGCACCTACAAGAAGATCCATTCAAAGAAGAATCTACATCAAGCTACATCATCTTCAAAATGAAAGCACTCCAAATCAAGCCTCACACTCCAAGAAGTCTTCATCATCAAGCAATCTCTTTGAAGAAGACAATTTGAAGATCATCAAGATCCAAGAAGACAAATCATCAAATCTTCAAGAAGGAAGCAAGACTTCTACATCACCAACACCATCAAGTATTTGTATGTCCTCTTTTCGACGTATTACAATGTATTCTTGCAAGGAAAGCAAAAAAATTGGTTGGGACTGCTAATTTCCTTGCATGGAAAAAGAGGACTGATTTACTTCTCAAAGAGAATGAACTTCTAGATCATATCCAAGGGATTATCACTATCCCTGCTAAGGAACAAACTCAAGCCTTAGCAAAGTACAATAAGGATGAGACAAGAGCTCAAAGGATTCTAATAGAATCCATCAAGGATTCTCTCATTCCTTATGCCTCCAAACTTGAAACATTAAAATAAATCTATGATAAGTTGATAGAGCTATTCTTAGTTAGCATAGTTGGGGAAGTGATATTGCTACACAATGAATTGTACAAGATGAAGATACCCAATGAAGGAATAGCTCCCTACTTCATGAGCATCTATGAAATGAGAGGTCAACTACAAGAGCTAGGAGAAGTCATGTCTGACAGAGAAATGAAAATTATAGTACTTAATGATATACCTAAGGATTGGGGCAACTTCGCATCAAGTATATATGCCAAGAAGGAAGCTACCCCACTAAGTGAACTTTGGTCTCTATGTAAAATTGAGGAGACTAGACTCAAAGCCAAAGATGATGTAGGTTCAAAGGAGAAAGCATTTGTTGCTATGGCCAAAAGAAAGGGAAAATTTGGCAAGTTTGGTCCATGGAGAACAAGCAACAAAGATATGTCCAAAGTCCAATGCTTTGGTTGTCAAGAATATGTACACTACAAAAGGGATTGTCCCAAGTTTAAGAAGGACAACAACAAGAGGAAAAGAGAAGAAGCTCACATTACTCAAGAAGTGAAAGAAGCAGAAAAAGGAGGACCCTCCAGATCTCTACTATGACTAAGTCAACTTCTTTACATAAGTCTTCTTTCAAAGTATTGGGTATTTATTGTAGCGGCTACAACCACCCTCCAAAATTTTGCCTTAGCTTCATTTTGGAGCCTCCCTACCAACCATCCTTAGCAGCATGTCTTGCACTGTCAAGTACACAAGCTTCAGCTGAGTTTCAGTGGCCTGCCGGCTTGTGCATGTCAATTTGTTTGTCTCCCTCCTGTAGGTCGGCATTCCGGACTTAGACTATTTGTTGGCTGAGAGACTCCCCAAGAAAATTGTGCTATTCTGGAGGGGAACTAGCCTTCATTCCAGAAATTGTGCAAATTAGTTGGACAACCTTCTTGGCTCCAGAATTGCGCAGAATAGTCAGGCATTCCTCCTTCAGAAAACTGCGCAATCTAACCCAGCACTAGGCCTCAGCCCAGAAACTGTGCAATTCTGGGAGGCAGTGACCAGCTCAGCCTAGAAATTACGTAATTCTGGGAGACAATCACCTATGTACCCCAGAAATTGCACAATCCCTCAGGGACAGCCAGCCCGGCTTAGCCCAGAAATTCCGCAATTTTTCATCTGAGGTTCACAGACCGATGCATGTGCCTCTTGGTTGACCGGTTCCCTCGGGGACCAAGAAAAACTAATTTACATGCATGGGCTGCTTTTCCAAAAATAGCAAAAGGCAGCATGCAACGACATCCCTAGATCTGAGGATATATTTTTAGCAGTTAGAGGTTACATGCATAGATCATTTTAGAAACATCCCACCAAGTGTTGTTTTTTCCTAGATTTGTGGCATGCGCATCATAACCTCGATCTTATCAAATCTTATGAACTGTATGCTCCAAATCTCATTCCTCACATCGATCTTGCAGCTCTAACATCCCACATCACATCCAGAAGTCTTCGGCACTTTCAGCTTAGCCGTTTCTGGGTAAGTCTATTTCTCATGTCTTGCGTTGCATTTCTGTCACTTTTTGTGTTTCACTTTGTGTAAGTGTTGTCTACTTGATTTCAATGGGTGCTTGATTTCATTTTGATTTATGTTAGCTTTTAGAAGCACCGTTTCATTTTTTATTTGCATCTCACTGAGGTCGCATGCATGACACTATTTTTGCACCAACGGTCGTCGTTGCGGCGACCCGCTTCACACACATGCATGTTTTCCCATTCTCTGAATCTTGCACTTATTGTTTGCATGCATGATCATTTACTCTTGTTTACACTCAGTATCACTATGCATTCAAACTTCTCATGTTTTCAGTCGCCCGTCGGCAGGTCTGGGCTGCCTTAACCCGGACCTTGCCTTGCTTGGCTAGCATTGCGCAATTCTGGAAGTGAAGGCTCTGTCTTCCCTCCAAAAATTGCACAATTCTGGCCCAACACTAACCTCCAAACTTGCATTGCGCAATTCTGGGAGGCAGTGCCTTACTGGCCCTAGAAACTGCACAATGCGGTTTGCTAGTTTGCATGTCACTGCTGACTGAAATAGTGCATTACACAGTTTCAGTCCTCAGCAAGCCAGGCTAGACTATGCATTGCACAGTTCCACCAGTCAGTCAGCCTCCAAAACCCGGACTGTTCCTTGCGTAGTTTTGGCAGTCAGTCTCCCAAGCTCCCGGTGAAAATTGCGCAATCTTCATAGACAGTCACACAGGTATGTTGCATGTCAGTCCTTGTAATGATCCTAAATAGGAATAAAAGTGATAACAAGAGAATAATACATGCAGCAAATCACAAAAACAAAGTATTCAGCAAACACCCATATAAAAGCTACAAATGGAGAACTTCTGAGCCATTTTATTATATTTCTACAAGTCAAATACAATAGATGATGGAATGGTGCACCTGGGCTTGTCTCAAAGGACAAGCAAGACCAAACCCAGGTAGGAAAATGGCTGAGTTGAAGGTTGCCCAGCTACTGCACCAATTTGCACTATGCTGCCTAGAAAACTATTGCTCTACTTAAGTTCAAATGGCTTGAAGGTGCACTAAAATTGCCCAGAAATTTATATGATTTTAACCCTGGAACCCTTGACCAAAACACAGAAAAACCCAAAAGGGAATTTAGCTAGTTTGGACTTTTGATTTTTGACCCCCTTAGAGCCTCACCTTAGCTCTAGCTGTGAATTTAGACTTGCTAGAAACTGCTTGTAAATCCACTTGAAAAATCCCCCACAATGTTGATTTCACCCATGCTATCCAATCCCTGACTTCCCGGATAATCTCTTGGCCCAACTCAGTTGCTCCCAAGTACCACGAAAATATGTTGTGTGGCCTCTACGTTGTCCCTCAACCCCTGCGGTTCGAATTATTGGAATGTTGCTTCGACTAGCTGAAAGCTTCAGCGAAAAATGTCTATCCAATGTTGCTACCTTAGCTCCCTGACCTCCCAACAAGCTATGTGATCCTTGCTGGTCCAAAATTCTCTCTGCGTTACTCCTGGCTGCCCAGAAATATGCACTTCCTTCTCTTCGCTAGTTGTTGATGTGTATCACTGTCCCAGAACTCCTGAAAACTCTTATAGAATAGCCTCCCTAGGGTGGGCACAGATGGTCCCCCAAAGTAGAGGTTGAATCTCCCATGGGAGAGACTCATGGCTAAACGACCGGTAGACTCACTAAACAGCAGAGTGAACAGATGTGTGTTTGCTTGCAAATGTCAAAGATGAACCAAAATGAGAGTTGATCTCTCCTTATATCTCCTTGGGCCTCCTTAGCCTCATGTGGGCCCCTCCATCCATTGATTTGATTTCCCTCAAAGCATATCGAATGGCTAGTTCGAATTCCCCTTGTGATTGGCCCCCACATTCCACTAGCTGCCAAATAAATTTGATTTCACCCCTAAGTCCCTAAGTCGAAGTGTGGGGCCCTCTTCCTAAGTAAAAAATGTGCAAAATTGGTGTAGCAGCACCCTGTTACTAATGTTTTTGAGAAGGGACATGGCAGTCCTCCCCTCCCAAATGTTGCTTTCCCTCAAGCAACCTCAAAGCTGGGTGATCCAATATGTGCTCACCTTCCCAAGTGGCATCCTCATCCGGCAATTACTTCCAGCACACCAAGAACTCCCTGATGGTCCTGCTCCTCAGTCTCCTCTCCCTGCTCTCCATAATGGCCTCTAGTTCCAACACCAAGTGACCTTCATCATCTAGTGGGGATAGAACAACTGCTATAGTCACTTGTTGTCCCAACACCTTCTTAAGGCATGAGACATGAAAAACATTGTGGATCCTATGCCCCTAAGGCATCTCCAACTCATAAGTCACCTCCCCAACTTGTCTAGTCACTCGGTAGGGCCCATAGAAGCGTGTTTGTAGCTTCTCGACCCCCTTTGTTTCACTGTGGACTACCTGTAAGGCTGCAGCCGGAGGTATACCAAGTCCCCCTCCTCAAAGTGTCTCTTTCTCCTGTGTCGATCTACATAGAGTTTCTACTGATTTTGGGTTGTCACCAAATTATCCTTGAGAGCCTTGAGGATATCTTGGCTCTCTTGGACCCAATATTTGGCCTTTGGGGCCCGGTTGTCTCCAAAAACAATATCAGCAAAAGTTAATGCATCATATCCATAAAGGGCACAGAAAGGAGTCATATCGATGGACATGTGGTGCATGGTGTTGTAGAAGTACTCGCCCAGATGCAACCACCGAATCCACGTCTTATGTTGACCGATCATGTAGTTCCTCAGGTAAACCTCCAACCATTGATTAACACTCTTTGTTTGGCCATCTGTCTGAGGGTGATAGCTGGTGCTAAGAGTGAGCTTTGTCCCAACCAACCTGAAGAGTTCCTGCCAAAAGCCTCCCATGAATCTGTTGTCCCTATCACTCACTATGTTCTTGGGGAGCCCATGCCATCTGAAAATCTCCCGGAAGAACAACTCAGCAACTTGTGCAGCCATGTACCTAGTGGGAATGGCGAAGAAGTGGGAAAATTTGGTCAACCTGTCAACCACTATGTATATGCAATCCTTCCCCTACACTATGGGGAGCCCTATGATGAAATCCATCGAAATACTTTCCCATTTCCCCTCCGGGATGGGAAGTGGTTGTAGCAATCCTGCAGGGTGGGTCAGCTCCCCCTTGTTCTGTTGACAAGCCTCACACTCCCATATGTGCTGCAACATGTCCTCCTTGAGGCCCTTCCACATGAATCTCTCTCAGACAACCATATAAGTATTCTGAAACCCCTGGTGCCTAGACAATGGTGAATCATGTGCTGCCTAGAGTACCCTCTCCCTCAACTGCGAGTTGGGAACTAAGTAAATGCACCCCTTGTAATAGATGACCTCATCCATCACACGGTAACTCTCATCTGCATGGGTAGCCTCTAATACCTCGCATACCCTCCTATCCTTGGAGTACTCCACTAACAACTGAGCCTTCCAATCATGGCAGATGCTCATGATAGATAACCCAATTGGTCTTCGAGATAGAGCATCAACCACCACATTGTGCTTTCCCCACACATACTCTATGTTGAAGTCATAGGCATGCACCTTGTTGACCCATCTTTGTTGCCTATCATTGAGGCCCTGTTGCCCCATGAAATGTCGAAGACTGTTGTGGTCAATCTTCACTCTGAACCAGTTTCCCACCAAGTACTAAGGGAACTTGGCTAATGCATGCATAATGGCCAGCATCTCCTTGTCATAAATTGAATATGACAGCTCATGCGGTAGGAGCTTTCGACTCTCGAAAGCAATGGGATGCCCCTCCTGTGACAATACCGCTCCAACTCCTACCCTGGATGCATTATACTCCACCATGAATGGCTTGGAAAAATCTGGAAGTGAAAAAACATGCCAACTTCTCATCACCTCATTGAGGCAATCGAAGGAAATATGTGCTCCATCAGTCCATGCGAAGGCCCCCTTCTTGGTCAAGTCGGTCAAGGGTTTTGCCAGCTGTGAGAACCCCTTAACAAACTTCTTGTAGTAGGTGAAAATACCCAAGAAGCCCCTCAGCGTAGTCACATCTCGGGGTACTAGCCAATCCCAAATGGCCCAAATCTTCTCCTCGTGGACCTTCACCCCATCAGCTCCAATGATATGCCCTAGGTAGAGCATCTCTGTCAACCCAAACTCGCACTTGGAGAGCTTGGCATAAAATTGTTGCTCCTCCAGAATGCGCAATACCTCCTCCAAGTGTTGGAGGTGCTCCTCCCATGTCCAGCTGTAAATCAGAATGTTGTCGAAGAACACTAGCACAAACCTCCTCAACTGTCCCTAGAAGACATGGTTCATGCATGACTAGAAGGTGGTCAGAGCATTGGTCAGCCCAAATGGCATGACCAGAAACTCAAAGTGCCCATAGTGGCACCGAAAAGTAGTCTTAGGGATATCCTGATCCCTCACCCTGATCTGGTGGTACCCTAAATGCAGATCAATCTTAGAGAAGTACTTGGCTCCTCTAAGCTCATCCATCAGCTCATCTATGCGGGGAATAGGGTACCAGTTCTTTAGTGTCTTCCGGTTGAGGGCCCAATAGTCAATGCACATATGAAAGGTTCCATCCTTCTTCTTCACCAACACAACTGAAGAAGCGAAAGGACTCGATCTTAGCCTGATATGGCCCAATGCAAGCAGCGCCTAAATGGCCTAAACTATCTCGTCCTTATAAGCTTTGAGATGCCTATAAGGAGTAGTGATCACTGCCTCCACACCCGACTCCAACTCAATGGTGTGCTCACATCCCCTGTCTGGTGACTACCCTGATGGAATGTCCCCAAACACTACTGCATACCTGTCCAAAAAAGCCTGTATATCTGTTAACGGTGGCTGCACCTGTTCCCCAACCTCTGAGATCCTCAGCTCAACTGCCCATGCAATGTCCCCATGTCGTAAGTCTGCTTCCATCTTGTGGGCCGAAACTGTCTAAGGTGGATAAGACTACATTCCTCTCAAGACTACCAATTTTCCATCTGGCCCCATGAACTCCATCTTTGGTTTCCTCTAGTTTGTCGTGACTCACCCAAGGGAATATATTCACTGGACACCCATCACCACGTGGGTGTTTGCCACATCGACCATAAAGAAATGGTCTGTCATCGAGTAGTTTCCCATGACTACTGTCATGGAGGGCGCATATCTAGTGCACTGGATGGTACGGTAACCCGATACTAGGATAGAGAAGCCCTCGAACTCTGTTGTGGTGAGGCCCCTCTTCTGGACCAACTAGGCATCTAAGAAATTGTGGGTGGCCCAACTGTTGACTAGAACTGACACCCTCTACCCCTGTATGGTGCCTCTAATCCTCAATGTCAAAAATTTAGGATCTTGCATAAAGAAGCAAGAACTTCTCCTACTAGGGAAAGAGATTCCCCTCCCTATGGAGGTGGTGGTGGTGGCCCTCTATCTACTGGACTCTCTCCATTTGTCCCACCACAATCCTGCTCCACCTCATCCTCTTGGTCATTGTCAGAAAATACCTCATTGTAGTGTGCTCTACCTGCAGTGCACCGATGGCCAATTGCCCAAGGCTCTCTGCATGTGAAGCACAACCTCCTCCTCTGAAGTTCCTTCCGTGTATCCTCATCTAACTGCCCCCTCCCCTGTGTGGTCTTCTCTGGTGGGGGTCTAGTCTCATGCCCCTTTTGTGGGAAAGGGGTCCGTGCAAGAAATGGTGCTCTAGTCTTGGGGATGGCCCCCTGTAGATCTTCAGCACACAATATTGCTTCCTACAGCGTGGAGGGTCTGCGTGACTTCACCAGTCCACACAGCGGCTCAAGCAAGCCCTCAATGAAGGTATACACCCTCCTTACCTCAGATAGACCCAGGACCATCACTGACACCCGCAAAAAATCTGAAAAGTACTGCTCTGGGTTGCCTATTTGGCACAGTTGGATCATCTCTCTAAAATAACCCTCTAGATCCCTCTAATCAAATCGCTCCACCACCCTCCTGGTGAAGTCCTCATAAGAAACTATGTGGGCATGCCCTAGGGTGGTCAAGCCATGAAACCACCAATCATGGGCTTCCCCCTCCATGTGCAGCGTGGCCATCTTAATGGCTTCCTGCTCTGTCATCTAGTTGAGTTGGAAGTAGGTGTCCATCTTCTCAACCCAAGCCTTAGTTGTGCACTTGGAAGTGCCATTAAAATTATGGAAATACATCCTCCCTATGGTTCTCTGCAGCTCATAGTTCTGGATCCCTTGTCCTCCATACCCCTTGTTCTTCTCACTCTACTTGAGCATGCAGTAATCTTTGAAGGAGAGGGCTTCTTTAAAGTCTTCATCCATAGAATGTGACTCTCTGAAGTAATATCCCATCTGAGGGGGTTCTTCCTCCCTTGCAGGATCGATTTGTGCCACTGGCGTGAAGGAAGGCAGTGTGGCACGAGTTAGCACACTGACTGAAGGGAATTACACTGCTGGTGAGGGGTGATCGAATGGTTGAGAGGGCCCAGAAGTTTCCCCACACAGAAACCCTGTAGGCATGGTCCTCTCTCTCTTTTGCGACTTAATCTCTTCCAGCATGTCTTTCTATCCCTTGGCTAAGTCATTCAAGGCCCTCAGAAGGTTGTCGAAAGCCATCTCTTCCTTGCTCTTGGGTTCTAACATTTCCTCCTCTTCTGCTGCTACTTTCCCGCTGTCCTCCGTCTCTGGAGTAATCTCTAACTCCCTTTCTCTGCTCCTGCACCTTTGTCTCTGGTAGGTGATGTTATGTTGGTCTCCTTCTCTCATAGGAGATAATCCCCACAGCTGAGCCAAGAACTAGGCTATGATACCACTGTAATGATCCTAAATAGGAATACAAGTGATAACAAGCAAATAATACATGCATTAAATCACAAAAACGAAATATTCAGCAAACACCCATATAAAAGTTGTAAATGGAGAACTTCTGAGCCATTTTATTATATTGTAAGTCAAATACAATAGATGATGGAATGGTGCACCTGGGCTTGTCTCAAAGGACAAGAAGGACCAAACCCAGGTAGGAAAATGGTTGAGCTGAAGGTTGCCCGGCTGCTGCACCAATTTGCACTATGCTGCCCAGAAAATTGTTGCTCTACTTAAGTTCGAATGGCTTGAAGGTGCACTAAAACTACACAGAAAATTATATTCTTTTAACCCTGGACTCCTTGGCCAAAACCCAGAAAAACCTAGAAAGGATTATAGTTGGTTTGGACTTTTGATTTTCGACCCCTTTGGAGCCTCACCTCAGCTCTCGCTGCCAATTTTGACTTGCTGGAAACTGCCTGTAAATCCACCTAAAATCTCCCCCACAATGTTGAGTTCACCTATGCTATCCAATCCCTGGCTTCCCGAATGATCTCTTAGCCCAACTCAACTGCTCCCAAGTACCACGAAAATCTGTTCTGTGGCCTTTACGCTGTCCCTCAACCCCTGCAGTTCGAATTGTTAGAATGCTGGTTCGGCTAGCTAAAATCTTCAAAAAAATGTTTGTCCAATGTTTCTACCTCAACTCCCTAACCTCCCAATAGTCTATGTGATCTTTGTTGGTCCAAAACTCTCTCTGCGTGATTCCTGGCTACCCAGAAATACACACTCCCTTCTCTGCATTGGTTTTTGATGTGTTTCACTACCCCGGAACTCCTCAAAAATCTTGTAGAACAGCCTCCCTAGGGTGGGCACGAATGGTCCCCCAAAGTAGAGGTTGAATCTCCCACATGAGAGACTCATGGCTAAACAGCCTTTAGACTCGCTAAAAAATAGAGTGAATAGATGTTTGTTTGTTTGCAAATGTCAAAGATGAACCAAAATGAGAGTTGATCTCTCCTTATATCTCCATGGGCCTCCTTAACCTCATGTGGGCCCCTCCATCCATCCATTCGATTTCCCTCCAAGCATATTGAATGGATAGTTTGAATTCCCCATGTGGGTAGCCCCAACATTCCACTAGCTGCCAAATAAAGTCAATTTCGCCCCTAAGTCCCTAAGTCAAAGTGTGAGGCCCTATTCCTAAGTTAAAAATGTGCAAAAATGGTGTAGCAGCACCCTGTTACTAATGTTTTTGAGAAGGGACATGACAGTCCTCCAATTTTCTTTGGTTTTTCAACTAACAGATTGCTTGTCATGAGTGTTTCTATGTCTCTAGGTATCACAGGTGTTCATTTGCCTCTCAACAGCACAGGCACATTGGCTTCCAGGAGAACAGATTCAAAGACACTGTTCGGCGATGCATTCGATCAAGTGTCTATGAAATTTCCTATCTATGAAGACGTCAAGTTGTTCATAGACAAGGATATCAAGATGAAATGGTGGTGTTGGCTTAGTGGGTCCTGACCCAGGTTCAGATTTAGTTGTGCCAAACAAATCCCTACACTACTGGCCCTTTCGGCATCAATCCATGGAGTGCGACTGAAGTCTCACCCGAAGTAGTATGGGGGGATGCTGGAACCAAGTTTCCGCACCCAAAGATCAGCGTGATGTCATTTTATGCCCTAAATCCACCTTCGCGCAGATCGATAAGCCTTTATGGCTTATCGATATAACTCCCTTTAATCAGCCTCTAGACCTCTATAAAGGTCTACGACTGTCTTTCACGGACCTTGAACAGACTAATCAGTTACTTACGTGCATCAAAGATTACTCTTAACCCAGCAATTACTCAGATCAGCCTAAGTGTTCGATAACTTTAACATACAACAAGATAATCTTCGTGTAAACAATTAACATCAATTGCGTTCATATAACAATATAAATCGTGTAAAGTCATGCATCAATACATCATTATTTCATAAACCCATCATAACATAAAGCGCATTCATATAAAACATAAGTAAGAGATAACACAGGTATTTCTGCAACAATATTCTTTATTAATATTCAGTTCAGCTTACAGACTCAAGACTTCCCTACGCACTCAGCTACATGGGTCCGCGCACTCAGATGCAGACTCTACTCGAAGCCTCTGTGCACACAGATGTAGATCCTTTCTTCCTACTCTTCTGCGCTAACTCTCTAGACTTCTCCCATAGACAAACTTCATTACTTTCCTTAGACATCCTATGACATGCCTATTTATACAATCGCATGGTCAGCGGACCATGGGTAGATCCTCAAAAAGCCAAATCAACTTACATAAAGAAGGGTAAAACCCTTTATGATTCTTTAACTAACTACATACTCCACGACCACGACTTGCAGAGACTTTACATCTTTATACAACAAAACTTGGGCTCTTTGTTAGGGTCCCACCCTAACCCCCTTATTTATGTAATGGGATCGAGTCATAGTCAAGAGTCAATAAAGCCCATATTAATAATTGTAAGTGGTTAACCCGCAATTAATGACGGGACCACAGTTAGTTGCAAATGGGCCGTAGTATTAGATAGATGGTATTAATAAAACCCATGGTATTGATCTGTGGTATTGCATGTATGAGTCATATATAAAGGATAGAGACTCCCTGCGAGGAGCATCGTGTCTTATTTTGTATCGAGCTCTGCTCTATTGTAGGTTTCCCCCTCGAAGAGGCCAGTGAACATTGCTTTCTAAATAATAAAATATTTGTTGTTGTCTCTCACTATTCTATGTTATGGGTATCTTTCTTCGCATATTCTGTATTTAGGTATCTTTTTGCAGGTTAAGAGCATAACAAGTGGTATCAGAGCACTTTCCAGGGCCAGTGGGATCTCCATTTCTTAGCAAAAAAAAATTTGGCTAGAGACATGTTCCGGCGTCTTTAAACCACGGGATCTGTCGTTGAGCGCATAAACCTACGGATTTGGGGAGGCATGCACGCAGGAAATACAAGAGGTGGTCACGCTTGTTGGACTCCCTTGTAACCCCTGTGGGTACCCCTTTGAGTAGTAGCGCATTAGACAGAACCGCGTATGGACTGTCCTCCAAGTACCTTCTGGGTATATCGGAAGCCCCTTAGCTCCTCTGCAACCTCGCCATAGATAAACCGTCGGCCGTCTTGCTGCTACAGTACACCGAGAACAGCACTCGGAGAGATTACTCGCCCGTACGATAAGGTAGTCGGGTTGTACGGCTAAGGGTATGGTTGATCCTCCTTAGTTAGAGCCCTGAAACATTGCGTCGAGTACTACTGTCAGACCCTTATGTATATTGCGATCTGTAGCACCTAACACTCCTCGAGACCATAGTTCCCTTTTCTATCTGGGAATCACACGTCATCTCTACCAGATCAGCGCGCAAAGAGGTGCAGCAGCAGCAGACATCAGTCCCGTAATTCCAGACCAGCCATTCCGATCTATTAGATCCATCAGATCCGTAGCAGCAGTCTGTTCCACCGCCCAGAGATATTCGATCCGCCACCCTAACCCCCTTATTTATGTAACGGGATCGAGTCATAGTCAAGATTCAATAAAGCCCATATTAATAATTGTAAGTGGTTAACCTGCAATTAATGACGGGACCACAGTTAGTTGCAAATGGGCCGTAGTATTAGATAGATGGTATTAATAAAACCCATGGTATTGATCCGTGGTATTGCATGTATGAGTCATATATAAAGGATAGAGACTCCCTACGAGGAGCATCGCGTCTTATTTTGTATCGAGCTCTGCTCTATTGGAGGTTGCCCCCTCGAAGAGGCCAGTGAACATTGCTTTCTGAATAATAAAATATTTGCTGTTGTCTCTCACTATTCTATGTTCTGGGTATCTTTCTTTGCATATTCTGTATTTGGGTATATTTTTGCAGGTTAAGAGCATAACACTCTTGCCCCAAAACTTGGGCTTTTTCCCCAAAATTGACCTCAGGGGACCCCATCCCAACAGGCCCCCAACACAAAGATCGTGACTCGCCCTCGAGTCACTCAGTTGGCGCGGAGATCTTACTGCGAAGATCCCTCAGCTCCACTTGTGCAACTGCTACCTCAGTCGTGCTCTGCATGGTTGCCTGCTTGATCTGTTCCACCAGCGGCTCTGTGGTTGGTCCTGCATTATCTTGCTTGATTTTCTGCTGCGTACTCTGCAAGTTCGCCAATTTCTCCTGAATATTGGCAGAGACTATGTAGGCCTCATCCAACCAAGGCCCTAATCTGGCCTTAAGAACAACCTCTTTCTTCTGCGTTGCTTCCACCTGTGTAAGAAACTACTTCGCCTCCTGCAGCTTAGCAAGCCATTGTGATGTAGCAACGGTGCACGTTGTCACCCTCACTTCATCATGTTGTTGTTGGAGCTCGCAAACTTCTATATTCAAGACCTGCAGGGTGGGATCTTCCTGCAGGCTCGTGACTACCACCATCGCTAGCTTAAATAGCGCGGTGAAGTCCACCACCACGGCATCCACCATTGCAACTCCATCTTTTATAGTGGCTTCACACTGTCCCCTTACTTCTAGCAGGGTTGAAGGTTGGGACTTGAGCTCCAGTTCTGTTATCTTCAGGTTTAGCTCAAACAGGAGTCTAGCCACCTATGCCTTTGCATCACGCACGCCCGTAACAAGTTTTCTGATCTTTGCCTCCAACGGTGCATCCTCCGGGATATGCAGTTCCGATACCGTTCTACATGCTTCTGCGACTGTGACCGCTAGTTGGGTGCTCTACGCCTGGATTGTCTCCTTGGCCTTTAACGCCTCTATCTTCTCAATGAACATTTGTTCGTTGTTCACCCGATACTCACTAATGAGGTCGAGTGTGAAATGCTCCTGAGCTCTAAGCTCTGCTGTCACACCTTCCTGCAGCGTGTGAAGGTACTCATTAGGGAGCGCGGCTAGGTTGAGGCCAATATTCTTCAAAGAACTCACAATGGCCTTGTTATCAGTCGCCTCCGCGCTCAAGGCTCCATCTGGCAATGCGACTACCTGGAAATCCAGTGATTGAACCATCTCTACTGCCTAAGTGCACCCCAATGCCAAACTTGTTGATGCAGCGCTGATCTGCCCTGCACCTACCTAGATCCTACTTATCTGAATCTGCAGTTCACGCAGATTCTTCAAGATGGTACTTAGCACTTGCTGGTGTTGTTGTTCGAACTGTTGGAACAATTCTGTTGCGGTATCATGCACCTTGTCGCCTATTTCATCCAGTTCGTCGTCTGTCAAAGTAATCAAATCTAGCAATGACTTTATCACTTTTGATTTCTTTCGCAACCCTTCCTTTCCTTGTTCCCTATACCTTTTGATTCGAAAGGGAGTGCTCTGCTCCTCCTGACCACCGTCGCCCTGCTCTGACTACTCCTCCTCCTCTGTTTGGGGCGAAGGAGACTTACCACTGTGCTCAGAGCCGCGCTCTTCTTGTTCGGCCTGCTGCTTTGCGGCACACTCCACTTCCACCCGAGCCTTCTCCTCGGCCTCTTTTCTCTGCTTCTCAACCAACTACTGGACCTTCTGCTTTGCTGCTTCCTTCTTCTTCTTTTTTGCAGATTTACTAGTGCTTGTAGCCAGATGGGACGGAGTGTGCCAATCTATCGGCCAGCACTTGATGACCTCCTGAATAGCATCTTCTGTAGCAAGGTAAGGTAGGTCAAACCATTTTTGTTGCGGATCCTTCCGCGCCCAGATGTATATGCGGTGGAAGTCAACTTTGAACTCTGCGTACTCTGAAAGTTGCTCAAACACGGTTGGTGACAACCGTGGCTTCTGGTTGATGGCCATGTGAATGCTTGCCTCCATCAGCACCCAGAAGAATTTGGTCTCTGTGATGTGCGCAGTGTCCTTTGTTGCCCATAGGGATGCAAATTGTGCAGCCTCTAGAAAATCCTTATCCAATGGAGGAAACTAACTGTCCTCCGACAGATCCCAAGTGACGAGCACAATGGAGAGAAACAACCACAAATAGTGGAATGTTTTACTCTCGTTCTGCTTGTCCTTCTTAGCTTTGGGCACTTCTCTCACTGGTGTGGGCTTCAGCCTAAGTGATCTTAGCGTCGTAGGCACAACAATTGGAGCCTCCCTGCTCATTAGCTCTGAAGAAACTCCCTCATAGGCAAAAACCCCAACAACAGAACCATTTGTTGGCTTAGTGGGTCCTAACCCAGGTTCAGAGTTAGTTGCGCCAAACAAATCCCTACACTACTGGCCCATTCGGCATCAATCCGTGGAGCGTGACCTGAAGTCTCACCTGAAGCAGTATGGGGGATGTTGGAACCAAGTTTTCGCACCCAGAGATCAGCGTGATGTCATTTTATGCCCTAAATCTGCCTTCACTCAGATCGATAAGCCTTTATAGATTATCGATATTAACCGAAGGTCTACGACTGTCTTTCGCGGACCTTGAACAGACTAATCAGTTACTTACACACATCAGAGATTACTCTTAACCAAACAATTACTCAAATCAACCTAAGTGTTCGATAACTTTAACATACAACAAGATAATCTTCACGTAAACAATTAACATCAATTGTGTTCATATAACAATATAAATCGTGTAAAGTCGCGCATCAATACATCATTATTTCATAAACCCATCATAACATAAATCACATTCATATAAAACAGAAGTAAGAGATAACACGGGTATTTATGCAACAATCTTCTTTATTAATATTCAGTTCAGCTTACAGACTCAAGACTTCCCTACGCACTCAGTTGTAGGGGTCTGCGCACTCAGTTGCAGACTCTACTCTAGGCCTCTGCACACACAGCTACAAAGCCTTTCTTCCTACTCTTCTGTGCTAACTCTCTAGACTTCTCCCATAGACAAACTTCATTACTTTCCTTAGACATCCTAAGGCACACCTATTTATACAATCCCATGGTCCGCGGACCATGGGTAGATCCTCAAAAAGCCGACTCAACTTACATAAAGAAGGGTAAAACCCTTTATGATTCTTTAACTAACTACACGCTCCACGACCACAACTTGCGGAGACTTTACATCTTTATACAAAAAAACTTGGGCTCTTGCCCCAAAATTGACCCTAGGGGACCCCATCCCAATAGGCAGCGAGCAACACCATCAACAGTTGCAGAAGGTAGCAAACCTCCACGTGACAAAGGCAAGAGGAAGGTTGTTGAGAGCCTAGAGGTGGAGCAAAGTTGCAAGTTCAAGCAGATCCACTTGTGATGAAAGCAGCTTTGGAGATTGAGGCTATGAGGTGATAGCAAGACAGGAGGATCGCGCGAAGGCATAGAGAGAAACAGAGAAGGAGTTGCAGGTGTTGAAGTGGAAACTCAAGGAAGAATGGGAGCTGAACAGAAGATAGAAGGAGTTGCAGCAGGAGGCACAACATGCACAGATTGATGAAACTGTGCCCATACAGGTTATGGATCCATCCAGCAGCTGGCATGGAGCAAACAGGGTGAACAGTGCTATCGATCGCATGCAAAGGTGTTCAGGAGCATGGATGTCATTATGCGTAGGCTTATGATCCCACCCATTGGCACACTCACCAAGGCGAAGACAAGAAGCAAATCCGACTGGAGCTGAACATGTATTTCGATAAGTTGATGTGCATGGCCACTAGCACACACTTGGAGATCAACACAAACACTATGCATCAGTATGTTGCTAGCCCAATTGCACTCAAGACGATGATGTGCATGTTATCAGACGAGTTGGACAGAGGATCCATATCAGTGTACCTGGATGCAACAGGGGCAAGAGTTCGCTTTCAGCAGGATGTCACCTTTGAGTGCGCAGACACCATCACGGACGACCAAGCTTGGCATCAGTTCACCATCGTTGATCATCACGAGGATGTCGAAGAGTTGGTCTTCCCACCACTGTCTGAGTCTTAGTGATAGCTTGCATGGCTTGCTCGAGCCTATTTTGTCTCACATGGGTACATGTGTAAATTGTAATGTAACATCTTGTAAAACTAAAAGACCAAGTGTCGGTAGTTGAATTGTAACAATCATGTAGTAGGTGAAGAGTCACAAAGGGGAATGTCAAGGGTCACCCGACCCTTTGCTATATGTATAACCTCATATCTCATTGTAAAGGTTTTTGGTCAGTCAAGCTTCCGATAGGAGTATCTTAGAGATAGCTTGGAGAGTATTGTAACAAGCCTTGGCTTCTCCACAGTGCAGAGCTAGTACATCTCTTTGGAGGAGCAGGCGGCAGTGACTGTAATGTTCCGCTACCAGGACTAGTGGTTGGTCATGGTTGTATTGTATGATTGGAACTTTCACTTTTAATATAACATAGCCAACATGTTTCATGCATATGTTGTTATTGTATTTCAACTATCTTGGTTACTCTAATGATATATGTATATGTTTTCTTATGCACGCATGTATGGTCTCTTTCTCTATAAGTATGTATGAATATTACTGAGATGTGTTGTTGATTTAACCATCACTTTGGATTGTTAGCTTACCTACTTTCCAGTTTGTGATGCATATTCGCTTGTGTGTTCCCTTCCAAGCCGCGTGATTCCACAGGTTTCCAAGGGGCGCACTCACCTCACTTTCCGTGTGTTAGAACCGTTCATGCACCTTCCTTGGCTTGTTGCGCATATCACACCCTTACTACCAACAAGGACATTTGACTTGCCTCTACGCGCAACCGCGGTCAAGGAAATACTATATGACCCACTGTTGGGACTCCTACACCAAACGGTCTGAGGTCTAGTTGGGACTTCTTGCCCAAGAAATCCCCTCACATGTTGGCGGGTCTAGCACCGTCAACATTTTGGCGCTAGAAGGAGGGCCAAATGACAAGATGTGTCCTCTCATCCTATTTTGAATCTTCGCACATCTATCATGGATTCTATCACACTCATCCCTCCGCGATTTTTTTCGCATGGTGAACCTCTCAACATCACGAGGGAGTTTTTTGATCTCTTGCCCAAATTCACGTATGATGGTGAAGGCGAAGTGGCCTATCCTGTGCACTTACAAGACTTCTTTGCAATTCTTAAGAAAGCAGATGAATTCTCTAATGAAGAGGCCAGTTTGTTGCTTTCATACACACTTCGCAAATCCCCACTATGATGGTGCTGGAGTCTGCCTCCTAGCAGCGTGCACTCACTTGAGCAGTTATGTGATATCATTGAATCTACTTTCCATAATTTTGATCCAGAACCTCTTGACCAAAAACTGTTTAAACAACGGAAGAACCTGCAAGAATCACCTATGGAATTTTGGGACCGCTTCCGTGTATTGTAGTTTCAAGCTCCGAAAAGTCATATGAAATTCGAGTATCTCATGGACAAATTTGAATACTGTCTTACCAAATTTGTCAATCCTAAGAAGAAGTTCAAGCCCAAGCCTCGTTCAGCATACTTCGGTGATGGAGCTGCGCAATCATAGACAGACACAGTCACTGTCACAAGTGATTGTCCGTCGTCCCCTCATCAAACAGCTCCACTGCAGAGTGATGTGGGAGAACAGGCACACACATCCATTCAATTGTCACATCCTCCCAACATCACTTCTCTCATTGTCGCACAAATTGGGTTGTGAATCCCATGGGTTGTCACATGTATTTTGTACCTCAAACTTCATCTCCGTACTCTAATGATCCTCCAGATTGCATTATCTTGTGTTCTTCCATTCCGGACTCTACACTTGTTGTGAACAAGGATCAAGCTATCGACGGAGTTGGTGTTGCACAACCAACCTGCGTTGTCATTCATGAAGAGTATGACTGGGAACTTGAGCATCAATCCTTGGCAAAGGATGAATCCCTTCTATCCGAGCCTCCTCCATGTTTTCCTAACATCTTTGGTGATTCTGTCATCCCTGATTTCGCATGTGTATCTCCGTCTACAGATGCACCCATTGTTGATCATTCGCAGAACACACCGGATGTTAGTCCATCATCTGAAAATGGAGAGGACAAATCATTCATTGAACATCCACTTGATTCTTCATATGTCTTTTATGGGAACGCAGAGGGTGAACATTCTTGCTTCTCATATACCCCTTTGTGTGATTCATCAAATCATGAGGATGCCGACAAACATCCTAAATTTTCTGATCTTGGTTGTTGTGATCTCTCTACTTCTTCATCCGATCACGATGTTGATTCAATATTTGTTAACCTATCTAAGACACCAGTCTATGATGATCTATCTGTCGACAAAGTTGAAACCCCGCAGAATGTTGAGGCACTTCAGCCCGAGTTGATGGTTATGTCAGGCCCTCGCTGTCCTGAGGTTGGTTTCACTTTCGATCAGGAAATTGTTGAAACACCCAAGGCTCCTCATCACTCATTTGTATGCATTAAAGATAAATCTCACACACGATCATGCTTCCTCCACTCGAACTACACGATCCCATCACTCATGCATTAGAGGAATCTTACATAGCAAGCACATGTGCACGATGCAAGTTGTCTTTGTTCCTTTCATTTGCTTGCACGTCACTGTCAAGAGTATGCATGTGTTTAACAGATGCACTCAGTGTCACACAACATCATGGTAAGTCCATGGATTGCATGTCATGCGCTTGCACTCACTTATGTTCTGTGGATGCATTTAAACTCGGAGTGTGTTTGTCTTCATTGTTATATCTTTCTTGTTTGCTGGTACGCATAGCTGTGTTATTCGTGAACCATACCTTCACCAACATGGGTCGACCAATGCGTCAGTGCCTGCAATGGAAGTATCACTTCACGTGAGCAGACCCATGCACTGTTAGCTTAGGAGTATCAGTAGTGATTGCTTTTGGTTTGTTTGCTTGCATGCATGTTTGCTTCTTACTTTTCATGTTTGTTTGTTTGCCTGCTTGTTTTCTTACTCACTTTGCTTACGCATTTTCTTCTTCTTTTGCTTTGTTTTTTCGTTTGTTTACTTGTTTACGTCCGTAGATTAGTTTCACATGAAACTGTGTGCGACTCTTGAAACAAGCTAGGTAAAGTACAAGAGGACTAGTGCAATTATCAATACTTGGTTATTTGTCGTCCTGCATCTACATGGAGAACTTGTTGTCTTCAGTCCATGATACATCAATGGAAAATACGTACTGTTCGAAGTGAACCTTGGTGAAAACACAATGCTTGCACGCTGACTAGTGTCACCTACTCTAGTCGATTGTTTTTGGGTTAATCCTTGTCAGCGCAATCAAGTAGAGTAAGGTGAGGTGGAAAACCTTAAAAATCACGTCAGAGGTATGTATAAACTACTTATCTAAAGGAACAACCTCTTCTGCTCTCAATAAGCCAAGATCCCTCTTCCGCCTCTGAAATAAATAAGTGCTATGCACAGTTACGAAAATGAAAAATGAAAAATGAAAATGGAAAAGATTTCAAAAGAATGAAAAATGAATAACGCGAAAGAAGAGAAAGGATTCCCGCACAGAGAGGTGATGCAAGTAACTCCGTCGGGGTACTGACTAGGCTCGCTAGCAGCGGAGCGATGCTTATGTTCCTGCGTGACTCCGTCGGGGTACTGTCCAGGCCTGCTGGCAGCGGAGCAACACTAGAGATGAAACTAAAACTCTGACGATCATATGGCTTGTGCACCAATATACCCCTCATCCCAATCGAAACAAATGTGTTGGCTTGGATTGGAATGTGTGTCGACCGACCAAGAGCTTGGCAGATGCTACATCTTACAATCAAGCAAGTGTGGAAACCAAGACGAACAGAGAACTGAACAATACTTCCGGAGGTGTTAGACTTGCTTTTCACGAAAAAGGTCCATTCAGAGAGCTGGAGTTCTACCAGTGTGTCGCCAAGTGTTGTAGCGGCTACAACCACCCTCCAAAATTTTTCCTTAGCTTCGTTTTGGAGCCTCCCTACCAACCATCCTTAGCAACATGTCTTGCACTGTCAAGTACACAAGCTTCAGTTGAGTTTCAGTGGCCTATCGGCCTGTGCATGTCAATTTGTTTGCCTCCCTCCCGCAGGCCGGCATTCCGAACTTAGACTATTTGCTGGCTAAGAGACTCCCCAGAAAATTGCACAATTCTGGAGGGGAATCAACCATCCCTCCAGAAATTGCGCAATTCTAGAGGGGAACCAACCTTCCCTCCAGAAATTATGCAAATAAGTTGGGCAGCCTGTTGGGCTCTAGAATTGAGCAGAATAGTCAGGCAGTCCTCTTTCAAAAAACTGCGCAATCTGACCCTGCACTGGGCCTCAGCCCAGAAATTGCGCAATTCTAGGAGGCAGTGACTAGCTCAGCCAAGAAATTGTGCAATTCTAGGAGATAGTCACCTGCTGACCCCAGAAATTGTGCAATCCCTCAGGGACAACTAGCTTGGCTCAGCTGAGAAACTGCACAAATTTTCATCCCAGGCTCACAGACCAATGCATGTGCCTCTAGGTTGACCAGTTCCCTCCGGGACTGAGCAAAACTGATTTTCATGCATGAGTTGCTTTTCCCGAAATAGCAAAAGGTAGCATGCAAAGGCATCCCTAGATCTGAGGGATATATTTTTAGCAGTTGGAGGTTACATGCATAGATCATTTTAGAAACATCCTGCCAAGTGTCGCTTTTTCCTAGATTTGTGGCATGTGCGTCATAACCTCGATCTTATCAAATCTTATGAACCGGATGTTGCAGAGTTCATTCCTCACATCAATCTTGCAGATCTAACATCCCACATCACATCCAGGAGTCTTCGGCACTTTTAGCTTAGTTGTTTCGGGGTAAGTCTGCTTCTCATGTCTTGCGCTACATTTTTGTCGCTTTTTGTGTTTCGATTTATGTAAGTGTTGTCTTCTTGATTTCAATGAGCGCTTGCTGTTGTTTTGATGTGTGTTAGCTTGTAGAAGCGCCATTTCATTTTTCGTTTGCATCTCACTGCAGTCGCATGCATGACATTGTTTTTTCACCAACGGTCGCCGTTGCAGCGACAGATTGTTTTTTCACCAACGGTCGCCGTTGCAGCGACCCACTTCACACACATGCATGTTTTCCCATTCTCTGAATCCTACACTTACTGTTTGCATGCATGATCATTCACTCTTGTTACTCAGTATCACTATGAATTCAGACTTCTCATCTTTTCAGTCGCTCGTTGGTGGGTTTGGGTTGCCTTAGTCAGGACCTTGCCTTGCCCGTCTAGCATTGCACATTTCTAGAAGTAAAGGCTCTGCCTTCCTTCCAGAAATTGTGCAAGTCTAGCCTAACACTGACCTCCAGGCTTTTATTGCGCAATTCTGGGAGATAGTGCCTTGCTGGCCCTAGAAACTGTGCAATGCAGTTTGTTGGTTTGCATGTCACTACTGAATGAAATTGCGCATTGCGCAATCTCAGTCCTTAGTAGGCCAGGATGGACTGTGCATTGCACAGTTCCAACAGTCAGTCAGCTTCCTGACAGCCCGGAATGTTCCTTGCATAGTTTTGGAAGTCAGTCTCCCAGCCTCCTGGTGAAAATTGCACAATCTTCAAAGACAGTCACACAGGTATGTTGCATGTCAGTCCTCCAGTTTGCTTTGGTTTTCAACTGACATATCTCTTACCGTGAGTGTTTCTATGTCTATAGGTATCACAGGTGTTCATCTACCTCTTAGTAGCATAGGTACATTGGCTTCCAGGAGAGCAGAGTCAAAGACACTGTTGAGAGCGCAACTGGGGGTGCAGTCAGTCAAGTGTCTATGAACTTTCCTATCTATAAAGACATCAAGTTGTTCATAGACAAGGATATCAAGATGAAATGGCAACGACACCACATTGAGCAGCACCATCAGTAGCAGCAGAAGGTAGCATACCTGTGCACGGCAAAGGCAAGAGGAAGGTTATTGATAGCCCAGAGGTGGAGCAAAGTTGCAAGTTCAAGCATATCCACTTGTGATGAAAGAAACTTTGGAGATTGAGGCTATCAGGTGATGGCGCGACAAGAGGATCGCACAAAGGCAAAGAGAGAAATAGAGAAGGAGTTGCAGGTGTTAAAGTGGAAACTCAAGGAAGAACAGGAGCTCAACAGATGAGAGAAGGAGTTGCAGCAAAAAACATGTATAGCTGGGGGCGCAACATGCACAGACTGATGAAATTGCGTCCATACAGGTTATGGACCCATCCAACAGCCGGCATGGAGCAGACAGGTTGAGTAGTGTTGTCAATCACATGCAAGGGTGTTCAGAAGCATGGATGTCATTATGCGCACACATGCGATCCCACCCATTGACACACTCACCAAGGCGAAGACAAGAAGCAAGTCTGACTGGAGCTGAACATGTATTTCGACAAGTTGATGCACATAGTCACCAACACACACTTGGAGATCAGCACAGACACTATGCATCAGTATGTTGCTAGTCCAGCTGCACTCAAGACGATGATGTGCATGTTATCAGACGAGTTGGACAGAGGAGCCATATCAGTGTACCCGGATGCAACAGAGGCAAGAGTTCGCTTTCAGCATGATGTCATCTTTGAGCGCGTAGACACCATCACAGATGACCAAGATTGGCATCAGCTCACCACCATCGATCATCGAGAGGATTTTGAAGAGTTGGTCTTCCCACCACTGTCTGAGTCTTAGTGATAGCTTGCATGGCTTGCTCAAGCCTATTTTGTCTCACATGGGTACATGTGCATATTGTAGTGTAACATCTTGTAAAAGTGAAAGACCAAGTGTTGGTAGTTGAATGTAACAATCATGTAGCAGGTGAAGGGTCATGAGGGTAGGTGAAGAGTCACAAAGCGGAATGTCAAGGGTCACCCCAACCTTTGCTATATATAGAACCTCATAACTCGTTGTAAGGGCTTTTCGTCAGTCAAGCTTCCTATAGGAGTATCTTAGAGATAGCTTGGAGAGTATTGCAACAGGCCTTGGCTTCTCCCCAGTGCAGAGCTAGTACATCTCTTTAGAGGAGCAGGTGGCAGTGACTGTAATGTTCCGCTACCAGGACTATTGGTTGGTTATGGTTGTATTGTATGATTGGAACTTTCACTTTTAATATAATAGAGCCAACATGTTTCATGCATATGTTGTTGTTTTATTTCAGCTATCTTGGTTACTCTAATGATATATGTATTTGTTTTCTTACGCATGCATGTATGGTCTCTTTCTCTATAAGTATGCATGAATATTATTGAGATGTGTTGTTGATTTAACCATCACTTTGGATTGTTAGCTTACTTGCTTTCAAGTTTGTGATGTATATTTGCTCATGTGTTCCCTTCCAAGTTGCGTGATTCCACAGGTTTCCAAGGGGCGCACTCACCTCACTTTTTGTGTGTTAGAACCACTAATGCACCTTCTTTGGCTTGTTGCGCATGTCACACCCTTTCTGCCAACAAGGACATCTTACTTGCCTCTGCGCGCAACTGCGGTCAAGGCGATACCGTACGACCCACTGATGGGACTCCTGCACCAAACAATCTAAGGTGTAGTTGGGACTTCTTACTGGGGAGATCCCCTGACATGTTGGCGGGTCCAACACCGTATATATGCCAAGAAGGATTGGGGAAAATTCACATCAAGTATATATGCCAAGAAGGAAGCTACCCCACTAAGTGAACTTTGGTCTCTATGTAAAATTGAGAAGACTAGACTCAAAGCCAAAGATGATGTAGGATCAAAGGAGAAATCATTTGCTACTATGGCCAAAAGAAAGGGAAAATTTGGCAAGTTTGGTCCATGGAGAACAAGAAACAGAGATATTTCCAAAGTCCAATGCTTTGGCTGTCAAGAATATGGACACTACAAAAGGGGTTACCCCAATTTTAAGAAGGACAAAAACAAGAGGAAAAGAGAAGAAGCTCACATTACTCAAGAAGTGAAAGAAGAAGAAAAAGGAGGACCCTCCAGATCTCTACTACGACTAAGTCAACTTCTTTACATAAGTCTTCTTTCAATGTATTTGGTATCATAGGAGCATGTAGAAATAGGATAGAATGCATGTCTTAACAGCAATGACATCTTCTAGAATATAGGAGCATAGTGTAGAAATAGCACAAGATATTCATGTAGGAAGGATGTAGCTATTGAATGACCTCATCCATGATGAAACAAAATGATCATGATCAAATCTTAGAAAGCCTCTATCATCAACAAAGAAGAAACATTTGCAGGATGAGGGTCACAAAGATCCTCTGGTAGAATCTTCAATAGAAGTTTCATAACTTTCAAAATAGCAGATGTCTCAATAGGAGTTCCATTCATGGGATTCAAGAAATGATGATATACAGGCAAGAAAAGATGAAGCAGAGCAAAAGAAATTGAGGCAATCTCAATCTAGAAGGACTAACAAAGGAAGTTGAGATGATCAAAAGAAGAACTAAGATGAGGTATGCATCTGTGTTTTCAATTAAGTCATGTCATCATATGTATTGTTGAATCATGAGAGATGGCTCTAAAACATGATAAATAATAGAAAAATCTCTTTCAATAATAATATGCTCAAAGGCATAATTTACACACCAAAAAGGTCAACATGAAGAAATGCCTTCATAAGGAGTATGAGGTGGTTTACTGAAGAATCTATGAAGAATCATATGAAGAAAGAGATCAAAGATGAAAAGACACCATGGTCACTAGGAATCATTATCTGACGGATTCGTTGAAGACACCTCCCTAAAGAAGGCATAAGAACTCTAACAAAGAAAGAAAAATATCAAAGGACCCTTGACACTTAGAAAGGCCTTGGAGATATGAAGACATGGGTTACTGATTCAAGTCAACAAGATGTCATGATGAAAAGCCATCTAGAAAAATACTACTTAATTTTTGAAGTAATATTAGGGATGAAGTCATGAAGGGCTACTAGAACGAAGTATTGAAAGTGAAAGCACAACTAAACATTCATATGATGAGCATTCCGAAAATGAAGCATGATGACAAAGGAGTAGCTATATGACGAAAGATCCATACATGTATCAAGAAGGCCACTTTCCACAAAGGAAGGAATGACATGACAAAGAAGGAAAGTGATTGATGGTTGATGCCCTACAAAGAAGAAGTTCAACAAAGTTTCATGACATCAAGGAAAGAAGGAGATCAAGCAGCTGAATGACCCATGAAGAATAAGTTGTTGATGTATGGAAAATTCCCTAGATAAGAGGGAGTTCTAACAAGTTCCTGATTACAAAGGAACTTGGACAAGTCCCTGGCCAGAGGGAGCTTGGGCATATCTTCCCTAGTTAATAGGGAGAGATAGACACAACATTCTTGTCTTCCCTTCAGAAGAAAGAATGGAAGATTGAGTAATCATTTGGCATCTGATGCTCTTTAAGGATGTGTAGGCCATCAAAGATAAGAGTAGGTAAGAGGACCGATATTCTTTGAGGGCTTGGAACCCAAGATGAGAATAGTCCTAGAAGGTCATACTCAGTGAACACCTGGGTGGGTATGTACCTTGAGAGACAATGATGAAGGTGTATATAATCATTGGTCTCACCAACATTGTGCTCTGATCTAATAAGAGATAGATTTATCAGTCAAGGCCTTATTGTGGAAACAATGTTGGTTACTATGATGCTATAATAGATGGATTGCCAATTTGGTTTCTCTTATGTGAATTCTTCATGTTGAAAATGGCCAAACACCTTGTAATGATTTATGAATACCTCCCTAGTTAAGAGGGAGTGTTGAAGAATGTGTAACTAGGTTCGGTCTTCATAAATGTAATTTTGATCTTTGTATTTATAAAAGAAAAGAAATATTATTTTTGTTATTTATATCAATGAGTTTCTTGATCATTGTATAGGTCTAGCACGTGTCAAAGTGATATAGGGAAGTCAAAGAGTCAAAACAAACGTTGAAGACTCTTAAGGGCATATTGCACCATGTATATTTATGTATTAGAGTCAAAGAAATACCTCCAAGCAAAGTCAACAAGTCTCCTCTTTGCAACGACATCACTAAATGAAGAAATCTGAAGCATAAATGACAAGTCAACCTCATGTCAACAATTCCGCCTAAAGAAGCAACAAACCACTATATATAAGGGTTTTCCCACTCCTCCAAAGCAACGAATATCACCTCTGAAATCAGCGAGAAGAAAGGACAAGTATAGGGTGGAAAAGGGACGAAGAAGGGAGCCTCTAGTGCAACAAAGAAGGAAGGAAGAACACTGATCCTTAGAGGATTGTTCTTAGGACAACTACAGTCACACGTGCGAAGAAAAGAGGCTCTCTCTGTTGTCATAACAAACCTCTATCACAGTCATACATATCTCGTTGGTTGAGCTAGAAAAGTAGGCCTATAAGGCCTCTCACTCAAGCGAAGGAGGAAAGAGACCTCTAGCATAAGTATATTGAAGGAATCCTCTCACACGTGAAAGAAACTAGGGCTTCACTGTTGTCATATAAAACTTACAACTATATCTCAAGAAAGAGATTAATTAGAGAAGGGATAAGGTTCTCCTCATAAGTAAAGAAGTCTACTAAGAATTAAAGAAGAATATCTCTTCTAGAACAAGCATAACTAGGACTCTTATCAGTTGCCGGAACAAGGAAAATGGAGTGTCGGAAGAAGGAGAACGAAGTGCCAGAATAAGGATGATGAAGTGCCGGAAGAAGGAGGACGAAGTGCTGGAAGAAGAATTAAAAAGACTTTAATTGTGCTTGGAGGATATTATTTTCAAGGGTCTAGGGTTTGGCATTTATCAATAGAAGCTTCAATAAGAGAAATTTCAAGAAGGGGTTTCCTCTCTAAGAGAGGGATGTTTTTCCCTTGCATAGAACCAACATCTTGTGTTCTTGTCTCTTGTTTTTTTGGTAACAGTTTGATGAAGTAAGAAGAACATACACTAATAATAAGAAGAAGATCAAGTTAACAAGAAAAGTAAAAGTGCTTCACAAATTGTTGTCATTGCTAGAAAAATCCTACCATATCTAAGATGCCCTAGATTCTTCAACACCATGCAATCAAAAGACTTACATGTCTGTGTTTCACATCTGCCCAAGGAGATTGCGTCTTGAGTTAATGTGTATGTATGCATGAATATGGATTTATGAATTTAAAGCTATAATGAGATTGTTATGATGAAGACCAAATTCACTTAAATGTCTTGATTTTTCAAGTGTTTGCACTATAAACCTGCAGAGAAAAGTGGAGGAGCTTGGGGAATGTTTCCTAGGAATTTCCTTGAATTTTCTAGGAACATATTAAAACCCACACAAATGTTTAAATGCATAGCATATATACTTACATTTTTTTTAATTCCTTTTTTAGGACCTTTCACCACCAACTCTAACCCACCTGCCACATCACCAAGAGGATTTAGCATTCACATTTTCACACAAAAAGGAAAAAAGAATTATTGTGTCATTTACATGCACAGTAGTAGAATGTTTGGTTATTTCAGATTGCATGCCTAGGACAGTAGGATTACACACATGTTAACTTAGTATTCTTTTGAAGCAAAGCCTCTTAGCAGTTCGTTAGATGAATGGTTTGTTTGAGCATTTGATTTTAGTCTTTCCTTACAATAGTAGACAAGATTTCAGTTAGTGCAAATTTCCCCTTTCCTCATTGGTAATCAAGCTCCTTTTGAATCAATAGAAGGCTAGTTTGAGAACCCATAGTGGTCTATTGCCAGCTTAGTAGTGACAAAGAGTGGACCCACCGCATCTGCTTGTGTATACAGCACTGTCACCTCCAAGTTTGTATGAAGGCCGGGTTGATAAATTAAAGTTGGTAGCCCCAGTTGTTGTAGCATTCTTGCTGCAATACTGGTGCTCATCACTTTTTGGCGTCGTTTCCATTCATTTGGTTATTTCAATTTTGCAATTAGTCTCAAAGCTTGAAAAAAAAAACTCAAAACAAAGAAAAAATACTTCTTTCATGCCTCGTAGGAATAGGGATAAGTTAGGAAAATTTCTACCAAATACCCCCACCACTTCAAACATCCAACCTTCCCTCTTCTTCGGTGGCTGTGAATTGGAGGACCCCTTAGGCGAACAACCAGAGATTTTTGAAGAGCCTACAGGGGGAGAAGAAGAAGGAGAACCCATTCCAACTGACCTAATGGCTGAAAATAGAAATGACAGAGGAGATAAAGAAAGAGTTGAGGGTGCCTTTCCCATCACAAAAACTAATGGGGATAACAAGATGAAAAACATAAGTCCCTCTGCTCTTCCTCATTTCCATGGCCTGACCTCAGAAGATCTAGATATTTTCTTGTTTGAGTTTGTTATCATATGCAGAACTTATGATTACACCACTGAGGTTGAAATTATTGCCATCTACTCTCAAGGATGCAACTCTACGCTAGTTCATGGGTTTACCTGGGGATAACATCACAACCTGGGTTCAGATGTAGCAAGCCTTCAACAACAAGTACCAAGACTACTACACGTCCAAAGATACTAAAGAGGAAATTTTTAGGATGACCTTGGGGCATGATGAATCCCTAGAGGACTATGAAGAAAGATTCCAACTTAGCTACAAAAGGGCCAGGTGCACACTTGATCTTGAGTCACTAAAGCTAGTCCTACTCCGGGGGGTAAGGGAAGATCTTCTGGATACCCTAAACCTGCTAGCAGGAGGGGACATCTACCAGCTACCCTATGAAGATATCAAGACTGTCTTTAGGAATCATTCTAGGCTAGATAGGAAAACGGGTAGGGGTAGTCAACCAATGGCCATCCCATCCTCTTCCAACACTTCCATAAAAGGTGAAATTTTAAATATGATGGAATATTTCAAGAGTGAAATGTTGCAAACCCTTGCCCTACAGATGGATACTATGCACATCAAGAGAAATCAGGAGGAAGCAGAGAGAGAATTAGCCATCTTCTGCCCTAGATGCACAAGGAGGCACCCTAGGAATGAATTTCCATTAAACCTGATTGAAATATGCTTGGTCTGTGAAGAAAACCACTCCACAGACAAGTTCCCTTCTCTACCTGGACTAAAAGTTGTGTATCATGGAACTGAAGGGGTCACTAAACAACTTTGCTACATAAATCAAGGAGACCCCATGGGCCTCGACCATACCAGCAAATCATGCAAGGGTCATCCCATGCATATTACAACCCAAACCAAAACACATCCATTCCCTCTTGGGGGCCCCCTACTCATCCCTCCTGGTCTACACCCCCTCCTTGGTCTTTTGCACCTCAGTACCATTCCCAGCTGACCAGCTAGTCATTTCAGCCATATACTCCGCCACAACCTCAGTGGAATGCACCACCCCAAGAGTGGAGCCCCCCATACAACAATGATCCAGCTTTATTGCCTTCAGCACCTACTCAACCACGGCTTTTACACCCTTATCCACCTAAACAACCTCACATGCTTGCCCAGCCAAATCTAAACACGAACAATAGACAAGCACAACAAGTGTGCAGTGGAGAGACATCCTATCCTACTTATGCTGTGAAGATTCAGGAAATCAACTTGAGATCCGGGAGATTACTCTCGGACAACCAACCTCAACCTCCACCTAGGGAGAGTGAGGAGGAAAGAGAGGAAAGCATGCCTAGAGTGAATCCACCACCCTTTCCTGAAAGATTAACTCATCCAGTCCAGCCTACCCCATAAGAGAATGAACTTCTAGGTGAATTGAAAAATCTATGTGTCAAAATTCCACTTCTCCAAGCCATCAAGGATGTACCTATTTACAACAAATTGATTAAAGAGAAGTGTTTCAAACATCTAGGGAGGCGAAAAAGAGACACCCCTACCATTAATGTCATTGGACAGTTGTCCGACTTAATGCTGGGGCAAGTAATTTGCCTAAAGTATTTGGACCCTGGAAGCCCTGTAGTAGATGTGCACATCAATGCACCATTGTCCTACACACTTTGATTGATCTTGGGGCTACCATTAATGAAATTACTAAGGACACCATGCTCAAACTCAATCTCCATGGTTTCATTAAGAAAGACCGCAACAGTCTTGCAACTTGCAAACCATTCCACAGTAACCCCTGAGGGGATCGTTGAGGATGTGATGGTCTCCATTGACTCTTGGGAGTACCCTGCAGACTTCCTAGTTCTCCAGCCTAAGGCCAAGCTTACTGGTTATCCTCTCATACTTGGGAGGCCCTATTTAGCCATTGTTGATGCCTACATCAGCTACAGGGCTAGAAATATGACTATAAAAAATGGGCATCTGTCCAAGCAGTTGGTCTTGTACCCTCCTGCTCAGCCATCTCTAGAACATGACTTACCTTTATGGCTAGAAGAGGAGGAAGAAGATGAAATCTACTCAACCCAACTCTATACCCTAGAAACTTCCATGGGAGGAGGACAGCCGAATGAAGATGATTTGATTGAACACATACTCCAAAGTCCAACTCCTAGCACCTTGTCCTTAGAATAAGTAGTAAAGGAAACCAAGAGCAACCATCATATTGATCTATGCTTAGCTGATTCAAAACCTACCCATGTCAAAACAACAGTAATCGGGCCTGAAAGAACTTTGAAAATCAACCCCTCTCTTTCTGTACACCAAGAAGAAAAGTTGTGCAACATGCTAAGGAAACATCTAGATGCCTTTTCTTGGAGTTACAAGGAAATGAAGGGAGTGCACCCCTCGGTGTGTACTCACCACATTTATATCAAAGAAGGTTGCAAACCAGTCTGACAACCCCAAAGGAGAATGAATCCAGCTCTCAAGGATATAGTCAAAGAAGAACTGCAAAAGCTATTGGATGTGGGATTCATTTACCCTATCTCGGATAGTGAGTGGGTTTCTCCTTTGGTGTTGGTTCCAAAGAAAAAGGGGAAGTAGATGATTTGTGTCGATTACAGAGAGTTAAACAAAGCAACAAAGAAGGACCATTTCCCTCTACCTTTCATTGACCAAGTGCTAAATGGCCTGGCAGGGAAGAAGTTTTTCTCTTTCCTAGATGGGTTCAGTGGGTACAATCAAATCCAGATTAGCCCAGAAGACCAAGATAAAAACACCTTCACCTATACTTAGGGTACTTTCGCTTATAGGGTTCTTCCTTTTGGCCTATGCAATGCCCCTGCCACTTTCCAGAGGGAAGTCTTGAGTATCTTTGCTGAGCTAGTCCATGATGCAGTAGAAATTTATATGGATGATTTTACACCCTATGGGTGTGATTTCCAAGAGGCTCTATCCAACTTGGGTAAGGTACTGAACAAATGCATTGAAATGAACTTGTCCCTTAGTCCCGAAAAATGTGAGTTCTTGATGACTACAGGGACTGTTCTCGGTCATTCAATATCCTAGGAAGGACTGCGAGTGGACCCAAATAAGATAGCCATCATCCAAAGGGTCTCACCTACGCAAAAATAGAGGGATGTCAGAAGTTTTTTAGGATTAGCTGGATACTATAGAAGATTTATAAAAGACTTCATCAAGTTAGATTCTCCTTTGTTTTGGTTATTGGCCAAAGACTCTGAATTTGTATGGTCAAAAAGCTGTTAAGAGGCCTTGGACACCCTAAAGGACAAGTTGACCACTGCACCTATTCTCCGAGGCCCAAATTGGGCCCTTCCTTTCCATATACATGCTGATGCCTCTCACAAAGCCATAGGAGTAGCTCTAGTCCAGATAGATGACAAGTTACCTTATGCCATTTACTTCATCCGTAACAATCTGTCAAAGGCCGAACTGAACTACATAATGACTGAAAAGTAGCTCCTAGTTGTTGTGCATTCATTGAACAAATTTAGGCATTACATTACAGGTTACCAAAAATTTGTGCATACTGACCATGCTGCAATTAAATACTTGATGAATAAACCTGATGTAAATGCCCGGATTATTAGATGGTTACTTTTATTACAACAGTTTGATCTAACTATTATTGATAAGCCTGGCAAGGAGAATGTTGTTGCAAATTTTTATCCAGATTAACTTTGCCCGTAGAGGAGGAGGGAATGGTTGATGATCAATTACCTGATGCACACTTATTCACCATTTTATTTCTCTCTCCATGCTTTGCTGACATAGAAAATTACTTGGTGTCTGCACAGTTTCCACCGAAATTGCCCCCCAAAGAGAAAAGCAAGATTGTGAGGAAGAGCGCCCCATTCACTTGGATTGGGGGCAACCTCTTCAAAATAGGCCTGGATCAAATTCTGAGAAGATGTGTCAGGGAGGAGGAAGTCTTTGACATCGTTCTGATTTGTCATGATGGGTCTTGTGGAGGTCACTTTGCAGCCAAAAGGACAGCATTCAAGGTGTTACAAGCTGGTTATTACTGGCCCACTATTCAACAAGATGTGAGGAGGTATACTAGTCAGTGCGATCAGTGCCAAAGGATGGGGAAACCTACCCCAAGGGATGTGTTATCACCCAAAAAATTCTCAAAACATCATTGTGTCAACTCTTCTTTTGGTCATGATTTCAAGGAGGTCTAAAGGTCATTTTAGTCTTGATAATGGGTAGGTGATAGGTTAAGAGTCTCATTTTCATATCCAAATAGAGTTAAATCAGCCTTGTTCCATGTCCTAGAAGTCTCGCATGATGTTTAGAACCCATATCTTTAACCATTTTGAAAACTGTGTTGAAAACAGAGCATACACAATAGTTTTGTACCGCACTACGAAACTGCTGAAGGTGAACTTTTAGCACTTTTTTCTGTTTTTAGTAGTCAACTTCCAAGGGGGTTCTTGAGCAATCGAAAACTCATTTTTGAAAACTGAAAGATTTTTTTCTTCCTAACATAATTAAATACAAAAACCTCTCTCGGTTTCTTTAAATTCATTATGAGGTGGGAGAAATTGATGACCCAACTTGCGCTACAAAACTGTTGAAAGTCATTGAGAGAAAAACTATGTTTTCTAGTTTTAGTAGTTCACTTCATGATCAGTTTATGGCCAAATGCAAAATTATTTTAGAATTATGAAAGAGGTTTCTCTTCATAAAATCTCCGGCTACAATAACCTCTCTCACTTTCCGCAAAAGTGTTACCAATTGAGAGAAACAAGGCTTTCTTTGAAGCCATATTTTCAGAAATCAGAATTTTCTAGTTTTACACATGTTGTTCAAAGACAGTTTCTGGACAGTTAGGTCACGGATCAGCACGGTTGGTAACAATGTTGGAGGCATCATAACGGTTGAAGGCATGGATTAGCAATTGTCAAAGAATGTATTTAAGTCTTAGATAAGGTTGTTGAAACATGTTTTAGGAGTTTCACTCCTATTTGTATTAGGACTCCTTAAAGACAGTTAGTTATCAGCTTGTAATTAAGAGTTTGTTTTATGAGCAGATAGGTGCCAAATTCGAATTCTCCTAAGGGTGGATCATAGAATCCAAGTTTGTAAAGACTCTATATAAAGCATGAGTTCGAATTCGCCAGGGGTTGGCATTTGTATTAGCAAAAGAAGTTGTGTTATGGGAGCAGATTATGTGTTTTTCAACTTAATACAGAGATCAGTTTTACTACTTAATATTCACAAGGGGTTTATGTGTTAGATGTTTCTATGGAATTTTCCAATTACTTATTTGCAGTGGTATGAGCATGTGTTACTTAGAATTCATTGGAAAATGCTCTAACTTCCTTCACATGCTTGTAGACTGTGTTTATTCATTGTGTTACTGTTTCACTTATAAACCTAAACTCCAAGTGCCTTGACTTCCATGTTTAGCTGATTATGATGTTTTGTTAAAGACTACTTTGACTCCATGGCCCAATAGATGTTTTCTAATCTGTAATTCAACCAGTTATACATTTTTGTCCATTTTTATGAAAGTGTTAGGAAGGGACTGATATATATAGAGGCAGTTTAACTTTTATGAAGCTGAGATTCTTAGTGTACTTCAGTGAGCTTTATCTTTTATCTTTGATATGTTTTACTTCCATAGTCTTAACGCTTATTACTCAAAATTCATGGAGGAACATGCTCTGACTTCCTTTAAGTGTTAAACTATGGTGAATTGAGTTCTTGGATCCTATCTTTGGATGTTTTTCTTCAATGTTTTAATACACATTACTCAGAATTCATGGTTATTCATGCTCTGACTTCCTTTAAGTATTAAACTTTGATGAATCACTTTTAATACTTTCCTTTTGAATACCTTGATGTATCATTACTCAGAATTCATGCCCACATGCTCTGACTTCTATGAACTTCAAGTTATTGAGACTTTCCTAAATGTGTTACTCTTTCATTGAAGTATATACAAGCCTCAGTTTTATAAGAAGAGCTATTTGTTATCTTTATCTCTATCACTGACTCCATAGCCCAATGGTAGCAAGTCTCCATCTTTCAACCTATAAACATATAAAATCACAAACCATAGAGTTAGCCATCTATCTATATCTTTAATCAATATCATTAACCCTTGAGAGATCCCTCTCAGGCTGAGGAGGCTAAGCCTCAGCCAAAAGATTGGTTTGAAATAGTTACACTAAGATTGACTTGATGAGCAGCCTATCAGGGTCAGATTTTGGTGATAACAAGATGAAATGCCTCTGCAACCTCAAATGACTTTCGAGCCATTTGACAAGTGGGGCATGGATTTCATTGGACCCATTGACCCTCCATCCAGGCAAAAGTAGTACATCATTGTGTGCACTAACTATTTAACCAAGTGGGTTGAAGCCAAGGCCATCAAAGCAGCAACATAGGAGAAAGTGGCTAAGTTATTAAGGGAAAATGTATTTTATAAGTTTGGGTACCCTAGAGAACTGGTCATTGATCAAGGCAGCCAGTTTACATCTCACATGATTGAAAATTTGTTAAGCCAGCACAAGATCAAGCATAGAACATCCACTCCTTACCACCCACAAGCTAATGGGAAAGTGGAGGTAACCAATAGAGTGTTGGAAGGCATTCTGACCAAAGTGATTAGCAACAGCAAAAAGGACTGGGTAGATAGATTAGTTGAGGCCACTTGGGCCTACAATACCACCTGGAAGACCACCACTGGATTCACTCCTTATGAGCTGGTCTATGGGAAGAAGGCCTTGTTGTCCATTGAATTTGAATACAACACCTTAAGAATGGCAGCACAACTAGATCTAGATCTCACCAGGGCACAACAAGAGAGATTGCTCCAGCTGAATGGGTTAGATGAGTTTAGAATGCAGGCCCTCCTGCACACAGAGGTGACTCAAGTTCAAAGGAAGATTTGGCATGACAAGAACATAAAGGACAAACAATTTCAAGAAGGTGATTGGGCTTTGTTGTATGATTCCAGATACAAGGATTTTAAAGGCAAGTTAAGGACTAGATGGTTAGGGCCTTATGTCATAGAAAAATGTCATGATAATGGTTCAGTACAGATAAGAACCATTGATGCAGAGGCTATTCCTTTACTTGTCAATGGGTACAAATTGAAGGTCTACAAGAAGCCCTTGTCAAAGCAAGAATTCATCAATGGCATTAGCAAGACAGTGATGGTGGTGGAGCAAGTCTTAGCTTCTACCCCATCAATTCCCTCAAAAAAAAAAGAGACTCAGGTGAAAACCTCCATGAGGCACCTGAGTCCCACTATTGGGTTGAAAACCTCTTGAGGCAGCCCAATGGTGTCGAAAAAAGAAAAAAAATAAAAAGATCTTTGGGTGAAAACCTCTTTTGAGGCACCTAGAGCAAGTAGCTAGGATGAAAACCTCCTGGAGGCAGACTAGTTGTTTTAAAAAAAAAAAAGCAAACTATATATATATATATAGGAGAGAAAAGAGGAAAAACTTTGAAAATGTTGTTTGCAGGTCAGCAGCAGGAGGATCAGAACAATAAGGGAGGAGCAGAAGGACCTATACACTCCATATTTTCATTCCTCCATCCCATATTCTTCATTATTCCATAAATCCCTCCATTTATGAACTCCTCCAGCTCAGTTTACACAGGCCCTATGTTTTCTACAGGATTCCCTGTAATCCTACAAGATTCCCTGAAAACCTACAGGAGGATCCTGTAGGAATTACAGTGGCATGGGAATCCCAAGAAAAGTGACCCTAGAGCAAGGGGATGACCAGCCTGTGTCAAAAAAATAAAATGTTCACTCCACCACCTCATCACCATGCCTCCCATCACCATGATACCCCTGCATTCATCCAATAAGTCAATTCCAAAAAGATTACAATTTTCAAAGAGAAAAAAAAAAAAACAAAACAAATAGAAGAGGGTGAGAACAGAGGACAAGGGGACAATACCTGAAGGCTATACCTCTCACCTACCAACCACTAGACCCCTTCTCTACCCATGACAACAATCCTCATGCTCCAGAAGTGAAAAAAAAAATGAAAAGTTTAGGGGAGAGGCAGCTATAGGACATCTTGTAGGTTTCCTGTAGGAAATCCTATAGCAACCTATCCCACAAAACGAAATTTCATAGGGTTGCAGTCATCTTCAGCATGGAGATCCCAATGTCAAGGAAGCTCCTCTAGAGCTCAGTAATAACAACAAGATCATCAACATCACTCTCCAGTACCTGCACATCAAAGAAAACAAGCATCATAAGAGGCTAATACAAAAAATATGTAGGAAATATACAACACAATGACATCATTCTCCAACAAGAAGCATCATCAAGCATCTTACCCATAGGTATGTCATCTTGCTTAAGCTCTCTCGTTAGCATAATATGGTAAAAAATGTAGGATTGTGTAAGAGTTGATTTTATAAGCAAAGGTGGCCAGTTAACTTGGCCACCTTCGACCAGTCGACGAGGAGAAATCAGTTAGACCACTCCACACGTGGTAGTAGTCAAATTAGAGGAAAAAGGAGATAAGGCCAAAAATGGTTAAATTACGGATGATTGAAGTGGGAGATGATTACAAGGTAAGGAGGAATAATGGAGTGATAGTGGGACCAACGGCCCAAAAGTGGGAGCTCGTACTTCGGCAGCTAGTACACCATCCCACGCGATCACCTATATGAGGAAATAAAACATTGATTTCCACGCAAATAAGGCATTCACAATCTCAAGGATTCATCAAAACAAGGTTGCTCTCGGCCTCTTGAAGCAGCATCTACAGGAAAGACAATGATTATTTTGCAAGCCATAGGCACCTACAGGATCCTACAGGAAAGATCACAGGTTGGCTTCACAGGTTGGCTTCATCAGATAGTAACCAGGAGGTAGGAGCTATACCTTCCCACATTTTCTAGTTAAAAGGTAAAGAAAAATCCTCCATTTGGTTAAGGAAGTTGCAGTCTAGGAGAGTTATATTGCAGTGTCCTCATTTAAATCTCTCGCACACTAGAATTCTCGAAATGTACCCATCCAAGCCTCCACAATTACCAAGGGAAAGATGACAGGGGGTTTTAACAAGAGGGAACCCACAAACACAGTGAGAATTCATCAGCACCCTCCTATAGTAGAAATCTTCACAAGGCACAATTGGATGGGTTTCTTTAAAAAATGAGGGGATACGATGATGAGGTGGCCAAAGACTTTTCTCTCTCACTCATACCACTAACTAGGACCCATGCCACTACTGTGGTGAAAGGCCTCTCAGTAGAAATCACCCCTGAAGTCATAGGTAGAATCACCACACTTCCTTTAGGGTTGCCTTGGAGAAAAGAAGATAAGGGTAACAACACCCTTGTAAAGAAGAAATTCTTTTTGGAAGGAGAGGAGGCAATGTAGGACAAAAATGGGGTTAGAAGAGAAAGCCTTCCATACCCTTGGAATGAAATTAGCTACCACCTCATTAAATATATATCATGTGAAGGGAGATACAGTGTGGTGTATGGATACCATTTCAGGCTTCTCCAAGAACTGAGATTTGGAGTAGACACACCTCCTCAAAACAAACTAAGTATACCCTAATTTCTTCTTCAATCAGTGATAGATATGAGCATCAAAGTACATGAGGGAAAACATCAACAACTAGCCCATCATGGGTTAATCAAACTTATCCTAGAAGATGCTCTCCAAAACCTAAGACTCCCTATTACATGGACAACTTTCAGAGACATGCAGGCAGAGGGAGAAATAAAAGCTCTTGAATATGACAAAATCCCCACTGCTAGTGAGAGGGATGAAGAGGAAACAGAGGAGGAAAAAGAGGAAGAAAAGGAGGAGGAAAATGAAGAAGAGACAAAAGAAGAAACATATGAACAGAGTGAGGAACTGGAGGAAGAAGAGGAAGAGAAATACAAGGATGAGAAGGAGAATGGGAAAGAGGAGACAAAACATAAAGAAGAACAAAGGTATACAATTCAAGGCAAAGAAGGAGAAGAATTGCCAAGGGTATCTCTAGAACCCACAGAGAAAGAGGCAGCAACTGCTCTTACTGCCCTCAGTACACCTATCAAGCAAAAAGGGAAGAGACGGAGACAAACCCCATTGTACTTTAGGACAAGAAAAAGCACAAGGATCAAGCAAGGAAGACCTCAAACACCCACCAAAATTCCTATTGTCATTGAAGACTCACCAAAGCAGCAAGAAAAGGTAGCTCCTCTTGAGAAAAATCGGGAAGAGGGATCATTACGACAAGCCTCTCGCAAATCTCCCATCACTTATGTTAGGAGGCTTGTCACTAGGTCTGCCTCATCAAAAGGAAAAGGTCTCCTATAGGAGACACAAAAGGACCTACAAGAAGTAGAGGCCATCCTACAGGAAACTCTGCTAAACCTATAGGAAACTCAGAAAATGGACCAAGAAGGTATCACTCAACAAGAAACAAAGAAGGAAGACCCATAACTGAGAGAACCTAGTCCTCAACCCAACCTCGACTCTTACTACAGGTTCATTGAAGGGGCAGGGTCATCCCACAGAAATTGTCCATCCCCTTATTCTTTGGGCTTGATAAAGAAAGGGCAAGAACACACAAGTGGATGCAAATTTCCAAGTCCAAAGGAGTGGAGGATGTGGGCCACATGGAGGAGAAAGTAAAGGATATGGGCAGAGAACTAAGCAACATAAGTGACAGAGAGACAATAATGAAAGCTTAGTTAGAAGCATAGAATGCATGGCGAAGGGGACATTTACAAGAAAGGGAAAGCCAATTAGCAGTTATGGCCAGTTTATCCTTAGAGGCAATCGAGTGAAGGATGCTAGCAAAGTCTTATGCCTTGTATCTTAAGGATCAATGGCTACAGTTCCAAATTAAGACTTTAACATTGAGAGACACTATGCCCTTCCAAGACTATAGACAATTCATTGATCTCTGTGATAAAAGAACCATGGAGGATAGAGCTAAAATGTGTGAGTTTTATCTACACAACTTGGCCTTGACAGATTTGAATGTGTGAGACCCAAACTCAAAACTATGGGACTTGCAATTGATGGCCTTAACATCATGGATGAATCATGAGGAGGAAAGATTTGTATAGATGAAGAAGGTAATGGCAAGATAAGAGACAAAACCCCTCATGATAAGAGCTGAGCAATCTAACCCAATGGTTGTCATCAACACCCACAACCTGATTGCAAATGATCCTAAGCTTGCACCTAGGTACCTTGTTGCCCAAGAGCAAGCAGTCACACACTTTGAAGACATGTTCAGGTTGTTAGGAGATGACAACATGCAAGCTTGCCAAAGGAGATGGAACACCTTGCCCTACAACCTGAAAATCAGAGAATACCATTCTCCTTAGAGAATGAGAGAGGCACTAAACAGAACACCCATGTACAAGCAAGCTCTATAAAGACTCAAAGTCAATTGGATTGGCTTGAGACTTAGTCCACCACTGCTCTTAGGAATTTTGGAAGGAAGGAAGGAAGAGGAAGAAAGAAAGCAGTGGGAAGAAATAGAGAGGAAGGTGGGATTCTATTCATAGGAAGAGGAAACTACAACAGAAGCATGGGATGTCAAGGAGGCCACTAGAGCAATGAAGGACATGGATATAGATTGAGTTGCTCAGAGGATGAGCAACACTTTCAGTAGGGGGGTGATGATGAGCCTCATCATTGGGTAACTATATGGACCTAATATAGCTCCAAGCTTATTTAAATCAACTCTTCTCATAATTACTTACATATTTTAATCATATTTTGCTTAATGAGATGAGTAAAAGTAAGATGTTATGTCTAGTGGACTAATGTGCATTGATTGCAGGTTTTTGAGAGAAAATCATGGAAATTTTGGCTAATTAAGGGCAGAAACTTGAATGAGACAAGGAGGAGAGATTTTAGGAGATAGATCCTCCTCATTTAATCCTCACTCATTCGAATATTCCTCCATCAAATCACACTAGCTCGGAGTTGCAAGCAGCCGAGTCATGAAGATCAAAAGGCAGTCGAGCTAGTGACAGTTAAAGAGCCAATTCATCTTGAGTTTGGGAGCCAAGCCTCCCTAGATTTAAGGAAGTTGTTGGAGACTTCAATTTTATAAATAAGGAGGCCTAGAGCCTCATTAGGATTCAGATTTTTATGTAAGAGCACTAAGCATTTTCGAGTTCAAGACTTGTGGAAGACATTGTTATGTAATTTTTCTGATATGTTAATGAGAATGAGAATTTCCTTGATCCAGCACTGAGTTGACTCAGAGGGCTGAAGCTCTTGGGTTAGGGGCCAACCCTAGCAGCAAAGGCTCCTCTTCTTGTATTTGTATGCTTAGTTGATTTCACAGATTAATGGTTGAATTGGTTTTAGCATTATTTCATTGCAAGTAATTATGAATTTGGATTAGCTTGCTTCCATTTGTGCCTTACTTTAGCAGTAGCTTAGAAAGATAAAGAAATACCAAAAAGTTGTTAGCAGGTGGATTTGGCCTCACTCCTCCCTTCAAGGACCATGGTTTGAGGAAAGAACTCCTATGCAGCCCATGGGTTTTCTACTACTTAGGCCAGCATCTTTTCAGTTTTCAAGAATAGGATTCAATTGTCATTTCTGATATCTTCGGTCTTGTATTAGGTCTCATAGTGTTTCACATTATTCTGCAAGTATTTCCATACATAAACTAGGCAAATAGATAATGAAATTATGTTTTCTTTAGTTGATTGAAAATCTTCCTTATTTGACATGATTCATGGATAAATGCTAGTGATTGATGAAGTGTAGGAGTTCCAACAGTGCAGGGAGATCTCGTGACCAGCAACCCCATCCTAACCTCACCCATCCATGATTATCACTTTTTCCACTACATCCCTCAAACAATTCATCCTTACATAAGAACAACTTTCCATATTTGTTGAGAAAATCCAACCATATTACAAACTCGGTTTTGAGCTCTGAAGAAGTATTAGTCACCCACTTTCCTTATTTATCTCACCATTCACCTTCCCTAATCCCTACACCACCTTCCAAATCACTCCTATTGCTCTCAGCCGGATCCTGTAGGAATACAGGGGATCCTATAGGAGCATTAGGACATCCTATAGGAAGCATTAGGACATCCTGTAGGACAACCTGTAGTGGCTTGTTTTGAGGTCGAATTGTGGAAAAAGCATCCAAGAAGATATGAGAAGACCCCTACTTGCCTCCCAAGCCATATGACCTTTCACCACCATCTCTAACCCACCTTCCACATCACCAAGAGGATTTAGCATTCACATTTTCACACAAAAAGGAGAAAAAGGAAAAAAGAGTTATTGTGTTCATTTACATGCACAACAGTAGAATGTTTGGTTATTTCAAATTGCATGCATAGGATAGTAGGATTACACACATGTTAAATTAGCATTCTTTTGAAGCAAAGCCTCTTAGCAGTTAGTTAGGTGAATGGTGTGTTTGAGCATTTGATTTTAGTCTTTCCTTACTACAGTAGACAAGATTTCAGTTAGTGCAAATTTCCCCTTTCCTCATTGGTAATTAAGCTCCTTCTGAATCAATAGAAGGCTAGTTTGAGAACCCATAGTGGTCTATCGCTAGCTTAGTAGTGACAAAGAGTGGACCCATCACATCTTCTTGTGTATACAACACTGTCACCTCCAAATTTGTACGAACCCCAGGTTGATAAAGTAAAGTTGGTAAACCCAGAGTTGCAACATTCTTGCTGCAATACTGGTGCTAATTGATGCAGGAGCATGTGACTTAGAGGGAAAAATCTTCAAACATATTCCAAAAATACAAAAAAAATCTACAGGCAAGGGAGTGGGGTCCTTTATCCAGCAATTTTCATGCTTTCCTAGTTTAAGATAAGAGCAGAATTAAGAATAAAACATGCTAATTATATCACTTATGGATAAGCTGTAACAAAGCTTTACGCTTTAAATCACTCTCTATAAAAGCATGCTTTTGTAAAGGATAATGGTCAAGAAGGCTTTATCTATTATTTATAAATAAGAAACAACGGGACTTGTTAGTGTTGGTATCTTCATCCCTTCATCAGTGATCAAATTTCTCTTTTTGCATGCATATTAGGTGTCCATCCGATCAGCCGCATTCCATTAGGTCATGGATCAACTAATGGTAGTGGTTCATTGTCAATTTCCCTCATGGCATTTACCTGCTAGCCTGCTTTCACATGTTTTGATCATTTACTGTCATTTTATTTCATTCCATTTACCAAAATCAGTTTTAGGGTTTTAGGTCTCACTAGGTCTAGGGTTTGCCACCATGGTCATCAAAAACTCAATAAAAGGTCAGCAGGCACATGAGGAGGTCTAATAAGTTCATAAGATCAAAATTTCACTGATGATATGCTCAATAAATGATTTTTACCTCAAAACTTTGTTTTGAGGTGAAAACAGAGTTTTTATTTTCTATGTACAAAATTTATGTAATTTGAAATGTTTTCTACATGTAATAAGTTCCAGTTGCTGCCCTTGCTCACCTTGCCAACTCCAGCCACTGCAGACAAAAGCAAAAGCATCAATGCATCAGTTTACCAAATGATCAAGAAAGGTCAATTCAAATGAAAAAACAGAGCTTATGATCAAAAGTGACTTTGACATTAGAAAAGTGGGTTTGGAATAAGTAAAAAATTAAAAGCCATCCATATATAAAGTGAAAGGAGTGTTATTCATCATTTTATTGTGCAAAATACCCTTGGAGAGCAAAAAATCGCGATTTGGAGGCAAATTGAGCTAAGGAAGTCAAAAATCCTGTTTTCCAAGCAAATTTGCAGTGCACTACACATCAGACTGGCACTACACATCAGTGGGTTTCTGCCAGTGTTAATTTGCAAGGGCGCTGCGCATCAGGAGGGCGCTACGCATTGGGCCCAGTGCGCTGCGCATCAGTCCAGAACTTGCTAAAACGTTCCAAATCGTTCAATAACCCTCAAAAACGCTGCATTGCTATTCTACAAGTAAGTTATCATTGTCCTAGAGCTGAATTTGATCTCATACTTGTGTTCTTCATGAGTTTTGCATTTTGAAAGTGAAACCCTAGCTTGTCTTAGTTACTTTCCATTTCATTGTGCAATCTTCACTCCATAATCACAAACAACACCATTAAACCCTTTTCCCTCTTCCATTTGCCTAAATCACTCCATTTATCCCATTTTCCATATTCCACTCCCATAAAACAACTCATTCCCTTCATCAAACCCTAAATCCCTCACTAAACCCTACTTTCTCAAAACTTATCCCTTCATTCCCCAACTCCTTTTCCCATTAGTAAAATCTCTTCATACTCATCTCCCTTGTCCTCCCTCATTTCTATTTTCCACTATATTATCATCACATCACTTCCCCAAGACAAGCACCAAGCACCATGGCAAGAAACAGTGAGTCAAGTTCTGAGGGAGAAACACTAAGTGACAGCTCAAGAGAAAGAAATGTACAGCCTAGGAGACCTCGTAAGGGTGGAAAGCATATCAGAGAAGAACCTATTAGCATGACTAAACTACTTGCTTGCCCCCTTGCTATTAGTTGTTTCAAATACCAATCTTGCTTTGAGTTTTGTGAGATGGTTGAGAGGGTTAAGTATCATCATGAATTAGCAAGGCAATTTGTCATAAATATGGAGAACAATATGGTACACCTTGCTGGCATCAATTTCACTCTTTCACTAGCCATTATTGCAGAAGCAACAAGAATGCCAGATGTAGGGGAAAGGTGGAACAAAAGACAGAATATCAGCAAATAGCATTATGAACCATATATTAAGGCCAAATATCATGGTAAATTGAGCAGGGTGTTTCCTTTCAAGTTCTTGGAGGACCGGTATGTTCCACTTATGAAACTCGTCATCAAATATTTCACATGTGAGGGTAGGTTCTCCAAACTCTATGCCTACCATATTAGAATACTTATGCACTTCACCAGGGTTAGAATGATGAGTATTCCATATTTCATTTGCAAAAACATAGAGAGGATGATTGTGATTGCAAAGAGAAAACCATACCCACAGCAGCTCAACAACATTTATCACTTTGTTGTCATCAAGATTATTGTTTTGCATTAGCTCACTCAGTTGGGAGTGCCATGGGAAACCTTCATTGCCCATGAAATCTTCAAGGGGCCTCAAATTTTTGTAGATCCTCAAGAGGAAGGTGAACCTTTCGGGCAACAAAAAGAGCCTGAAAGCAAAACTGAAAAGGCTCACATTCTTGTGTTTATAACTTATGAGAAAGGCAATAGGAGGCTTTTTGCAGCTGCCAAATGAGTATTATCTCCACCAAGGGTGGAAGGGGTCTCGTTTCCTTCACCGGATCACAGGCAAATGCTATCTTCACCTGGGGTGAAATGGGCTTTGCCTTCTTCTTCAGCTAAACAGGGACAAGACAAGGACAAAGGAAAGCGATAACTGCATTATGAAGGGCCTACTGAAGGGCAGGACAAAGATTTTGTTTTGGTTGAGGAAGATGACACCGATTTGGGCTCAAAGCTCAAGACTCAAGGATATGATCATCAAAGAGAAGGAGGCTAAAATTCAAGCCTTATCACTTGACCTTGAGAGGGCTAAATGGATCATTAACTTCCTTGAGCAAGAAAATAAGCAACTGGAGGATAAACAAGCAATCATGGAGCTGCAAACAATTAGAGAAAACTGACAAGTGGCAAAAAGAAGAAAAACCAAGATGACATCCCTAGAGCAAGAAATTGAGGCTGACCGAGAATCATGGTTGGAAAGAGTGAATATCCACCTTGAGAAGCTGCTTGATAAGGCTAACAAGGAGAATAAAATGTTGCGCCACATGGCTTATCATTATTTAGCTCGGAATAAAATTTGCAAGACAAGGATAAATGGCCTAAAAGCTAAGTTAAAGAGAGCCTTGAGAGCCAAAAAGGAACAAGACAAACTTAGAATTTTGGCTGAAGCTTCCTTGGCTCAGCAAAGCAATTAGTAGGCTTGCCTCTTGCCAAATTTGAAGCAATTTTGAAAAAATTTTGTCATTTCACAATTTTTAAATGCAAAACACAGGAATTTTCATCTGATGCGCCGCGCCACCGGTGCTACGCATTGAGTTGGCTAGGAATTTTGCAAAATGGCTTGCATTTTTGGATTCCTCATGAAAAAATAATGAAACCCAGAAAGTTTCATGAAATTTGGAGGAGATCTGGGTCACCTAAAGGGCAAGAAACACCTAAAAAATGCCCTCTCTGCCACTTTTTGGACCCACAGAAAGCAGTCTTGGGAGAAATGAATTTTGAAGGGGCAAATGGACTCCAAATCCAAAAATTCCAGTTGTCCTAGAAAGTAGACAGGCAGATATTTCCAGAAAGCTATCTTGGGCTTGATTTGGTGAAGTGGAAGGCCATCAAAAGCAGCCTGGAAGTGGCACTACGCATCAGGCTCAGGGCACTACGCATCAGGCAACATTTTGCCAATTTTGCTCAAAAACTCAGAATTTCGCCTAGTTTTCTACCAATTTCACTTTTTCTTCTCTCATGGTAAAATTCATAATGTAATATGATGTAACTTGATGTACTATGATGTAAAAATGATGAAAAATGACTTAAGGAGGTAGTTACATCAGTTATAGGTGGTTTTGAGCTGAATGAATCAGTTTCCATAATTTTAGAAGCAAGTTGTTCCACTGCCTATTTTTCAGTTCCTAGTTTAGATCTTGTTGAAACAGCTCCTTGACTCATGGATTCGACCCCTGATGGCTAGCATAGGTGGTTTGATGCCTATATCTTGTACTTTCTTAGTCATTTGTCAAGGTTGGACTCTTGTGGATGCATTGAGCTACTTTGTACATCACTTCTGCAGTTTGGCAAGGAATTGAACCAGGGTTTTGCAGCATTTTGTGGGATTCTTGTGGTAATGTGATTTAGCATTGTTTTTTCCTATGTTATTCAGTTTATCTTATGTGTATATGTGCCATCATCTCTCTTTTTCTGCATAACTAAATGAATCAAGAGTAAAGGGTGGAATCCATTGGTGTTTCAGTGCTCTGCCTTGGGGTTTATTTAGTTTTAAATGTTTTCTGCTGTTTGAAGAGGTCTCATGAACCTTACATTCCCTCTCCAACTCCTCACCAGTCTTTAGACTCACCATCGCATTCATTTCAAAGTGCTAAAACACTTGCCTACCTCACCTCACAGAAACCTCTGCAAATCTGAGTTGATTTCCCAGACCCAAAGCTACCTTCCTCATCTAATCCAGCAAACAACCATTAAAACGAAATCAAATTCCTCTGAGCATATACCTAGCCTAAAATCAGCACCAATTTTCAGTTATCTCAAAGCTTTAGTTGTCATATTCTTTTGAGATTGACAAGGAGAGAGCCCTCTCCCGACCTGGTAGGGCTAGCTACCAGGTTAACCATGGTTTGATGTTACCCTAGACCTACCTTTTCTCAGCCTGAGGTAGATTTAGGTCCTAACAGGACTCTCAGAGCAAGTCGAGCCCGGAAGCATTATCATTTTGCAAAGCCTCTCTCTGTTCATATGAATTAATGACTCTCTGTTAATTGGTATTTTACGCATGTATCAGTTCTAGTTTTGTTGTTTTCCATGTTTATGAATGGTGATTCAAATTGTTGTTTTCCAATCAACACTTAAGCATAGGCCCGTTGGGTAGTTTTCCTTCACATTAGCAATCGCGGGCTCCTTGAATTGTTTTATAGAGTTCGCGGCCAAACTCTGTTTTACACAGAGAAATCAGAAAATTCACTTACCGGAGTATAGTTTTGGACCTGAAATTCTATTAGATTTGGTTCATACCCATATCAGGTCCGAACCACTATTGCATTGTAGGACCTTAAGTGGAGTGGAAGACCATTGAAAGCGCCGAACTTTGATAGCGCGCCACTACCGGAGCCGAAACGCTATAGGGAGACTTTAATAAGTTATCGAGTCCGCAAGGATGATTGCATCGCAAACCTGGAGTGGAAGGAACTAAGTATAGGTGCATTGGAGGTTGTGATAGCGATTTCTAAGAGCACATGTTATCGCATTGGAGGAAGGAGTGTTTGAAAGCCCGATTATAAACCGTCAATAGTGTTATTTGCAGTTAACACAAAGTCTTTGGAAAAGAGTGCCAATAGTGTAATTCCTTTGGAAATTACACCAAGACTATTTGAGAGCCACGACAGTGTTAAAGCGCCGACAATGTTTTTGGGTAATTCCTTTAGAATTACAGTTCCGACAGGAACAGAGGCTCTGTTTATCAATTAACAAGGGTTGGGGTGATTGGGAAAAAAACCCATGAGGCTGTCAGTTTAACATTAGATGACTGATACGTCAATTGAAGGAGAAAGAGAAATTCAGCCTGAGCAGCCAACTGACATTAGATTGAATCTCAGAAGCAGGAGAAGGAAAGTTACTATGGCTTTCAGATTTGGAAGAGGACGAGGACGTGGTGGAAGAGGATGGCCTGTTGCAAACACTGAAGTAATGGAAGCTATGCAACAGATGCAAGCTAGATTGGATGCATTAACAACAGGCAGGAACATAGATGATGGATATGTTAGTGAACCTGAGATTGAAGCTACAGAGGAGGAAGTTGTAGCAATTACTCCTGAGATGAGGTTCTTTCAATCAGTGTTGAGATCCACAGTCGGGCCAAAGACAGAGGTATCAATATATGAAAAAGGACTGAATCCAGAAGAATTGATAGACTGGATTAATGGCATGGAGAAATTCTCCGACTATGAAGAAACAAAAGATGGGAAGAAAGTGAAGTTTGTTGTCACCAAGCTAAAAGGCCATGCAGCGCTTTGGTGGGATGGTGTGCAGGCAGAAAGGAAGAGACTTGGCAAGCAACCAATCAAGAATTGGAGTAGGATGGTAGCAAAGCTAAGAGGTAAGTTTATGCCAAGTAATTATCAGCAAACCTTGTTCAGGCAGATGCAGAATCTTAGACAGAGATCTTTGACAGTGAAAGAATACACAGAGGAATTCTACAAAGTAAGCATAAGAGCTGGAGAAGCCCAGGATACAGATGAGAAGATGGCTAGATATATGAACGGTCTCAGGATGGACATTCAAGATGAGATAAGTCTACTGTCTCCTAAAATAGTAGAGGAAGCTTATCAAATAGCACTAAAAGCTGAAGAAAAACTCATGAGGAAGCAGTCTGCCAGAGGGAGAGGTACTTTCTGAGGAAGGGGAAGTCAAGGTGGTAGAGGAAGATCTACAGCACCTAAAGATGGAGCTAGCAGTAGCTCAACCTAGCATGCACCCACAGGAGGTGATGCAAGAGGCAGAGGGAGTTTTTCTAGAGGAAGAGGAGGCAGAGGAAGAGGCAAAGAAATAAGATGTTACAAATGTAACAAGCTGGGACACAGAGCTTTTGAGTGCCCAGAGAATGCAGAAACAAATCATAGGAATGCAATTGTTGCTCCAGTTGAGGGAGAAGCACCAGTGGCAGCAGTGGCAGAGGAAGAAAATATACGAGAGAGAGGAGAATCTTTGGTAGTTAATAAAGTTCTGCTCAAGCCAACAAAGGAGGTGGTTGAACCATCACAAAGAAAGACTCTATTCAGGACAGTGTGTAAATTCCAAGGGAAATGTTGCCAGATGATCATTGATAGTGGCAGCACTAATAATTTGGTCTCTACAGAAGTGGTGGAGAAATTGAAGCTGAAAACAATTAAACATCCAACACTTTACAAGGTGTCATGGTTGCAAAAGGGACATCAACTATTGGTGAATGAACAGTGTGAAATGGAATTTCAGGTGGGCAAGTATAAAGATAAAATCGTTTGTGATGTGATGCCAATCGATGTGTGTCACATATTGCTTGGAAGACCTTGGCAATATGACAGAGGAGCCATGCATGATGGAAAAAGAAACATCTAAAAGTTTGGAAAGGATGGTGTCAATCATACGTTGCTGCCTCTGCAAGAAGAAGATGTATTAGGAAAGAAGACTGATCCAAAAACTCTGTTACTTGGAGGAAAGGAATACTTGAAGTAGATTGAAGAAAATGAGGTAAATTTTGCTGTAATTTGCAAGACCAAGGTAATAATGACTTCTACTAAAGTTTATGATTTACCCATTGAAATTCAAGAAATGTTGGAGAAATATTGTGATATTATTGTTGATGATTTGCCTAATGAATTACCACCCATTAGAAGAATCAACCATCATATAGATTTGATTCCTGGAGCAATTCTACCTAACAAAGCAGCTTACAGAATGACTCCTACAGAAAATGAAGAGGTTAAGAAGCAGGTGCAAGAATTGCTTGACAAAGGGCTGATAAGAGAAAGCTTGAGTCCTTGTCGAGTGACAACAGTGCTGAGCCCAAAGAAAGATGGAGGCTGGAGAATGTGTACAGATTCAAGAGCCATCAATAAAATCACAATCAAGTACAGGTTTCCTTGCCTAGAATTGAAGATTTAATGGATTGCTTGAGTGGAACAAAGTATTTTTCAAAACTAGATCTTAAAAGTGGGTATCATCAGATAAGAATAAGAGAAGGGGATGAGTGGAAAACCGCTTTTAAGACAAATGAGGGACTGTATGAGTGGAGAGTAATGCCTTTTGGGTTGTCAAATGCACCAAGTACATTTATGAGACTCATGAATGAAGTTTTTAAAGATTTCATTGGTAAATTTGTAATAGTATATCTAGACGATATATTAGTTTACAGCAAGTCTAAGGAGGAGCATATGAGGCATTTGAACTATGTCTTACAAAGGCTGCAGCAAGAGAAATTATTGCTGAATTTGAAGAAGTGTTTATTCATGAAAGAAGAGCTGGTGTACTTGGGTTTTGTTATTTCTGCTGAAGGGCTGAAGATGGATCCAGAGAAGATCAAGGAAATTATGGAGTGGCCTTCACCCAAGAGTGCTTTTGAGGTAAGGAGTTTTCATGGTCTTGCTAGATTTTATACAAAATTCATCAAGAATTTTAGTAATATTAATGCACCTATTATTGAGACCATAAAGAAGGATAAACAACCATTTAGATGGACTGCTGAAGCAGAAAAAAAAAAAAAATTCAGCTGTTAAAGAAGAAAATCATTAAAAAGCCTATTTTGGTTCTGCTTGATTTTAACAAACTTTTTCAAGTGAAGTGTGATGCCAGCGGAGAAGCAATTGGAGGTGTTTTAAGACAAGAAGATAGACCAATAGCTTATTTTAGTGAAAAGCTAAATGATTCCAAAAAGAAGTATTCTTCTTATGATAAGGAGTTCTACGCAGTTGTGCAGTCATTGAAGAAATGGAGGCATTATTTAATGTCAAAGGAATTCATCCTTTACTCAGATAACCATGCATTACAATTTATAATGCAGCAGCCAAAGCTCAGCCAGAAACATGCTAAATGGGTAGAGTATCTTCAAGGTTTCCATTTTGTTTTGAAGCATATACATGGGTAGTCAAACAAAGTTGCAAATGCCTTAAGTAGGAGAAATGTATTGCTTCAAGAGAGTCAAATCCAAGTGTTGGGTTTTGATTTTCTTAAAGAATTGTATGAGACTGATTCGGATTTTAAAGAGGCATTTGAGGCTTGTAAAAATCTTGTTTTGATGGATAGGAGTAAAAGGTTGGATTACTTCTTACAAGACAGACTGTTATTTAAAAAAAATCAATTGTGCATACCAAACTGTTCAATGAGGGAGAATTTAATCAAACAAAAACATAGTGGAGGACTTGCACGACATTTTGGCATAGAGAAGACTTTTGAAAAGCTAAACAAATTTTCTTTCTGGCCGAAAATGAAATCTGAAGTGGAGAAGTATGTGAGAACTTGCAAAGTCTGTCAATATGGAAAGGGAAGAAGCCAAAACATAGGTTTGTATATCCCATTACCAATTCCAGATAAGCCTTGGGATATGGTAAGTATGGATTTTGTGTTGGGTTTACCAAAGACTCAAAGAGGTAATGATTCAATTTTTGTTGTAGTGGACAGATTTTCAAAAATGGCACACTTTATTCCATGTTATAAAACTAGTGATGCTTCTCACATTGCTAATTTGTTTTTTAAGGAGATTGTAAGATTGCATGGGTTGCCCAAAAGTATTGTCTTAGACAGGGATTCCAAATTTGTTGGACATTTCTGGAGGACACTATGGAAGAAGCTGGGAACTAAATTAAGTTTCAGTTCTTCCTATCATCCACAAACTGATGGACAGACTGAAGTGGTGAATAGGAGTTTAGGTAATGTTTTAAGGAGCCTTACTGCAGAACATCCAAGGCAATGGGATCAAGTGTTAGCACAAGATGAATATGCATATAATGACTCACCTAACAGGAGTACAGGACAAAGTCCATTCCATATTGTTTATGGAATGCATCCAAGAGGAGTAGCTGAGTTAAGAAATTTGGGAAAAGAAGAGATGAGAAGTGCAGAGGGTGAAGATTTTTGCTTCAGAAATGCAAGCAATACATGAACAAGTGAAACAACAGTTGCAGGATAGCAACATCAAGTATAAAACCAGAGCAGATATGGGGAGAAGAGAGGTGAACTTTGAAGTTGGGGATTTGGTTTTAGCACATGTCAGAAAGGAGAGGCTTCCAAAGAGGGAGTATAATAAATTGAAGTTCAAGAAAATTGGACCGTGCAAAGTATTGAGAAAATTCTCTGCAAATGCCTATGAGATTGAGTTACCCCCTAATGTTGGAATATCACCAATTTTTAATGTTGCAGACCTATACAAGTATGAAGGTGAAACTGCAAATGATACAACACAAGATCAAGAGGCCCAAGAGATTGATTGGGTAAAACAGTTACCCACAGCAAAGGAGTTGCAGCCAGAAAGAATTTTGGACAAGAAGGTGTTTAAGAAGACAAGGGGACGAGAGTACTTCCAGTATTTGGTAAAATGGAAGGGACAGCCAACCGCTGAAGCTACTTGGGTTACAGAAGACATGCTACAGAAATTGGGCAGTTTTGTAGATGAACTCATGGACAGGAGCCCATGAAGAATTTTGTCCTCAGGAGTCTGATGTAGGAGCATGTGACTTAGAGGGAAAAATCTTCAAACATATTCCAAAAATACAAAAAAAATCTACAGGCAAGGGAGTGGGGTCCTTTAGCCAGCAATTTTCATGCTTTCCTAGTTTAAGATAAGAGTAGAATTAAGAATAAAACATGCTAATTATATCGCTTATGGATAAGCTGTAACAAAGCTTTACGCTTTAAATCACTCTATGTAAAAGCATGCTTTTGTAAAGGATAATGGCCGAGAAGGCTTTATCTATTATTTATAAATAAGAAACAACGGGACTCTCAGAGCAGGTTGAGCCCGGAAGCATTATCATTTTGCAAAGCCTCTCTCTGTTCATCTGAATTAATGACTCTCTGTTAATTGGTATTTTACGCATGTATCAGTTTTGGTTCTGTTGTTTTCCGTGTTTATGAATGGTGATTCAAATTGTTGTTTTCCAATCAACACTTAAGCGTAGGCCTGTTGGGTAGTTTTCCTTCACATCGGCAATCGCAGGCTCCTTGAATCGTTTTATAGAGTTCGCGGCCAAACTCTATTTTACACAGAGAAATCGAAAAATTCACTTAGCACAGTATAGTTATGGACCTAAAATTCTATTAGATTTGGTTCATACCCATATCAGGTTCGAACCAATATCGCATCGCAGGACCTTAAGTGGAGCGGAAGACCATTGAAAGCGTTGAACTCTGATAGCGCGACACTACCGGAGCCAAAACGCTATAGGGAGACTTTAATAAGTTATCGGGTCTGCAAGGATGATCGCATCGCAAACCTGGAGTGGAAGGAACTAAGTATAGGTGCATTGGAGGTTGCGATAGCGATTTTCGAGAGCACGTGTTATCGCATCGGAGGAAGGAGTGTTTGAAAGCCCGATTATAAACCGTCGATAGTGTTATTTGTGGTTAACACAAAGTCTTTGGAAAAGAGCACCGATAGTGTAATTCCTTTGGAAATTACACCAAGACTATTTGAGAGCCGCGACAGTGTTAAAGCGCCGACAGTGTTTTTGGGTAATTCCTTTGGAATTACAGTTCCGATAGGAACAGAGGCTCTATTTATCAATTAACAAGGGTTGGGGTGATTGGGAAAAAAACCCATGAGGCTGTCAGTTTAACATTAGATGACTGATACGTCAATTGAAGGAGAAAGAGAAATTCAGCCTGAAATTGAAGAATTTATAGCCAGATTTGCGAGGCTATCTATATCGCCTGCACCCAGGCCACCACTCATCAGTCTTCTTGAGTTTCTCTTTGTATATGTAGAGCTCCACATCTAATTTCATGATCTTTTCGTTAATCACATTACTCTCTTGTTCATCTACCCCAACCAAAAAATAAATTACATAATGGATTCTAGCACAACTACTATGTCTAGTCATCCGTGGAAGCTACATTATACAAGAAATAATGGCTTAAATGCTTACCTTCTCATAAGCCTCTTCCACAGATGGAGGAATAGGGCTAACCTTCTTCTCCTTGAAACTAAATAATTGATTCCTCATCTTTGCTTAAGTTGAACTCTCCAATGTACTATTTCAAACAATTGGCATGCAATGTCTACACTCCCACACTTGGCATACATCGTTGTGAGCAAATTCCCTGTCGCAACATTAGATTAAAGTCAAAATCTGAGTATCTAATGATGAATTTCCTTGCCCTCTTGCAAAGATGAGAGTAGCACATGCTTTGAGCGCAAAAGGAAAGGTGAATTTATCTAGTTGTATCCCTGCCTCTTGCATCTGATGATAGAGCGTAAGGCCTTCTTCAGAAAAACCGTTGCAGGCATAACCTCTGATCATCATGTTCCATAAGAATCCATTTCTTTCAGATATTTTGTCAGACACTTGGCGCACATCCAGTATATTCCCACAAATGGCATATAATGCAGCGAGTTTAGTTGATAGGAAGATGTTTTGGTACAATCCAATGATGAGAAGGTGGGCGTGAAGTCGCTTACCCTGTAACAATGATTTTTTGTTGGTGGAGGTCTGCAAGAGAGAGGCATAGATGTTGGTATTGGGAATCGAACCCTCTGCAGATAAATAATTATTGGGTTGAAAAGCCAAATTGGATTTTGGTTTAAGAGCAACAGATAGATGAAGAAACATGTAGAGTATCTTCCTGTCATTTTTTAATTTGTAAGAAGATTATGATTCCAGGGAATGTAAGAGCTTAGTTCTGGAACTAGCAATAAAAGCCATACTGCAAATCGATGAGAGGGTGTAATGTTTCCCCTCCTGTAGCTCTTCCCTATTGTGTTGGTAACGAAATGTTAACCGTGTTTGATTTGCCCGCCAATCCTCCATGGACAATACCCTCGAAAATTTAAATGGAGTGGGAAAATGATATTCAACGAGTCAACGCATTTTAATCAGAAGGGTCAAAAACTTGTACCAGAATGTTAAAAACATTATTCAAATATAATAAATACTTTAATTTTTATTTTTTTTAAGTTATTCAAATATTATAAATATTTTAATGTTTTTCAAAAGAAAAGTGAAAACATATTTATAATATTTTTCAAAAGAAAGGTGGAAACCATGTCATTTTTTTTATTCTTTTCATTATATATAATCGGTCTTGATCCATCTTAACTTTGGATCTACCAAGTGCCCAAAGGGATCAAATCTCTTTTCACTCTAAAAGAGGTTTACACCTCAAGAGATTTGATTCATCCCTCTCGAAACTTGGTAGATCTAGAGTTAAGATGGATCTATATTGGTTTAATTATAAATTTTGTGTTTTTAATTTTTAATTTTTAAATTTATTTTATTTTGACGAAGTCAAAATATTAAAGAGAACATTACAACATCTCTACCATGGAAGAGGAATTCAACACTGGAGAAACGCTAAAGGCCCGCCTAAAAATTATACGCAGAGAAAAGGTCATCAAGTTTCAAACTAGGACAAGTTGTAGTTTTGACGAAGAGTGAACGAGCTCTGGACAATGTCAGGCTTTGATATCCTTGTCAAAACGAAAAATAAGATTAAATGGTAACCATGAGTTTTTTATCCACATGATATATATTTTTTAAGTGCAAAGATGACTGCCATGATAAACCCTTTGAAGACACACAACTACTTGTCAAATATGCTTTTCATATGAGATGTCAGTTGCTTACTATTGGACCCACATGGAGGAGGAGGAGTTGGTGGATTATGAACCAGAGGAAGGGGGTTTTCAACAAATTTGGGCTAGTCCCAAGGATTTTATCCATTCGCATTTGGAATTCAGCTTAGAAGGTCACCATACCACGGTTTCTAGGCCTACCTGGTCTTTAGCAAGAAAAGTTAAGAATTCAATAAGCAGTCGTCTAGCAGTTCAAAGGCCCTAACACCTGCTCTAGTTGCACGGTTTTTGGGTCCTTTAGTTTTGGCCAGCTCAAGGCATGAGGACGTTATTAGGGGCCAAATAACTCTTCTTGGGGTTCCTTGGCTTTGAGTTTAGTTTCCTTATCGTCCCAGAGATCAGAGGAAGACATATAATGTGTTACGACTGCCTCAAGGTTTTTAGAAATTCTTGAGCACATTGGAAATTCTTCGCTCTTAGAAGCCTTTCTAGTTTGTTTTATTGCTTTTCCTTCATCTTAAGTGTCATCAACCTTGCCCTCCTTAGGAAAACTGGTCGAGGTTTTAGTTCGTCAACCAATGTTACTGCATTCACTAAGCCCATAGGTAAAATTTCCAGAATCCAATCCAACTTTTCTAGTTTTGTGCAATGAATCTAAACGTTGATGATAGTTTCTAAATTGCTCAGAATTATGTTCAACACCTGAAGGTCATCTAGACCTCCATCTGCAAGATGAAACTTTGTCAAATGCACTGGCCTGAGCAAATCTTGACAGAACTATCTGTGCAAACAAAGGTGGATATGATACATTATCATTTCTAGCGAATTCATCTCTTAATGAATCTATTTCTCACGGAGTAGTCTAGGAATTTAGATCTGTTGTAGCATATAAAAAGGCATGCCCATCGGATCTACTAACTACATATTGTTGAGCTACCACAACCCATCCTGAACTTGACACCAATTTCACTATTTGCTGCAATGGGGCAGCAAACTGGTGACCAAATGGTGTCTGATGATGGGAGGCTAGGTTTGAACCACGGTCCTAATTAGCATCTAATCCAAGATCATGCTGGAAAGGAGGAGAATATTGAGGCGACTGAGGAGGAGAATAACTTGTCTTCAAAACCTTGTTGTAGATTGGTTGCAGAACCCTGCCTACCACGATGATCAACTACAACATAAACCTGGTTAATAGAACCACCCTAGCTTGTTCCATTGTTTTTCTTCTCGTGTATGCTCCTATCTGCGCCCTTTAAAACTCTACAAACAAAGGAGATATACACACTTCAGATCAAACCCTAAGAAAAAAATAGCAATGACCATAACAATAGAATGTAAAGACAATTTTTCTTCTCCCAATGACTTGTATATAGGTTCCCTTATCAGGTCATTTTCCCCTAATATTTACACATGTCATCCAATGAGAGTTTTGAACCATTGCTAAGCCCACAAATTTCACTGTAAATCATCATTTCCCATACCTTTATAGGAGATAAAATGAAAAGCATAAAAAAAAATCCATCAAAAAGAAATGAAGAATGAACTCACCCGGTGCCAGGGGCTGAGGGCAAGGGAAGATCCGATGGAATGGAACCACCATGGAAGTACTTGAGTGTCATCGCGCATCCTCTAAAAGCCTCATTCTTTGACATCATTCCTCTATTTCATATGTTTGAAAAGTGAAAATGGATGTTATGTGATTTTTTGGCACATTTCAATTTTATTTTTCACTTATGTGAGCATCACTTGATACCCAAAAAAAATGCTAAATGGATTATTTAACCTCATAAGAAGCTCATTATTAGTGAAGGAGGAACATTGGATATTTGTTATAGATTAATGGATTCAAATATGCAATTAATCTTATAATAATGGTATTTCATAATGTTGGAATGTTGAAACTATTTGTTTATATAAAGAGAAAGAAGCTTTAAGTGAATAGTTTATAAGGCATGATGATTGTTAATAATTTGTGGGTGGGGTAGCAAGCTAAGTGAGCTTGACTATTGAGAAAAGATCATGGTTAAGTCTATGAGATTTGGAGGATTCTTGGCATGGGTGACCTTCCCATGAATTCTTGGTTATATGGCACTAGACCTAAAGGTGACAATTGATGAGTGTCAAAAGTAATCTCTTTAAGTTGGCCACTAGCTTGTAATGATTTAAGAGAATATGTGGGATATAGTCATGATATAGTGCTTTGAAAAAAGTTGTGAGAGGAACATCCATTTTAACTTTGGTGGCTTCTACATCATGCATAATAGCTCTAATTTTAGAGGTTAGGGAAAGGGGATCATCATCTTTCAATTATAGATTGAAGAGTTTGATCATTAGTTGGACTACCTCAAGCTCTGAGTGTGATTCATATAAGTCTTTCAACTTCTTTAAAGCATTAAAAGCATTGGATGTAATTGGTGCAATGTGACGACTCACCTCTTCATTTACTAATTCAACAATCAAGGCATAGGCCTTGTTGTTCTTGTTCTCCCATATGGAAAGCTCTTTGTCTGTTGTGGGATTTGCAGGCGGATTTTCATCTCCTCCTTCACATGCTCCTTTCCATAATTCATTGAAAATGAGGGTATGCTTTATCTTTCTGGACCATTCATGGTAGTTCTCTTTGCTAGTGAGAACTACTCCAACAATGGAGATGAGTGAATGCATCTCTGCAAAATTTTGAGTTGGGCCCTGAATAGTCAAAATACTTGCAGCAATAGTCTTTGATAAAAAATCTAATATATCTCTACAAACAATAGAGACTCATCATACATCTTAGCTCCAATTCTCTTTAATCAAAATAACCCCAAAAAAATTATGCAGGCTCTCGATCTCAAATAGCCACTTTGATGTAAACCAACTCTCATATAAAATAAATCAACTCAATACACCAACGAGTATTCAACACAGATATAAATACAAACTTCACAATGCCAACACTCAACAACAATGCCAATGCCAATGCTCAACACCAACGCCAACACCAACCAATAATCACAGATAAATGTAGGGATGTGTAAACACAAGTAAACGTAGGTTTAGTTACAATACCACCACGGGCTTTCAAGCTAGACCCGAGTGATGAAATGTTGTCTGCAACCTTGTTACAACATGCGCAATGTGTATCAATTGATGGAGGGCCTCAACCAATGTGTATAGTGCATAAAATGACTACATAAACATTATAGTCAGGTAACAAAAGGAGAATTTGTTAAGGTCGATGTGGATGAATTTCAATTTTCCATAGTGCAAATGGTTCTACCAAGGAAAGGAATGACAAAGGGACAAGTTAGACTAATGGAAAAGGAGTTACAAAGGAAAAAGGATGCCAAATTTGGGACCTGCAGACTTGCGCTCTAATACCATGTCAAGCCAGGTATATGGTAACTCCAAAATATTTAAATTTTATATTAAGAAGAAAATTAATATATACACATAGGAGAGAGACCCTTGGGATTCACATTCCAAGGTCTCTTCGTTTTCTTATTTTGTATTTACATATTTACACCATATTTTCCCAATCCTAGAGGATTAAGTGTCAACAATATATTAAGAACTAAAATCAAAACATAGCAACACATCATAGTATAAATTCAACCCCTAAATTGTGTGTGCATTTGTTCCATGAAAACCATGACCCAAGGTAAAAGGGCGATGTGCCATCTTAATCATGTATAGAATGTGGGAAGGGTGCTATAATTACATGTGTTATATCATATGATATATGTCCAACAACTATATGAGATCAAAAGGAGTCATATAGTATGAGTAAGTTATCAAACCATATATGCCTAACATAAATAAACTAAGGTGTTTTGGTTAAACATCAAAAATTCAAATGGAGAATCACCTTTCTTCGAACAAGAGGAGATGTATAGCCTGTAGCATGAAGCAAAATGAAAACTTGTTAGAAAGAGATGTTGAGGACCATGAAATGTGCATGGGAGTAGGAAAAGACAAGAAATAAGCCATGTATTCCCCAACTGGAGAGTGATTATTGTATTGTATTACAAAAGATTTTGTGTGTGTGTGTAAATTGAGGTACATGAAAATTGTGTGTAATATGTATGCAAAAGATGGTCTTGAAACTAGTAATTTCATGAATCCATAAGATTGTAAGGTCATTGGCATCATCATAATCATTGTCATCATCTTCATTATCATCATCAACACTGCCATCATTGTTATCACTATTGTCATCATTAGCATTATCATCATAATCACCATTCATGTCATCGTCATCATCTTCATCATCATCATCATCATGATTATCAACATTGTCGTCAATTGTTCATAATTATCAGCATTGTAAGAAATATCATCAACCCAAAAAAATGTGATGAGTGTTAGAAAAGGGTTGTTTAGGACACATATGATATATGCATGAGAAATAACAACTCTATTTTTGATATATGATGATGATCATTATCGCCACCATTATCATTGTCATCATCCCCATCATCATCATTAATGTAATTTCTATCATCATTGTTGTCATCGTCGTCATGGACATCATGATCATCGACATCGTCATCATCATTCATGCCATTATTATTGTTGATGATGACCTAGATGACAATGATAATAATGATGATCAACGGATGACTTGGATGTTGATGCCAAAGATAATGATTATGATTATGACAATGACAACATTTAAATTTGGGAAGATTTTCTAAGGTCATTAGCTCGTCGTCATCATCATCATCATTTTCATTGTCATTGTAACCACCATCGTCTTTATTATCATTGTCATTATCATCATAATCGCCATTCATGTCATCATCATCATCTTCATTATCGTCGTTGTAATGATTATTGGCATTGTCATTAGTTTTTCATAATTGTCAATGTCATAAGAAATACCATCGATGCAAAAAAATTGATGAGTGTTGGAAAATGGATTCCAAACACAAAAATAAGTGCAACAATGGATGTAAAATTGGTTACAAAAGTGGATTCAATAGAAGTAGATGCAAAACAAGATGCAAAACTTGACACAAAAGTGGATGAAAAAAAAGATGCAATAGTCAATACAAACTTGGACACAAAATATGATGCAAACGCAAATGCAAAAGTGGAAGCAAACATGGGTGCAATAATAGGTGAAAAACATGACGCAAATTGTGGTGAAACAAAAGTGGATGCAACAACGGATGCAAAAAAGGACATAAACTTGGATGCAAAATAAGATGCAAGAAAGGATATAAACATGGACGCAAACATGGGTGAAACAATGGATACAAAATTAGATGCAAAGTGGATGCAATAAAAGTAGGTGCAAAAGTAGATGTAAAATGAGATGCAAAACTTGATGTAAAAGTGGATGCAAAAGGGGATGCAAAAAACATACACAATATTCGATTCAAACTTGGACACAAAATACGATGCAAATGTGGATGCAAAATTAGAACCAAATGTGGGTGAAATGGTAGGTGCAAAACATGGCCCAACAAAATTGGATGCAAAAGTGGATGAAATAGTAAAAAAAAAAAAAAAAGATGCAAACTTGGATGCAAAACAAGAAGCAAAAAAGGAAGAAAAAGTGGACACAAACATGGGTGCAATTATGGACACAAAATTGGATGCAAAATTAGATGCAACAGAAGTAGATACAAACAAAGACAAAAAATGTTGCATAAACCTGACACAAAAGTGGATGCAATATTTAATGCAAATTTATATGCAAAAGAGGATGGAAATTTGGATGCAAAAGTAGAAGCAAATGCTGGTGCAACAATAGATGCAAAACATGATGCAAATTGCAGCACAACAAAAGTGGATATAAAAGTGGATGCATTGATAGATGTGAAAAAAGAAGCAAATTTTGATGCAAAAGAAGATGCAAAAAGGGACGAAAAAGTGGATGTAAACATGGGTGCAACAACGGATGCAAATTTGGATACAAAAGTGGATGCAAAAGTAGATGCAAAACTTGATGCAAAACCTGACGCAAAATTGGATACAAAAAAGGATGCAAAAATAGATGCAAAAGTAAATGCAAACTTAGACGTAAATGGGGATGCGAACGTGGATGCAAAATTAGAAGCAAAAGTGGGTGCAAAGGTAGGCGCCAAAATAGGTGCAAATTGTGGCACAACAAAAGTGGATGCAATAGTGGACACAATATAAGATGCAATATGTGGATTCAAAACAAGAAGCAAAAGTGGATGCAACAAAAGCAGATGCAAAAATAGATGCAAAACTAGGCACAGACCTCAACGTAAAACTTGGCGCAAAGGGGGATGCAAGAATGGATGCAAAAAATCAAGCAAAAGAGGATGCAAAAAATGATGCAAAATTTGATGCAAGTGTAGGCGCAAAAAAATGGATGCAAAAAAGTAGGTGAAAGAAAATTAGGTGCCAAACTTCACACAAAACCTGGCACAAAACTTGGTATGTCAATTCATAACAATTTGTATCAACAAAGTTATGTCAATATGTACACTATTTTTATGAAATGTTGTGTTATACTACTTCTATTTATTGTATCTCAGAAGCTTAACGTTTCTCCTCTAAGACTTGAAATTTGCCACAAAACTTAAAAACAAAACCCTTCCCTTAACAAATTAAACAATCTTTTGTAAACTACATTTACATTGAAAATATATAAAGACGAGTTACCATTGGGAGACAACAAACAAGGCTTTGAATGCAGAGGTGAGGAAGATGAAGATGTTTCTTTGTAATCTCGCTTCATCATCTTCAATTCAACCTTGAACAATTGATTTCTATAGCCAAACACAGATGAAATTCCTTTGTATATGGGTTTATATCTGAAAAATAGAAATATTACAAACGTAATATCCATTCGAGAATTTCTGGGGTAAGAGCTTTGATCTCTCGTCCTCGACCCTCCCCTATAAATGACCTGAGGATGCAGAAATTTCTTTCCTACTTTAGGCATTTCTTAGTTTTTGTTAGTTCAAATATATTCTCCTGATTAAAAAGATAAAGCTTTAGTTAAAATAATTTAGACCACAAATTTAGGATTTCTCTCATCCTGCAGTTATTGGAGTTGCTTGTTTGTGAATCTCTGCCAAGATGGTTGGTTGCGGCTTAGTATGGGAGACAATATACAAAAAATTTGAGGCAATTTTCCACCTGGTATGCAAATGTAGTTAGTATGGAAGACAACATTCATGAATATCACCCTCTCACTGTTATGGCAGAGAATTTATTGGTGATACTGTTACAAAATGGACAGATGGCATTAAGATTGAATTAATCTGTCAATTTTTTGTCTAAGCAATTGTTTACAAATTAGTTTTTTTAATTATAATAAAAAACACATTATTTATTTCTAAAGTTTAACATTACATTTTGGTTAAGTCAAAGATAAACTAATAGTAGTCAAAGTCCAAATCTATTTCTAGAGTCCTACCTTGGCAGGGACTAAGAACTCAAAACCATTTCATTAGTCAAAGTTGATTTTCAATGCTGATGGTCTCTCTCTCTCTCTATCTCTCTCTCTTGTGGGCTAATAAGTGGCATTAAGGTTGAATTAATTTGTCAATTTTTTGTCTAATCATTTGTTTACAAATTAATTTTTTAATTATAATAAAAAACATTATTTATTTCTAAAGTTTAACATTACATTTTGGTTAAGTCAAAGATAAACTAATAGTAGTCAAAGTGCAAATCTATTTCTAGAGTCCTGCCTTGGCAAGGACTAAGAACTCAAAGCCATTTCATTAGTCAAAGTTGATTTTCAATGTTGACGGTCTCTCTCTCTCTCTCTCTTGTGGGCTAATAAGTGGATCTTTTCATTCATCAAACAATATTTACATCAGTCAATCCATATTTTCTATCTTCAGATGGACAAGGCCCACGCATCAAGAAACTAGAGCTTGCCCATCTATAGGGAGAATACTGAGTCCAAAATTTTAGTAGCTTCAAAATTTTTAGCTTTACCAATGATATAATAGTATCAGAACCCAACACTAAACTATGAACCAAAAAACAACAACCATAATTTAAAATAAACTAACATTCAGAGGATGTGACTAAAGCTGGATACTTTGCACTTGTCCTAAGCGGAGCTGAAGGAGTGGCGAGACACAAAATGTGATGCTCTATGGGTGCGAGATGTTTGTCCATTTACTCCATATTCTCTTTCTCTTTTTAATAACATTTTATGATAATTATTTCCTTCATAAATATTTAGATGGAAAATGACTTAATTATTAATCATAATAATTATTTATAGCTTTAATGAGGTGTAAAGAGATTATCATATAAAATTATGTAATAATAAAAAAATAAACAAAAATAAATAACTATATACATACATTTATGCAAAATTATCTAAAATAAATAAATTAAGGCAAATCTATCTTGAAATCATATAAATTCAAAGCCTAATGTTATTATTATTATTTTTCAAGCTGTGGATTTTTAATTTTTAAATGAAATAATTAATACATAATATAAAATTAAATAATAAACTAAATTTACACTTTAAAAATTTTGATTCTTCTTAATATTTAATAAATTTAAATTTAAAATAAATTATTAATAAAATTTAAATTTAATCTTAAAAAAAAATTATATTCATTAAAATACTCACAATGACTCAAAACCAATAATCATAACTATTTCATAATTTTTTTTAAATACTTTAAAGAAAAATCAAATTACATTCCAAAAATAAACCCAAATTTTAACATTTTAACATTTTGTTTTTTATTTTTAAATTTTATAAAATGTTTAAATAAAAAATTATTAATTACCAATCAAAACATTCATTTATATATTAAATCACTTCACTGAATTTATATTTCATAACCTCTTTATTAACCATATACTTCAAATAAATAATTTAACCAATTAAATTAATCCTTAAAACGACCTCACACCCAGTCACCTAATTAAATCAATCCTTAAAGTAACTTATAACGCATTTTCATAATGGAGAGACCCTGTTTGACCGACAATTAGATACTTTTGAGGAAAAGCTATAACTTTGATCAATAAGTGCATTATGAGGTCTACCCAAAAAGACAAAATATATTAATTTTTTATTATTATTAATTATAATGTTATGGTTATTCTGTCACCGCATTTACAAAATTAATGTCCATGTAGCTCCACTTACATGAAAATAAGATGGAAGGAATATTAAAGCGAATATCCACTTGGAAGGTCAGATGGGATGGCTTGGAAAGTGGGTGGTTAGGGTGGTAGGTAGGTAAGTGAAGGAGGGAGGTAGTGGTTGCCATACCCATGACTTACTAATTGCTTTGTTTGATAGTCATGCTTGATGATTTGAACTACCTCCCTCCAGCAAACAGTCTCACCTAACTATAAGGCTAACCATTAAGGAAGTTTGCCTTAAACATGGACCATGAGAAGTGTTAGGCAAGAGATAGTAATAAAAGATTACAAGAGTAAGTTCAACTACTTTGTCTAAGCATTGACTGAGACACATGGTCAATGTTGGATAGAAATTTATTTAAAAAGGTAAAACACATTAGAAAGCTGAGTCACATCACACTCAAGCACTCTTTTTAAGTTTCTTATCTCTCATTTTGGTGGTATGTCATATTATAAAAGTAAATTGAGTTGCAAATTTCCCTTTTACATATAAATTTCTTATTTACAATTTAAAAAAATATATATAAATTTCTTATTTACAACTTTAAATATATATAAACAATTATAGATGGTAACTTAGTCAAACACTTGTTATAAGGAGAGACTATCTTTTTAAGTTTCTTATTTCTCATTTTGGTGGTATGTCATATTTGTAAAGTAACTTGAGTTACATTACATATAAATTTCCGGTTTACAAGTGTAAGTATATATAAATAATTATATATTATATATTGTAATTTATTCAAACACTTAAGATTAATAATATATTTTGTTTTTATATTGGTATTTTACTTATATATGTTTTTATTGATAAATGCAAAAATCATAAATATATGTATATATATTTTTAAAATAATAATTTTGAGAATTGAATCTGAATTTATTTTAATGGATATTTTTTCATTCCACTTTAAAATTTATTATAATTTAATTTATTAGTTTATAGAAATAATAATTTTGATATTAATTATGTTTGTAAAATTTGTTATAATTTATTTATTAAATAGTGTTTAAGCAAAATATTATTAGTTATATATATAAAATATGTATTAACCATTATATCAATATTTTTCATCAATATATTATTTTGAAGAAATTGAATCTAAGCGGTAGATATTACATCTATTTTATCCAATTATCAAAATAACCCTATTAATTATATATATAAAATAATTCAATTGTAATTTAATCTTTGAACTAATTTTTATTAAATATTATTATTTTCACATTTCTTCTTATTAATGCTTATTAAAGTTGGTTAACTTTGAATTAATTATATTTTGACTATATATATATATATATATATTTATTTATTTTTATTTTTATAATATATTAAAAATTTATTTTCGTATCATTCTATAGGAAAATAATTGAAATTTTATTTAAAAAATGAATTGAAAAAAGAAGAAGTAAAAGACCCAAAAAAATCAAAATTAAAAAAGATTTAACTAAAATAAAGAAGGAAAAAAATTAACTTATAAATAAAAGAAGCTAACAACCATTTTAAATGTTTTTTTCTACTTGAATGTAGTAATCTTGCTAAGATATTTTAACAACATTAATGTATATTAATATATATAATATAAAATATATACTTATTATTAACATAGTATATGCTAAGTATTTATTTTTGCTTTTTACAAGTTACACAATATTAATAAGTTAATAGATCTTTGGAGTTGGAATTAAAAAAATAAAAAATTCCTTTTGAGACTCTTGTCACCCTTGTTATTTATTTGGATGCGAGGTTTCGGGTTGTAGTATATCCACATAATCATGGAGGAAGATTGAGCAAATCCAAAAGCTTCCCCTATTGAAAGCATGACTATGATTGGGTATACCATGTATAAGAAGAAGTTATGCAACATGGAAGCCAAGAGGTTTCCTAAAATTTCTTGTAACTCTTGCCAAAGCTTCTACAGTGGGCTCAAGCAAGGATGGCATAAGGATGCCCAATCTTGGCTAGACCATTCGGGGATAAAGGAGGAGACCAACTTATAGAATAAGGATAATATTAAAAAAGTTATAAGGAGGTGATCAACCCCAATCTTGAAAACCATAATTATTTATCTGTATTGACTAGTAATAAGAAGAAAATGAACATTGCTAAGATAAGAACTAATTTTCATGAGCTTCATATTGAAACTAAGAGTTGGTCTACTCCAAAAACACCATGGGAAGAAAGAGAGAAGAAAGAGTTTGTCACGTGAGTTGTACAAAGAGGGTTAAAGATGCAAAGCACTTCAACTTAGATTACCTAACTTATAGTCAAATCCATTATAATTCTCAAAATATGTGTCACACTACAAACCTTTTTGACCTATTAAGGCAACAAAACTATGGTGATAAAAAATAGAAATAATATGCTAGATAATTTCTATTACTTTCTTACCTTCTCAATATTTGATAGGCTATATTAGTCTTAGTAGATGTTAATCATCATCATCAATAACTAACATATATAACCATGTTTTTAAAAAGATTTAAATCTCTTTTTATTTTTATGATAGACAATTCAATTCTCCTTTACACATATCATAAATGAATAATATTTTTTAATTTATTCTAATTACCTTGTCATAAAAAATATTAATTACTTAAATATATAATCATATTAAATTTAACAATTTATTACATATTTTCTAATTTCTTTGCCAGATTAAATTACTATGTAACACTTTTTAAATTTCATTTTCAATAATTTTTTTTTTTTTTTTTTTTTTTTAATTTATAATTTTAAAAATTAAAATAAATCTATTTTCAATTTGAAATTATAAATAAACATAATTTTAGGTATGTTCTATGCTAGAGCAATTTATTTCAATTTCTTTTCCACCTTAGCAATCACATCAACATAAAGTAAACTGCAGATAGAACATAAATATAAATCGCAGAAGACAAGCCAAAACAAGAGGACACAAGATCTGGCGCTAGCGAGAGACAAACCCCAATGTGGGGAAGCCCTTGATCAATTCTTCTTTTATGTTCTTCAAAGTTCATCAGAGAAAGTGAGAGAGATAATACATTTACAATATAAGTCAATCACTTTGACTTTTGATATCGGCATGAGATCAGTTGAAGACATATTGCTTCCACTGATTCTCTAAGGTGACTCGTTCACCTATCATAGTGCTGCACCTCGTCTATTTGCTGCACATTACCATGTGACACCTTGCTTGTACTGTCACATGTGTTGAACCTTGATGACTGAGCTGCTCTCATCTTCATGCTGCATCTTCCATGGTCTTATTCATCATCAAGTTGCCCATGCTCATGATCTCATTTATCATTATGTTGTCCATGCTCATATCATCATGCATCATTATGCTGCCCATGCTCATATCATCATGTTGCTCATTATGTTGCCCATGATCTCATAAATCATGTTGCCTTCCTTCGAAGACAGATGCTCCGGTTGTTTCAGCAGTTCCTGGTAGTTCCGGCTTTTCCGGCAGTTTCGACAGTTCCAGCTTTTTCGGCTTTTCTGGCTTTTCCGACTTTTCTGGATTTTCCGGTATTTCCGACTTTTCGGCGTTTCCGACAGTTCCGGCTTTTCCGGCAGTTCCAACTTTTCCGGATTTTCTGGATTTTCCGGTATTTCCGGTGTTTTTGGCGTTTCCGACTTTTCCAGCAGTTCTGGCAATTCCGGCTTTTTTGGCTTTTCTGGCAATTCTGACTTTTCCGGCTATTCCAGTGAAAACCACCTAAGGCTCAAGCGGGGGTGGTATAAAGGCACGAGGGCCTAGTTAAACCATTGGGAGATCAACAAGAATGATGCATTGCAAAACATTAATAACATTAAAAATATTGTTACTTCTAAGTTCAAGGAAAAAATGTGGTGTGAAAAAGATTTAGCAGCTAAAAGAAAATTAAGCTATTATAAGAAGGTCATCAACCCCACCCTAGAAGATCAAAAGTATCTCTATGTTTTAACTAACTCAAAGAAAGAAAATTAATATAGCGAAGATTAGAATGAATTCTCATGAGCTTCATAGTGAAACAGGTCGTTGGGCAGTTCCTAAAACACCATGGATGGAAAGGATCTGCCACCTCTGTGAGAATATGAACATCGAGGATGAAAACCACTTCCTCTTAGAGTGCCCCGCGTACAACCACATTAGATCTCAGTTTCATAATCTCTGTCGCAATACTGACCTTCCTAGCCTTTTACAATGTCAAAATTATAGTGAGCTCGGGAGGCTTCTCTACGAGCTTTTTGAGTATAGGAATAAAATCTTAAATCAAACTAAATAATTTATTTCTTTGGATCCAATAGACCAAAGTTTGGTCTCAGTGGATGTTAACCACCACCACCATCATCATCATAAATGAACCACAACTTCTAATTTGGAGTTCCATTTAGAATTATGATATATTTTTGATCATGGCATCCAACACATGTTTAGTAAAATATTTTTGTAATATATTTTGAATTATTATATTTTGTTTTTCATTAAAATTTTAATGATATATTAATAGGATAAAATTTATATATAAATATTAATATTAGAAATGTTTAATTATTATAATATGAAATAAATATATTAGTATTTTTATTTAGATATAAATTTTTAATTCTTCAATTTATGTGTATATATATTTTTATAAAAAATATATTAATATTAAATTTTATTTTTAAAAAATTTATAAGAATAAAAATTTAGATTATTTTTCCATAAAAATATTAAAACACTAGTTAAATTTTTTAAATTTTGATAAATTAAAATTATTCCAATTTCATACTAATAATCATCTTTATTAATAATATCAATTAAATACAATATACTTCTTATTATTATTTTAAATTTAAAATACATATAAATAAAAATACTTTATTACTCTATTTTATAAGATGAATACCAATTGTTATATTAAGACTCCTTACATATAATATGAAAGGACAACTTCAGCGAATTAAATACATTATACATATTATTAAAATAATTTAAGATATGAATATTAATTTATTATATTTTTAATAATATTAATATCAATTTAATATGAAAAAATATTATTAATAACATTATATATATAATTATCAAAGAGATCAGAACAGTGGGTGAAGGAGCTCGCTGTTAAGGTGCTCTGTAAGCAAAGGTCATCGGTTCTAGTCTCGTCAATACCAAAAAATCTAGCATGGTTTCCGCTGGTGCGGCTCAGGCATGTGCGAATCCCTGAGTGACTTTGACGACGCGCCCTGAGTCATGGTCTCTCAGCGACAGGATAAGAGTGATTTTCAGATTCACTCACTTATCAACCCAAAAAACACATTATATACAATTTAATTTAAATTAAATTTTTTAAAGTTAAATTTATCATTAAAAAAATTAATGTTAATAATATAAAATTTAAAATATCTTTATATTAAATTAAATTGTGATAACTTTAAATTTAAGATACATTTAAAATAATTAATTCTAAATTCTAAAAATATATATTATAATAAAAGTTAATCATGTCAATTTCGATAAGTTAATATATTAAAATATAAAAGAATGAATTATCTCAATTTTGATGACAACAAATTTAAAATACGTTTGCATTGACTTCACTGGCAATTCTAAAAAAAATATATTACAATCAATTCATGAGCGAATACGAAAGAAATCAAATCTAGACACCTCATACTAATTCACTTATCGATTTATTTTTTAATAATGTTTCCACCACTTTTTTAAATTTTAATTTCGTATTTACTCGGTTTATTTTTAAAAAATGTATCCTCCACTTTTTTTAAATTTTAATTTCATTTAATTTCGTATTTACTCTGCTCAAACTTTTTGAGCTTCCCACCACACTGTAAGAACACCTCGCCTCATCGTAATCATTTAATATTGGCTAAAGTTTGTGGCGAATCATCCAGGGAAATTGGATAAGCACAACTGTAGTTAGTTTGCCATCATCACGTGACAGGTGTGGTCCCCGGAAGTTGTTGGACGCACTCATCAGGTGTGAAGTGAGCTTCAAGTAGATCCATCCATGTAAGAGGAACAACCCACTGTCCCGGAGATTTTAGTTCTTTTTTCTCTAACTGTGGAAATCAGAGCTTCCAACACACAATGGGGTTCGGCGAAGCTACAGAGCTCTCTGGTTTGCAGGAGCTTCGAAGCCTCTACCAGCCTCAGTTACCGCCAGCCCTTCAGGTTCGTCGTTTCTGTCTCTTAAACCCAAAACCCATTAGCTTAGTTTTTTTCCTCAGACGTATCATTCAAGCATGACATGCCCCAGAGATTCGATCCGTGGAGCTCCCTATATGTTTTTGCTGTCTCATGTCTTCTTATTTTTGCTGTCTCATGTCTTCTTATTTGATATTCAGCAACCATATGCTTATGAAGTATTCAAATGTGGAAGATCATGCTGCGATCTTTAATATCCAGAGGCTCCAGATAAAGTTAAATATCTGGAACTGAGATTTATTTAAGGGGAAATGCCTGTTACTGCGATTTAATATAGGAGCCACATTTGCGAATACGTTATTGCATCTTTAACTAATTAGTGTAATGTTTGCAATAATATTTTACCATATTACAATATTTTTTTGTGAGCCTGCGACAGTTGGGAGAGATGGAATGGATGTTTCCAAGTGTAGTGCATCTTGAGCATGGTTATGAGGTTCGACAATTTTGGTAGGTCCAGGAGGGGGGAGGGCTGGAAAAGTTTGGGATCTAGAAAATACTAGAAAGGTTCATAAAAATGGAACATAGAAAATTATACATGTTGCTTAGGAATTCAAACAATCACAGAAGAGATATAAACATAACAAGTAGTTTTTTCCTTGCTTCTAAGTTGATTTTAGGTACTTTCCTTTTTCTTGTTTTTAGGAAAGGTTGGGAGGTTCAGTCTGGATCGGTTGGGCAGCCTGGTCCAGTTGAACATGGTAACTATGATCTCTGGCCTGGTAATGTAAATTGCTTGACAGCTATAAGCGCAATTTAGCTAGATGGCAGGGTGGTTCTACTGGGTTAGCTTTAACAATAATATACAGACACGTTTCAGGCTCATTAACTGAGCAACAACTCTCCAAAACCAAAATGGAGAAAACTCGACTGAAAACTCAGCAATAACTCAGGTTTATTAATAGAATATTAAATTTTATAAGAAAAAAACTAGGATTTTCCATTTATGATCTGAAAATTCGGGCTGCCTTCTTCCTGATGATTGTCTGGACTCCAGATTGTTGAAAATACTCAACAAACCTGGACAAACGTGGTTCAAACGCAGTCCAAGCTGCTTAACAGCAGAACCCTCCTCTCAGCTAAAAGCTGCAACAAAAATGACGAGATAATGCCAAATAAGTGTGAAATTGCTCTTATATTCGCCAGGTTGGGTCATCCTCCACCGACGTGAAAGTTCCTATAAACGCACAGAGATTTGACTGAAATGCTAATTTGGGTGGCAGAGTACTCGCCAGCTTGGTGAGTCCTGTTACAGAATAATTATAGAGTATAGGGTAACTATTGTAAGTGATATGACTAGAACATTTGGAAATAGATGTCCCAAGCTGGTTGGAAGTTGTTGGATGCATGTTTACTATTCAATCAAATTCATCGCGCAAGTGCCCCAGTCCAAGTTTTATGTTTGTTCCAATTTTTGGGAGCGAGCAGTATGCCATGGTTTCTGGTTTGGTTTGATTGTTTTCACATGATCCACCTAATATTTGGTTTTGAAAGATTTTTTTCCCTCTTTGGCTTACAATTTACATTTCTCATTGCTCTTATGGATTCTTTTTTGTTGGTGTATATAAGTTGGACTGTACAACTACAATAGCGTAAGGCGACAAGTACAACACAAATTCTTCTTTTTGGTTCGTACCAAGCTTCTCCTCTGACAGATTAGGCAGGGATGATACAATAGTTGGTTAATTTTATTTGTTGGTCAGGAATGACTATTTTTATACTTTGGTTTGCTGTGCTGCTCCATTTCAAGATACTGGATGGCTTCATTCTCTTCTCACTTATCATGATGTCCCTTTCAGTAAATTTTGTCATAGCATTGGTAGTTCATCCAAAAGCCTATGAAAAGCCCAACTCCTATAAGTGACCTTTCTAACTTTCAAAAGTATATTTAGAATGATTAGACCAGAGAAAGATTACGGGGCTCCGCCTATCATGCTTGTTCTTCTAGCCTCTGCTGGAAATGGGAGCACATCTCTGAACTGTAACTGATATAATTTTATAATTTGGTATTATAAGACAAATTTTGCCAATAAACGAAAAACATCTATAGTTAGTGCCTATATTTTCAGAGGTTATCTAGTCAGTTCATTTGCTTGGGGATATTTTCCTCTAATGGCAAGAAATTTTCTAGATATTAAGTTAGACATCCGGAAACGGCCTATTTTGTGGTTTATGGATATTAATATATAACTTCAGTTACACATGTAAGGACACTTCTGCAAGAGTGGTTCTAGTACAAAATTCTACCTTAGATATTGAGAGAGTGCTTACCTTGATCCAGCTCTTTAGTTGCAGCCATGCTATTCCAATACAAGAGTTACTTTTCTTTAATTGATATGCTAGGTGTCAGTATATGTTTCTTAACAATCATGTTTCTTTCTTCCTATGCGATGGATCTCAATCAATAGCTTGCATGTCAATGAACTATCCCATCAATGTAAGACTTTCAACTTGTCCCACTGTCATTGATCATGATAACTTTAAGTCTCTTGGCCACAGGCTAAAGGCTATCGGCAACTGACCGGAGTATGCGTTGTGGAATTAAAGAAGGATAACTGTTCTGTGTTTAGAATCTAGATGCCTTTTAATGAAAGTGCGTGTAAATGCATGTAGGAAGTGGCATTCATTCTTAGTTGTTTATGTATAATATTTCTGACATGGATCGCAAAAGTTACATGTTTGAATGAGTTTTTTTCATATTTTTTTTATGGATTTCATATTTGAAATACTCTTTTGTGAGCTGATGTGACTTTTTTGGCCTGAATAGGGGGGCCGTGTAAAGTTAGAGTTTGGTGATCCAACAACCTCTGCAGACCCGTCTGATGCACATGCAATCAGCCATTCATTTCCGTTAACATATGGGAAGCCGTTGGTACATCTTTCACCTGTTTGTGGCAAGACCGATATTCAAGAGTATCCGGCAATCAGGTAAAGGATTTTCTCTTTCTGTGTTATTTTACGCAATTCTAAAAGTTTTTCAGCAGAACAAGAAACTGGATACATACTATGGGACTTCCATGTAGAGTGTGCAGGACAGGTACTTACTGTATATAGTTTGGTGGTTCAGATGAAATAGAAATGATTAAGAGGCTAAACTTCATTATGTGTGGAAGGGATCTCCTTTTTTTAATCATGGAAGAGAAGCAAATTAACACCTTTAACTACTACTTTAAAACCTTGTACACCGCATATAAAAATCTCAGTGAAGTCGCCAGAACTAAAGAATGCAGAGAGAGATGTAAATTGTATACTGCAATGAAACATGCTTCAGGAGGCTATTTTCAATGGAGAGACATTCTCTGTGAGGATTTCTATAGTTAGCATTTATTGTTATATTCACTGTTGTCCTTGCCGGAAATTAACACTTACGCTTAAATGTTTTTGTCTTACAAGTTACAGTAAATGTTGTTTCAGTAAGTTTTTGCAACAAAGGGTATTTCAGTAAGTTTCTGTTAGGTAACCTCAGAGGTCAATCAATGTTTCAAAGGAGAAAATAAGTGCTACTTGAAAGTTCAGATCTGGGCATTGCAATGAAAAACAATTAAAACATCTTATTATGGCAAAGCACAGGAAACCTGAGAAACTAGTCTGTAAGGAAATATCAGTGAAATAATCTAGAATTGGAAACATATGCAAGAGCTGAAATTTCACTGGAGCATGATTTAACTGATGGCATCCTATGGGAGTTATGACAGTTCACTTTCTGTGTTCCTTATTTTCATATAATGAAAGTCCAACTATGGGATCAGCTCAAGAAGCTAGGTACGTGAGTGTGATGCGGAAGAGCAGTTTTCCACTGTATTGGAAGTTAGGTGAAGGTTTAGAATGAATTATTATTAAAGGTTTTGGAAGCCAGCATTACCTACGAACCTCATATTGAGAAGTGCAAGGAATGGATAAGCATAAAGTGGGGAGAAGCCTGTATTGCAGACGTATGAATGCAGAGGATCTCAGACTCGTTGCAAATGATGCAAGGAAGTGGATGTGAACTTGAATACTTGGAAAGAAAAGTGGTAATCTTCTTGCTGAAATTAGGCAAAATTTGACAATGGGGAATACAGGTAGTGGTAATAACCTTAATGGTGAATCGATGTAGCCACATAATGGTGGAGCTTATTGATGCTAAATGAAGCAAGGTGGGAGAATGGTTCTAGATAAGGCTTGCAAGTTCACTAGCTACTGCACGCTAGATGTTGGTAAACAAAATTATGGAGTTGGGAGCTGAATGTCAGCCCATTAATTAGGTATATCATTGGTCCTGTATGGATGGACGATTTGGTAATTGGAGCATGTTATGTAGATGTTTAGTCGATCTACGAAAGGTATTTCATGTCATATTCATCAGAACCAAAAGAAAGCAAGACTCGTTACTTGTAGAATGAACATTTAATCTCTAAGTGAACGAGGAAGGGCAAGGGAAGAGGAGAGGAGCCTCCCTTCTTCTCATCCTTGCATAGCTGCTTCAAACACTACTAGGGTTTCACTTGCATGCCAGGGTATGGATGCTGGCGACGAGGCAGAGCGAGGAGTAGATTGTGAAAGGGTTAAGAATTGAGTTAGGTGCCTCTGATACTTAGCTGGGGCTGGAGTTATGAAAAAAGGCTTGTATTTGCAACATATTCCATGGTGTGTCCTTTGGCAAGTGTGATGCCAGTGGAGGATTTTTGTTGCAGGTGCTGATAAATAATATATACTGTGTAATGTTGTGTGATATAACTTTAGTTAACTAATGTGTAATATCACAAGGGAATATTACGAGGACCAGAAAATTGTGGATGGACCATCTTGTAGAAATGGCAGTATCTGCATTAAATTAAAAGAATTGTTGGCGTTGTTTTAGTATTTTTCTGCTGTAGTAGGCGTTGCGTTTGAGAACATTTGTTGGCTGGCCGTGGGTGCATATGCAATTGACAGTGAGCGAAGTCGAACTGCCACTGTGAAAATGGAAGCCATCAGATCATAGTGGCTCAGATTGCTGCGTATTTATGCTAATGTTGGTACCCACGTCGTTGGTCTACAAACGCTGCGTGCAGGGGAGCACCTGCTAAAGAATTTTAAGCTTAAAAATATTGAACCTCAAGAAGTCGAAGCTGCCATTGAAGGTTACCAGAGAATAATATTCAAGGTGAAAAAAATCAAGCTTCCATTTAAGAAAAAAGGTTAGAATTTCGATTAGAAGTTGAAGTGTTGTCTCAAGAATTCGTGTGGTTATAGGGTTTAAATGTAGTCAATGGTCAATAATATACATTAAAGTGAAAACTATAGTATAATATATATTACCCATATATATATTAGAGTTCAAAATATACTTAAAAATTCAAGTCAAGTTATAAAGTCGGGGCACCATTTTAAATTAGTTGCACAGAGCACTTCTCTTGGTGGAAGTGATAGTGGGAATCCTTGCTGACAAATCGGCTCAAGTACTAAACAAGATGAACTGATAACAAATTGGATCGAATTCTCCAACGGAGGTCAGAGTTAGGCACTAACTGGCTAGTAAGCAAGGAAGAGGAGATAGATCCGTTCCTTCTCAAGGTGCAAGGAATTCGTGACCAACTTACTTTCGTGGGGTCTACACCGGATCCAAAGTTTATGGTTAGGATTGCTCTGAATGCAGCCTCCGAGGACTGGGAGATGTTTGTCCAAAGCATTTTGGGCAGAGCGACTCTCCCCAGTTGGGAGGAGATGTGGGTAGTTCTTCGATAGGAAGAGATCAGGAGGTTGACTAAGGCAGGAAGTAGTGGTAAGGGAGTTCGAATCAAGAAAGCGGAGGAGGAGGATGTAGCTCTAGCATTTGCGGGACAACAGGGGGTTTAGAAGAGGAAGAAGAAAGATATCTCCAAGGTCAAGTGCTTCAACTGTGGGGAGCTGGGACATTATGCATCTCAGTGCCCCAGGAAGAAAGGCAAGGGAGAAGCTTCCGACTCAAAGGCAGCTCCAACAAAGGCAGAGAAGGATGTCGAGACTAATGACGATTGTGCCATGAGTGCTCATGCACCTCTAGAGAAGAGGTGGGGAGACATAGAGCTGTAGTCGAGAGGACTACAGAATGTGGGGCAGGATCTTTGACGTACCCAAACTCTCGGATCACATCTGCCTACGGGAGCCCTTAATGACAGTAGCATGATGACAGGTGTCGTGTGGAGCAAGGCAGGATGAAGCAACAAGGCAGTGCTAGAGTGCAAAAGTCTGTAGCAACGCAAAGGAGGTTGCAACAGTGCGAGAGGCGTAGAGGTGTTTGCAGCAGCGCAGTGGCAACAGAGGGAGCATAGGTTAGCAACAAAGGTAGTTTCAACATCACGAGGCTTCCAGACTGACCAGGTTGTCAATACTTGGGTGAACTCAGTTACTTACTTCTTGGTAATTGAGTTGCAGTGTAGGAATTAGCGGTGGCAGTGCTATGGGCAGCATGATGCAACATTTTGAGAGGGAGCTGCAGTACAGATGTAGCAGTGTCATGGGCAACAATACAGGAAGCAATAGTGCAATGGATGTAAGGCAACAGGCCTAACATCAACACAGAGGACTGATGCAGGGGATCAGTGTGATGCTTCTATGCTGAAGCATTGTTAGAGCACGTTCTTTGCTAAGAGGGAGTGTTGATTTTTGGTAGCATCAGATGTGCTCTAGCCATGAAAATTGGTGGAGAGGCTAAGGCACATGAGATCTCCAACACCCAGAAATCGTTTGGAGAAATTCCACCTGGATGAAGAGATATTAAAATAATTAATATTTTTAATGGGTTCCTAAGTCTGAACTTAGGAAATAAAAATATTAATATGTATTAATATAAAATGGGTGAGAAAGTTCTAAGTGGCGAGGATCAAGCCAGATCTAATCTTAGCTGTTGATTAGGGACTTAATCTCGGCTGTTGAATCGTCAACAGGAAAAGTATAAGAGGAGGCTTGAGGGTCAGTTGGAGACACACCAAGAGAGATCAAGAATTCGATTTTCTGGGGCTGGGTTTGCTGAGGAAATCGAGTTAGAGATTAGTTGCAGTGAGGGGCAGTTCAACAAGGGATTTCGATCCAAGGCTGAAGAATACATAGCAGAGAGGTAGTGAAGTGCTGGAAGAGGCAGCGCAGGCCCAAGAAGGGCTGACACAGAGGCTTGAGGAGCTAGCACAGAGGACGCAGAGGGCCGTAGAGGCTAACACAAAAGCTGTAGAGGTTGACACAGAGGATGCAGAGGGATTCAGAGGCAGTGCTGGGAGATTCTGTGGGGTAGACTGGGAGTTGATCAACAGATCCTGAGCCGGGAGAGGGTGACGCAGTTCTAGAGCAGTGCTTGGAGCAGCTTTCGCTGTCCAGCACAAGGAACAATCAGAGTCACTGTGGGGTTGATCATTCGGTTGCTGATTTGCCAGAATATCTGTCTCCGGAGAGAGGTACTACTGCCAAGGATATTCTCTGAAGGGTGAGCCATTTTTGGCACCCTAGTTGTATTCAGAAATCTGCTTAATAATACAAACCCTCAATATGCTGCATCGGTTTTCCCGCATTGGGTTTTTCTGGGGAGGATTGTCCAAAAATAATGGTGTCCCTTGTGTTATTGTTTCTGTTTACTTCAATGTATGATCTGTATATCTGTGAAGGTTGCATTTGTGTTTACTTCAATATTTATGAAATTAAATAACTTGTTAATGTAAAGAACAAGTAGGAGATAGTAAACTAGAAATTGCAGTAGGGGTTTCTGATGTGTTAGATTCAGGAATTTTCACACCACAAAGAATTGTAAGAGGAGATCGATGTGGTGATGGAGAACATACTTGAGAGGTTTGATTTCATGAGCAGATCGATTTCCAGAGTAGCAACAGTCAGTTGCCAGAGAGAGAGCCTAAGACCGAAGCAGTGAGAGAGGGGCAGAGATAGTGAAGCCGGAGGAAGGATTCCAGATTCGGTGAGTACATTTGAGGATACAGAGAGGTTGATGTTGGGGCAATGCAATAGCCTCTAGATATAATTTTGATTCTACTGGGGAAAGACGAGTTTCAGTGGTAGAAGCTGGACAGAGGTTCCGGAGGCCAGGAGAGACATTTTCCCAGACAACAGCAGCTTAGATGGCTTGAGGAGAGCATGTTCCAGGTTGAGTGCAAAAGGGACTGCGATAGGGTGACACAGTAGCTACGCAAAGCTAGTTTGGACGAATCACTTGGAGCTGAGGCTAGAGCCTGAATTTGCCTGTGGGGTGAGGAAATCTCCTTACTAGATTTTTGCCAATATTTTCTTTGTAGGATTGCCAGTATTCAACATCCAGATTGTACTCAGATTATTTCACTGTTGCTCAATAAATAAAACCCTAAGCTGCTGCACTGATTTTCCTAAGTTGGGGTTTTTTCGGGGACATTTGTCCAAAAATAATGGTGTAATTTTTATGTGTGTGTGCTAGCATTTCTTCCAGCGTTTATTCTTCCGCAATTTTATTTGTGTAGGTTGTAGTGTGATTTATTCAGTGTTTGCTGTAGCAAACAATAAATAAATTGTTAAATTAAATTAACAATTAGGAGAATAATTTCCAGTTGCTGCAATTGTATTCCAGCTTGGAATTTTCACACCCAGACCACAAGTCAAGGCACTTCTATGAAGCGTGAGAATGACTTTCCAAGCTAAAAAATGGGTCATAAAATTGCCAATAAATAAAGTGACCTCAAACATATGAGGAGGATCATTTTCCTTAGAGATGCAACATTCCACTAGGAATTGGCTTGAATTGACTTGAAATATTTTTTAGATTCCTTAAGTGGCCCAATGACTTACTTTCCTTGCTCAACGTCTCATTTGAGATGTCCATGACTTGACTTTTAAGGTTGATTAGAGATGCCTTTTTACCCTTTTGTTTGCTTATTTGATTTTTCATTGAGTAATTTGACCTTTTCCTTCATTGACTTGGCCCAACGGTCATATTTGACACTTCAAACGCCTTCATTTAATCAACACATGTGGGTCGAGTCACCAATTAATGTGCTCCAAGAGTAGATCTCCAACGCCTTGCTTGATTTGCCAATTTGAGCACATGGGTTTGCTTTGAAATTTTTTTTAGATGATTTTTGACATATCATATGCTTCATTTGACGAACGATTAACCTCAATATGCCTTCTTTAGCCCACGTGCCACAAAAGTAGGACGACCACCTTTGACTGAGCATATCTTTTTGGTGCCTCCATATTTTGACAAAATTTTCACATGACATGGAAAGTACAAAATATGTTGAGCAATCTGAGCCTTTGTTGACTTTTGACCCGTAAGACCTTGTGCATTGAGATTTGTGAAATGCCTTACGAAACGTGAAATGTTGGAAAATGTGACACTACCATGTTGAGCACTGAAAATGAATGTGTACCAAGGCTAAAGAACACATATAGACATGTGGATAGGACATCGGTTCGCTCAAGGCATGGTTTGGACGGGCCCTATAAATAGCGATTACCCCTACAGAGCCAATGGCTCCTCTAAACCATGTGTCTAGGTAGGTCCATCTTAATTCCTCCAATCCTATACAGGACAAAAGGACCTAAGAGTGGAGTGTAAGAGGATCGAGCATGGCCGACCATAAAAGGCCTAGGACACCATGATACATAACATCACATGGGCTACAAGGCCTTAACTTGCATTCTTTGGCCTTACAATGGTGCTCCAAAATGGAAAAAATTCATATAGGCACCCTTGGTGAAATGAAGGGTAACAAGTCATAACCAAGTATAGCAATTTGTTAGCTTATATTTGATGAGAGCCTTAGCTTTGTTACACTTCCAATCATGCCTCCAGGGTTGAGAGGCTTGTAGGCCATACTTAATAAAGATTGAATATGGAATTGAGGTTTTCACCCTATTGAGGATAATCATATTTGGGTTACTTAACCCAAACTAGCTTTGGTCATGGCACCTTGGCCATTGTTTGATTATCAAACAAATCCTTGATAGAAATAATGCCTTTCTTGAAGAATCTAAGGGTTGAGAACTAAGGAATTTAATCCTATGGTTTGCCATTTGGGCCAATTTTTGGGACCACTAAATGGAGTGGTCATTAAATGGGAACCCTAATCCCAAGGATTGCTTCTTCCAACTTATAAATGGTTATAAATGGCTTGATTGCTTCCTAGAATTTCTAGATACTTTAGGCCACAAAAGAGCCATTAACTTTCATTGTAATTGGAGTGATTATTGGGTTCTAAGGTTGAGGCCTTGCAAATATTTTTTGCGAGAAGTGTCTCCCAAGAAAATGTAGTTTCTTAAAAGTACCTTCCAAGCTCCGGTTCAGATAACCCACTTAACACCTCTAACTTAGCCCTATGTGCGAGCTTATATGACACCCATTCCTCGTTGGTTTTCCAGGGAATAACATAATTTTTAGTTGACTCTATGAAAACTCTATTCTAAGAGTTGTTGCCCCCTAAATAAATTCTCAAGGTCTTCTCTAACCTTTGGTAGGTGCTCATGGAGGAAAACTAGTAGGAGAAATAATACACATGGGTGCTTGCAAGCACCTTAGTCAATCTCTAGAACTTGGTTGCTATAGCCAAGGGCTTCTTAATCCATTTCACAATCTTCTTTTCAACTCTTTGGACCACCACTTTCCAAAGGTCTTTGGGGGAGGCTTGAAATGCAAATGGAATACCAAGGATTTCAAAAATCAATTTTGGGAGAATCTAGTATTGTTGCTGCAAAATATAGCAGGGCTTGGAAAGGGGCACCCTACAAGGCTAAAACTAGACTAAGTGACAATAATGTGGTAGTGGCCCACTGTCACCATAGCCAAACCCCCCTGCTTTTTAAGGATTATCTCCGACGGGAGGAGCCCCAATATGCGATAAGGTCACCTAATGGATCTTTTAGGGTTAGGGTACAAGGTGATTCAATGTGACCTTCTACAAGAAAGGTACAATCTAGGTTTAGGGCTCCTATTGGAAGCAATTTGCTTTCTATATAAAGGTATAGGGTTAAGAGCACAAGACCTAGGGTTTGATTGATTGGTTGAGTGTTGGGTAGGCCACATGTCAAGGCAATGAGAAAGGGTTTCCAACAATGATTTTTCAACAAGAGAAAGGCTCGTGAAACCCTCAAACAAGACCCTAAGTTGAAGCAAGACTAGACTAGGGTTTTACCTGAGGGAAAACAATTAGGGCAATGGAATTTATGGACAAGATTGAAGTGGAGGCCCACCAAAAGGATAGATTTTGTGGCCACTGTAGTCCTCTTGATGTTTAGGTTCTCCAATCCCACAAATGTGCCTTGCCTAGGGATTCAAACCAAGCCCTAGTTAACAAGCTTGGCCTTGAAGGTGTTGAATTTAGAGAAAATGAAAAAAATAAGATTGATCACCAACAAAGGAGGCCTGCCTAGATCCTAAGGATAATGGAGTCTATGATTTGATTGAATGACCAAAAGGTAGCTAAGGAGGTCAAATTCTTGATGCCCTAACACCACAAACACTAACAATTACCTATGCAATGAATCATAGAGCTTTGTGGGAAAGCTAACAAAAATTCACCACTAGGAAATACATTCACATGTTATTCATGAGTAATGCATGTAATAGTGACATCTAGGTACCATTCAATAAGTTTTCAACAAATTAGGGCACAATAGTAATACCCTAGGTTCAACATATTCCATACACTAGACATAGGGAAAATAAATATTCAATAATGAGTTCACTTACAAGATAACATGCAAAATATTCCATCCATTGATCTAAGGCAATAGCTCCAAAGACAAACTATTTGTTCCAAATGTCAAAATGCATTCATAGAAACCATTTACTCCACAAGAGAAGAAGGCCAAAATTCCAAGTGTGTGATGATGCTTTGATACAATGAATGATTCCTTTACTTATATGAGGAATTCAAATTCAAATTTTATCTTAATGCCCCTCAAAACAATAAAATAATGTGCTACTAACAAGCTAGGTCACAAGTTGACCTAGTAGCCAATGATAAAACATAAATCTAGCCCACACGTGTGAGTTGTAGGTGAGAGAGTGATGATGTCATGCATGTGTGAGCCCTTCTAGGGCTAGCGTTGAGGCTTCTTGGTGCCAAGATGTGAGTAGAAGCCCTCTAAAATCACCTCCTAAGGGTTGGCCCTTAGGTCTTTGTCAATGCTCCTCTGTGGACCCCAATTTTCATCTTGGGGCACAAAAGTGGTCTCATGGGTCTCTAGGTGGTCAAAATGCTTGTCTCTGCTCCAACATTGAGGGCTCTCAAGGTGGTGCTAGCCCTCCCATGTCTCAAGGTGTGAGACCATCCTCCTTTGGGCCCTGGATCAGCTGCGAACCCCTCATGGAGTGCTAATCTGACTGGGGGCACGCTGGGTCTAGGTGCATCATCCCATAAAAGTCATCAATATAGGGCAAAGTGTTGGAACATTGTGGGTGTTGGAGGTGCCCATGGCTATGTGTGATGCTCTGCTACAACTTGGAGTCCCATGGCTCTCAACGCTCCACCTGTGGGTGTCAATATGCTCCTCTAAAAGACTTGGGCCCCAATTAAGTTTCCCAAGCCATGGCTGTGAAACCACCTGACAATTACACACAATATCTAGGCTAGCAACTACATCATCAGGTACATTTAATCATTTTTGCATTTGAAATTAATGGGCACTTTGACACTTCAAATAAACCTTCCCTTCCAAAATTAAGGTTTTGAACTCGTAATGGTGTTACCTCCCTAGGTAGGAGTGGATAATAGACCACCCTATTAGGTGCTTCCAACCCCCAAGGGGAAGTAACATGTCCTAGGTCTACCCTTCAATCGATAGGTGTCATGTGAATAATGATGGAACAAAAGGGAAAAGTCTTCATGGCCAAATGCCATGGTTAAAGGGACCAACTATGATGGGCCCCTCATCTTGAGTTTATAGATGTGGGGAGGGAGCAATTGTGGATGCATGAGTTACCAACTCGACCTTTGTTTTTCCCCCCCTCTTGTGCAACGTTTACTTTTTCTTGATTTTTATTTGTATTACTGCTTGTAGCTTAAAGGGTTACAACTTGCTTTGATGATGTGTAACAGTTATTACCCCCTTAAGGGTGATGCGACTTTCCCACTAGGGGTTGGGACATGCAAGGGTTCCTTCCCATAATATGAAGAGAAACATGTGCTCAGGAATGAGGTGATGGCCATAATGAGTGAGGTAGAGCTCATGCTAGGCTTTTTCTCACGTGATAATGTGTATGTCCTGACCATCTTTTTCATTTTGATCTTCTTTTGTTTTTGCTTGTGGCCATCATATATTTTTTCTTGTTCTTTTAGTTGCATCAACCTCCCAGGGCCAAGTTTCGGGCCCTACTCAGGTATGAGGATGTATGGTTCCAAATCCTAGAGAACCAATGGTCAATTGAATACAAAGAAGGGAGATGGAACATAGGGCTTGTAATGTAAGATGGAAAGTGGTAAGTATGGAATAGGGAGATATGGGACTACATTATCTCAATTGGGGTTTCCCAAGTAGTGCCCTTCTATACCCATTGGGCCATTAGGGGAGGTCCCATTGGACTAGGATGAAAGATTACCCCCCATTTAAGGTGAGGGAACAAGATCATAGTCAAAATCCCTCTTCCTTCCAGGTTACCCCATAGTCCATGTCAAATGCCCAAATATAAACAAACATAATCACTCGATTGCAAAATGAATAAAGTACATTTTGATCGGAAGCCCACCTTCCAACATGTGCTCTTGCCAAACAGGCGAGGAAACAATGACTGATGCAGGTGGTAGAGATATGAATGGCACATGATCATCGGTTACTAGTAGCTGTTAGGGGGTGCTGGCTATCAACGAGAAGAGATCATAAGAGAAAATTTTCTCCTATGGGGTCACCCATTTTTGGTGGCTAACAAGGACCATCCTTGGTTTTCAAGCTATCGATGTTTTTTTTTTGGGTTTGTTTATTGTACTGAGTTTTTCCCCATTGAATGTTGGAGTTGTTAGCCTCACTCTCTTAAAAATCAATAATAAATCCAATTATTAAATTAAATAAATAAAATCACGAGAATTCCTCAAACTAAAGAGTCTAGTTTGGATGAGAGATTCTCTCCAACTAGCTCTCCTAAATTAGTGTGTAAGTTGAGAAATTGTCTCAACCAAGTGAGTCTAAGATAGACGCACTATCTTAAGACCACTTACTCATGTATTTAAATGTATTATTAAATTTTTTGAATAATGTGAATTACATGAGCATGAGAGACCACATGATGGCTCTTTGCCTTTTCCACCAGTTTAATTTTTGTGTGTTAATTTGCTGTGCATATGGTTATATGGCTTTGTGATTCTTCTTCATGTGGTATCAGAGCTAGGTTGATTCCTGCGTAGAAATCATAGATGTTGAGATTTCTTTGTGTTATATTTTGAATTTTTTCTGCGTGAAAGCATGAGGCAAGAAGATTATGTTAAGTTGTTGAAAGCCTATGGAGAAGAGAGTGCCCTACGCGTGGACCCGAAAGTTGGAGTTGTATTGTGAGCTATTGACTGTGTTAGGTGATCTATGTAAGCTTGGAGTCTAGATCGATTGTTCATTGAGATATGCACAGATCATTGGAGGAATCATCCATGTGAAATAAATCATATTGTAGTATAGAGAACGGTTGGCTTGAAGCCATCATGGAATTCCTGGCTATGTTGATTGATCGCTAAGTGGGATGACAAGAGACACCATATTAAAAGGAACAGTGTTAGTGCCAGAGGTTGTGCTGTGCAAGATGTTGTTGTGTCAGAGCTATGGTCATGTGATTTGAGAGCTGTGTTGAAGATCGAGTGCTAGTGTATGCGACCCGAAGCATTTTTTTTTAATTTGTATGATTTTTGGAGCGTTGGACCATCTACGTGGAAAGTTAACGAAGAACAATCTATAGTGTTTGCGACCTCGGCATCGGATGGCGGAGTCCCGACACCCTCGAGCGCATTGTTGATTTCTTTTTCTTTGTGAGTAAGGACGATAAGTGATCCAGTAGAAATCTCTCATTCACCCAGCAGTGGCTATGATGCGGGGGACGCGTCGACAGCATTTGGCCCAGGCGAGGGGTTGATAATACTTGGTTATCGTCATTGCGATGGTGTCCTCGTGCGTGTGCACACTACCTCTTGCAAGGCGTTCCACCCCTGCTCGTTCTGGAGGCTTCAATCTGCCCCGGAAGCCATCAGTATCTCAAAGGCTATATAAATTGATCGAGCTTTTAGTTCTCTGTTTCGAAGCTTCCACCGTAATGAGCCAAACAAATAAGAGCGTGGCAATAGTGGTGGCCAGAGCGCAGTTTATGTAGCATCACTTGACACCTTGCGTATTGCAGATTCAAGCTCATTTTTGATTCATGCAGAAAATAGCATTTCTGTTGCTGTGGTAACTTCTCCAAATGAATTTTTTAAATTGTGCTTTGACCTTTTTTAAAAGGAGATCCGTTCACTTTGTCAAATGATTTCATAAAGTTTAATTTTTTTTAAAGATTTCTAATAGTGGTTAATTTGGCACATGGTTTTGGAATACAATATGTTATTTTATAATAGCTATTGTCCCCAATGAGAAGAATGCAAGTAGAAGCATGTTGACCGATTTGCCCAAGCAAGAGCAAGTTGAATGTTGGGTCGCCATTGCTCGATTAGATCTGTGATCGAGTGTGATTATGTGTGATAATGAAGTTTTTGTAATGGAGAGATAAGGTAAATTTATTTTTGTAATCTTGGAGCAATAAGTGTGCATTTTTTCAAGTGTGGAGTGACAAGTGAGATTTTTTTATAAAGTAAGGGATTATTTCCTTGTAATGGAGTGATAAGGTGTATTTGTTAAGGAGGTCATTTTCATATTTTGTTGAAGAAAGCGGGTGAGTTATTTTTGAAGACAAATTGTTTCAAGGAGTTCTCATTGTTTGAGAAATTTCATTCACGATATTGTGAAGGTGAAGATTGATGTACTTCAATATTTAATAAAGACACAATTTTTGTGGTGCTTGTGTCCTAGATCTGTCCGAAATTGAATAAGGGGATCTTAGGTACACCATGTGCAATGAATGCGTGTGCATGACGCGTGTTCAGATTATCAAACCACTCTCTTTTTATTATGATTAAAACAACTATATGCACATAAGCAAGCTTAAGTACACAAGCACAAAGCGTCACATCATCAACTTGATAAGATGATCTTCCAAGCAAGCACATTTCCCATCATGTAATCAAAGGAATCACGTTAAGGACGCTACAAAATCAAGCATTTCAAGCCAAGATGACATCAACATCATCAACACTTTTTGTATCACTTGCAGATAAACATTTTTTAACTGAATTGTACGGGTGTATTCTCGGTTGTAACCGACACCCTAATTTGAATTGTTAAGGTGAATACATTAAGTCAAGTAAGTCTTCAACTAAGTCATCAAGATTGAACTTGTCATTTTTCTCTTGGGTGCATTTTCAATAGTGTTCGACGCCCTTCCTTTTATAAAATCAGCACATTCAGTGAATACATTAAAAAAAAAGCACAAAGTGTCAGTAATCAATCAAGCAAGTTCAAGCAAGCCATCTAGCAAGCAATCATCATCAAACGAGTGTGAATTCTAGTATTCTATTCTTAAAGTGAGCAATAAGCGATAAATCAAGCGAGCGTACAATCAACAGTTCAAGCAAGTGTTTAAAAGCATCAGCAATCAACAACCAGTACAAGCGAGCGTGTCATTTCAGTGATCGACTCAAGTGAGCAATTTTTTCAAGCACGACTTCTACGACAAGCGAGCCTGACTTCAAAGTAAGCAAGGCAACATGGCGACACACATTCAGTTGTCCCAAATTATTAACAATTTAATGTTATCATCAGCTGGTGACATGGTGCACATCAGCAAAACCACTCTTGCTAACATTCAAGTGCATATTCAACATGCACATGAAATGATTGAGTTCCTTCAACTGGAGTCACAACTGCAGAGAAATGAGTTGCAAGAGAAGCGTGTTGCTTCCAAGTCTTTGACCACTCCAGAGACAGATCATTCGACTTCATTCATCCAACTAGCTTCAAGTGTTGAAGTTGTTCCAGTTCAACTTTCTTCCAAACCCATCATCAAGCCATGGGAAGAAATTCAAAGTAATCGAAATCAACGCGGCTTAGGATATGTCAAAGATAACGACAACTTACATATCCTTGATTATTCAAAGCTTGTTTAGTTCGTCAGTGCCAGATTACTTGAACAAATCACCTCAGCAAGTTCTCAACAACTTGCAGACCGACGTCAATGCACACAAATTGAAGTTGCAGACAAACAGAAATGCACACAAACTCAAGTTGCAGACAAACCGAAATGTTCTCATTGTCAAAGAACCGGTCATCTGGAAGATCAGTGTTTTGATCTCCATCCTTGTCACCATTGTGGCAAGAAGAATCATACATCAGAGAAATGTTGCAACCAACGACAGTCAACTAGATTGAAGATAAATTATTCATGGATTGATCCCTGGGAATGGTCATCCACAACCAGAAGATTGTACAAGTTTTACAATCAGATTCACTCACACATATTGCAGCCAACAGTCAAATGAAGATGGTACTCTCGTGTAGTTGAACGGGGGAGTACACCAGTGAAATACTCCTCCACCTACAGGGGGGGAGTTCAGATATAATTTGGAGAAGATTGCCTCTCCTTTCAGCTGACAAAGGGGGGAAATGTCAATGAAATTGACAAGTGGTTGTTAGACTGAAAGTCTCGACAACATCAGCGAAGCAACCAGTGGGCATCTCCATCAGCCAGTGGGCGATCATCATTAGCAAATACGCCAGTGGGCGTTCATCAAATTGTGTCAGTGGACACCAGATGTTGTTTTCAAGCATCTAGCTTTGGCGGTTTTTCAGGCAAATGTTTTTTGAGGATCAACTTGAGAACTTGGAAGATGGTTCCTTGTTCGTTTTTGATTTATCATTGAGGGGGGGAATGTTAGCCGCACTCTCTTAAAAATCAATAATAAATCCAATTATTAAATTAAATAAATAAAATCATGAGAATTCCTCAAACTAAGGAGTCTAGTTTGGATGAGAGATTCTCTCCAACTGGCTCTCCTAAATTAGTGTGTAAGTTGAGAAATTGTCTCAACCAAGTGAGTCTAAGATAGACACACTATCTTAAGACCACTTACTCATGTATTTAAATGTATTATTAAATTTTTGAATAATGTGACTTACATGAGCATGAGAGACCACATGATGGCTCTCTTCCTTTTCCGCCAGTTTAATTTTTGTGTGTTAATTTGCTGTGCATATGGTTATATGGCTTTGTGATTTTTCTTCAGGAGCGAAGCACAACACAAAATGATTGGAGGCAATCAATAGTGTTATTCTGGTTGTCTTTATCTTCAAAAGTAGTAGAGAATGAAATATTAGAAAAATGTTTGACCAATAGCCTAGTTGTAGGGTTAGGTAGTGGGATGCCTTTAGTTAGACCTTGATCAACTTGATTGTTAAGCAAATAGCCTAGGACTTCAATACCTATTTCATATAGGGAAAGGGCTAGAGATAGCTCTCTTGAATGGAATGAAATAGCTCAACGACTTTTATCATAGCCTAATTAATAATGAGGCATGTTGAAGCATCAACAAACAAAGTCTTGACCATGTTGATAAAAAAACTTACAAAGCTCATAGCTTTTTACATAACAAGAATGAAAATTCAATTCACATGTTCATATGCTACTTTCTCAAAGTTAGTTCTAGATGCATTGAGCATCTAATCCAAGGGACTTAGCCCATTCTTTTCCTTCCCAAACTACAAAATATTGTCAACGATCAAGTGGCCTCTAAGAGAACTTGTTTTTCTCTAAATGCATGATTTTGGGAAGGCCCTGTTTGAGGTGAATTGAAAGGGATTCAACTACAATCTTACAAGAAACATTCATCAAAGTAATTAGTGTCTAGTTTGTTATGAGCTTAGTGTCGCTAGGGCTAGGAATATATTTGATCTTTTTGACTTTCTTTGTAGTGTTGTTCGTATTTCTTACAATTCGACTTATAATAATTTGTGAAGGACCTCCTCATAAGATTTTTCTTTTCTTCTCTTAATTATTGGGTCTCTTTCTTTGATTTTTGGGTTCCCTTATTCGACTTTTGGGTTTCCTTTCATTACCTATTAGGTTTATTTCCTATTTATACAAAATGCAAGAAAAAAAAGTTAGTATATCTCTAGAGCAAAAATAGAATTACTACAAGGGGCCATGCTAGTGATGCTGCAAAAACGTTTGACAACTATGAAGCTAGAGTCATTTTGATTCTTAGATAAGGGCAATCCTAAATGTATGTCCACATTGATAGATTTCCAAGGTTGTGATGGCAAAGGGGTGTATAACCTATGTAACCTACTAGTTGGCTTAGCAATACCACAAAGTATGCATGAAGGGATGTGATCTTCGACAACCTAGTCCATGTTAGGCAACTAGAAGTGCATTTAAAGTGCTACAAGTGTTTTATCAAGGCCAAAATGCCTTGTTGTCTTGGAGGATTGAAATTCCCATATAAGTTGTTATTGAGCTACTCCTTAGGGATCACAAAGATGGCCAACTTGAAATGTTAAATTGGCCGAATGCTATTCTAAACTCTTGAGTAACTGAAGGTTTGTGTAGGTTAATGTGGAGGACGCATTGGTGGATTAGTGTCAAGTAGTTCCCTAAACCATGTTCTTAAGTGTTGAGTATAGTAGGAAGTGTTGTGAAGGTTGTTAAAATTTCATTGGTAAGTGGATCATCAACAATATTTTCCATCTACAACTGCTTTATGTTTGACAAAATCTCCACCAACTCTACTTCTAACCATGCAACCAATTCTCCAATTTCTTCATGCTGCTCTTTTGCAAAGAATAAAGATATTCTCACACTTCAAAGATGGTCCTGCCTCCTTGTCGCATCCATTTAATTCTTTTGCTTTGGTCCTTAGCTTTTGCACAAATCTTGCGACCTTAAGATCCATTTTGTCCAACAACCACTTCATATCATCTGCGTTATGTTGCTTAACCACCTTTCTTGTTTTCTCTTTACCCTTTCTTACATCTTGCTTCCTTATTACCAATGGTTAAAACTTACATTTTCTTAATAAATGGTACCTTTTCCTTTCATCATTATATGAATATCCCTTGGCTTCTTGCATGTTTGACCATAATGGATGATGCCTACTATTATCCTTTGGTTGCTTCAAAATTGTTTTTGCCTAGCTAGGCAAGCACTTCATGTGATGTGAAGGGCTTGTGGTCCCTTGGCCCCTTTGTTGTAGTTTGGTTGATATTTGGAGAGCTTAGTGGTTGTACCCTTATTGCTTATCATGGGATTAGTGTTGGGAGGCTCATTTCTTGATGTGGTATTTGGCATCTTCTATAAGGGTGTACTTGTTGAGGAGAATGGGCACATGGGAGATGTGGAGTGACCGCCTTGGGGGAGAGCATAATGTGCTTAGAGGTTGGGCATAAAGCCCTACTAAGTCACTTGGTTCATGTTTGTGTTTGAGTTTGATGACTTTAAAGTTTGACAAAATTCGATAGTTAAAATTTTGAAAATAAAATTCGTTATTAAGTTTTATATATATATAGAATGCTAAGAATTGTTGTAGCTCTTTTTTATATATAATGTGAAGGTATATTTGATATATTATTGGAATATGATACTTCTGTTATAACTATTTATAAAATATATAAACTAATATAATTTAAGTGATTATGGTATAAATAAAAAATTATCATTCATGTATATATATGCAAACAAAAATAATAAATGACAACAAATTTTAAAGATTAAATTATTTTTTTAATATAGATATGTTTCTTTTCTATATTTAACTTTTATATTTTATTAAAATATTACACTTCTACCATAAGGGTTTATAAATATACCAGCCTAGATCTATTTTAACTTCGGATCTACCAAGCGAGGGATCAAATCTCTTTTTACTCTAAAAGAGGTTTGCATCTCAAGAGATTTGATCCCTATAGGCGCTTGGTAGATCCGGAGTTAAGATGTATTTAGGCTCGTTAAATTTCCATCTTTAAATAGGGCTATATTCCACATGAATACCACGGGTTCTCAAAAACCTAGAACTCGATAATCATCGATAACTTGACCAAAATAAATGTATACTGATTAAATAAACATGATTAAATTTAATCTTAATAATAAATAATAAATTATTTTCATTATAATTTTTATGTAATTTGGCTAAGTCAAAATGTTTATAGGACATGATATTACAACATTTCTTCCATATTGGATTGGAGAGTGTCTCCGGGGGCACTAAATTTATATAATTTAAGTGTGTGTGTGTCTATATATATATATATATATATATATAATTCAAAAATAATAAATGACAACAAAATTTCAAGATTAAAACATTTTTTTTTTTTAATTTACATAAGTTTCTTTTATATATTTAATTTTTATATTTTATTGAAATATTGCATTTCTATTATAGATGTTTATAAATATATAAATTTATACAATTCAAGTGTGTAGGGTACAAATAAAAATTTATAACACACACACACACATATATTTTAAAATAATAAATGACAACAAAATTTAAAGATTAAAATATTTTTTTAATTTACATATGTTTCTTTTATATATTTAATTTTTATATTTTATTGAAATATTACATTTGTATTATAATTGTTTATAAATATATAAATTTATATAATTTAAGTGTGTATGGCATAAATAAAAAAATTAACACACACACCCACATACATATATATTAAAAAATAATAAATGACAACAAAATTTAAATATTAAAATATTTTTTTAATATACATATGTTTTATTTAACTTTTATATTTTATTGAAATATTACACTTCTACTATAATTGTTTATATATATATATATAAACTTATATAATTTAAATGTGTATGGTATAAATAAAAATAAATGCTCACAGGATAGCTCAATTAGTCATTGCCACCTTATGATGTATTATTAAACAAAGAGACTGAAGATTGAAATCCTCCGTGGGTCAAGCAAAAAAAAAGAAATTAACAAACACACACACATACACACATATATGTTAGTTTTGTCGTTTGCTTGACCCATGGGATATATATATATATATATATATATATATATATATATATATATATATGGCAACAAAATTTAAAGATTAAAATATATATATATATATATATTTTTTTTTTTCAAAATTTAGATACGTTTTTTTTATATATTTAATTTTTATATTTTATTGAAGTATTACACTTCTATTATAACTGTTTATAAATATATAAATTTATATAATTTAAGTGTGTATGGTATAAAAAAAATTAACATTAACATATCTTCAAAATTAATAATTGACAATCATATATATATATATACATAATTGTTTATAGATATATAAATTTATATAATTTAAGTGCGTATGGTATAAAAAAAATTAACATTATGTATATATATATATATATATATATATATATATTTCTTTCTTTGAATATTTAACTTTTATATTTTATTGAAATATTACTCTTTTATTATAACTGTTTATAAATATATAAATTTATATAATTTAAGTGTGTATGGTATAAATAAAAAATTAATACCAAAATTCTAAAGATAAAGATAAACAAATAGAAATGAAAAATATTATTAAAAAGAAAATCATGTTCTATGTAAATTAACACAACACTATTCCCAACCTGTATTGGTCTCTCCCTCATTGTCAAGTTTGACATTCAGTGACCATATTCCGTTAGTGGAGGCAATCTGGAATTTTTTGTTAGAGTAGGTTTTAGCCTTTAGAGTTTTCTTGTTTTTTATTTCTAGTTTTTAATACAAACCTTTTTGATTTTTCTATGATTTCATAACAAACTTGACATGAATTTCAATAGAATTTTAGATGAATTTCGTGAAATTATTCGTGTTTGTGTTTGGCTTGAGATTTGCAAACCTCATCGAATAAATTCGCCTAAGAATGAAATTCGATGAACTTCGAATTTAATCAATTTTGTTGTTCATCGAATTTAATAAATTTTGTTCGCCAAACCTGGTGACTTAAGAGCCCTAGGAGCATTGGATCCACCTTGTACATGTGATGAAGAGGTAGCCACCTTGCACATATGTTGAGGAGGAATGCTTGAGTTGAGGAGCCATTGTTGGATGACATACCATCTTGTTTATATGTGGTTACTTGACTTATAGAGTGCACAATCTTAGGAGTTTTACAAACCCTATTGTGTCATGTGGCATTGTTGGTTTTAACCATGTATAGTTAATTGTTGCATACAAATCCTTAATAAAAATAAAAAGGATGCAATGACACACACACACACACACACACACACACACACATTTAACATAGAAATTTTACCTTGGAAGCCCAATATGGGAAAACCAACAATAATTTTAAGTATATTATATCTCTACAATGTTACAATACAATATGCATATCTCATGGCATCCATAAGCCCATAATCCATAAACCATGGATTAAAATTCAATAGTAGTTCCTTAACTGGAACTACAAAATCATGGGCTGAATCACCTTGTGTGACAAAATTGCTAAAAGTGAAAATTGCTAAAAATAGATGCAAAGAACTGCCCAAAATTTTTATTGGGGGCTATAACACCCCTTGTGACCCCCTCAGGTAGGGGGGTTGCCACGCCCTTGTCACCCCCTTGCTCCACCTGATGTGACATATATAACATGCAACTAGTTGTGCAAAGAATATAACACATACCCAACATTCTCCCATTTGTTGTTTTCCTTGCATATAGGGGGTCACGAGAGTACATGATCCACAATCCAGACTATTAATGCCCATTGTTTCTCTACACCAAGAGAACTTCTTAGTGCTCACATATTATGTTAATGAATCTACAACATTTTTCAAAGTGATCACCTTTACCAACAACACCTTGTTTTAATCATATCTCTCACAAAGTGATATTGAACATCAATATGTTTTGTCTTAAAATGATAAGCCAGGTTCTTTGCCTGAAAGATTGCACTTTGACTATCACAATCTATCCTTAGAGCTTGTTGTACCAACCCAATACTTGAACATAATCGTTGCAACCATATTGCTTCCTTGCTTACATGAGTGGCTTCCATGTATTTAACTTCTTGATAGAGCTTCTATAGACTATCTCCTTCTCATCCAACTGATTGCTCCTCCAAATAGGTTAAACACACACACTTGTAGATTTTCTGCGATTCTCCAACTCATTCTGCATCAGCAAAACCATGTATGTCCAACACTTTGTCCAATCCTAGTCTTCCTTGGTAGCACAATTCATAATTAATAGTGCCATACAGATACTTGAAAAACCCTTTTCATTGCTGTCAAATGCTCCTTGGTTTTGACATATACTAGCTCAATATTCAAATTATATCTGCAATGTCCGATAGTACAAATCATTGCATACATCAAACTGCCAACCACAATAGCATATGGAACACAGGACATGTCCTCTTCCTCTTCTCGTGTCTTGGACTTTGGGGCATGTTGACCATGTACATGTCAACAATCCAAGAAGCAGAGTATACAACAACGAAACACATTTTTTGTGTCAATATCATCATTTTAATGTAAATTTTTCTTTTGTAATGTAAAAATGATTCTAGTGTGAATATTAAGCCATGTAACAACACCTAGGTAAGCCTATGATTCTTCTCAAAGGGGAGCTTTTTAACTCACCAAATTATCTGTGTTTGTAAACACAGATAATTGGTAGAGTTTTTCTCCCAAATATACTCCAAAGCTAGGCTGGACCTCATTGATGAAGTCTTAGGTGAGTCCTAGTGTTATCAAGTCTATGTATTTTTCTCTTACTAAATCATGTGTCTTGTAGCAGAATTTGGTCAAGTCTTAAGAGTCTAAGTCTATGTGTATTTCCCCCTTCTAAGAGTTGAATTTGTAATATCTTGATGTACAAGTGTGATCTAGGAATATTTTTGGTGAATGGTTCTTCATAATTAAAACACTATTATCAAAATATTTTTTTAGATACACCTAGAGGGTGGAAAAATATTTAATCGCCTCTTAAGTCTTTTAATTTTAATTTATGGCAAAAATAAAAATAAAAATTAAGTAAGAAATTGTAAAAAATATAAAATGAAGGGAAAATTAACTACCCTCCAAGTGGAAAATTCATCAAAAAATTATTTGAGGCTATTTCCAAAGGAAAATATTCAAGTAAAAAATAAAAGCCTCAATTCCGAGGCAGGAAGGACCAGTCCAGAAATTCGTTTGGGCCAGAGAAGACTATTTTGCAGAAAATCAACTTTTTTGGGCCAAGAAGACTATTTTGTAGCAAATCAACTTTTTTGGGCCAAGAAGACTATTTTGTAGCAAATCAACTTTTTTGGGCTAAGAAGTGAATTATTTTGCACAAGTAACGATAATTCTATTTTTTGAAGGTCCTCCAGTGGTCCAGAAGTCAAGGTTTGACCCTCTAGCACAGTGAACAAGGAAAATCGATTTTTTTGGAGATTTGTGCCAGCTAATCAAGGGATTAAATTTTTTCCACAAGGATCAAGCCGAGTTGATCCCTCCCATTTTCTATATAAGGAAGCTTTCAAGCTCCTCATTGTAATTTCAACTCTAGAACTGGATTGAAAATATTTTGTACTGAGCTAAGCTGTGCTGAAATATTTTTAATAAAAAGTCTTTGGGGTTTCAATTCAAGGTGTCTCTCACTTGATGATTCATGGTATGTGTTGAATTGATCTTAATGCTCTAATTATCTTTAACTGAAGATTATTGTTCCATAGCTAGTGGTTGGATTATCTATTAGCACAAGTATCTTGCTTTAGGTATTGGGCTAGAGTAAACACATTGAAGCTGGTAGATCTAGCAGGTATCTCTAGATCTCTAGTCTATTTGTGTGAATCGAACCCCTCTGGAACTAATAGTCTATCTTTTGTGTAGAGATCTTTAGATATTCAGCCCTTGGGCATGCCCCAAGTTCATGGACTTTGAGGTGATCACATCTTGTTTGGACTTCGAGCTTATCTAACAATTATCGGTGTGAATTTGCTTCTTGGCCAAACTCTCGGGTATATACATTTTTGTGGCAAATGGTTGTTGGATTAGTTTTGAATAATTTTAATATTTTAAATACATAATTTTATAAAAAAAATACAATTATATATATTTTTATATTATCTTTATTTAAAATTAAATTATATTTAAAAAAAATGGGCTCGAAAGCCTAATCTTGAAGCTAAGCCACATGTATGAAACTTAAGTCAACGAGAAATCCAATATTCACCAAACATTGCACTATATAAGTCGAGAAAAGTTAAGGAAACATACCAAGCGCCAAGCCAGAGGACAAACCCACAAGGACCCACAAATTGCACAATGCATTGAAGGAATTCGAAGATGCTGGAGTATTTGAAAAAATTAAAGGTTTTTACACTATTGCATGTGGGATATATCACACGTGCAGAACGCAAATACTCACAGGTGTGCAAGCAACGAACTGCCAAATAGATCTGAAGTGATCATAAGTGTCCATAACAATTCAAATCCAAGCCAATTGTCGAAATAATATTCACACATGATAGTTTTGAATGCCAGATGCCTTAATCTGTCATGCCAAGTGCTACATGTTCTGATCAAATCTCCACATGCAGTTGAAACCCTTGCCTTTGCTCTGTAGCTCGATTTAATGTCATTACATATCTTTTTGTATTTAATTCTATTCACGTTTCACTGGTCAATCTATGAAGGAAAACAAAGATTCTTATTCTATTATAGATGAAAAGGTTCAACTTTGCGCTGTGAATTGGAGAGTTTTACAATATGGCACTTAAAATTTCTAATTTGACGGGCAATATTCTGAGGGAATGTGGGTTTCACTTTAAAAATTGCAGTATTATTAGATGAGGACCTTCCATATTTCAAGACTGCAAACCAATTACAGAGTTTTCATTCATATTCAAAGGTCAACAACGCTAGGTAAAATGCAGTTAGTTTTTAATGGTTACTATTAGTGCTCATGGATCAACGTCATATATCCAATTGCGGATCCTTCAGGATTTTCGATATATAATGGAGGAGGGGGGTCCGCAATAAGTTGTTTTTTCAAAACAACTTCTGATTACGTGGCAACCTGTGGAGAATTGCAGAACCCCCAAGCAAGAAACTACTTACAGCCTAGGACCCCTCCTGCAATCCACTTTTGGTTTCAACAACACAGGGATTGAGATGAGTTGATTATTTAAAATTGTGAACTACCTATGATTGTGTTTGTGTATGACTCAGAATCTTCATCAAGGTCTTTCAAAGTCACATGTAGAATGGGAGAATAGTTGGAAATAAACAACTCTAGCAAAGTCCATAATTTATTTGTGACTGGTCATAGCCAATGAATCTTCAAGCTTTCACATGGATAATTTGGCAAAGAAAACTAGATATTCCCTATGATTGACATGATTTCCATTTCATTCACTAAAACTCAAGTATTTTTGAAGGTGGAGGTACATCTAATGTTATTGAGCAGTAATCATCGACTTTTCTCTTTGTTAACATGGTAATAGAGTATAAGGTTATTCATCTTCAAACGCTGGGAAATTTTACGCTGATAACTTTGAAAGGCATTTTCAAAGGCATTAGGCATTTTCAGTATCATAGGATGCCCAATGATGCACTTGATTTGTCAAGGCATGGACGAAACATGGTATTGGTCTCTGTCAAGGGTGTTAAACATTTGTCTAAAAAATGATCATCATGCAACAAATTTGACTATCAAGACAATGCATCATATCCATTTGATTCGTATTATCAAGTGAACAATCAATAGAATGGCGATTGTGGGGTTTTTTGATTTGGTCATTCTAACTGAGAATGATCCAGCACAAGGGGCCTATAAATTTCAGTTCCGAATAACAGTTAGTGCAAAAGGGTCCAACACAAGGTTACTTGGGAGTGGGAGTGGGAGCGACATGTTTAGAAGCTCCTGGATTGGAAGCGATTCCGGGAGCTTTTCTAGATAATATATATATATATTTTTTATATTTTGATGCATATATGTCAACAAATGCATGTAGAATGATAAATTAGATATAAAAAACATAAAAAAACGTAGATTGAACCATATAACGACAATCATCTAGAAGTTATAATCTTCATCAACCACGTCCACAAGTGAGTAACATAGTAACATACAACATATTGAGTCTCATGATTCATCAATCTTAAAGTTTCAAGCTTTCAAAATTCAATATATAACATTTATCATCACTGATCACCAAAGTTGTACTTGCAAGATAAGTGTAACCATTACAACAAATAATATCTAACATGAAATGAAATGTTATAAAATGAAATGAAATGAAACAACTTTCACGAAGCATCATATTCATAATTCATTAGTAATTACTAATGAGTTATAATTGGCAACTTCAAACTTAAATTGCCATATATTGTTTACAAAAAATATCATAATAAATATGAAAGAGTCAATAGTTATAAAAACTACTAGAAACTAGAAAAGACAAGTAAATCTATTATCTATTGCTAATGCTTGGGCCTCTTGCCACCACGAGAAATGTCTAATTTTTTTATTCTTGTTGGAAAATCAGGATCTTTGTCATTAATATCACCCTCTAAGCATTAATATCCAGAGGTATCTTTGTCATTACCTTTGGATTTGTATAGGGATATTTGTCATTAATATCACCCTCTAAGCATTAACATAAGATAGAAGAAGCATAGCATGCCAAGTCAAGATTTTGTTTGAGTGATGCGTACATTTTTAGGAGGGTCATGATATAGGAGTTCGACAATCAATGTCACTAACATCAAGGTACATAGAGGGATTGGTGCTTTTGACTAAATACGAGTTCCATACCCTAATACATGACAAAATCCGATGGAAACATTGCAATCCCCCCAATCCTGAAATCCTGAAAAACTGATAAGTCTGTTGGATTTTGAATGAAATCTAAAATTCTACTTTCTCCATATGAAATCCAATGAGGTCGGAACCACTCTCAAACATCTCGAGTCATTTCATGGCAATGTTAAAAATTTAAGTAAAAGGATGAAAAATGAAGATTAAGAAGAATGTCACTTTTACTTTAAGAATTTAACATTACCATGAATCATATAGCAATACTAGGGCCATAGGCTTGATCATTAGGTTGCCCCACTCAAAACTTATTTGTTTCTTTGAAAAAAATTGGATTTGGAATATTACTGCAGCTTTTTTTTTTTTGCAAAAAAGACTAAATGCTCCTGAAAAACCAGGGAGTGTTTTTTTTTGCCGGGAGTGCTCTCCTGGTTCGCTCCCAAGTCGCTCCCGCCCGGAGCTCGAATTGGGAGCGGGATTGTGAGGGGGGGGCACTCCCCCGCAACCCTGGTCCAATAGTTATAGGAGTTGATAGGATTCCTTGAAGTACCAAGATCAAGGATGCTTATTTCCAAAGAGATTTGGGACTGTATTTTTCATTGTACAACTCAAGTAAAAACCGAGCCATGAAGAAGGAAACAGGGGTTTGGAAAGAAATTAAAGACTTGAATTTTGAAAGCCTTCAAAATATGAACAAGTTAAAGCTATGAATTTGATTTGCAGCGCAAGGCAGTGAGATCTTTGTTTTGGGCATCATTTTTATATGTTATTTCCAAAGTACATTCCAATATACAGAAATGCAACCATCCTCAACAACAATGATTTTCAAGAACAAGGTCAATTACTTGTCTTGTGAGAAATTTTGCGAAATTGTGAATATTTTAGGAGAATTTCGTAGTTCTTCTAAAGGGTATGCACTTTGTTTTTTTTGGCATAGACCAAGAGACATTGTCCCTAGATTTTCTCCTTAATTCTGTTGTCATACATTGGTCATGTGCAGTAGTAAAAGTCGCAAAGTCGGAAAAGGGTTATTAAAAGATGACAACACGCTGATGATAATCTTGACTGTGGCCAACCATGAAGGTTGACCTATCAAAATTGGGTACTGTCAATATCGTGTTTGCGGTATTAAATAGCAAGCTTTGTGTGCCCATCAAGACAACAATATTTTCTACTGTTCCTGAGGATGCCTTGAACGGAATAGTGACTGTTAGGCCACTACCCCTCGGAGGGTCTATGTTAAAATTAGCAACTAGGGCCAAACTCCATGTGGGTCATCTTATTTATGGCAGCTGCTATTTTTCTTGGATCCCTCTCATCGAGAGGTGTAGAATTGATATAAAGATCATCTGATTCCGATAAGTATTCATGGAGTTATGAATTTATTTGTGTTATAAGACAATTCATCAAGGTCAGCCAGCAACCAAATAACCCCCACATGTGCTCAATGCTTTAGTATAAAAGGAGATGACTTAAGAGTCATTTCACACACACTTCTCTCTTGATTTTCTCTCCACTCGCTTTGGGTTTTAGTGGAAGAAAATCCTAGGAGAAGGATGCCCTAGCCGCAGTCCTAAAGAATGCCCTAGCCGCAATCCTAAAGTGGATGATCTAGCCGCAGTCCAAGGGAGAAGACCCCTGATTCTATACACTGCCCAACCTGCCCTCTACGTTGCCTAAAGGAGAGACATAGCACGGTGAAGAAGACCTATTCACGCTGCCCAAATACGCAGATCTATCCTGCCCTAGCCGCAGTAAGGAAGACCGAACAACGTGGGTTTTTGGAGGCTGTTTCAAGGTCATATGTGAAGGCCGAGTTGCTGTTAGGAGGGTCGAGATATCTTCCTAGAGGGCCGAGGCAGAGGAGGGCTGTTTGGGTTTGATGTGTGGGCCGTAAGCTACAACAAAGATACATGGGACAACGTGGGCTGTTTTGGGGTCATGTTATACCCTCATCTTCAACGTGGAGGCAGAGGGTTTACACTAGCATAGGCCGCATTTCATAAGGGCAATTCTGGGCCAGATTTGAGGACGGTTAGGGACTGTTGTGTGCCCTAACTAGTCCCAAAAATTACAGCAGTAATGAAGTGACAAACAACAACGTTTGTATGGTGTGTTGGCAGCAAGATACATGGGACAACAAGGTCACATGGTGCAGCAAAGGAAGATGGGACAACAAAGGTAGATGGGACAACAAGGGCATGGTGCTATAAGGGACAACAGCATGGTAAGTGGTACATCAGGACATGGTTCTTGTTGGAGCTTGGTACTTGGGACAACAAGCTATGACATGGCACAATAATGCTAAACAGAAGGACAACAGCATGGTGTTGCAAGGGACAACGGTATGGTAAGTGGTACAACTGGACATGGTGCTTGTTGGAGCTTGGTACTTGGGACATCAAGCTATAACATGGCACCAACAATGATAAACAGCGGGACAACAACAAATGCAATCATGGTGGAGCTTGGTAGATGGGACAACAAGGACATGGTGCTTGCATGGGACAACAAGCAATCATGGTGCAACAGTATGATGTGTGCAACATGGTAATGAGGTCCAGCACAGTGATGATGGGTGCAGCACGATGCAACACAGTGAGGTGCAACATGATGACGAGGTGCAACACTATGATGGGTGATGGAGTCACCTGGGAGAATCAGTTGGAGCAGCATGTCTTCAACTGAGTTCAACTACCTCATGTATCATCTTTTTAGAGATGATCTATGCTCTTATTAAAGATAAGTCAAAGTGTTGACTTCTGTTGTAAATGTACTCTCTCTCTCTGTGCTGAACTATTGAAGAACATATAAGAAGAATTGATCAAGGGTTTCCCCACATTGGGGTTTGTCCCTAGCTAGCGCCACATCTTGTGTCCCCTTGTCTTGGCTTGTCTTCTGCGATCTATGTTTATGTTCTATTTGTAGTTTACTTTAATGTTGATGTGATTGCTAATCTGGACAAGATATTGAGCTAACTGTGAAAATTGAAATAAATTGCTCTAAGCATAGAACATACCTAAAATTAACAGTCTACCAGTGATAAGGAGCTAAATGGTGGTTACGGGCTAGCTCTACAGGAATATTGTACCACAAGAAGCAAACCTAGTTGGGTAATCTGGTATTATTTATTGAAGATTAGTATTATGGCAAGGCCTTGGACTAGAGGAATGGAGTTGGTAAACTTGTGATTACACAATGCCATGAAGATGTGTCCATGCTTATCATGTTGGAAAAATTGTGTATTCATTAAAGGCCTGGAACAGAAGTTGTTCAAATCTTTATTTTACTATCAGAATTGTTCACTGCCTATTAACAAATACAAAAGAAACAATCAGAGAGAGGAGTTTATGAAAGCACTTGAAAAACTGTGGCTATGGCAACAGTGATAGGGAATGTGAAGTTTGTTTCTCCTAGCTTTACTCAGTTAAAACAATGATAAAAGAAAGGAAAGAAAGCTTCTCCTCATATTTGATTTCCCAAATAGGAAAAGGGAGCAGTATTTCCATTTGTTCATTACGGGAATAAGTAAGTGGTGCATGATATCCCTGTACAACTGTGAGATGAAAAAATTACTTATTTATCTGAGTTGGAATTGGCTGAGAAGGCGATAATCAGAGTTTTCAAGATGAATTAAGGACAGACAGAAAGTAGAAAAGATCAATACTATGTAGATTTAGTTTTCAAGAAGAAAGATCAGCCTTACCTAAATTAATTCCAACAATCATAGAACTAGTTAGAAATAAGTGCAGAATTGATAGAGATTGTATTAAGTATTTTAAGGCAGTGTTGGAGCATCAAAAGACAGATGGCAAAATACTTTGTGATTACAAAATCCCAAAATCCCAAAATCCAGGAAGACCAATAAACAGAAGTGGAGTGTTTTCAGAAGCATTCGAGAGATCAGTTGAACATATCCAATATCTTTAGGTAGTCCTTTAGCAGTCAAAGACTAAGTGGCCCATTTGACAAGGTTCGAGGAAGAAGTTTCTAATTGCCAACCAATAGCTCCAACTATTCAAGACATTATGCAACAATTCTACATTCGTTTTTATTTGACAATTGTCTTGATATTCATTCATCATGTAAGAAAGTTTCACTGATCCTTTGATCGGATCCAAACTTTAAGGAGGAAAATTAGTGCCAGTGAAACATTTCCCAGATTTGGAGGCACAAGACTTAGAATCAACTCCATATTTCGTGCAATTATTTAGAGATTATTTTTATTTTTAGTATAATGTTTAGATTTTTATTCCAGAAATATTGTAACAGTTTAGGAGAGGGTTTTTCCTATATATTGTTTGATTTGTAATGAGAAAGGGTTGGCTTTTGATGCCAAAACCCTGCCATTTTTGTAAAGACTTCTATTGCAGAATTTTTAATTGAAGTATTTTGGCTTTAGTTTCATGACATGTTTCTCATGTATGTCTTTCCCTGTGATTTCATAATCTGTTTCTGCATATGTTCAAGGTAACATAGGAGCTAGGGCAAGGCTAGGTTTGAGTATCAACCTCCCTGACAGCCCACTGCAAAGTTATCATCATTATGGAGACTAGCTAATTGAACAGTCTATTTAAAACAGTTCCTTTGCATCATTTAATTGTTGCCTTCTGTCATCTCTTGAATGTATATGTGTTTGGTTGTAGAAGTCTTCTATACGCATCTACTAAATCTGATTGATTGAGTATTCAGTATGGATACTTAATTATCTAATTTCTCTTCTATTCCTCTATCGAACTCTTTAAACTTTAAAGCTTATGCTATCGTGTCGGAACTGGACGTTGGCACTTTGATAAAACCTCAGCAAGAGAGGAATTTATTTTTGGGTAGAGATTGGATACTCATCAACAACCACTTATACAAATCATAGATTTGGTCGTTGTTATTCATAGCCTACTATCCAGTTACAGTGAACATCGTTAAAAGAAAGCCTCGTAACACTTGAGGGAGCCCTTTTTGGTTCAAGGGCCAGCGTGAATCTAAAGTTTGGTCGAGTTGGTTTCTTGGCGCAGTTTCGCAGCCAAGAAATACCTTCGAGAACCTATACAACATGGACTACCCCCCTTAGCCTGCATTTAGGAGACAACTTAAATGGAGAGGGCAGGGATCAGAGTGACAACCCCTACGCTGAGTGTTGTCTCATTCTGGTGTACAATTTGAGCGACAACATGACACTAATCTACAAATAACTTTACACCTACAGGAATATGGACCTTTACTGGTTTAGATTCCTGCGTTTTAAACCTTTGCAATATTGTCTTGACATACTACCTCTGATTTAACTAAAGTTTTTTGTTTGCTTGATCTTAATTTCCATGCACAAAATGAAATTTGCAGCACCAAGATCCTTCATGTCAAATTTAGAGGACAACTGAGTTTTCACATGTTGAATGATATTTTTGTCATTTCCAATTAGCAACATATCATTCACATACGAGACCAAATATATAATATGACCACCAACTAATTTGAAATACAAATAGTAATCTGCTTTCCTCACCAAGAGGGAGTTATAGATTTTTAGTGTTCCCCAGGGATACATCCCCTAGGGAGGGGGACATGCTCCCCATCATGCTCCTGGGTTGCTTGGGGAAATGTTTCCCCATGTCCCCCTTATGGAGAAACTCAGTGAAACACATGGGGAAACATTTCTCCAAAAGGGGTGCTTGTGGGTGCCCCCCCTTAAAAAGGGCTAGGCATCCCCTTGAATGTTGCCTAAAAACAATAATTTATGAGTGGGAAAGCCTAATTTTCAACCCTGGGTTTGTACTAATGCTATGTAATCATTGGTATTGTTAAATTCTTAAAGTAAAAGAAAATATATCATCCTTTTACTTAAATTTTTATCATTACCTTTAATTGCCTTAGGATGTTTGAGAGTAGTTCCAACCTCATTGGATTTCGTATGGAGAAGTAGAATTTTAGACCCCACTTGGAATCCAACAGACTTAACAATTTCCGAGATTTTAGGATTAGGGGGATTGCAATGTTTACTTTGGATTCTATCATGTATGAGAGTATGGAACTGGCATTTAATCAGTAGCATCAAGCCCCATATGTAGCTTGACATTGGTGGCATTGATTGTTGAACTCCTTTGTCATGACCCTAGTAAAATTGTACCCATCACTCGCAGAAGATCTCTATTTGACATGTTAAGCTTTTCCTATGATATTTTAATGCTTAGAGGGTGATATTGATGATGAGGATCCCAATATAGGCAATGATTTTGATGATATGTAGGTATTTGTTGTAGCATGATTTTTTTTGGACTATAGAGGCCATATAACCTCTTTGTTGATGTATTTTTGGTTCAAAGATGGATTACACTTGGTGCTATTTTGGTTATATGCACCCTTGCTATATATATGAAAAACTTTGCATATTTGTGTATAATGGTTTGGATTCATATGGATGCACATGAATATTTATGTATTTTTTTCAAAATTTGAATATTTATGTATTTTTCGGATCACTGATTTTTTGGTTTGTTTGTTTTTTTCCCATTCATGTTTTTGGACTCAATTAGTTTGATGACTGGTCTGGTTTTGATAACATTGGTTCATTGTCCATTGTTCATTTTCTGTTCTTACTTTGGAGTCTTGACTCCGAACTAGAATGATGAATGATGAATTCAAATCAAAATATTTCATTATTGAATTTGAATTATATATATATATATATATATATATATATATATATATATATATATATATATTAGTGGGTGTATGCTTACATTGGGATTAGTGCTAGGGAGGTGCACTTCTTGATGTGGTTTGACATCTTCTACAAGGGTGCACTTGTTGAGGAGGATTGGTGCTTGGGACATGTAGAGTGATCACCTTGGAGGAGGGTATTATGCACTTAGCATTTGGGCACGTAGCCCTAGGTGCATTGGAGACACATTGCACATATGTCGAGGAGGAACACTTGAGTTAAGGAGCCATTGTTGGATGACACACCATCATGCTTAGAGGAGCACTTGACATGTGGATACCTAGACTTGGAGGGCACACCACCTTGGGGTTTGTAGTATGTATAAACCTGATTATGACGTGTGGCATTCATGCTTAGTGTAGTGCTCCACTTGGGTCTTTATTGTTTACTTATCCTACAGTATTCTTTTTTACTTAGTTCATGTTTGATTGTTCACCTTCCCGACCTATTTTATATATGAAGGGATGAGTGTTTTTATAATGAATTACTTTGAGGGAGCATTTCTTAGAGATTGTTAGTTTGCCCAATGCTACCCATGTGAAGGACCTTTAGAGGAACATGTCTTTACTCTTGTCACAATGCTAGTTTTTGTGGGATACATGTTCTGGGGTTCCTTGGCTTGTGAGATGCAAATGAAGAGTGTGTGAAGCTTGGGGTTGGATAATAGCTCTGATGCTAGCTTGTTGTTGAGCCCTTTGGAGAGGCTTGCGTAGCTTGCTGGGATGTCTTGTTAGGCTTTGTTATTGCTGGTTAGGGTTTGCAGTGATTGTGGATGCCCTAGCTAGGTTTTGGGATGCATTAAAGAGACCTTGCTTGGGATGAGTTGAAAGGTCTTGTTGTCCCAGCTTGGGATGAGCTAAGGCATTGTATGTAATCTTCATATTGTGACGATACAAAATTGTACTATTCCTCTCCTAAATTATTTACTTGCAAATCCGATTTTATTTGTTATTGTGAAAATTTCATGGTTGTTTTGATATGCTGATTTATTGGTGTAGCAAGACTGAATGTTCAGTGACTTGGCATGCCATAGATGAAACTTCAGATCTGAAATGTGCTGTTATATTTTTGCTGTTAATGAAGGTAATTTTCAGATCTGCATATTTGATTAGATCATGCCCTAAGGCTTGTTGTATTGATTAGTGTTGAAGTAGCTTGCGATGTTTATCTTCTTGAATTTGCCTTGACTAGATGTGGAGAGATTTGAGATATTTGTCGGTGTATATCTAAATATTTCAGTTCAGCCTTGGGCTGGAATTTTGATGTGATGAATCTGTGACCTCATTGAAGTGAGGTGAAATTTTGAATTGAGTAAAGTGCAGATTTCTTAGTGAAGATTACCTTGTTTACACCTATTTCCCTATTCTCCTAATTAAATCCTAGATTTGCCATTCTGTCTACCATTTGCTGATCTCTTGACATGATGCACTCGTCAAAGTCCTCAATAATTAATGAGGTCTCTGGCATAGTGTAGGCCTGCCTCAAATTCCAATCCAGATTCATGTGTACTTCAACGAATCTTCTATCTCAATGTGCCAATGGTCTTCCTTTCAACATATATGTATTCCTCCAAGCAATCCCTCTCTCTGATTATTGACTGTCCAGCCTGTTCTTTAAATGGTTATGTTCCCTGGGATCCTTACCACACCTTCAAAGTTCAATCCCTTCCTTTCCTAGATTTCTTTCTTAAGACCTGTCAAAATTCAATTACTATGTTCTTGATTTGGGGTGAATACATTCTGGCTTCGATCTGTCTGGAAGTCATAATTTATGTCCTGTGTGGCATTTTTTATACTCGTGCTACTTCTGCGTACATACGTTTTAACAGAGATTCAAATCTCCAAATTGCAGGATCTATTGTTTCTTCTCTTCTAGAAGCTAAAGGGTTTGTGGGACATGTTTCCCTGTACCTTTATGATTTCTTCACAACTTCTTTGTTGGATGTATCTAATTGAATATTTACTTGCTTCTTTTTCTGCGTTATTTTCTTTGTATTCAAGACCATGCTAACTGCTAGGGGCATATAATCTCCAGCCATATGCTTTACAAAATATGTTCTACTTTCTATGTAGCTTTGTTTGGTTGCTTGTGTTTTCCTAGGAAGGTAATACATAACCTGCTAAGTTGATGTTTCTTTTTGTGAACTGTAACTTCACTTCCTTTATCGTATCACTGACACTTTCTCTTTCCAACTTACGTTTCCTGGTATGTGCTTTATTTACAAATCACTTATACTTTCTGTCATTTTAAGAGTTTTCTCAATTACCTTACGTAAGGAACTTTGTCTCTTGAAATTGAGTGCAAGTTAACTAATTTCTATGATTCACTTAGAATAAAATGTTCTAATTTAGTGATGTTTTCTTCTTGGGACGTTTTTGAGTGTAACTTTATTTTTAAACTCGAACAATTTTCAATTTTAAATAATAGTATTGCATATATATTTTTTTAAGTAATACCTTCCACACAAGTGTAAGTAATTATTCAGTCGGTAAATGATAAATGTCTATGACTTTGACCAATTGCAGAGTGGGAGTGGTATTTTCTGGACGACAATCTCCAGGTGGCCACAATGTGATCTGGGGTTTACATGATGCAGTCAAATCTCATAATTCTAAGAGTACTTTACTTGGCTTCGTTGGTAAGCTCTTAATTATTGTAAAATATCTACGATGATTTAACAGCTTTGTCTTTATCCCTCTACACACCCTCAGGTTACTTGACGTCTAGAAGAACATTCAACTGGAAATACAAGCTGTTGAAATTAAAATGTTGTACATTGTTGTTTGCCAAACCTGTCAAGCTATTGTCATAGCCTTTATCTTTTGATTGGATGAATTGATTTATTACACTCAGAGGATACCTAAGACATACTCTGCAGTGTGCAGCGTGTGAAATGTTGGTGTTGTTTTATAAATTCTCTGAATCTTATTTCTGTGATTATTTATTGCTTGTTTACAAGTGATTTTCTTCAGGTATATTGTGGTTCTGGTTTTTGATACACTCATTAAACTATTTCATGATGAGAAAGCACAGAAGAATATTTCACCATTGTGAAGAAAGTTTATAACTTTATAGATCAAAGAACTCTGTTGTGCATAACATTATTCTGGTTTCGGTCAGATACACCATATGGAGGTTTCTATTTTCTCTCTTTTTGTCATTTTGGATGAGAAGAATGGTCAAGGGATTCAATGTTTTGTCACCAAGACAGTTCCCAGTGGCTCTATAGTGCTTAACACCCTTCTGAATTTAGGCTCTGACACAAGTGCAATTAGGAATTGTGCAGTTATTCATTTTGCATGCAGTAAAGCAAGGGAAATGAATATATGGAGTCAACTAAAATAGAAATGAAAAATTGTACGATTACATATCCTTATTGTTATGCTTATCTGTCCACCTTCATAAGGTTGTGCAGAATGATCCATAATCAATTGGACACTTAATCAATTTTGTGGTATGGAAGATTGGTTTAAATGGATCCCTTGTTGGTTAGATATCTTATCCAATCACCACTATTTTATTACAAGACCTCACGTTGGTGGTCAAGAGTTCTCTATGTTGTAAGAGCAATCCTAGTTAATGAAGACGAATACATTTCTAATATGTATCTCAACCTTTGTTAAAAGGTTTATCTTTAAAGGTCTCGTGCATTCATTTTCTTAAACAGAAATAGTTGACTTTTGTATGTAGAAAAGGCTGTGGCCTAGCCATACAACTTGTAATACAAAGTTTTGGGGTTGGCCATAGCCTATTCTCAAAAGCATACTATCTAGGTTCTAAGAGTTCCTTGTTCCTGACTTTGCAGCTCCTGTCATAGAAGTCTTGATAGGTATATTGTCCAACATATTGGAATAGTGGTAAAATGACATGGCAAGGCATTTCAGGAGAAGGATTTAAGAACCAATTACTTTAAAACTTCAAAAATGTTGAAGTTTCTAAGTCTACTTAGTTAGAAACCCTCCATGCACTTTATTTGATTTATTCCTACCTACTTGTTATTTTACTTAACAAGCTATTTACTAAGTCACATGACACGAGGACACAAGACACGGAGGACACGTAAATACGAGTATTCAATACGAAACGCAGCAACCGGGAAACAGGACACAAGGGACACGTTTTATATATATTTAATAAATATATATATATATATATATACCGAAATATAGTTTTTGATCCATATTAAATTGCAGGCTGCAGCTTATCTAATCAAATTAAAATATAATTACTTCAAAGTTCATAGTTCATTTAAAAAAATAAATAGAATCAGACTTTACTATTTAGAAATTAGAATGTGATATGCTTGGTCTTGATTCTTGAATATTCAATGTTCATTGAGGAAGATTTGATGAATCTGGGAGAACTGGGAAGATGACTGCCGCCTTCAATGCCACTTTTATAGCCCTAATCTTAAATCTGATGATACACAAGTACACAAGTAGAAATTTGTTTTACTCGAATTATAGGTGAGAAAGTCAAGAAGTTTGCATTTTATGATATTATAATCATACATTACTCACAAAATAAAATTACCATAGAAGTTCCCAAATCTTAAAAGATGACAAGATGGGCAACTACTTGAATTCACACTTCATACACGCTGCAAGCATTAGGAAAGAATTCTTCTTCTGTCCATTCTAAGATGTATTTTGTTTTACGACTGAGCAATTACAAAGTTATAATTACAGACCACATTTATGAATTGCCCATCTCGAAGAATAGTCTGATAGACTGACACAAGTTTTCGAAGCGCATTTCTTTAAGGCTTAAATGTCTTTTAGTGATAGCACATTCAATCCATTAGAAATAATAATCATTCACATTCACCAAAAAGATAGAGAAATAACTGAACCATCTAGAGTGATATCAAGCTACCTAAAAGAAAACCTGCATGAGAGCCAACATCGCTTCTAAAGCAACTAACACAATTTCTGTAAGCAAACACGTCACGATGAATATACAACGACGGACCACGGTTTACCTGAACGCTGCAACCTGCCAAGTTGCCAAACCTCACACACGTTGCGACCAAACAGCTCCACGAGTCCACAGAGATGACTCGGTCCACACTCGACTCCACACGACGAATATACAGTGACGACTAAGGAAAACGGTGGAGGAGAATAGGAAAAGAACCCCAAAAAAATAATTGTGTGGGCTTTAAACTAGTGATTTCGTGGGGTATGTATTCAACCAGAGAAAAAACGTTAGGGAAACATATTCTAGACACCGAATACTCGTTTTCCAGGAGTAGGTCACGACTAAAACGCCCGAATACGTTTTACGTTTTATGGGACACGATAAAAAACGTTTTCGACACATTTTAGGGCCGTTTTCGTGTCCGACACATTAAATTCGGAACACAGGACCTTGGAGGACGTGTCCTGTGACTTAGGTTACTTACAATGTAAATATTGAAAATAAACAGTAGTGCATGCTCAACATATTACAGATCAACAACTAAAGGAAACAGAAACAATCACACCATATGACACCATTATTTTTGAACCAATGTCCCCGGAAAAACCCAATGTGAGAAAACCGGTGCAGCTATCTGAGGGTTTTCTTATTAAGCAATATCAAAGTACAATTTGGGTGCCGAAATTGGCCTACCCAATAGAGAATTTCCTTGGCAGTAATACCTCTCAGTTTGAGACAAATCTCCTGGCTGGAACCCCTGATAATCCTTCTGGCAACTCCTCAGCACCAATCTGCCCCAGAAACCCTAGCGTCAGCCTTTTCTGGACTGCGTCATCCCCTCTATACCCAGCGCTGGCCCTGCGTCACACCGGATGGGTCTGCGTCAGCCTTAAGAGGCCCTGCATCAGCCTTTTGGCCCTCTATGTCACGCTAGCCTCTCTAAGGCTCTGCGCAACTCTAGACTGCCTTTGCGTGGCCCTGCATGAGCCCTGGCTGGCTCTGCATCACTCTCCTTGGCTACTGCGCTGCTCTCCCGGCACTATCTCTGCCTCTCTGTCTCTTTTGGTACTCAATGCCCCTCAACTGCAACTCCCGATCACTAATTCTATCTCTCTTAGCAAACCCCGCTCTAGAGAATAGAATGGCTGATCACTCTGGTGTGTTCTCCAAGTGACCCTCAAGCCTCCTCTTATACTTTTCCCGTTGACATATCAACGGTCAAGATTAAATCCCTAATCAACGGCTAAGATTAGATCTGGCTTGATCCATGTCTTTTGGACCATGCTAACACAATTTCATATTAATACACATTAATATATTATTTTCCCTAAGTTTAGACTTAGGGACTCCATTAAAAATATTAATTATTTTAATATCTCCTGAACTGTTTAGAATTTGCCCAAGCCCTTTATGGGTATTGGAGATCTCATGTGCCCCAATCTCTCCACCAAATTTCGTGGCTAGAGCACATCCGATGCTACCCCAAATCAACAAAAAATTCTGAATACAATGCAACAAGTGAAGTTTGGGTACCTCATGCTTTATTTTATTCTGTCTTGATTTCTTGGTGCTTTTGATTGTCTTTTCACCCTCTTGTGAGAGGGGAATGATGCCTTCAATTTTAGAGTACTGATATAAGAAGCACCTAGTGTTTGAGATCTTTGACTTCCTATGTTGCTTGACAATGAGACTTGGAAGGTGCTTGAGATTCTTCCTCCATTTCTGAAATGGCCTCTAAATTTAAGAATCGTTTTCTTGTTGCTCTTCTTTCTCCATAGTTGTGATAGGCTCTGGATCATTATGAATATTCTGTTAGTCAACTTCTGGTGGCTGGGTTTCTTCCCTTGATTTTTGAGGAATTTTAACCTGGTTGTTCTCTTTTGGATCAGTGTCTTGATCCTCTTAAGCAATGGAGGTATCTATCCCATCGTCAGGTTCTTCTTGTGATTTATGCCTTTCTACCTCCTCACATTTCTTTTCCACGTCTTCTAGGTCCTTTCTATTTCTAAGACTTCATATGTATTAATGCTTGCTTTGGGTGGACCAGGTGTAATTGTCTATGGGTGCTATGACTTCTTAATTTGTGACTTTTTGCCCCTATTAGTTATTGGCATGAATTGATTCTGCTTAGACTCATTGTTGGATTTTGTGGGCTGTGTTACTGCCCAAACTAGCAGTCTCATTTAGGTCTTCATGAGATGCTAAGATGGCACTACACAATGCAAGTGCCCATTGTCACCTCAGCACGAGTCCCCACTCTTTAGACCAAATCTTACAAAGCCAAGGGAGCTAAGTTGCACAAAACATGGAAACATTTAGAAGTTTCCAAAACAAGTATGGCTAGAAACCTGACCCCCCAAAATGGAAATTTCAGACGAAATGCCATATATATATAATTTTTTTTTTTAAGAAATGAGTTAATAACACATTATCTTGCAAGAAGAAAATTGATGAGCACATAAATGACATTTTAGAAGGAAAACCAAGTCTACGTTAACTTTCATAGATGATTACATGATGCAAAATCTAAAATTGTCCTTTATAATAAGACTGCACATCAAGATTTCAAAATCAGCCTTTATACATGAGGCCATATTTGCAAATTCAGCTTTTATACATGGCTATATGTGCTGAAAAAAATAAAAAATACTTGAGTTAGATATAAGCACAACTACATATACTAATAATTGTTAAGCACATACATGGCGGGGGCAATATGAAAGATAACCATTAGATTACTTTTCTTATTCACAATGATACATATTTATAATACATAGGAAGTTTCATATTCCAAGTGGTCCCTTGGACTCCCTTTGGTTGTTCAGCTTCCACACCAACCCTTAGAGGATTAGGTGTCCAACATTCCCCCCCTTAATCCGAAGGGTTATGTATGAGTCCAAGAAGAGAGTTGTAATACAAAACGTGAAAAAATGCATGGCAGCACTAGGCTGAATGTGCTCTCTGAAATGTTGGTATCAAGGGAGGTGGTTTAAGGATGACCACCAACACTGGAATGCTTAGTGCAGTTCCCAGAACTCTTCCAGGTCTAGCAAGAAGCTGAGGTCTTCTGCTAGAGGAAGTGCTCTTGATGTTTTGAAGAGGGAAACCTTCAACCATGAAAGGGAGGTCTCACCCCGCATAAAAGGGAGAACCTCAACCTGAAAAGGGAGGTCTCAACCTGTGATGGTTTAAGGATTACCACCAACTCTGGAATGCTTAATGCAATTCCTGGAACTCTTCCAAAACTGGCAAGAAGCTGAAGTCTTCTGCTAGAGGAAGTGTCCTCAATTCTTTGAAGAGGCATCACCAATTGAAGGCATGCTCAAGGGCATCTTTGTCTCTGGCTAAAACTCTGAATTTGGTATGGTAGGTTGTGGCTCAGGTTCGCTTGATGTGGCTTTGAAGTTTGTAGATGACCATCATTTCCCCCCCTGTCAGATACAAGGTGAGATGATGGAGAAAACTCAACTGCAAGACTGTTCAATACTCTAGAACAAGTTCTGACATATGACTGAAATATCTTCTTGGTTGTTGAAGCCCATTGCCAAGAAGTGATCCATCCAAGATGAATCTTTGTTCTTGCAGTAGGCTTGTTTTTGAAGCATCTATTTGAAGAATGAGTGGTTTTATGACAATGCTTACATGGATGAAGATCAAAACAATGATCTTTCACATGGCCAACTTTGTCACAATGTTGGCATTTAACACTTGGTTGTGGCTGCTGAGGAAGAGGACCAGAATTTGAAACAGCTGAAGGTGAACTGTCATGAAGAAATCCAACACTCTGAAATTGGATGGGCTTTGAATAATTTGGAATGTGAAAGGACACGCCTTGCCATATCCAAGACCAGTTTTGTGCTTGTTGTGGACAAGCTCTTCCTAAGGTCTGATGACTGACTTGGGAAGTGCAAACTGAATTTCTGCATGTGCATGTACAACTGCTCCTTAGAGGGGCTCAATGATTTGATCAATTTCTGGTTGTTGATGGGAGTGTGTCTCAAACTAGACTTCTGTAACTCCTTGCTGTAGCTGTGATTCAAGTTGCAAAAAATCAATTTTGTCATGTGCATTTTGCAGACAGGTTTGAATGTCTCTGAGAATGGCTTTATCAATCATGATTGTACTATTGACAGTAGAATGTATTAAATTGTTTAGTAATTCCAACACTCCATCGACCATTTTCCAACAATTTATATTGTTGAATGCAATCCCAAAATCAAATAAAAAGGTGCTCCACCACACTACAAACTCAACAATTTAACAACACTGTGAACAAAGTTTTGCGTAATAAATCATCCAATGCTAAAGCATATGCCATACCAGGACCCTTATCCAGCGCAATCAACATACTAGGACTTCAATGTAAATCAACATACACACCAACCATGAGCAGTAATGACTGGTTCTTAATATGACCTCAATGCATATAACAACTAGAGCCTAACATAATCTCTGGCTAAACAAACTCAGAGCCAACAACCCGAATGAAAGCAATTGTGGTGTGGTTTGCGACGACCTTGGTAAGCATGGTCTTCCCTGTACCTGGAGGGCCATAAAGAAGAACACCCTGGGGAGGGTCTATCCCGATCTGCTTGTAAAGCTCATGGTGTGTGAGTGGAAGCTCCATGGCTTCCTGAATCTCTTGTTTTTGTATGTCACAACCCCCAATATCATTGTAGGTTATGTCCGGTTTCTCAGACTAGGAGAAGAGTGATTAGATCATGTGACTGAACTGAAAGGGATTAGTCTAATCACTAGGCATAGTTGAAGCAGATAGTCCATCAACTCTTAAAAGGTTCTCAAACCACTCGGGGAAAGCCAACCCTAGAATGGTAATTTCCCCTCAGCGTAATGATCACGAGCTTTCGAAACATTCAAATTGTTCTCAGAGCAAGCCCAATTCACCTCGGCTTGGAGATTCTTCTCCTCGAAATAAATTCAAATCAGATGACAAAAGTTCAATGGACAGAGCCAAAGGCAACCAAGATTTTAGCGTCGATTCTCCAAGGACGCTTTCCAGATCCCATTCTCTACCTATTGCTCATAGGTATCTGCATTCCAGACCTGTGGTCTTGAAGTTCGTTCTGAGCTCATGTTGACCTCACCTGCGTGTTCGAGACACTCTCAAATAGAGAGAAGTGAATATGACAATGTTCAATTATCATTCCATTTCTTCGCCAAATTGTAGAGAACTTGCTTTAGTACCAAGGCATGATGCAGACCAAGGCCCACAGCCGGGTTATGAGGTATTATGTTCAATGGACCACCTAGATGGCCATGCGGAGAAGATGGTTACAACATTTCGGATGGGAAGTGCGAACATCTTAGCCCTGTTTTAGTATTAGGTGGACTTTTCCAAGAGGAAAGTCTGGGTCCCGTGGATATTAAAGTAACGTCGCCCGACCGCCATGAATTTAGAGACAACCTATTTACTATCGAACTGAACAGGGAAAATTTGCCCGAGTCTAAGCAGGAAGAGAGGGTCCCCCATCAACCAAAATTTAACGCAGGAGATAAAGTTTCAAATTCAACCCTAAATCGTTGCTATCCGCAGAGAATTCGTAGGGTTGAAAGCTTAAGCGTGGATCATATTATTTGCCCAGATGAAAGCAAATCAGACCTCATCTATGTGAGAGACATTCTCTGTTTTGCTGGTTTCAGAAGCCACAAAATTGTAGCATTTACTGCATGGTATTCTCCCGCTCATCCAATTAATCTAGATATCTATAATCAACTCGAGAAATATTACAGTAACATGAAACTAACGGCACAGAATCCAACCCAAAAGCTTTCTAGCTAGAGACTAGGTGTTACAATGTAGAGAATTAATCATATTTGATAATTGGCAAAGAATGGAGCAATGGAGAAATGGCAGAGGCCCTTTTTCTTTTGCATGGGAGAGTATACAGAGCGCTTGTTAGAAAAATTAAGAGAAACAGGTCCAACGAACTGTGGGCAGAGATTGCAGCTAGAATTTAGCTCAGAAAACATTCATGAAATGCAGAACTGATGGCAGAACTGATTTGCACAGAAAGGTCACAAAACAAGTGGCTCAAATATGAGCAGGGCAGGTAATTGCTTGCTCTGATACCATGTTAAGCACATACATGGTGGAGGCAATATGAAAGATAAACATTAGATTACTTTTCTTATTCACAATGATACATATTTATAATACATAGGAATGACCCTTGGTTTCATATTCCAAGTGGTCCCTTGGACTCCTTTTGGCTATTCAGCTTCCACACCAACCCTTAGAGGATTAGGTGTCCAACAATAATAACCATCAACAAAAATAGAACAAGGTACTTTCAACAGAAGTAGAGCATGGATTGATTAGAGATAAATTAGTTTGTGTAGTGATTAGAGGTAAATTTTAGTGCCAGATTAATGTTTTTTTGGCCACAGAAGGGATGTACACACTTCTTGGGTGCTTGAGTGAACCTGCACAAGCAAAATAAGTCGTGGAAATGGGGTATATTTGAGCTGAAATGCTGCTGAAACTTGTCAACGTTTTGGCAGAGTTTCCAAATCAGGAAACAACACCATACAGACATTTCAACCTTGTTTCAAGGTATTTGGGCATTTCCGATATGGGTATGCCAGGTTGTGGGGTGTTTCCTAGAACATAGTGAGGGAGGCTTCCCTACACTACACTAAAATATCCTCCACCACAAGTAAGTAGACTGTGCCTTGCAATACCTCTTGGGTGATCGGTCTAGGATTTAATTTTGAATTCCTTCCAAATTTCGAAATGAAATGCTATTGCAGAAAATGCAGGCCAGTAGGAAAAAGTCACTCTAATCTTTGAAAATGAACCATGAAAAATGCTAGAATATAGTGTTTAAAGCCCTTACCAAGTTTGGGGATGAAATACCTTGTGAAGTGCCTTGGTATGTGGCTGAAAACGAACAATTTGCTTTCTGTCCTGTAGCTTCAGACCTGCAAAACAGCAGAAAAATGCAGAAACCAATAGACTAATCTCCACTTTGTGGCCACCCACAAGCCTATAAATGATTAAATAAAATGTGATTGTTGGGTGGAAGTGTTAGGGTTATGAAATAGTTACAAAATGAGCAGCCCAACACTTGAAAATAATGAGTAGTTCTAAAGATATTCAAATCTCGAAAATACTACTCAGAATGAGGTGTCAAATCCCCACTAAGGTCAGAACCTAGATTTTTCTTATTGCAAAATTTTCTTTTCAGCAAGCTGGAACCTGATTTTTCACTTCTAAAAATGTCCAAGTAAAGGTCAAACGTGAAGAAAATGAAACGGGGTGATGGAATATACCTTTAGGCTCAAAACCCCTATGAAGGGGCCTCACTTAGCTTGTGAATTTGTTGCTGTAAATAGAAATTACATACCTGCAAAACACTTGTATAGCCACTTGAATGGCTTACAATCGACATTTTCTGCACAACACAAGCAACTATTCCTTCTCTGGGCCAATTAGATAAACCTTAAGAGCAAACAAAAGAAAATTGACTAAAAAATATGAATTTGGGCTCAAGCTAAGTGGAATATTTTTGATATTTTGGTATTTTCTGTTTTTTATTTTTAAATTTATAATAGAATGAAATTTGGAAAAAAGTTTTGGATTTTTAAAAATAAATGAAGGTGAAGGTGAGGTTTACTTTTACCTTAGTAATTGCCTCTTTCGGTGCCGACTTGTTATCACAACTCTCTCAAAATCAGCCTCGTATTTTGGACAAGGAAGTGAGTTTGGAGTCTTGACTAGTCACCCCTGTTTTTGTCTAAGACAATTTACTCATACGAAATTCAACTAGGAGAGATTCCCCTCTGAAATACCTCTAACCAATGGATCAACTAGATATTTAGGAGAAATCTTGTCCTTTAAGGAGAAATCCTCAGCAAGGGCTAGTCCAAAAATCATATTTTGATAACCATAATCCAACAAAGAGAAGGTGAGGCTTGTTACTGCTCAAACTAGCAAGGGCCCTAGGAGGGGATCTTAAAGGGAAAACTACTAGGTCAAGGGAAACAATGGAGCAATAGCCCATTGTCACCTCGGCTAAAGCTCCCTACTCTTTACGGACTTTCACTGATGGGAGGAGACTTGGTATGAAGGGAATCACTAGATGAATAAGTCAATGAAGGGGTAAAGAGTGATTCCTAAGGGCTTATTCACAAGAGAGACTCAATTTTGTGGCTTGCTTGCTTGAGAAGCAAGGTGTAAAGCTCTCTAAGAAGGGCTAAGGGGATTTCAAGGGCTAGGGTTTGCAAATAGGACTTGTGAAGGAGGGACCTAGTCCAAGAGATCCTTGTGAAAACTTGGATTCCAAGTGGCCTTTGTGAAATTATCTTCAAAAGGTTGTGGGACCACACAGGACCAAGTGGACCCAAAATTAGGTCAAGGGGGTGGAGTTGATCAATCAAGGGTATGCTTGACCTAATTGAGGGGAAGAAGGGGATCAAAGGAAGAATATTCAACAATCTTAATACAATGATCCCAATGAGGTCACTAGCCAAGGGAATCAAAGGGCAAGAAACAATCTCGGAGCTAGGGCTTGAAGTATCTCGAGATCCCATTGTCGGAATGGCTTCAAATTTGGAGGGCTCCTAAGAGACACAACAACGCAACAAAGGCTAGGAGATTGAATTTTTTTGATGGATAACTTATGAGAAATGTGATGCCCTAGGTCCCCTATGGAGGCTAGGCCTAGAAGAAAGAGGGAGAGGTGATAAAGATTATGCTTTTTGGTGATCACCTATGGAGGACCAGTGCCTAATCCTTTGGGAGAAATGGAGTCAAGATGATTCCAATGCTTGGAGTGATTTCACTTGGTTAAGAAGGCCTCTAGAACAATTTCGCATGGCAATTAGGGCATGGGGTCTTTATACTTCAATATGCGATATGTGATGACTTATCAAGATGAAATTTTAACAAAATATCTCTAGGAACATTCACTTATTCAAACATGGCACATGACATGATGCAACGCTAACAAAATACAAATTTCCACCATTTCACACAAGAAAAGCAACAAATTTCAACCTAGTATAGCAAAATTCCCCAACAACATGCATGTGACATAAGGAAAACACAAAATAACATTAAAAGAGCACTTACATGTGAGAACAAGTATATCCAATCATCATCATATGCCAATATAGAAGCTCCAAGACAAAAATGAAGAGATCCAAAATAAAAATTAATCCATCCATCTAGGGTTGCGGGGGAGCGCCCCCCCGCCCCCTCTCGCTCCTGCTCCCAATTCGCGCTCTGAGCGGGAGCGGCTCTAGAGCGCGCTCCCTAAAAAAAACGCTCTCTGCCTTTTCGGGAGCGTTTAGCTATTTTTGCAATTTTGTGTTGCAGTAATGTTCCAAATGCAATTTTTTTTCAAAGAAACAAATAAGTTTTGAGTGGGGCAGCTTAATGATCAAGCCTATGTCCCTAGTATTGATATGACATTCACCTTAATGTTCATTTTCATCCTTTTACTTAAATTTTTAACATTACCATGAAATGACTCAGGATGTTTGGGAGTGGTTCCGACCTCATTGGATTTCATATGGAGAAAGTAGAATTTTAGATTTCATTCAAAATCTAGTAGACTTATCATTTTTTCAGGATTTCAGGATTGGGGGATTGCAATGTTTCCATTGAATTTTGTCATGTATTAGGGTATGGAACTCATATTTAATCAAGAGCACCAATCCCTCTATGCACCTTGATGTTAGTGACATTGGTTGTCAAACTCCTTTATCATGACCCTCCTAAAAATGTACGCATCACTCAAACAAAATCTTGACTTGACATGCTATGCTTTTTCTATCTTATGTTAATGCTTAGAGGGTGACTTTAATGACAAAGATCCCTATACAGATCCAGGGGTAATGACAAAGATACCTCTGAATATTAATGCTTAGAGGGTGATATTAATGACAAAGATCCTGATTTTCCAACAAGACTAAAAAATTAGACATTTCTCATGGTGGCAAGAGGCCCAAGCATAAGCAAATAGATAATAGATTTACTTGTCTTTTCTAGTTTCTAGTAGTTTTTATAACTATTGACTCTTTCATATTTATTATGATATTTTTTAAACAATAAATGACAATTTAAGTTTGAAGTTTGAAGTTGGCAATTATAACTCATTAGTAATGAATTATGAATATGATGCTTCATGAAAGTTGAAAATTGTTTCATTTCATGTTAGATATTATTTGTTGTAATGGTTACACTTATCTTACAAGTACAACTTTGGTGATCAATGATGATAAATGCTATATATTGAATTTTGAAAGCTTGAAACTTTAAGATTGATGAATCATGAGACTCAATATGTTGTATGTTACTATGTTACTAACTTGTGGATGTGGTTGATGAAGATTATAACTTCTAGATGATTGTTGTTATATGGTTCAATCTATGTTTTTAATGTTTTTTATTTCTAATTCACCATTATACTTGTTTTTGTTGACATATATGCATCAAAATATAAAAAAATATATATTATTTTAAAAACAGTCGGGGATTCCCTCCCAAACCCGGAGCTTCTGAAAATGTCGCTCTCGCTTCCGTTTTCGCTTCCGCTCCTCGTTTTTGCTTCCGCTCCCCGTTTTCGCTCCCACTCCCAAGTAACCTTGCATCCATCCAATTTCGTCCTCCAAAAGGAATAGCAAAAATCTCACAAGAGAGAATGATCGAATCCAAGTGATGATGATACAAATGATTCATCTCACTTTTATTTATACACTTCTTAATGAATTTGATTTGGCTAATTAGGCTAATTTAGCCCCTAAAATAAAATAATGTGCATAATAACAATAACTTTTGGTGACAAGCCCTCCAAATAGCTCAATAATAGATGAATAAGCCCCTCAAGAGGGTCGAATGATTATCAAAGTGAGTCGTTGGGCCTTTGAGGAGGCCTAATGAAGTCTAAAGGGTGCCATGATGTAGAAATGGACTCCCAACATAGTGGTCAAGGGGTTGGCCCCTTGTTTTCCAAGCAAAAACTTGTGGTGCTCCCAAGTGGGTGTGGGGGCACAAGGTCATGGGTCTCCAAATGGATCATAAGTGCCAGTAGACCAACTGTAAGGGCTGGAATGATGATGTAAGGCCTCCATTTGCTGTGGGGAATAATCCTTTGGATCTTGGAACATTTGCCAAGTGTATGGTACATCAGTGGAGGCCTAATGAAGTCTAAAGGGTGCCATCATGTAGAAATGGAATCCAAATATAGTGGACAAAGGGTTGGGCCCTTGTTTTTCAAGCAAAAACGTATGGTACTCCCAAGTGGGTGTGGGGGCACAAGGTCATCCTCATGGGTCTCCAAATCGATCAAAAGTGCCTGTAGACCAATTGTAAGGGCTGGAATGATGATGTAAGGCCTTCCTCTGCTGCGGGGAATAATCCTCTGGATCTTGGAACATCTGCCAAGTGTATGGTACATCAGTGGAGCTGGCTGGGCATGGTGAGCCAGGTGCATCATCCTTATCCCAAAGGTGGAATAGGAGCAATCAATGAATGCTGTTGGGGATCCATGAAGTAATCTTGGCTATGGTGGAGGCCCGTGGCTCTCAATGCTCACCCTACAAGTGCTAATGTGGCCCTCTGGAGGGCTAGGACCTTGTATAGGGAGACCAAGCCTCAAATGAAGACCCCCATGCAATCCTACATAAGATCCAATGTGTCCCCTTGCCTTCCAATACAACAAATCATTAGAATAATCAGTTAATAATGCTTACAAATCATGGGATCAATGGGGCACTTCATGGTGGCATGCCCTTTCGTAGTGGGCTTGGGTAAGTACAAATGTCTCCAAACTCAATAGGGGTTAACCAAGGGACCGTATTAGGTGGTTTCAACCTCTAAAGGCAGTGGCATGTCCATGGTACATCCTTTAAGAGGTAGGTGGCAAATGATATAATAATGGAATGGAGTGGGGATCAGGGGAATCATCTAGACCACATGTCAAGGTGCAAGGGTAGCTATAATAAGGGACACTCCACCTGGGTATATGAGCGTAGGAGGGAGAAAATCATGGTACATGAGTTACCCCGACCTTTTTTTTCCCACCCTTCTTCATATGCCTTTTGCCTTTGATTGTTTTTCTTCATAACTGCTCGGGGCTCGAGGGGATGGAGAGCATGATGTGTAATATGTAGCAGTGGATACCCCCTCGAGGTGGGGCAGTTCATCGCCCACCAGGGGTTGGGACAATCATGGGTTCCATAGGAACCAGGTTGGTAGCCATGCATAAGGGGTAGAGCTCATGTTTGACTTTTGCCCACGTGCTAAATTTGTATGTCCTTGCCATCTTTTATATTTTGTGGTACATTTCCTATTGAGAGTGGCCAAACTATGCTTTTTACTTTCTTTTTAGCTGCATAAACCTCTGGGGCATCGTTCCAGGCCCGACCCAAGGTGTGGACAGAGGGAGGGGGAGGCTAACCCTATGTGGACCCAGATGGGAAAAGAGATGAATGGGGCTCGAATAAGTGGAGAGGGAGTAATGTAGGTGGTATCGGAAAGCGGGACCACACAACCAAAATCGAGATTTCCCATGTAGTGCCAACCCTAAAGCTAATGGCCAGTAAAGGAGATCCCACGGGACTAGGATACAAGGGTAACCACGAAATCGGGCAATGGAAACAAGAATACAAACCTAACCCACTCTTTCCGCCAAATCCCCCCACCAATTCATGCCCAAAGTGCCCATGAAAAGTAAGGAAAATTACTCAACTATACTAATGAAAAGTCATGCCTTTGGGGTTGGGAGGCCCACCTTCAAACATGCATTCATAACAAATGGGCGAGGGACCACATGGATGGCTCAGATGGCGGAGAAAATGGCACATCGAGCTATCTGGGAGCTGCCGATTGAGGACCATCTAGGAGAAATTTTTTCTCCCATGTACACTACCCACAGGTGGTGGGTAACAAGGCCTACTTTCCTAACCTTCCTCTTCCACGTGACTATGTAGCTCCTTAACAGATCGATCCACTAATTGTGAATTTGAGAATCCCCAAATCACTACTGTAACAAACTGATATTAGTTCCTCCTACTTGTTAATCCATGCAAGTTATTTACTGTGTTCTATTGTAATTATCGAAGTAAATACAACTGCAACCTTCACAACTTTAATAATATGTGGAAACAAGAATCTGAGCAAGAAAGAAATAACACACGAGTGACACCATTATTTTTGGACCAATGTCCTTGGAAAAACCCAATGTGGGAAAACCGATGCAACAACTGAGGGTTTGTATTATTAAGCAGTAGTTTTTGAATACAATCTTTGGATGCCTTACTGGCTATCCAATACAGAGAATCTGACTGACAGAGAGATGAGTGAGATATACCTCACACTATCACTAGCGATCCAATACTGATCCAGCCACTGAATGGATAGCCCCTAGCTATCTCTGCGCAGTTTCTATGCAATCACTGTGCTGCTCTGCGTCACAACTTCTGGGGACTGTGTCACTCCTTTGGCTGATTGATTTGCCTCTGGAACTTTGACTTTCTGCCCTTCCGGTCTCACACCCCGGCTTCTGGCTCTAGAACTCGACTCTCCAACAAATTTCGAATCTCCTCTTAGGCTCTACGCTACCTCAGCGTGGCTCTGTGCTGCCTCTTCTAGATCTCTCTCTGCCTCTTCTGGATCTCTCTCTACCTCCTCTGCAATGTATCCTCGGATTAGGAAAACTTTCTAACCAAAAACTATCTCTGCCCCTCACTGCAAGAAATCACTTTGATCACTTCTCTGGCAACTGCTGCGCTGCTCTCTTTAGAAATCGATCTCTTGATCTCTCACTCGATGTGTCTTCCAAATGCCCATCAAAGTCTTTCTTATAATCTCCTTGTTGAGTAATCAACGGCCCATATTAGATTCTAATCAATGGCTCAGATCATTTTGGCTTGATCCTTGTCTTCTTCTAGAAGTTTCATCCTCAGTTTAATTAATACCCTTTAATTATTTTAATTTCCTAAGTTTAGACGTAGGCATCCATTAAAAGTAATTAGTTATTTTAATAAAACAATCTTTGGGTGGAATTTCCCGAAACGATTTCTGGGTATTCTAGAATACATTCCTAGCCTCCTTGCAAATTTTGAGGCTTAGAGCACATTCGATGCTACTAGAAATCAACACTAACTTTGTGTAACTTGGAAAAATCCCACAAAATATCTTATGAAAGCACAATATCTAACAATAACTAAGAAGAAAGGGAATAGAAAAACCAATCCATAAGACAAGTTGTCTGCACCAAATGATGTTCTTATTATGGCATAAAATCTCACATTTTCACGACACACAAATGAGGTGAGGGACTAGTTTTATATAATTTTGCTTGTAATGGGTAGTTTGAAACCCTCCCTTAAAATAATGAGAAAATTTGTCATCCACAACTTGAAGACTAAGCCTCTACAATGAGAAAATTATTTTTACAAGAGAATCTTTTGACAATAGGGGTCCGATTTGCTTACCAAGGCCAAATGACTAGTTTTATAGGCTTCACTTGCTTTGGTTAAGGTTCTTCCTTGCTTGATTTGACTTGAATAGAGGTGGATTTGAGTAAATTAGGCATGATTTGGCTTAATGCAACACTCCAACGACTTCCAAAGCTTTGTTAGGCAATCTAGGTCTTATGGCAACGAGAGATCGATTGCCACTGTCAAAGCAACGACTTCTCTCTTGTTGTTTAGTGGTGAATTAAATCCCACAAGGGAGGCTTCACTATAAAGATCACCTAAGGGTATTCAATACAAAATGATTTTAAGGTGATGCCAGGTCTAATGATTCGAGAAAAGTACTGGGGGGCCTAGAAAGGCTAAGATAAGATTTGCCAAAGTTCAAGTACTCTTTCCTAAGACCCTTTAGATATAATAACAAGCTATTGTAAGTTAGGGTTTGAGAGATATTCAATAATATGGTATGCAATGTCATATAACAACTAGAAGAAATAGCCATTTAAGCATAGATGAATAAAGGACTAGAGCTATATCGTATCAATTAGGTAAGCAAGTTTTAGGGTAGGTGAGTGAGTTTTTATTGCTGAAACATGCATAAAACAACAATGGATAAGATGATGTCAACCCTAGTTATAGGGTTTTAACATGCAATTAATGCTAGATTTTTCTTTATTTAAATTATTAAATGCAATCCCTATCAAGAGGGCAATAACACATCAAAATAAAATTGCTATTAAATACAATTTCAAGAAAATTCCTAATTCTAATCCTAATTCTAGCCCTAGATACCTGGAAATTAGAGAAAAGTGAGAAAAAATATATAAAAGAAGGGGTTGGTCAACACCTACTAAACTAGTGCCTTGCTCTAATTGGACGATGGTGTCTTTTAGAGAAAAAAATATAAAGGTGGTTTTGATGAACAGGGTGAGAGAAAGTTGATTTCTACCTAGGAACCCTAGCAACTTCCTTAAATGGGAGATTTTAAGTTCAAGAGATGCATATATCAAAATTTTCTTGAAGGATTCAAGGAAAACAATTTTGCATAGCATGAAGAATCAAGATTTCAAGAAAAATATTGCAATTTTAACATGGCACACATATAAACCCTAATTCACATAATATAGCATGCAAATTGGAAGATCAATAAACTTATAACATTCCACAAGAATCTCTTCAATCAATCCCAAAGATATCTCCTCATGGAAAATTTCTCATCAAACGATAATTTGGTCCATAAAATTATATTGTGCTCAAGTAGAAAAGAGACCAATAGCTAGTGTGCACTTCCAAAGAGAGAGAAGTGTGATGAATAATAGTGATGAATAATGATGATGAATAAGTGAATAAGACTACCCTCTATTTATATGAGGGAAATCAAGTCTCATTTCACTAATTTTACAAGTAAAATCCCTAAAACAAGTTTACTTGAGCATTAAACTAGGTCGAAGGTCACAAGTCGACCTTGGGATAGCTTTAAAACACAATAAAATGCCCAAAATAACCCACACATGTGGGAATAATGATCGCGTCCATGACATCATCCTCCAAAAATTATTAATATTGCATCAAGTGATGACATGGTCCAAGAGTGCTCCTCACTCAAGAAATCCTCAAAGTGCATGTGTACATCTCCAAAACGCAACTTTTAATATTCCACTGCGAAAATATGCTAAGATAGCTCACAATATTTTTAAATTTCTATTTGAAACATTCCATCAAATACTTAGTGAGTAAACATTTATTCGAACACTTTGTAAGCAAAGTATTAAACCCAAACAACAAAAATATTTTGAGGGCACAATCAATTTTTTATTAATTGGAAGGAGGTTTTACATGCAAATATTGATTGAGAATATGTGATACAACTCTGGCAATTAGCTGGGACAACTTCAGCTCACAAGAATGATAGTCTCGACATTCTGAGAATGAACTCGGCCCACAAGCAATTCGGTCGGGCAGGAAGTTAATATTCCACATGATACACTCAATACTCTAGCAATATGAGCTTGTCCTTAGAGAACTCGACCTCTAGATGACGAAACTCTACATGTAATAATAAATTTGGCCTCTCTATATGAACTCGGCCCCTTAGAAGATAAACTCAGCCTCTAGGGGAATTCGGCCCCTTCAGAAAATGATCTTGGCCTTTGATGAATTCGACCCTCCAAAAGACAAAATCGACCTCCAATTGAACTCCGCTCCTGCAGAAGATGAACTCAACCTCTAATAAATTCAACCTTCTAGAAGACAAATTCGGCCTCCAAATGAACTCGACTCTTGCAGAAGATGAACTCGGTCTCTAATGAATTCGACCCTCCAGAAGACCACTGGGCATGCAATGGAATCATCGATGACTTAGCTTGTAGATGATAAACTTGGCTTCCAGTTATCAGTCTCCAAAGATGAATATCTCGACCTCCAAATAGTAAACTCGACTCCCAATAATCAACCTCGACTGATAAATAATTTGGCCTCCAAATGATAAATTCGACCTCCACAATAGGCAACTTGGCCTCCCAAAAGATGAACTCAGCCTCCAACAACAAACCTTGAACCTGCAAATCTTCGAATACAAATGGAAGATTTGCTATGACTCCCCCCCAAAGCCAACTAGGGTGGCACTCTAGGTACACCAAATTAGCTGAGCCAACTAGGGTGACACTCAAAGTTCACCGAAATTAGCTGAAGTATTATGCTTGAAACACTTGCACCAGACTTGCTTGAGCCAGATCAATTCTCTAGAAAACAATAGACAAAATAGAATGCTTTAGAAGTGACCCTCTCTCCCTTTTTAGAGATTTGCTAGATCTTTCTCCATCCTTCTAGAAACACCTTATTATTCTTTTTATTGATAAAGTCATAAGTGATTTCTCCAAGTGACTTTTCCCCCTTTTTGCCTTTTCTCCATTTAAATAATAAACAATTCCTTTCCCCTCTTTTATTTAATAAAGTGACTTTTTTATTAACTAATCAAAATCAATTTTAACCCTGGAGAATGTTTAATTTGCCACCATGATCACACTGCCACCCAAAATCGCTTTTTCATCATCCTGTCTTGTAGATCTTTTCATCCTGATTCCAATGAGCTATTACACTAAGGTGTTCCTCCAAATAGTCAACCCCAAATAGCATCGTAAGTGTAAATAATTAAAATATCCCCGTTAATAACCTCGTTTTACAAGAATCGTCGAAATGCAACGGAACCAAGGTCAAACTGCATGGAACTGATTCTAATGATGAAATATGGCAAGCAATCCCAATCATACCCATAAAACTCCTCCAAAACGCTCCATGTCCACAAATGGAGTAATCTTGCGTCCATGTCTTGGTTGACACAAGCTTTGGAAATCTCCTCTAACCACATCACAAGGTAATCCAAAAATTGGGAACATTACAATCCTCCCTCCCAAAAATTGCTTGTCCTCAAGCAATGCCATCACAAGTTGCCACTTCACAAGCTGACCCAAACTAAAACCAATACCAAGACCCCAAATGTGCCATTGAGCCACTCCATGCCATTGTATTTCCCTAGCATGAATGAATCCCTTGATACTGGGGTCCCAAACCATCCTGATCATCATGAAACATTCCTCGCTCCACTCATTGTGCAACGAGGTATAGGCATCAGAGACCCTTTGCGTACTGCCAATAACTAGAGCATCTCGATAATGAGAAACCTTGATCAACTCCTCGAGAAGCTACCGTACTGGGGAACTGTTACTGCTCAAACTAGTAGGGGTCCTGGGAAGGGATCCTATGGAGAAACTACTAGGTCAAGGGGCAACAATGGAGCGATAGCCCATTGTCACCTCAGCGAAGGCTCCTTGCTCTTCACGGACTTTCACTAATGGGAGGAGACCCAGTATGAGGAATCACGGGGATGAATAGATCAATGAAAGGAAAAAGGGTGATTCCCAAGGCCCATTCACAGGAGAGACTCAATAATATGGCCTTTTTGCTTGAAAAGTAAGGCGATGGGCTCTCTAGAAAAGGCTAGAAGAATTCTTGAGACTAGGGTTTGGGAATATATCTTGTCAAGGGTTTTCCTAGACCTAAAAAATCCTTGTGGAGAATTTGCCTTTATGTGATCTTTGTGAAATTAGAGTTGTAAAGTTGCGGGACCACAAAGGGCTAAGTGGACCCAGAATTAGGTCAAGGATATGGAGTTGATCAACTAGGGGGGGCTTGACCTAATTATGGAAGAGAAGAGGATCAAAGGACACATTTTCTTTTGAGAATTGAATGCAATGATCCAAATGAGGACACTAGCCAAGGAAACCTAGGGCAAGAAATGGTTGTTGAGCTAGGGCTTGCTATATCTCAAGATCCCACTGTCATAGTTGCTTCAAATTTGGAGGGCCTCTAGAGGAAACTCTAGCGTAGTTATGGACCAAAAATCGAGGTGTTTTTGATGGCTGCAATGAGATTTATTCGATGCCCTAGGTGACCTATGGTGGCTAGGCCTAGAAAGAGAAAGAGGAAGCAAGAAAAATAAACGTTTAGGTGACCACCAATGGATGAATTAGTGCCTTGCCTTTGGGAGAGATGGAGTTAGGGTGAACTTGTGATATGAAGAGGCTATACCCAATCAAGGAGGTCTTTAGGCAACTTTGCATGGCAATTAGGGCATGAGAGCAACTACCCAAGGAGTTTATACTTCAATATGCAATAATTTATGACATATCGAGATGTATTCAACAAAAATAATCTCTAGCAACATTCATCTATTCATACATGGCACATGCAATGATGTAACGCCTCTAAAGATCAAAATTTCCACAATTTTGCATAGAAAAGCAGTAAATTTCAGACCTATATAGAGAATATCCCAACAACATTCATGTGACAAAGTAAATAACAAGAATACACATGAAAAGGATCTCTTACATGTACAAATGAGTATATCTAATCATCAAATTATGCCAATAATGCTAAGTTGCACGAAACGCCAAAACGTTTTGGAGTTTCTAAAACGTGTAAGTTTAGAAACGCCACCTCCCAAAAATGGAAATGTGGGCCGAAACGTCATCCAAAACGTCATATATGTTTATATATATAAAAATAAATTTATAAATAAGTGAATAACACAATATCTTGCAAGAAAAAAGGGAATAAGACCCATAGATGACAATTTGGAAGAAAAACAAAGTCTATATTAACTCTCATAGATGATTACATTATAGTCGAGTTTCGGCCAAGTTTCGGAGTTTTGGGTACAAGTACGTCCCGAAACGTCGGGTTCGTAGAAGTTTCATGCAACATAGCAATAATGAAGCTCCAAGATCAAGTAGATAGAATCCGTACATCAAAATTCACAAACCAAACTCGTCCTCCAAAAGGGAATGTGGAATTTCTCAAGTAACTACTAAACCCAAATCCAAGTGATGAAGGGAGAAATGAACCACCTCTCATCTATTTATACCATCTCTAATGAGTTCAATTTGCCTAGTTGGCCTAATTAAGTCCCAAATAATAAATAATGTGCAATAATAACATCCCTTGGTGACAAGCCCACCAAGATAGCTCAATAACATAAAAATAAACGTCTCAAGAGGGAAAAATGATCAATATGATGAGTCATTGGGCCATTGATAAGCCCTAATGAAGTCCAAAGTGTGCCATGGTGAGAAAATGGACTCCCAACATAGTGGACAAGGGGTTGGCCACTTGTTTTCCAAGCAAGTCACTGTGGTGCTTCTAAGTGGGTGTGGGGGCACAAGGACATCCTCATGGGTCTCCATCATAGTGCATGTAAACCATCTATAAGGGCCAGGATGATGACATAAGCCCTCCGTTGTCTCCTGTAGTGAGATATATCCTCATCTGGACCCTGGAATCAGTGTGGAAAAACCCTGCGAAAAATCGGGATTAAATCCTAAAATTGCGATTTTTCCAACAAAACAATTTAATCTTCCGATTTTTTGCGGACTTTTTCAGAAACGAAAAAATTGCGATTTATTCGTTATATGCCCGATTTAATCCCGAGTCGACCGAAAAAGTCTGCCATCTCTGCTAAATGTGGGATATGACAGTGGTGTTTAAGGTCTATCATATAGTGATTTGATAAGCAAAATTTCTATGATTGCCACTACTGTTAGAGTTGTTATACAATGAATTTGACGAGGCAAATTTGCTGTGAGGAGGCTGAACAATAAGGGTTTTGGACAACTAGTATTCAGTTTCTTGGAAGGGCCAAACCATTGTGAGTTGATGATATACTTTGATGCTAATTGTACAGTGATTTGGTGGTCAAATCCACTTGAGAAGTAGATCTGGTTAGGGTTGAGTATATTGTGTATTTTGGAGCAGCAAATACTCAGTGAGCAATTGATGGCAAATGAGGCAAAGGACTTGCCAGGTGTCAAGGACAAAAAATGCAGAAAGGGTTGATCTAGATGGGCTACTTCAACAAGTAAGCTATATGTTTGTTCTTGTCTATTTCTCATTGGTTAGATTGCAGATCTGATGTTGTAGACTACAAGCCCTAATGGACTGTGGATACTCTAGATGTTAAAAAAAATAAAAATGAATATTTTTGTGTTTTTTTAATTTTTCCTACTTTTTGTTGACTTTTTCAAAAAACTCCAGACTTTAACGAGTTTTTCAACTTTTGGACCCTTGCCGATTTAATCCCGACTTCGACTTTTTCCACATTGCCTGGAACATTTGCCAAGTGTATGGTGGAAGTGTGGCACTGGCTGGGCATGGTGAACTGTTGATTTTGGGTAGAATTGGATGTGATCTAACTCCGAAATTTTGTGTAGGGGCTAGAACACATTAGATCTCCAAGACCCAAAAATCGTTTGGAGAAATTCCACCCGGATGAGGAGTTATTAAAATAATTAATATTTTTAATGGGTTTCTAAGTCTAAACTTAGGAAAATAAAAATATTAATGGGTATTAATAAGAACATGGGTGAGAAACTTCTAAGTGACGAAGATCAAGTCTGTTTTAATCTTAGCCATTGATTAGGGACTTAATCTCGGTCGTTGATTCATCAACAGGAAAGGTATAAGAGGAGGCTTGGGGGTCACTTGGAGATACATCAAGTTGATCAGTCGATTCGATTTTTCTAGGGCGAGGTTTGCTGAGAAAATCGAATAGGTGATCTGAGTTGCAGTGAGAGGGGCAGTAGCAGAGAGTTGGATCGGAAGGGAGTTCTGAGCCAATGAGTACTAGGCAGAGAGGCAGCATAGAGGCCTATGTAGCCTAGGAAGGGGCTCACGTAGAGCTGACACAGGCCAAGAGGGTTCTTACAATGTCAGTGCGAGATAATTGTCGGAAGTTTGAGATTTTGCTGGGAGTTTGATGTTCTAAGCCAGGAGGGCTGAAGTCGAAGCTCCTGAGAGCAAATTGATCCAGCAAAGAAGTGACGTTGTCTCCCAGAGGCAAGATGCTGGCCCACATAAAGCAGATTATGTTGGGATTTTCATAGTGCTGGCCGGAGTCAGCCGTTCAATGGATCAATTGTGACTTAGAGAACGAGGTAAACCCTTGTATGTATTTCTTGCTGCCGATATTTCTCTGAAAGGTTATTCGGCGTGAGAGGCAACCTGTTGTACTCAGATTCTGCTTGCTTAATAATACAAACCGTCTCTATGCTGCACCGGTTTTCCCGCATTGGCTTTTTCCGAGGACGTTTGTCCAAAAACAACAGTGTCCCTTGTGTGTTTGTCTCATATCTATTTTAGTTTATGATCTGTATGTCGATGTAGTCTATAGTAGTGTTTTTCATCAGTATTTAAATTATTAAATAACTTGTTGAATGTAAAAACAAGTAGGAGATGATAAACCAGTGATTGCAGTAGGATTTCTGATGTGTAGATTCATAAATTTTCACATGAACTAGGTGCATCATCCTCATTAAAAAGGTAAAACACAAGCAATCAATGAGTGGTGCTAGGAATCCATGGAGTACTCTCTATTATGGTGCAGGCCAACGACTCTCAACACTCACCCTACAAGTGCCAATGTAGCCCTCTGGAGGGCTAGGACTCTTTATAGGGAGACCAAGCCCCAAATGGAGACCCACTTACAATCTTGCATAAAATATAGCGTGTCTCCTTGCCCTCCAATGCAACAAATCATTAGAATAATCAAGTAAAAGAGCTTACAAGTCATGGAATCAAAGGGGCACTTCATGGTGGCATGCCCTTCCATAGTGGGTTTGGCATGTACAAGTGTCTCTAAGCTCAATAAGGGGGTTAATTAAGGACCCTATTAGGTGGTTTCAACCTTTAAAGGGAGTGACATGTCCATGGTACATCCATTAAGTGGTAGGTAGCAAACGATATACTAATGGAACAAAGTGGGGATCAGGGGAATTATCCAAACCACACGCCATGGTATAAAGGTAACTATAATAAGGGAAGCCCACACTTAGGTATATGAGTGTAGGAGGGAGAAAATCGTGGTACATGAGTTACCATGGCCTTTGTTTTTCCACCCTTCTTCACATGCTTTTTGCCTTTGGTTGGTTTTTTTTCATAGTACTTGGGGCTCCAGGGTATGAGAGCATGATGTATAGGAAAAAGCAGTAGGTACCCCCTTTTGAGGTGGAGAATTTCATTGCCCACCAGGGGTTGGGACAATCATGGGTTCTTTAATGATGGAAGGAGCTCATCTAGGGCCCATAGGAACCGGGGTGATGCCCATGGATAAGGGGCAGAGCTCATGTTTGGCTTTTGCCCACGTGCTAAATTTGTTTGTCCCGACCATCTTTTGCATTTTGTGGTACATTTCCTATTGAGAGTGGCCAAATTATGCTTTTTATTTTCTTTTTAGCTTAATCAACCTCCGAGGCATCATTCCAAGTCTGACCTAAGGTGTGGACAAGGGGAGGGGAAGGCTAACCCAATGTGGACCCAGTGGACCTGGATGGGAAAAGAGATGAATGGGGCTAAAATGAGTGGAATGGGGTGATGTATATGGTGTCAGAAAGCGGGACCACACAACCAAAATCGAGATTTCTCATGTAGTGCCAACCCTAAAGCTAATGGCCAGTAAAGGAGATCCCATGGGACTAGGATACAAGGCTAACCATGAAATCGGGTAGTGGAGACAAGAGTACAGACCTAGCCCACTCTTTCTGCTGAATCCCCCCACCAATCCATGCCCCAAAGTGCCCATGACAAGTAAGGAAAATTACTCAACTATACCAATGAAAAGCCATACCTTCGGGGTTAGGAGGCCCACCTTCAAACATACAATCATAACAAGTGGGCGAGGGACCACATGGTTGGCTTAGGTGGTGAAGATAATGGCACATCGAGCTATCTAGTGGCTGCAAGGGGTTGCTGGCTGTCGACTGAGGACCATCTAGGAGAAATTTTTTCTCCTATACATACTACTCATAGGTGGTGGGTAACATCTTCCTCTAACTGGGACATGAGCCCTTGAAACGGTGTGTAAAGGTACTTGAATGGGAGGTCATGAGAACACCAACAGTGTCTTGGTATTGCAAACTTGTTACCTGCACATATAAAAAATCAAGCACACAGGGCAACATGTTTTTGTGGTGTCTTATGTGAAAATTCTATCACTGCAACCACTGATTTATTTTACCTACATATTTCTCAATAAGTTATTGACGAAAACCCTTAAGTAAACATTAAAATAAACTCTGCTGTAGATATCACATCATAATACAGAAACTAACACATGCACAAGAATCAACACATCAACATAGATATTTTGGACAATTGTCCCCGGAAAAACTCAATTTGGGAAAACCGGTGCAACAGAGGAGGATTTTATTATTCAGCAATTCTTCAGTACAATTGGATGCCAAACTCGCTTACCCAATAGAGAAAAATTCTTTAGCACTTCTCCCAGTTTCAGCGTCAGGTTTGCTAGCCTCTACGCAGCTCCTAGACCCTCTGTATCAGCTCCTCCTCTCTGCGTCACCCACGCAGGCCCTCTAGTGACTGCGCAGTCTGTTGCCTTTGCGTCTACCTCTCCAACCTCTGCGCTGGTCTTCTGGTGCTATTCTTGACTCTCTGTTCCATACCCGTTGCCTCTTGCTGCTCTTTAGACCACTAGTTTGAATTTCTTAGCTAACCCCTCTCCAGAAATCAAATTGACCGGTCTCCCTCAGTGTGTTCTCCAACTGACCCTCAAGCCTCTTCTTATACCTTTCCTGTTGGTCCTTCAACGACCGAGATTAAATCTCTGATCAACGACTAAGATTAGATTTGGTTTGATCCATGACTTTTGGAACCTTCTAACTCAATTTTATATTAATACTCATTAATATTTTATTTTTCCTAAGTTTAGACTTAGGAATTCCATTAAAAATATTAATTATTTTAATATCTCCCAAACTGGTTAGAATCTGCCCAAACCATTTCTGGGTCTTGGAGATCTCATGTGCTTTAGCCTCTGCACGAATTTTCATGGCTAGAGCACGTTGGATGCTACCCCAAATCAACATCTTGTGATCACCCATGCTCAGTGTTAGGCGATAAAATCAACAAGAAAATAAATTTATGCAATTGTAATATAATGTATCTAATCTATCATGATAATATCATATGATGTTAGTTCTAATGAGAAAATCAACATGCAATAATAGAGTAGTTCACACTTCTACTGGTTGCATATGGGCAGTAAGGAGTGAGGATCTTACTGTTAGAAAATTAGAAAGGCAGAAAGATTCTCTTAAATTGATAATTACTTGTGATATTCTTGTAGTCTTACTATCTTCTCTTTATGTTCTTCTTTTATCTTTGTTTCATGAAGCAATCATCAAAACAAAACTTGAAGATCAACAACACCGGATGTAGGCACTTAGCGAGGGCTAAAACCCCTTTCTAGGGGAAAACCCAGTCAAACTCTTCCACTGATCAAATTGAGATAGACCAAGACCTTAGACTTGACCAAAAAACCTTCCTCCTCCACCAAGTCAACCTTCCAATACGATTCAATAAACTTCAATTGTCTCTTCTAGTCTGGTAGCTACACCCCAACAACAATCCAAAATTTCAGCCCAGCTACTCCAGAATTTCAACCCAACTACTATAGAATTTTGGCCCTTCTAGCAACCCAAGAACTTTGTACATGTGAGACAAAGAAAGAGAAAATTCGACTTCTTATGCTTGATAAAGACTTCTGTCTCCTTCGCTAGGGTTTCCTTCTTCTTCCTTGAAATTTGCACCATTTTCTGCCTACAACAACTACAGATCGAAATTGTTGTGGATGTGCTTCGAATGAGTCAAGTTGCTGCCCTTTTATAGTAGACTTTGCCTCCCTAATTAGGCTGACTTGTCTAGGTTGAGGCCAACTTGGTGGAGTAGGCCTAAATGACCTAATTCACATAAAAATAAATTCGTTTCATGATTGATAATGCCCAAGAAGGGTCTATTACATTATGACATGAACAAGGATACTTGACATAAATTATAGAAGCCTACAATGAAGGCTTTGACATATAAACCATTGACCCAATTATTAAACCCATGCTTTAATAAGTCAATTTCTTTTATAATAAAATTTATTTTTCTTTCTTTTGACAAATATATTACATCATGACTCAAATACAATTATGAAGACCGACACTAGTTACATTTTTCAACACTCCCTCTTAACTAGGGAGGTATTCATAATTACATATATACAGAGGTACATGGAAGATCTCAAAGTGATATACTCTATGAAGAGTTCACAACACACGCAGTGCTACAGATTAGATACTTGACCAGGGTACTCTAATCAGGTGGGACTAAGGTGTACTCAAGCTTTAGCCACTTTAGGTACCATCAGAATTTTAAGCTCTAACACCAACCCAGGGATCTAGGTGCGTATCCAAGGTCGGAGCTCCATGACCAACGCCACCCTCCCTACTTCAGGATCTAGACATCAACACATAGGCCGGCGGCCAGATGTCCTCCCAAGCATCTTGTTGCCACAAGATGCTTCATCTCTCTTTATTAAATAAATCAGATATATATCCGCCACTTCAAGCATGCTTTAAACGTTCAACCTTTTTACAGAGAGATCTTACACAACCACAACCCCAATCAGTAATAAACCTTTAAGTACATAGACAAGTAAACACAAATATTTGGGGTTCTCAGACGTTCTGATGCTATTCATATTATCATCAAGATATCCAGATACAACTTGTCGAAAGCTTTCTTCTTCTTTTACTTCTTCAGTGGCACCAAATATAGCCTCAGTACTTCTCAAATCTTTTGTAACTTCACGAACATCCATCTGTAGTTATTTCATTCATTTTTCGGTTTCCTTCTTTCTTCAAGGTATTCATTATGACTGTCATAATATGCCCTCCCTCTCAACTGGGGACATGTACCTTTTCTTCTATCCAAGCTCCCTCTCAGCTTAGGGAGATCAACAACTACCTTATTTTATAATATCGAAGAAACTTCATCCTTTCAAGGCTTTATTGATTTCTCATGGCATTGTTACCGCTCAAACTAGCAATGATCTTAAAAGGGGATCCTTGAAGGGCTACTACTAGGTTAAGGGCAACAATAGAGCAATAGCCCACTGTCACCTCGACTAAGGCTCCCTACTCTTTACGGACTTTCACCTATTAGTTTTTGCAGCATCAAATGTGTTCTAGCCACAAAATTTTGTGGAGAGGCTAGAATACATAAGATCTCCAAAACCCAAAAATTGTTTTTGGAAATTTCACCTAGAGATGACTTAATTAGATTATTAGTCGTTTTTTAAATATTTCCTAAGTCTAAACTTAGAAAATATTACTAATTAATCAAAATTAATTAATTCATGGTGAGAATGTTCTAAAAAAGTACATGGATCGATTTCTAGTTAATCCTAGCCATCGATTAAGATTTAATTGTGGTCGTTGAAGTCTCAACAAAGGGTTATAAGAAGAAAGTTGATGGGGCTTGGAGAACACACTTGCAGAGTTCGATTTTGCTAAGAAATCGATTTCCAGAGTAGCAGCTGTGTGTTTCCGGAAGTGATTTAGTGAGGTCGAAGCAGTGAGAGAGGGGTAGAGATAGTGAGGTCGGAGGAAGCTTTTCTAGTTCTGGCGAGTACATTGTAGAGAGGCAGTGCAAAGCCCTCTTGGGGAGATTTCTGTTTTGCTGGGGAGAAGTTGAGATTCTGAGCCAGAAGTTGGGTAGAGGGTCCGGAGGCAAAGAGTATCAGTTTCCCAGATAGCAGCTGACGAGACAGTGAGAGGAGACACAGTTTTGAGCTTGTGGGACGCAGTAATTGCGTAGGCTAACACAGTGACTGCGCAGAGGGAGCAAGGAGTAGCTCAATTCAAGCTAAGGTTAGTGTGGGATCGCCTGTGGAGTGAGAAATTCCCCTCACTAGTTATTATTGCTAGTTATTTCTCTGTTTGGATTGCTAGTTTAAGCATCCATAGATTGTACTCAAATTTTCACTACTGCATAATATTAAAACCCTCAGTTGCTGCACCGATTTTTCGAGTTGGGTTTTTCCGGGGACTTAGTCCAAAAATAACGATGTATTTTGTGTGTGTGCATCTATTTCTTCCGGTGTTTTTATTTCTTCCACAATATTTGTTTTGCGAAGGTTGCAATGTATTTGTTTCAATATTTTCCGTAGCACACAACAAATAATTTGAAATAGAAGAAATGACATTAGTTGCTGCAATAGGATTCAGGGTTAGCCAATTTTTCACATCACCGATGGGAGGAGACCCGTTGTGATAATGATCATGAAATGGATGGACCAATGATAGGGTGAGGGGTGATCCTAGAAGCCTATTCACAAGAGAGTTCTGAGTCACAAATATGTGGCTTGCTTGCTTTGGAGTGCAAGGTTGAAAGGCTCTCAAGGAAGGGCTTTGAGGGGAATTTCAAGGTATGTATCTTATAATGGGGGTTCCTAAGCCCTAAAATTCTTGTGAAGACTTGGATTCCAAGTGATGTTTGAAGGATTATCCTTAATGGTGTATGGGACTAACAGGACCAAGTGGACCTGAGGTTAGGTCAAGGGGGTAGAGTTTGGCAACCAATGATATGCTTGACCTATCCCAGAGGGAGAAAGGGACCAAAGAAAGAATTTTTAATGCAAGGCAATATGAGGGTCCCAACGAGGTTTCTAGTCTAAGGAGACCAAGTGCAAGATTCAATCTCAAGGCTAGGGCTTGAGATATCTCAAAATCCGACTGTCGGGATTTCTTCAAATTAGGAGGGCACTTAAGAGACACACCAACACAGAGGATGCCAAGAGATCAATTTTTTTGAGTGGGTGGTTTGCAAGATAAATGATGCCCTAGGAAACCTAATGGGCTAGGCGTAGAAAAGAAGAGGGAGGAAAGGAAATAAGGTTTAAGGTGATCACCTTATGGTGGACCAGTGCCTAATCCTTCGGGGAGATGGAGCTAGGTAGAACTATGACTATGGACTTTCGGATTTTCTAGGTCAAGGAGGCCTCAAAGACAACTTTGCTTAGCATTAGGGCAGCGACGAAAACAACTTCAAAGACTTTATACTTCGCTTTGCAAAATATATGGCTTATCAAGATGAATTTCAGTAATGAAACATCCCTAGGAATATTCATTCATTATACATGGCCCATCATGAAGAAACACTATCTAGAATCAAAATTTCCACAACTTCACAAAAATGGATGTAGCAAATTAGCCCTAGTATAGCGAAATCCCAACAACAATGTATGTGACAAAAATAGAAAGAAAGAATAGCATTAAATTGCACTTATGTGTATAAGAATATATTCGACCATCCAAAATTTTCCATTCAAGAAGCTCCAAGACAGGTGAAAATAATCCAAACATTAAAATTCATTCCATGCTCCAAAAGTTTGTCCTCGAAGAAAGATAGCGAAAATCTCTAAAGAGATACAAGTCCAAATCCAAGTGATGATGCTAAAATAGTAAAATGAAATCACATCACTTGTATTTATACATGTCCAGATGAATTTGATTTGCCTAATGAGGCCTAATACAACCCCTAAAATAAAATAATATGCAAAATAACCTAACTTTTGGTGACAAGCCCAAGAAACTAGCTCATAATCAAAAGAATAAGCCTCTCAAGAGGTCAAATGATCAATAATACATGTCGCTGGGCCCTAGAAGAAGCCTGATGAAGCCCATAGGAGCCAAAATGTGAAATAGGACTCCCAAAAGTAGTGGAAAAGGGGTTGGCCCCTTGTTCTCCAAATAGTAAACCTGTGGTGCTGTCCATGGTGTGGGGGGCACACCAGTGTCCTCACGGGTCTCCAAATAGATCAAAGATGCTTGTAGACCATTTGCAAGGGCTCAAATGATGGTGTAAGTGATGCCACATCATCATACAAGTCCGGTGTCATTTTCCAAGTGTATGATATAACTGTGGGGTCGACTGGGCATGGTGAACTAGGTGCATCTTCCTTGTCTAATATGTGAATCTCGAGCAATCTCTGAATATCTCTGGGGATCCATGGAATGTTGTCTACTATAAGATCCAATGCATCCCCGTACCTTCCAACATATCAAGTCATTAAAGCAATCAAAGTAAAAGAATTTACAAACATGGAAAACAGGTGGGCAATTCATAATGGCATGCCCTTCCATAATAGGCTTTGGCATATGCTAATGTCTCCATGCTCCAAAGGGGGTTAACCAATCATCCTATTAGGTGGTTTCTGCTTCCAAAGGGGGTGATATGTCCATGGTACATCCTCCAGATGGTGGTGGCATGTGATACAATGATGGAACAGAGTAGTGGATGAAGGGGAACAACCTGGGTCACATGCCATGGTACAGGGGTAGCCAGTAAAAGGGAAGCCCACACATGGGTTAATGATGTGTAGGAGGGAGCAATCGTGGTACATGATCTACCCTAGCCTTGATTTTTTCACCCTTCTTTGTATGCATTTTTCCTTTTATGATTTTCTTTGGTCATTTGCTTAGGGCTCAAGGGATGATGTATAAAGTATAGCAATGGATGCCCCCTTTTAAGGTGGGGTAGTTCATTGCCCACCAGTGGTTGGGACAATCATGGGTTTCTGAATGATAAGGGAGACTCATTGAGGGCGTCTAGGAACTAGGGTGATGGCCATGGAAGGGATAAAGCTCATGTAATGGCTTTTGCCCACGTGCTAAATGTTTTTGTCTCTGCCATCTTGCATTTTGTGGTACAATTTCTTGTTGACTATGGCCAATTATGCTTTTTCTTTTCTTTTCAGCTGCTTCAAACTCTTGGGGCATCGTTTTAGGCCCGACCCAAGATGTGGGCTAAGGGAAGGGGTGGCTGACCCTGTGTGGACCTAGGAGAGGAATGTGGACCCAGGTGGGAGAAGCGATGAAAAGGGTTATAATGAGTGGAAGGGGGGTGATATATGTGAATTGGGGAGCGGGACCATGCATCCAAAATCAGGGTCTCCCATGTAATATCATCCCAGAAACCCAAAAGCCTGTAAAAGAGATCCCATAGGACTAGGGTTCAAGGTTAACATCCCAAAAGAGACCTAGGGGACAAGAGCACAGACCTAGTCCACTCTTTCTGTCGAATCCCCCCATTATTCCATGCCCACGAGTTTCCATGATAAGTAAACTAAAATACTCAATTACTAAATGACTATGCATAATTTTAGGCTTGGGAGGCCCACCTTCAAACATACAATCATGACAGATGGGTGAGGGACCACATGGCTAGCTCAGGTGGCAAAGAAATGGCACAACGAGTTAGTTGGTGGTTGTTGGTTGTCGATTGAGGACCACCATGGAGAAATTTTTTCTCCTAGGGGTATCACCCACAAAGTGGTGGGTAACAGGCATCAAGGTCAAAACTTTGATCATCATCATTCTTATAGTTTTCTTCATCATGCTCATCATTATGAACATCTTCAACATCTTGAAGATTATGCACTTGCAAGAACTTTAATAGCAAGTACAACCAAATACAAATCGAAGCATGCAATTAACTATAACAAAATTATGTTCAATGGAAGCATCAAAACATTCAAGCTTTAGACATCAAATACCTAAACCTAGTTAGGTTCATAATTAGCAAGGATTATGTCTTTTTACATACTAGACTTCAACTTATTGCTAGGGTTTTGTGTTAAACCCTAGACTTCATCTTCGAGACACAAAGTGTTAGATATCAACAATTCAATCAAATAACGAGTCAATCATAGCACTATACATCTAAGGTTTCAACAATATGCTTTTTAGAATTACATGTCAGACTCTACTAGGGTTTGTTGCAAACCCTAGATTTTATCATCAAAACTAAATCATATCAATAATCGAAAACAATATTAGAATATCAATCTTTACTAGGGTTTTTTTTGCAAACCCTGGATTTCACAAACTAAAACATGAGTATCAACAATTAAGAATTTCACATCAATATCTACTAGGTAAACCCAAGATCAATACATCGAACAATTTTGGGCTCGAGTTTCAAGCAAACATACGAATATACACCTAGGGTTTCATTCCTAGGATCTTACTTTAGTTATTACAAGGGTTTTGTTCATAAACCCTAAATCACCAAACCCTAAAAATCTAGGGTTTCATTATATAACCTAGACATTCACAGTGAACCCTAAAGGACTAGGCTTTTACTATTACAACATTAACAAAACCCTAAACATCAAAAGAATATGATTTCAAACAACCCCTAAGTAGGCTAGGGTTTCATTATTAACATTGACATACCCTTAACAACAAGAGGCTAGGGTTTCAAAAAAATAGTTAAATGACGAGAGATAGTATAGTGAGGGTAGATTCAATCTAATGATTAATCACCCTAACAAGAATCTTTTTGATTCAAAACCCTAGACATAACGATTTTAGTAATGTAAAGAAAATTTCAAAAGAGAATGATCATACCTTTTTCTGCAACAAGTAAAATCAAATAAAACATACCTTGAGTTGTTCTTTTAACAAACCTCGTAGGACATCCATTCTTGAAGGGCTTTCTTTGCAACATAACTTCTTTCATGATTCAAGTCTATCTTTTGAAATTTCCTTCATAACCTTTGTGTATTCTGCAAGCTTTCCTATCGAGGAAAATATAAAGAAAAGGTTATTAGTATACAATACAAATAAATCTCGATGTGAGGAGGAGACCAAACATAAAAGAGGAAAAAAGGAACAAGATACTTATCTTTTGGTAAAATGGTGAAGGTTTCTTGTTAATCCAATCTTTCTGGGGGATACCTACAACTTATCAAAACAACTTCAAGAATTTCTAACAAGACATATTAGATCTATGAATCCTAAAAATCAAAACATAAAACATTACAAAACTTAGAATAGTAGATTTAGAAGGATATGAGAGAGAAGACTTAATAGTATAAGTCTTTGACTTCGGATTCTTCAGTCTTGTTCTTCTTAGGTGGAGCTTCATCGACAACATTTGCATGTTCTCTTTCTCTCTTCTTATTCCTTGGATTCTCAGGACATTGAATTTTGTAATGTCCCATTTTGTGACAATTGTAGCATTCAATCTTTGATAGATCAACCTTCTTCTTTGGTCCTTTGAACTTCTTGTATACTCCCTTCTTCTTGTGATGAGCAGAGTAGGCATTTGAAGTGTTGTTTTTTTCATCTTCGTTTTTGTCACTTACTAATGAGATGCGAGCTTTTTCTTGACTGTCTGCATTCCACATTTGTTCAAAGGTTGGAACATCTTTCCAACTGCTAATCCTTAATGCAAAAGAGCTCCAAGATTTTGGTAGACCTAGTAGTGCAGCAATCACGAGTTCTTTTTCTGGTACAACTTCATCTATAGCTTGGAGTTCATCTCTTATTCTAGAGATCCTTACAAAATATGATGAAACAATATCATCTTTTGTCATCTTTATTGTTCTTAGTTCATGCTTGAGACTAGCTATTTGACCAATGTTCTCTATGGTAAATAACTTGGGGAGGGCTTCATATATTTTTTGAGCGGAATCTATAATGGATATGTATGGGATTAGATTGTCCTTCACTCCATCTACTATTAGATTCATGGCCAAGATGTCGGTTTCCCTGAACTTCTCCTTTCTTGCATCATTTGTAGGTTTCTTAAATTTTCCTTGAACAAGATCCAAAACTTTAAGCTTAGTAAGAATCATATCTATCCTCTTCTTCCATGCCCTGTAGTTGGAGGCTCCTTCTAGCTTGTTTTCTGTCTTCATTGAGGTTGTCAAAGTCTTTATAGATAGTAGGCTTCTCTTCTTATACGATCTTTTCCCTTTTGTTCATTCTTCCTTAACCCTTCTTTCAATCGACCTTCAAGCTGCCTTTTTTCTTCCTTCTTTACCTTGCCTTTTTTCTTCCTTCTTTACCTTAGTTCTGATACTATTTTAGAAAATCAGAAAGGCAGAAAGATTCTCTTATATTGATAATTACTTGTGATATTCTTGTAGTCTTATTATCTTCTCTTTATGTTCTTCTTTTATTTTTGTTTCATTAAGCAATCATCAAAACAAAACATGAAGATCAACGACACCAAATGTAGGCACTCAACCAGAGCTAAAATCTCTTTCTAGGGGAAAACCTAGTCAAACTCTTCCACTAATCAAATTGAGATAGACCAAGACCTTAGACCTGACCAAAAGACCTTCCTCCTCCACCAAGTCAGCCTTCCAATATGATTCAACAAACTTTAGTAGTCTCTTCTAGTCCAACAGCTACAACCAAACAACAATCCAGAATTTCAGTGTAACTACTCTAGAATTTCAGCCCTTCCAACAACCTAGCAACTTCGCATGTATGAGACAAAGAGAGAGAAAATTCGACTTCTTATGCTTGACAAAGACTTCCTTCTCCTTCACTAGTTTTCCTTCCTCTTCCTTGAATTTCACACCTTTTTCTACCTCCAACAACTGCAGATCAAATTGGTTGTGGATGTGCTCCAAATGAGTCGAGTTGCTGCCCTTTTATAGTGGATTCTGCCTCCCTAATTAGGTCGACTTGTCTAGGTTTAGGCCGACTTGGTGGAGGAGGCCTAAATGACCTAATTCACATAAAAATAAATTTGTTTCTTGATTGATAATGCCCAAGAAGGGTCTATTACATTATGACATGGGCAAATATACTTGACATAAACTCTAGAAGCTTACAATGAAGGTTTTGACCTATAAACCATTGACCCAAGCATGAAACCCATGCTTTAATAAGTCAATTTCTTTTATAATAAAATTTATTTTTCTTTCTTTTGGCAAATACATTGCATCATGACTCAAATACAATTATGAAGACCGACACTAGTTACATTTTTCAACACTTACAGGGCATGCCTTAAGAGTAGAAAATTTTGTTGAGAAGATAAGACTGATTAATCTACACGTAAGGATACACTGCAGAGTTCAAAGGAAAAATACAAGTCTAGGCATGTTGAACACAGAACAAAAAGGTCATTGAGGGTGGGAGACAGAGTATGGTTATAGTTGAACAAGGAGAGGCTATAAGGTCCTAGTAAGAAAACCAAGGCTCTACGATAATGGTCCCTTTGAAATATTGGAAAAGGTGGAAGATAACACCTATAGGCTTAGTGTACCTCCATACATTCGCGTTTACTCAGTGGTGAATGTGGAGAATCTGAAACTCTATGAACCTTCCATGTTAAATTAGGAAGAGGAATAGGTCCTACCTTCCATAGACGATTTTGCACTAGATGCTTAGGTAGAGTTAATAGAGGATACTGTTTTACAGAAGAGGTCCATAACTACAAGAAAAGGGCAGTTTAACCTTTGGTAGATTGGGTTGAAAGGAAAACTTCTTGGCAAAGCTAAATGGTACATCTAAGAGAAGGCGAAGGATAAATTTTCTCACTTCATTTAGTAGAAGCTTTTGGGGACCAAAAGCCTCCTACAGTGGGGAGGTGTGATCTGGATTGGATCATTATATTGTTTAACATACATCTTGATGCTTTTAGAGTGGAAAAATGGAGGAATCAATTCACAAAACCATTTTTATTGGTGGGTCCCAATTTGGCAAGTTGGGGTTTGAAACCTTGTAGGAGCAATTTGAGGTATCAAACATGTTTTGGGGGTAAACCTTGTTGCTTTATCACTGCACCTTTTTGTACTATTCTTCATACAAAGGCGTTTCCAATGGTTCAATAATCGCCTCAATCAGAGTCCATATGAAAAATTGATGCTACTTGGAAGTTGACCTTCCTGTTTTGACCACCATGATTTGAGAGGATGCCACGTCAGCCCCCATTGTTCATGAAAAAGGTGCTAGCCACACGATCATGATGAAGAAGACTCTAAAAGCATCCATATTTTAACTCTAGTTGAGAGATGAAGAGGTCAAACTTAACCACTAGTAGGCTATTTTGTTGTGTTATAATCGAGCCACTAGGAGGAAAAGGGGTTCCATTCTATTTGAGTGCACTTTGTTCCATAGATGAGCAAAGTATCCATGAGTGGATAGGGAGAGAGCAAACAGAGAGGATTTGTGCACATTAGTAGTCCACAGGCCATAAGTCTCACTTCTTTGTTCTTGCATCCAATTTTCATTTAGAGAAAGGGAGCATATCACCCTCACTTTCTAGTTGGGTTTTTTCCTAAAAGTGTTTCCTAGGTTATATCTTGTTTTAATTTGTGGTTTGTGATTTTTATTTTGTTATTCTTTATTTTCTACATAATTATAATTTGCATGCATACACAATAAACAATAATTTATAGATCCATAAATCTAAGGAGAAATAAACTGTCATTGTGTAGATTTTGTATTTTTTAATATATTTTAGTAAATTTGTTGTGAAGAATTGTGCTACAGATCAACATGCCACTTATAAGAATAGAACTTGGATGAGGAGGTTAACAATCATTTTTCCCAACCACCCAAGCTAGACCAAATTGACACATATATAGCCTTATAAACATCATCTTTCCTTTATTGGAACTAAAGGATTATTCAAAGGAAAAGGTTGCTGTCATTAACCCAAGTGATATCCAGAATTACATCAATATTAGATTGGAAGTGAGATCCATGATTACTTTAATATGAGATTGTCAAATAAATTACAAATTCCAAACACAAACAACAACGAATGCCAAACTCTTGGTGGAAAAAGTAGATGTGTAATGTACATGATTAGTATAAATAATACATTTATAAATATTAATATTCCACCAAGTTCTAGGATGGAGGGATGCAAGAACGGGGAAACATGTCCAGGGGATGTGTGGAGACACCTCCCAAATTTTAGGAAACTTTGGATTTACTTGACATGTAAGGGATGTGAAAATTCCAAAACTAGAATCCTATTGCAACAACTAGAAATTATTCTTCTAATTGTTAATTAATTTTAACAATTTATTTGTTACGACAAATACTAAATAAATCACACTGCAACCTTCACAAATAAAATACTGTCGAAATAATAGCCCTGGAAACTGAGAAAATTCTAGCACACACAATAATAATGACACTGTTATTTTTGGACAAAAGTCCTCGAAAAAACCCAACTTGGGAAAACTGGTGTAGCAACTGAGGATTTTTATTATTAAGCAGCAGTGAGAAATTCTGAGTACAATAATCTAAATGCCCAACTGGCAATCCTACAGAGAAAAATACTGGCAAAATTCTAGTGAGGAATTTTCCTCGCCCCACAAGCAAATCTGGGCTCTACCTACAACTTCAAGTGAGCCGTCCAAACTGCCTCTGCACTGGCCTGCGTCACCCTAGCACAATGTCTGCCGCGCTTAGCCTGAACCAACTGCCCCTGTAGCTGTCCTGTCTGCCACTAGCTGAGAAACTGTCTCTCTTGCCTTTTGGAATCCTTTCTCAGCCTTTGGAATTGAAACCCGACTTCTCTCCAGCTAAATCGAATGGCCCTCTAGAAGCTTTCCTCACTGTGGTACTTTTGCTTCTCTGCAGATGCACTCGTTGGATCTGGAAAACTTCCTCCAACCTCACTGTCCTTGCCCCTCATTCTATGATTCGATTTCTGCCTCTCTGACAACTATTGATGCTCTCTGGAAATCGATCTGCCAAGGAAATTGAACATCTGGTGTATCTTCTCCAAGTGCCCATCAACTTCCTCTTATAATCTAGTGTTCGACCACCAATGACTAAGATTAAATCTTAGTCAATGGCTAGGATCATCTTGGAGTTGATCCGTGTGAGTTTTCAAATGATTCATACCTTGACTTAATTAATTTTGATTAATTAACCATATTCCCTAAGTTTAGACTTAGGAAATATTTAAAAACTGGTTAATAATCTAATCAAGCCATCCCTAGGTGGAATTCCAAAAATGATTTTTGGGTTTTGGAGATCTCATGTATTCTAGCCTCTCCACCAAATTTCGTGGTTAGAACATATTCAATGCTACAAAAACTAACACTCCCTCTTGTTGATTTTGGGTAGCATCGGATGTGATCTAGCTCCAAAATTTTGTGGAGGGGCTAATATTCATGAGATCTCCAAGACCCGAATGATGAGTTATTAAAATAACTAATATTTTTTAATGGGGTCTTAAGTCTAAACTTAGGAAAATAAAAATATTAATGAATATTAATAAAGATATGGGTGAGAAGCTTGTAAGAGACGAGGATCAAGTCTGTTTTAATCTTAGTCGTTGATTAAGGGCTTAATTTCGACCGTTGATTCATCAACATGAAAAGTATAAGAGAAGACTTGAGAGTCATTTGGAGACACATCGGGCAAATACTCAGTGACCCGAGGGAAATCGATTCTCAAGGAGAAGAAGTTCGATTTTAGAAGGAGAGTAGCAGGGTGAGGGAAGAGGAGGGTATCAACATCAGTCAGAGACTGAGTAAGAGGTGATGCAGAGCATCTGAGAGACAACGTAGCTGGAGACGCAGTTCTCACGCAGGAGTGACGTAGAGGAGGACAGAGGGTCTCCAAGGTGTTAGAACTTCTCTAGGGGGAGGAGAAAAATTCTCTCAGGTGTTTTCTCTCAAAAGTGACTCAGTATGTTGTAGAATCTTTCTCTGTAAAGAGATTGTTGCTGAAGATTAATAAATAAACCCTCATGTGCTGCACCGGTTTCGCAATGGGTTTTTCCAGGGACAGTTGTCCAAAAATAACTGTGTTGATGTGGTTGATTCTTGTGCTTGTATATCACTGTTATTTTCTCTATGCTATTATGTGATAACTGCAGTAGAATTTATTTTAATGTTTACTGAAGGGTTTTGTAAATAACTTATTGTGGAAAATAAGTAGGAGAAATAAATCAGTTACTGCAGTAGAATTTCGTGTTAGAAATTTTCACATGGTATCAGAGTAGAGATCAAGCAACAGGATTAAAGAATCTGCTATGAGTCAGGAGCATGATGCTGGGGCATCAACTCAGAGGGACTCACACAGATCTCCAGAGAAAGAAGAGAGCACAAAGAACATGGATCATGATTATTCTATGTTAGCTTCTAGACTGGAAGAAGAAGTCGCTTGCCTAGTGAGTTCTATCTCCTCTGAGGTTTCGTATATAGATAGTGGAGCTTCCTGGCATATGAAAGGAATACGAGAATGTTTTTCGAATTATCAGGAAGAAAGGGTGAACTTCTAGATCACCATGGGAAATAAGTCAAAATGTACCCCTGTAGGAAGAGGTACTGTAGTCTTTCAAACAAAAGCAGGGGATTGGCTTTGAGCAACCAAAGTGCTGCATGTGCTAGGATTGGGGATGAACTTACTCTGTATCTCAACTTCAAAACACGGGCTATGATGTTTTTCATTAAGGAGAAAGTATATGTCAAACACCCGAGTTGGAAAAAGAAGGCCAGATAGGAGTAAGAAGTAACAGGCTATATAAATTACAGCTAAAATCTCCAATGGCACTGATAGGTAGCAGTGGGGAAAAAGATTTGAATGAACTATGGCACAGGAGGATGGGACACTTACACCATGGGGCTCTAAGAATTCTCGGAAGAACTGTAACAAGAGTTCCAGAGTTGAGTACCAAACGAGATGATGTATGCAGAGGGTGCGCACTAGGCAAGTACGCCAAAGCGACATTTTCCATAAGTAACAATAGGGCTAAGAGTGTTCTAGGATTGATACACTCAGATATCTACAGACCCATGTCCACAAAAGCTCTTAGTGGTGCCAAATACTTCGTCACCTTCATTGATGACCATTCCAGGATCTACTTTCTAAAACCCAAGGATGAGGTTTTTGGTCGATTCAAAGAGTTCAAGGCTCTAGTTGAGAATCTAACAGGAAAGAGGATAAAGATATTGTGCTCAGACAATGGTGGAGAATACATCGACAAGGACTTCACTGATTTTTGCGCAAGGGAAGGCATCAGAAGAGAGTGGAGAACTCCCTATAATACGGAGCAGAATAGAGTAGCAAAAAGGAAGAACATGACTATTGTTGAAGCATGCAACACGACCGTTTATGTCCAGAATAGGACTCCTCACAGGGCATTAGGTAAGATTACTCCGGAGAGTGTCTTCACTGGTAAGAAGCCCGAAGTGAGTCATTTCAGGATATTTGGGAGTTTGGCATATTGCCATATACCCGAAGAAAAGAGGAAGAAATTGGATTAGACTGTGGAGAAAGGATATCTTGTGGGATATAGCGAGAATGCTAAGGCATATAGAGTCTATCTTTTGGGGAATAGGAAGATCGTAATTTGACGGGATGTAAAGCTCATGGAGGACAAAGCTTTCAGGAAATCCCGAGAAATGCCTTTCGAAGAGCAGTCAAAGGATGATCCATTGGTCTAGCCACTTCGACCAACAAAAACTAGCACCGGTATTTCTCCTAAAGGAAAAACTCCAGAGGTATCACAATAGGTGGAGTCTTAGGAAGAGGAGGAGCAGATAGACATACCCACTACCAGTGGAAGAACGAGTTGGGAACTTTGACAGATACTACGAGATGCAGAGGATTTCGTCGGTGTGCCCAGGAACGAGAAAAGGGAGCGTAGATAGCCAGATAGATACCAAGCCTTGGTGGCTTAGGTTGGAGAACCCTCTAGTTTTCAGGAGGTCGTTCAGCATCAAGTATGGGTAGATGCTATGGTGGAGGAATACAGTTCCATAATGGTCAATGATGTCTAGGAAGTGGTACCTAGGCCTCAGGACATAACAATTGTAAGTTCGAGATGGCTACACAAACTCAAATACGCTGCAGATGGCATTGTGGAAAAATACAAAGCCAGGTTGTGGCTAAGCGGTATGCTCAGAAGGAAGGGATAGACTACGAAGAAACCTTCGCCCCAGTAGCCAGGTATACCTATATTAGATCCATGATATCCCTTGCAACACAGATGAGGTGGTAGATCACCAGATGGATATCAAGACGACGTTCTTGAACGGGGTGATAGAAGAAGAAGTATACATTGAACAACCAGAGGGTTTTGAGACACATGAGAAGAAATCTCATGTATGCAGGTTGAAGAAAGCCTTGTATGGGCTTAAACAGGCACCTAGAGCATGGTACGGTCGAATTGATGGTTACTTGCAGAAGATGGGATTCGTTAGATCCTAACCTCTACTATTTGGTTGTAGAGAATGAGCCTCTAATCCTGGTGTTATATGTGGATGATCTTTTTCTGACAGGCTCATCCAGGCTCATCAAAGATTGCAAGGAAAACCTAGCTATAGAATTCGACATGAAGGATTTGGGACAAATGCATTATTTCCTGGGGTTGGAAGTTTGGCAACAGAAGGGTGGGATTTTCCTTGGACAAGGGAGATACGCTACAGAGATTTTGAAAAGGTTCAGAATGCAGGACTGTAGACCTATGGCTACTCCAATGATTACCAACTGGAAGAAGATTGATGCATCCGAAGATAAAGAAGTCAATCCCACCTTGTACAAGCAGCTCATAGGGTCCCTGATGTATCTGGTCAATACCAGGCTAGACATTTGTTACGCTGTCAACACCCTCAGTCAGTTCATGGTGGAACCAAAGAGGGCGCACTGGGCAGCAACCAAGCATGTTCTCAGATATATACGAGGAACAGTTGAGCATGGACTAATGTACACCCAAGGCAATGACATCAGACTGAGTGGGTTCACTGACGCAGATTGGGTTGGAAGTTCAATAGATCGGAAAAGTACCACTGGGTATTGTTTCAACATTGGATTGAGAATGACCTCTTGGTGTAGTAGGAAACAAAAATCCATAGCTTTGAGCTTAGCTGACGCTGAATATATGGCAACTAGCACAACTTTGTGTGAAGCCATATGGCTTAGGAAATTGCTTGTGAATCTATTCAGGAGAAGGATGGAAGCGACCAATATTTTGTGTGATAATCAAAGTTGCATCAAGCTCTCTAAGAATCCAATTTTTCATGATCGGTCGAAGCACATTGACATCATGTGTCACTTTATCAGAGACTGTGTCCAACGAGGGGTCGTACAGTTGAGGTACACCTCGACAGGAGAATAGGTGGCAGACATTCTCACCAAGGCTCTAGGAAGAACAAAGTTTGTTTATTTCAAGGAGAAGATGGGGATGGTTAAGAATCTGTTTCAGTAGCAGAAGCAGATAGTATAGGGAGTTGCAGTGCAACAGTCAGCAGTGGTAGTACTATGGGCAACATGAACAACATATTCAGAGGGAGCCGCAGTACAGATGTAGCAGTGACAATTGCAATGTGATGGGCAGCAGTATAGGGTGCAACAACGCAACAGATGAGAGGTAGCAGGTCGAGCATCAGCAGCGTAGAGGATCGATGACGTGGATGAGTGTGATGCTTCTATTGGGAGGCATTGCTAAAACACATTCCTCGCTAAGAGGGAGTGTTGATTTTGGGTAGCATCAGATGTGATCTAGCTTTGAAATTTTGTAGAGGGGCTAATATTTATGAGATCTCCAAGACCCAGAAATCGTTTGGAGAAATTCCACTCAGATGATGAGTTATTAAAATAATTAATATTTTTAATGGGGTCCTAAGTTTAAACTTAGGAAAATAAAAATATTAATGAATATTAATAAAGATATGGGTGAGAAGCTTTTAAGAGACGAGGATCAAGTCTGTTTTAATCTTAGCCATTGATTAAGGACTTAATCTCGACTGTTGATTCATCAACATGAAAACTATAAGAGAAGACTTGAGAGTCATTTGGAGACATGCCAGACAAATACTCAGTTACCCGAGGGAAATCGATTCTCAAGGAGAAGAAGTTCGATTTCAGAGGGAGAGTAGCAGGGTGAAGGGAGAGGAGGCTATTAACATTAGTTAGAGACCGAGGAAGAGGTGAAGCAGAGCATCTGAGAGACAATGCAGAGGGAAGAGTAGTGAGACAACCTAGCTGGAGATGCAGTTCTCACGCAAGCTGATCCAGAAGTGATGCAGGAATGACGCAAAGGAGGATAGAGGGTCTCCAGGGTGTTAGAACTTTTCCAGGAGGAGGAGAAAAATTGTCTCAGGTGTTTTCTCTCAGAAGTGTCTCAATATTCTATATAATCTTTCTTTGTAAAGAGATCGTTGCTGAAGATTAATAAATAAACCCTCATCTGCTGCACCAGTTTTCTCGCATTAGGTTTTTCGGGGACAATTGTCCAAAAATAATTGTGTTGATGTGATTGATTCTTGTGTTTGTATATCATTGTTATTTTCTCTATGCTATTATGTGATAACTACAGTAGAATTTATTTTAATGTTTATTGAAGGGTTTTGTAAATAACTTATTGTGGAAAATAAGTAGGAGAAATAAATCAGTTATTGCAGTATAATTTCGTGTTAGAAATTTTCAGACCTCTTAGCGATGACTGTGTTCTCTCTTGTGCTTCACATCTTGCCACAACACCTTGTTTCTGCTTCACCTCTTGCCACGCTACTGATGTCTGGCCACATTCTCCTCCTCCTTCAAACCCTTCGATCCACTGCTACTACTACCACTGATGGAGCTCTTTAGAAGAGCTTGCCTCAACTCCTCCTGCTGCAAGTCTGACCACATCCTGTCCCATTCTGGTAGCTTGTCTCTGCCCAATATACTTTGGACAAAAACTTGCCACTCCTCAGAGACATTGTTCAGTGCCAATCTCACTAGCTCTATTGGTTGAGGCGCTGCCCCAACAACTGCAAGCTGGTCTCGGACCTCCTGAATCCTAGTGAGGAAGGGATCTATGCCTTCCCCCTTTTGCATCTTGATGCATCTCAACTTTTCTTCTAGGAACATCTTCCGTTGCTCGAAAATGCCCTGATATAGCATGGAGAGAGCATCCCACATATCTTTGGCAGTGTCTTTATCAGCTATGTGTGAGACTATATGGTCCCTAACTCCATCTAGGTTCAGTTGCTCCGCCTTCGTCATTCCCTTCCTGTATTCTTTTAGCTGATCTGCATCTTGGGGAACTGTCACAAGACTGTCTATGTAGAGCTTCAGGCCATATTCATCCAACCGGAAGGACATCTTGGCCTTCCAGATGACATAGTTGGAGGAACCCTCCAATCTATCTTGATCTCTAAGCCCTGTTGTGGCCATCTCAAAAATTGTTGAAAACCCCCTCTTTCCTTCTACTTGGTTGCTGATTTGCTACTCACACTCCCTTCTAGAATGCGAAGATCTGCTAGCGGCCATTGCTATTCTCCTTGGAAAAATCAAACTTTTGAGACTCAAAGTTCCTTGAGAGAAATTTTCCCTCTGTTGTGTGTGCTTTTCTACCTAACGCTGATTCTGCTACTGCAAACTGCTGCAAAACCTTCTGTGTCCAACCAAGGAATCTGCTCAACGAAAATTTGAGTTGCAGCTACTATCTTTGAATGTTGGAATCATTAACCAGGGCAACTTGACTTTGCTGCAACCCTGCAACTAAAAATCAAATTTTTGCCCCAACAATTTGGCCTACTTTTCTGCGCACTGCAATGCCTCTTAAAATTTCGGCGTGCTTCTCCCTCTGAGTAGCAGAATTTTCTCCTCCGCTTTTGAGCTTCACGACTGATCACCCATGCTCTGATACCATGTGAAAATTCCAAAACTGGAATCCTATTGCAGCAAATGGAAATTATTCTTCTAATTGTTAATTACTTTTAACAATTTATTTGTTATGACAAATACTGAATAAATCACATTGCAACTTTCACAAATAAAATACTGTGGAAATAATAGCGCTGGAAATTGAGAAAATTCTAGCACACACACAATAAAAATGACACTGTTATTTTTGGACAAAAATCCCCGGGAAAACCTAACTTGGGAAAACCGGTGCAACATCTGAGGGTTTTTATTGTTAAGCAGTGATGAGAAATTTTGAGTTGAATAATTTGAATGCCCAACTGGCAATCCTACAGATAAAAATACTGGGAAAATTCCAGTGAGGAATTTTCCTCACCCCACAGGCAAATCCGGGCTCTGACTACAGCTCCAAGTGAGCCATCCAAACTGCCTCTGCGTTGGCTTGCGTCACCCTAGCGCAATATCTGCCACACTCACCTGAATCAGCTACTCCTGTAGCTGTCCTCTCTGCCACTAGCTGAGAAACTGTCTCTTCGACCTTCTGGAATCCTTTCCCGACCTCTGGAACTGAAACCTGTCTTCTCCCTCGCTAAATCGAACCGCCCTCTAGAGGCTTCTGTGCAGCCCCTGCGTCAGCCTCACTGTGCTATTTCTGCCCCTTTGCAAATGCACTCGCCAGATCTGGAAAACTTCCTCCAACCTCACTGTTCCTGCCCCTTACTCTCTGCTTCGATTTCTGGCTCTCCGACAACTGTTGCTGCTCTCTGGAAATCGATTTGCCAAGGAATTCAAACTTTTGGTGTATCTTCTCCAAGTGACCATCGACTTCCTCATATAATCCACTGTTGGAGCACCAACAACCAAGTTTAAATCTCAATCAATGGCTAGGATCATCTTGGAGTCAATCCGTGTGAGCTTCTAAATGATTCACACCTTGACTTAATTAATTCTAATTAATTAGCCATATTCCCCAAGTTTAGACTTGGGAAATATTTAAAAACTGGTTAATAATCTAATTAAGCCATCTCTAGGTGGAATTTCCAAAAACAATTTCCAAGTTTTGGAGATCTCATGTATTCTAGCCTCTCCACCAAATTTCGTGGCTAGAACACATCCGATGCTACAGAAACTAACAAGGGAATTTGTCTGTGATCCAAAAAATAAATATATGAGAAAGAATGACAAGTCACAAAGATGAACAATGAAAACATGAAATAAATATTCACATTTGCTTTAATGTTTTTGTTTCTTTGTTTTAAAAAATTGACATTTTCAAAGGCCATTGGGCAAAAAGTATGGGGGTCTGCCTGAGTCCCCTTGTTCAAAGTGGGGTTGCCTAGGAGTTTTCCACAAAAGGAAAATGACCTCCATTTCTTGGAAAATGTTCCTCATTGAATTTTTACATCTTGGAAAACTAGGAAATTTGTGGGGTGCATCCCCCAGCCCGGAAAATAGGCCCCTCTGTAACACTGACAAATATATGGAAAAAAACTAAGTCAACCAAAGTAGTTTGTGTTAATACTTCTGACCATTTGTTGGTATTTCTAATGTCGCGAGTAGTTGTGTCAATCAATGCTTTTCATATCAATCTTATATTATTATTTTATATCTTTTCATTGATAATTGACAATTTATATGAGTCTCAGTGAATATACAAAAATGTTCGTATCAGAGTGGGTTCCATTCCCTGTTGGTCAGGTGCCCAGATTTCTGCCAGGAGGCAATAAAACTACAAACTAGGAGCCCATTCACTTCCACTCCTTAATTCCCTACATATTCTGCATTTCAAAGTCAAATGTACAAGGCAGTAGAGATCCAAAAACAATGATTTTGATATGGCAAATTTATATTGGAAAAACTGATAATGCAGATCATGCAGTCTAACCTTCCAATAGCTGTCACTGGCAGAACTGTTTCCTAATACCTACAGAGGAAGATTGACATCATATGCCATACTGCCAGCAGTGGTATGTAGGAAAGTATTTTTTTTTTATATATTTTGAAGAAATGACAGAATATATATTTGTAATGCAAGTGCGAAGGATGCTAGGGTTAGTTAGTTAAGTATTGAACGAGACTTAGATAGCAATGTCTAACTGAATGCACAAGGTTTTCAATGTTGCTTGTGGGGAACTTGGTACATGCTATAGTCACTTACAGGAAAAGCAAGACTTGAAATATCATGCTAATCAAGATTCTCTTATGATGGCTATCTGTGAGAGGGCTTGAGTGGAATGTAAACATAAACAAGCCATGATAGTTTTTTTGTGTTTGCTAGCATGTCTATGACTTGTGGGACAAGCCTGTGGTCTAGGAAACCATGACCCAGGGGCATCTAATCTGTCAAAAATTAAAATCACCTGAAATCACCTGGGGATTGCACTCGGCTTGGGTTACACCAACCATTAATGTGGCTGGGTTTTTTTGGTGTCTCCTCCTCACTAGCACGAATTTTGAACCTTGGTCAACTTACAGAATGAAACCCTCTAAATCTAATTGCACTAAAGATTTGACAAACAAGCTGTGATAGTTGCAATGCTACGTCATATCCAATTATACTAGAATTGACAAGAAGTATATTTTAGAATTACAATGCACCCATCAGCAATTGTATTTGAGAATGAATATTGCATGTCTATAATAATCTGAGCATCTTATGTCAGCAATAACTCCTCTACAAGTCGAAAATTCCAATGTTTAATTTGAAATTATCACACATGATGTACTTTAAGTTTGTATTTTAATGTAGTCATCATGGAATAACTTTCAGAATTATTTAGAGGGTACTTTTTCTTTGATGCACTTAAAAGGTTTTGCAATATTATAATTGGTTTTTGACTTGACTGAATGCTTTTGATGGCAGGTGGCACTGAAGGTCTGTTTGCTCAGACAACACTTGAAATAACAAGTGATATTCTTAAGACCTATCGTAATCAAGGTATGCCTTTATGTACTTTCAAACCTTTTCAATATCAGGAGTTTATTTCAAATTATAATCTTTTTATAACTTTATGACCTTTGCATCATGATACATGGAGACTTCAGTGTCACACATTAAGTTTGGAACAGTTGTCATAAAATACTTTTGAACCATAAAGCAAACTTTCAAGAGGGCTCTAAGCAGCCAATATACATAGTACTACTTTGAAACCCTTGCTCGAGTGTGGAAACAAAGTTCAGGGTGCATGTTTGAACATGTCTTTGCAACTCAATCAGAGATTGCAAGAGTTAATATTCCTTTCCAAAGACGGTTAATAAGTATCATTCATAAACTAGTCAACTGTGTTAAGTTATAATCCCGAGGTGCTTAAAAAACATAGAAAGTGATCCACTTTATTCAAATTGAAGCTGAGGATCATTAACGGATTTATATTTAGGTAAGGTGCTTAAATAACATAGAAAGTGAACCATTTTATTCAAATCCACACTTGACATGATCATGAACAGATTTCTATGCAATGCTCAGACAAGCTCAGCCAAGCCCTGATTTGTTATCTTAATTTAAACGTTAGTCCAAAGGAGTCTTTTTGTTTACTAGATGCTGGAGACCTTAATAAAGTTGGAACGTCATTGGAAAGAAAAGTTTTTCTTATTTCCCTTTTATCTCGATCTGATTAGTGGTTATTACATTACCTATGCTTTCGATATTTCTCAAACATTGTTGTGCAGCAGTTAAGTTTACCAAATTTGAAGTGACCTTCTTCTTTACTCTTTTCGGCCTATTTATGTTTGATCTCATGTCTCTGACACAAAAAGAGTTGCATATTTTTTTGTCTTTCTTTTTGAAAAATGCATCATATATTACTTCATGGAAGAAAGAGAGTTACAACAATCTAACAGAATTAGAAGTAAAGCTCCATCCTAAAAAAACAAAAATTGCTAGCATATGGGCCTGTGCCCCAATAGGAAGGGAATCAGCATCTTCACAGAAAAAGATTGGAGTTGACATTAACAAGAAAAGCCATTTCCTGCTTAAAATGCTTCAATTCCCCTAGACTAAGAAGGGGCGTTTCCTTCTGAAATTAACCAGACATTGATGCTTCCACAAAAAGCCAATAGTGGATACTGCATTGTGTGCAATAGGGATTTGCAGCTTCCTCTATGTTAGCTTTATCTGTTGTTCAGATTGGGTTTTCCTAAAGTGTATCTGTACACAGTTTCAGCAGGACAATGCACTCAACAATTTGTCTGGTCTCATTTACTGTGAGGCATGGAAGATCTACGGATGAGGTTGCAACAACAGTATTTACAGTGCTCTGCATGTGTGCAACAGATTGCAGTCATGATGAGGGCACACCAGAGATGCCTGTCAGGAGGCACAACTGTTAATAAACAGTGGTAGAGGTATATGCATGCATGTGTCAGCTTTAGGTTTGTTTTGTTTAGAGATAGTCTTCAGTATAGTAGGCATTCAGTGGCTGTAGAGAATGTGTGCAGCATGGTGCATTTGCTGTCCTTAAACAGATTTAGAAGGTCCTGTTCAAAGCAGTCTAGTGCAGTTCCAACTTTAGATTAGGTGCTGGCGTGAGGGAGTTCCACTTTTAGGATTGCACTGTTTCTAAGACAGAAGATGTGTGCATGCATGCAGGCTCCATCTTCTCCAGTTGAGGCATGTAATTTTAGGCAGGGAATTCATCTAATGGGGCACAGAAGTCCATGATGGTGCATGTTTTCTTGGGCTTAGGATTAATGGTTTTGTCTTTTGTTGGGGTGAACCACTGGGTGGTTTAAACTCTACATTCTTTGTATCTTATGTTCTCTCCTACTCTATAAAAGAGGGAAATGCCACACCACTGTTATCAGGGGTTAGATAAACATTTCGAACAGTTTACATTTTATTTTTCTATTGGAAGTAGCAGAGACTTAGTGTGTGATTAAGTGCAGGAAGCTTGTTTGCTGTCATAATTTTCAGATCGCTGTTTTATGCAGAATTAGTACAGTTCATTGTTCTGATTACTTTTAGTTTGTTGCTCATACTTTTCAGTTCGCCTATCGTGTTCAGATCTAGCAGTAACGACAGTTTGGAGAGTTGGTAAAGTTTCCAGTGTTCTTAGGTTTTTATGATTTACTGGGATGATAACCATGTACTGAAATTTTGACATGGTATCACAGCACGTGTCTTAGATTTTCGAGATCCATGCTGCCTGTGAGAGGGAGCTTATTGGAGGATCTTAGTGGGTGTGATGTGCTTGCTTTAGTGATTGAAGCAAACTGGGACCCATGGTAGGTTGTTGGGAGTCTAGGATTGAAAGAAAAAGTTAAAACTATAAATAGAGATCTTATTTCGTTTGCAAGAGGTGATTCTGGGAGGCGAAAGATACTAGCTATGCTTTGCTGTTGTTGATGTAAGGTTGAATCCTTTGGGGCTGTCATCTTCTTCTTTCATTCTTCTGGAGCTGGCATGTTTGTAAGGTCACCATTATTCTTATTTGCCATCATATTATATTTATTGCTGATATATAGGCTGTTTATTGTCTAAAATAGGGCCCTCTTTATAATGGTTTTAGCGGCCCTCTTCTATCTTTTTGTCAAATCTGTTTTGTGATGTACCAAGGAGCTGTTAATGCAATATATATGGCTGTTTCTTGACTTAGGTTTCAAATTTGAGAGATATATGGTTGTGAGAAATTTACGGGTGTGTCATACGCCTTATGTATGTTGGGGGGGGGGTTATCACATTCTACTTGTGTGTTTTAAAGCACCACTGCTTACCTATAATCCACAACCCTAATAAAAGGCACTAATCTTCCTAGTACCCACCATATTAAATTCTAGAATTCCAAAAAAGTATTACATTCCATAAATTCAATTTGTAGATCTGCATTTAAGGGACAGATTTATGGTCTTATTCTAGGGTTTTCTCCGTTGGTTAGAAAATCACTAAACCTAAGAGCTGAGTATGACCACTGAGATGACAGTCGTTGGTGTCCTAGGGCTGTCTTTTACTTGCATTTGCTCTTGGACTTAAGTTTTAAGTGCAGGTTGAAAGGTCAACATGGGTGATGTGAGCCCAGCACAATTGAGGCTTTGCGGAAAAGATCCAATAAACTAGTAGTAAATTCATGGTGCATGTGGCTAAGATCTACTAGAATTTGCTAGATGATTATTTTCACAGGTAGCTAGTTCCTCAACCTAAGAGAGAAATTGGATTCCTTATTGTTTTTAGTCATTCAATGAAGATAAGTTGATTGGGATCTAAGAAGGTAGAAAATGTTGTTTACACTGTTTACATATAGCACATCTTGTTTTCTTGTTTGGAATGACCTAGGGTACAATAAGGGCCTTCTAAGATAGGATAAGATATGATAATTTAATTAATGCCCAACAAGTTACCACAAAGTTGGTCAATGCTACTCAAAAAGTACAACCAATGAGATTAAATATTGGGAGTGTGAAAGAAACTCCTATCCTTACCCTACTAAAAGTAGAGAAACAACTAACAAATTAATCAATAGAAATGTAAGTATTGCAAATGCAAAACCAAGATCAATACCTTGTCAAGTTTACAACATCACAGTCAAGGCATGTAGAGGTGACCACAAGAAGCATAGTAGGGAGAGAGGGATGATGGCTCTTGATCCAAGTTATCAATCGCTATAAGGGGCCCAATGCACTCCTTGAAGATGTTGTACAACAAATATTTGGTGTTGAGGGGGCCTAAGAATGTATCCAAGGGGAGCCTCGAAGCGATGAGGTCCCTTGCTTCTAACATCCAAGGAAAAGGGGAAGAATATGTAAATGGAAAACATGTTGCTAAGGAGGCTTTGGTGAGAAGTATTATATGTAGAGAAAATTTGACTATAGGACCTCCTAGAGTTGGTCTGTCTAGTGGCTAGGTGGGATTTGGAACTGTAGTCCCTCAAAGTCCCATGGAAATCTGTCAACCCAAGAAATGGGACCTATTTACAAATGATTCTATATTTGTGGAAGATGAGATTCAACTAGATGGTCTTGTGGAGCTACCTACAATTACAAACCCAACATATGAGCCACAACTTGAGAGTAGCAAGTACCCATGGAGCATCTTCATTGAGGAGGTAAAACATGAAGAAGCATCAATTATTGGCATTACTAATTAGTGACCACTCACTAGTGACTTGTTTTATGAGTAAATGTTGTCTAACATATTTTATAGTTATCTATGTAAAATTATGGCTGAAGTATTGAAGTTTGAAACATTGAATCTAAAATTTTGAAAAGTAAATCATGAATGTCAAATTGGAATTTTGATTGTGACATTATTATTTTTCATAGTTAATGTTATTTTATACTTTAGTTATACCTTTTACATTTCAATGTTCTATATTTTACTATATTCCTTGTAACTTTTTAAGCATATTTATAGAGGCCGTAAGTAATAATATATGACCCCAAGGGGTGTTGTGTTTGCATCTTGCATGTCGGACACGGACATGCTAGGATACATGTCCTAGACATGTCCTACCTATACTCTAAAAAACAATTTTCATTGTTATTTTCTCGGTGTTAGTTGGATAGAAAGAGCTCTTATGATCTCACATTGTGTAGATGAAGGGTAAAATCAAGATTTGAAGGGATTCTAAGTGTTTTGTAAATGTTCTATTTTCTAAAAAATAATGGGCCTTCATGTCTATACTTACATGCTTGTATTTCTAATTTGTGTGTGTGTGTGTGTATATATATATATATATATATATAGAGAGAGAGAGAGAGAGAGAGAGGTGTCCTCCATATCGTATCTTTAGGGTTGACATGTCTCATGTCGACCACTTACATTTCTATGTCTTCTGTGTCCTATGTCTTCATGTCATGTGACTTGGCATTCTACTTTCTCATCCAAGATCTAAATGACATGGCATAGCAACAAGCCTCACTACATGCATAAAAGGTCTTCCATAATGAAAAAAGAGACAAGTTTAAGGTTGGGAGGAGAAAGATGACTTTGTAATCATTCACTAGTAAGATCCCTTTGAATCAAAGGATGGATCATTTGCTTCTATGTGACTTCCATTGGTCCATATCACTTGCCAATGAGAAATCAACATTGACTTGTAGGAATAAAGCACGTCTCTACTCAAGAAGGCATTGAACAAAGATCATTGCTTTGAGCATAGCCAATGAAGAACATTGCATGCATAAAACTTCTTCCTTAAAGAAAAACGAGACAAGCTTAAGCATGGGAGGATCACAATGATCATTTGATCTCCAAGGCTGCCCATTGATTTCCTTTATAATCTCTCATTGAGAAATCAATGGCCAAGATCTAGATTTGAAATTATCTAATTGATGGCTAAGATTACTTAGAACCTTTTCTAGAAGTCTTTAATGGAAAATCGACCCTGTCTCAATTATTACTAATTAATTAATCTATTTCCTTAATTTAATTAAGACATTTCCATTCAAAAGAATAATTTGGGCTTGAAGATATTTTCTACTCTTGTGTTCATAGCCTCACTGACACCACCTGATTCTAGAACACCTGTCCGAGCAATATCAACCAACAGTCCCTCTTAGTGAGGAAGATGTTCTACATTGTATGCCATCGTGCTTTGTGCTCACATCTAGAACACCTATCACCTTGAGTAACCCATGGCCCATTCCACTATGCCACAACTCTCCTGGATTGTTGCTGCAAGTGATGAGTGCAAACTCATCCTCCAACCAACTAGAAAGCTCATTTGTGACAGTTGTTGTTTGCTTCTCGCCGTTATTGCCACCCTTCTTGTTGTGCAGGAATTGTTGTGGTAATGGCCAAACTCGTGACAACCACAACACTTGATCTTTGACATGTCCTTCTTTTCCTCCTTGGAGTTGGACCCTTTACTGAATCCATTTTTCATTTTGCCTTTGCTCATAAGAGCAACATTCTCGCTATCATATCCCTTCTGCTCGAAACTTCTACTAGTACCACTGTTGCCTTTCACGAGGCTCAATCGAAGCTCCTCTCCTGTGAAGTCGTTCTACAAGCGGTCCCAAGTAGGAAAATCAGATCTTCCACCAACCACTTGCATGAAAACATTCCATTGCTTTTGAAACCCATTTAGGGTTGTTCTCACAAGCTCTTTGTCATCGACCTTCCAATTCCTGCCAGCTCATCTTTCACTGTCCTGATGTGGGTGAGATAACTGACAATGTTCTCTCCCTTATTTTGTTTGGTGCTTCTGAGCTTCTCTCTTAGGACCTGTTGATCACTCATGTGTCAACCACCCCTTGAGAAAAGTATAGTGCAAAAGCAGTCAGTTGTTTTTTTTAAATTTTATTTTATTTTATTTTTTATTTTTTTCCAGATTTCATCATCTTACAGAGTTTGGTCATTATAATGTAATCCAAATTCTGTAGCCCCATGGGCCTTGATGTAAAAATGATTCTAGTATGTTTATAAAGCCATGTAAAACATCTAGGTAAGCCTATGGTTTTTACCAAAGAGTTTCATTGAATGGAGTTTTTTTTCCTTCGTCAATTATTTGTCTTTTTTAACATTTATAATTGGTAGAGTTTTTCTCCCAAGCATGCCCCAAAGCTAGAGTGGGGCTCGATGGTAAGGTCTTAGGTGAGTCCTAGTGTATCGAGTCTATGTAAACTATCATACTAGATCATCTATAAAGTGTCGCAAAATTTGGTTAAGTCTATAGGTCATGTTTTTATTGTCAAAATTCCCCTTCTGTATGAGATTTTCTATGTAATATATGATGTAAAGATGTAAAAAGTATTGTTTATAGGAGTTCTAGGGGGTATATCGTATGAGTACTTAATTTTACACCTCAATGTTGATTTGGGGTAGCATTGGATGTGCTCTAGCCATGAAAATTGGTGGAGAGGCTAAAGCACATGAGATTTCCAAGACCCAGAAATGGTTTGGACAGATTGCCTGGTTTGGGAGATATTAAAATAATTAATATTTTAATGGAGTTCCTAAGTCTAAACTGAGGAAAAATAAAATATTAATGGGTATTAAAATTTAATATAAAACTGGGTTAGAAGGTTCCAAAAGTCATGGATCAAGCCAAATCTAATCTTAGCTGTTGATTAGAGATTTAATCTCGGCTATTGAAGGACCAACAAGAAAAGTATAAGAGGAGGCTGGAGGGTCAGTTGGAGAACACACCAGAGTGATCAGCAGCGAGGGGCAGTGAGTACTAGACAGAGAGGCAGAGATAGTGTCGAGAGACCAGTGTAGAGGTAGAAAGCGAGAAACAGCAGCCAGAGCAGGCCACGCAGAGCCCAACAGAGACAGTGCAGAGGCCAGAGGGCTTGCGTCATCCACGCAGAAGGCAGCAGGAGTGACGCACAGGGTCCCAGAGGCTGCGCAGTGCCTCAGAGGGCTGACGCAGAGCAGCAGGAGGCTGACACAATGCTTCAGAGTTGCTGGAGAGGGTTTCATGGGATAGGTTTTCTGAATACCTGTTTCCGAATAGAGAGGTATTATTGCCGGTTGTTTTTCTCTGTCGGGTGAACTAGTTTAGCACCCAGTTGTAGTCAAGGAAATACTGCATAATAATAAACCCTCAGAATAGTTGCATCGGTTTTCTCGCATTGGGTTTTTCTGGGGACATTTGTCCAAAAATAACGGTGTCACTTGTGTGCTTTTTTTCTTTCAGTTGATGATCTGTAGATGTTGAGACTGTATTGTGTTTATTTTGTTATTTATATGTTTTAAATAACTTGTTCAAATTTAACAAGTAGAAGAAATAAACCAGCAAAATACAGATTAAATTTCTAATGGATAGACTTAGAAATTTCAACACTCAACTCCTAAACTTTCTATCTAGACACACTTTGAAGGTGAAAAATATGTTTAAACGCTTCTAGAGTCATTGTTATTATTTTTTGGCAAAAAATGGAAAAATAATTAGCTGGAAATTAGTCAAAAAATAAAAATGAAATAAAATAAAATTTTCTCCAAGTGGAAAAACAATTAAAAAGTGAATGTGCACTTTCCAAAAAAGGGATCAAATTCAAAATGGAGAAAAGTCTCATTTCCAAGGCAGAAAAAACCTACAAAAAATTAGTTGGGCAAGAATGAAAATATTTTCTCAAGGGAAATCAATTGATTTGGTCCAGGTGGTTATTTTGAATGAGGGAATTTCAAGAAAATTATTTTGAAGATTTTCTAGTGGTCCAAAACCACCCCAGGGTCAAAGATTGGTCCATCCAGCACATCAATCAAGAAGGTCGAATTTTCCTATGGATTTGTGCAGTAGTAATCAACGGTTCAAATTATTTTGAGGATGAAGTCATGGATCAAGTCAACTAGCCGTTTTTCCACTTGGAGGCTCTCACACTCAGTTTTCTATACAAGGAAGCTCTAAGCTCCTCATTGTATCACATGAAAAATCTTGAGCTCTTGGGTAAGGAAGCTCTACTACTCTTGTAATATTTTTTTTGAGTAATAAAAAAAATGTCGTTGGGGAAAAGATTATGGTGTTATTCTTCAGTTATATGGTGTAATATTTTTGATCTTTTGTGCTTAATGTTCTACTAGTGTTTTAATTTTGTTATTTCCTTTAGCTCTTGAAGATTCATTGGTGTACAACTACCTTGCATCATTGTTTAGGTTTGGAGAAACACACTAGGTGAAGCAGATCTATTGGTTTTCGGTTAAACCCTTAGACTCCTCTATCACTATTCTATCCAAATCTTTGTGGATCTAACAAATATCTTTCAAATGTGTAGAAAATAATGATGTTGATCAGATCTTGGATACTTGGGGACATTCTCAGTTGAATTAACCAACTGTTCAAGCATAGAAGTTGAAGAACCCATAGTGGGTCATCCGAAGACTTATCTTTCAAAATAAGAAAAGGGTTTCTCTTTCCATTTGCTCTGGATCGAAATTTTAATTATCTTGAAAAAATTTCAAATTTTCTTTACTGAATAGATCTGCTATTTTGAAGAGATTATCATTGTAAATTTGTGAATACATCATGTATATATATTCTCTCCTAACCTTGTATATAATTTCTATATGTCTTGTATATATTTGTTGGGTTTTCTTGAGTTTCTTTTCTTGCAAATTTGAAGAAGGGCATCGATTTTGGGCTTGGATCTATTTGTATATATTTTTGCAGGCTTGATCCCATTGAAATTTTGAAGATCATTTTTTGAAGCCTAGATCAGCCTCCTAGCCTAGACGGCTAGGGCTTTTGAGGGCAACGAAAATTTTCAAGGGAGCCATCTAGCCTTTTCTGGTGGCCACAAGGGTTTGGATTAATTAATCTAATTAAGACATTTCCATTCAAAAGAATAACTTGGGCTTCGACATATTTTCTGCTCTTGTGTTCATAGCCTCATTAACACCACCTAAGGCTAGAACACTTGTCCGAACTACATCAACCAACATGGTCATTAGTTTATATGTGTTTTCCATTGGTCCACATCACTTGCCAATGAGAAATAAGCAGTTGAGTTGTAGGAATTAAGCACATTGTTGATGTGTGTTTCATAATGAAGAAAAGGATGATCTTAAGTGTGGGAGGAGAAAGATGAATTCATCATCATTGGCTTTGAGCATAGCTAACAGAGATCATTGCATGTGAAATTTTTCCATAATGGAAAAAGAGATCAACTTAAGCGTGGGAGAAGAAAGAGGACTTCATAATCATTGGCTTGTAAGATTCCTCTAAAACAAGCATTGAATCATTAGTTTCTTGGTGTCTCACATTGGTCCACATCACTTACCAGTGAGAAATTAGCAAATGACTTGTGGGAATGAAGCACATCTCTACTAAAGAAGGCAATGAGCAAAGATCATTGTTTTGAGCATAGCTAATGAGTAAGTATTTATCACTTAGCAAGAATAGTAACTTATCACGATGAGTGTGGATCTGAATAGTGATGCAAGTTGCAACTAATTAAATGCATGCATTAAGTTGAGTAGGGCTGCCAATAGGATTGTTTAAATTTAACATCTATGCACCTAGATTGACTAATAGGTGATACATGCCATCGCATATCTCATATCTCCCCATCTGCACTTACCTTGCATCTAGCAAAGACAGAAACATATGCACAACATATTACTATAAAGAATCAGGGCACTTAAACACATTATCCCTCTAGTATACTAGTTACAATGATATGTCTATCCCACACATTGCCTCGCAACCAAAGTCCAAGATGACATTAGTTTTTTAATTAAATTAACTTCATATTAACATAATCTAGTTATAACATATAGATTCATCTTCTTAATAGTGTAGATACTGATTACCTCAGTTATGCAAACTGTCTTTCTCTAAACTGAAATAAATACGGTAAACAATTGTTATGTGTAAGTAAAGCTCCTAAATATTATTTCGCAACGTAACTAAAGTTGGGAAGGGTGCTCCTAACGAAGGTTTTTATTTATTTATTTTCTAGAGGGCTTTAGTCATTTGAGCAAAATATCTGAACATACAAATGCAAAGTTAAAATATGAATTTGGCTGCTTGCAACACTGTTATGAAAAGTAATCAATTGAATATATTATTGTGAATAATTCCTAAATTGCTCTGTTGTTATTGATATCACAATTCATATGTATTCTGTTTTTCTAGCATTTTTGCGATACTCTTGGACCAATTTGATTGGTTCCAAGGATGTAGTTGTTGAAATTTCTAAGTCTGACACGTCAGAAATCCCTACTGCATTATCTGGTTTATTTTCTCCTACTTGTTATTTTCATTAACAAGTTATTTATAAATACAAATACTAAAAATAAACACAAATGCAGACTTAACACATATACAGATCAGCAATTGAAATAACTAAGACAAACACACAAGGGACACTGTTATTTTTGGACAAACATCCCCGGAAAAGCCCAATGCGGGAAAACTGATGCAACAGATATGAGAGTTTTATTATTATGCAGTTTCCGAATACAACTAGGGTGCCAGAAATGGCTCACTCAATAGAGAATGCCCTTGGCAAAAGTACCTCTCCTTGGAGACAGATATTCTGGCTGATCAGTCATTGGATGAATGATCCCACAACAACGATGGCAGCTGTTTAGCTGGACAATGAAAGTTGTTCCAAGCTTCTCTACTGCTCTGCGTCATTCTGCAGGGACTGCGCCACCCTTCTCAGCTCACCAGCACTCAGTCTACCCCATGAAAGTCACACAACACTGCCTCTTGGCCATGCATTAGCTCTACTAGGTTCTGCGTCAGCCTCTTGGCTATCTGCGTCAGCCCTCTGGCCCTTTGCGTCATCCACGTTGGCCTCCTCAGCCTATGCGTAAGTCCCAGTTGCCTCTACATCAGCCTTCCCATGCTTTGCGCTGTCTCTCTGGCACTATCTCTGCCTCTTTGCTATGTATTCTCGGCCTCATGCCGAACTGCCCCTCTTTGCAACAAATCACGAGTTCAATTCTCTCAGCAAACCCTGCTGCAGAAAATCGGATTGACTGATCAATATGGTGTGTCTCCAACTGACCCTCAAGCCTCCTCTTATACTTTTCCTGTTGAGTTTTCAACAACTGAGATTAAGTCCCTAATCAACGACTAAGATTAGATTTGGTTTGATCCATGTCATTTAGAACATTCTCACCCAGTTTTATATTAATACCCATTAATATTTTAATTTTCCTAAGTTTAGACTAAGGAACCCATTAAAAATATTAATTATTTTAATATCTCTCCATCCAAGTGGAATTTCCCCAAATGTTTTTTTGGGTCTTGGATATCTTATGTGCCTTGGCCTCTCCACCTATTTTCACGGCCAGAGTACATCCGATGCTACCACAAATCGACACTCCCTCTTGGCGAGGAATGTGCTCTAGTAATGTTTCACCATGGAAACATCACACTGATCCTCGGCACCGGTACCTGTGTTGATGCTTGGCCTGCTGCCTCACATCATTTGCACTGCTGCCCATGACACTGCCACTGCTACATCTGTACTGCAACTCCCTCTCAATATGTTGCCCCTAGCACTGCAACTCAGTTATCGAGAAGTAGGTAACTGACTTATCCCAAATACTAACATCCCAGTTAGTCTAGAAGCCTCGTGAAACTGAAGCTGCCTTTGCTGCTATTCTGTGCTCTGTCTGCTACCACTGTGCTGCTGCATACACCTCTGTGCCTCTCGCACTGTTGCAACCTCCATTGCACTGCCTCAGATTTTTGCACCCAAGAACTGCCTTGCTGCTCCACTACACTTTGCTCCACCCGAAATTTGTCATTTTGCTACTGTCATTAAGGGCTCCCGTAATCGTATATGATCCAAGAGTTTGGGCACCTCAAGGATCTTGCCCCTAGTTTGTAGTCCTCCTGACTACAACTCGATGTCTCCCCACCTCTTCTCTAGAGGTGCATGAGCACTCATGGCAGAGTCATCATCAGTCTCGACCTCTTTCTCTACCTTAGCTAGAGTTGCCTTAGAATTAGAAGCCTCTCCCTTGTTTTTCTTCCCGGGACACTGGGATGCATAATGTCCTAGCTCCCCACAATGGGAGCACTTTACCTCAGAGATGTCCTTTTTCTTCCTCTTCCTTTGTTGTCCCGCAGATGATAGAGCCACATCCTCCTCCTCCTTTTTCTTAATTCGACTTCCCTTGTCACTACTCCTCACCTTGGTCAACCTCCTGATCTCTTCTTGGCGAAGAGCTGCCCACATCTCCTCCCATCCTAGAAGAGTGGCCTTGCCCAAAATACTTTGGACAAATGTCTCCCACTCCTCGGAGACTGCATTCAGGGCAATCCTAACCATAAATTCTGGATCCGGTGTAGACCCCACGGAAGTAAGCTGGTCGCGAATCTCTTGCAACTTGAGAAGGAATGGATCTATCTGCTCTCCCTTCTACATCTGATACGACCACAACTGATTTTCCAATAACATCTTTCGTTGCACAGAAGTGCCTTGATACAAGGTCGTCAAAGTATCCCACATCTCCTTTGTTGTGTTCTTTTCAGCAATATGTGGTATGACATGATCTTTGACCCCGTCTAGGATCATGCACTTCGCCCTCGCCATTGCATCCTCATACTTCTCATTCTCAGCTGGGTCGACTAGGATAGCCACGACTCTCAAGGCAAAGTCCTTGATGTGATGTCGATCCAACACTGCCAGGATCCTGGCCTTCCAGATGACAAAGTTGGAAGCCCCGTCCAACCTGTCTTGATCCCTCAATCCGTTCACTGCCATTTCAGGTCCTCTTTTGGACTCCCTCTGAGATTCGACTCTCTCTTGGAAATCTCCCTCTAAGTCTTGATTTCCCTCTTGGAAATCCTTTGGCTAGCTGTCGAACTGCTCCTCTCCAATCCTCCTTTCAGCTGCAACTCGGATCTGGTTTTCTTGGCTAGAAATCAGTCAAGGTAGTGACTCCCTCTACCTTGGTTTCGTCTCCTTAGGTACTGCTTTGTTTTGACAGAACTGACACCCCACTAGCTTCTTAATCACAATTTGCCAACAGCTCCCCAAGCCTCTACAATTGAATAAATTGAGCCTTTCAGGCTCTGCGCAATCTCGACAACGACATAATTTGCTCCTCTTGGCCACGTCGTCGATCCTTCCTGGCTGAGAAAGATGACCGAGCACTGCGTAGGTCTGATCTGCCCCTTTCTGCCTCTGCGCTAGGCCTCCTTTTGACTCGAAATGATGACGCAGGCCCTCTGCGTCACTTCTTCTCTGTTGGTTCTGCTCTGGAATAGCGTTGTCCCTCGAGACAATTGCTATTGCTGCAAATTCTTCAGATCACTGTTGGTGCCTTTAGCCCTCCTGAGATCTGCAATGCTCTGATACCATGTTGAAATTTTTAAGTCTGACACGTCAGAAATCCCTACTCCATTATTTGGTTTATTTTCTCCTACTTGTTATTGTCATTAACAAGTTATTTATAAATATAAACACTGAAAATAAACACAAATTCAGCCTTAACACACATACAGATCAACAACTGAAATAACTGAGACAAACACAAAAGGGACACCGTTATTTTTGGAAAAACATCCTCGGAAAAACCCGATGCGGGAAAACTGGTGCAATAGATATGAGGGTTTTATTATTATGCAGTTTCTGAATACAACTAGGGTGCTAGAAATGGCTTACCCAACAGAGAATGCCCTCGGAAGAAGTACCTCTCATCGGAGACAGATATTCAGACTGATCAGTCACCGGATGAACGATCCCACAACAACTATGGCAGCTCCTTAGTTGGATAGAGAAAGTTGTTCCAAGCTTCTCTACTACTCTGTGTCACCCTTCTCAGCTCACCAACACTCAGTCTGCCCCATGAAAATCACCCAACACTGCCTCTTGGCGCCGCGTCAGCTCTGCTAGCCTCTGCCCAACTACTGATGCCTCTGTGTTAGCCTCTTGGCTCTCTCCATCAGCCCTCTGGCCCTTTGCGTCACCCACGCTAGCCTTCTCAGTCTCTGAGTAAGTCCCTGCTGCCTCTGCGTTAGCCTTCCTAGGCTCTGCGCTGTCTCTCTGGCACTATCTTTGCCTCTCTTCTATGTATTCTCGACATTGTGCCGAATTGCCCCTCGCCGCAATAGATCACTGGTTCGATTCTCTCAGCATACCCCGCTCCAGAAAATTGAACTGAGTGATCAATATGGTGTGTCTCCAATTGACCCTCAAGCCTCTTCTTATACTTTTCCTGTTGATTCTTCAACGACTGAGATTAAGTCCCTAATCAACGGCTAAGATTAGATCTGGCTTGATCCATGTCATTTAGAACATTCTTACCCAGTTTTATATTAATACTCATTAATATTTTAATTTTCCTAAGTTTAAACTTAGGGACCCATTAAAAATATTAATTATTTTAATATCTCTCCATCTAGGTGGAATTTCCCCAAACGATTTCTGGGTTTTGGAGATCTTATGTGCCTTAGCTTTTCCACCAATTTTCATGGCTAGGGCACATCCGATGCTACCACAAATCAACAGTAGTTGTCGTAAAAATGAGGTTGCAAAATTCAGCGCTATATTTCAATTTATAGTTCAAAAGTAGAATTAGAATAGCGACATTGATTTGGTTTGTTTCTAACAGATTTGTCATTTCTTTCCTGATTGAATCCTGTATTATATCACTGAAAGGTGGTCCTTGTATATGCAGGTGGATATGATATAATTGGCAGAACAAAAGATCAGATAAGGACAACTCCACAAGTGAATGCTGCATTAGCTGCATGCCAAGCTTTGAAGTTGGATGGACTTGTTATCATTGGAGGTAGCATAATCTGGTCACACTGGTGAAATTAAGTTCTTTGAAAAGTAGCTCAATAAATTGGGGGAATTCTTAATTATATGTGTCCATTTCAGGTGTCACATCTAACACTGATGCAGCCCAATTAGCTGAGACATTTGCTGAATCAGGATGTCAAACAAAGGTAGCACTTTTAGCAATTTAGCTACGCTTTAGCTTATATCTATCTTTAAAACAAAATTTGGATAATCTGTTTACTTGGATATGTTTGTTTCATTTATTGTGGAAACCTCAGAAAATGATTTTGACATATTTGATTTAAGAACTTGATCTAAGATTGGCCTAGTTTACCGCGCTTGATTGGATTCAAGGAAGATCTTGTCAACCATAAACATTCTATTATTCAATCAAATGGACATAAAGGTTTCTATATCATAAATACTTTAATGAAACCTGTTTATTGATTTGTACATGATAGATGTGTCAGACAGTAAGCAATTTTCTGGAAAAAGGAACTAGTTCCATATGGTCCACGAGATCAAGTTGGAGTTATATAAAATGCTGATTTCGTAAACTATCTTGGAAAATAAATATGACCATGATGTTGTAATTAAGCCCGTGTGAAAGTTGTTAGCTGGCGGACAGTGTCCATTTCGCTTATTCTATATACCATGCCTTCTAGTATTTTGGGAATTGGCTTAGACCCTTTTTGTGGTCCACGGTAAGCATTTCCTTCAGGAAGAAGGTCCATCTCTGGGAGAAATAATAGACGAGTAGAGAAACAGACATTCATTCCTTGTGACTTTGTCTTGCTGTGTTTGAGAAAGTTAATGTAAACTTCTTTTTTGGAATTGTGGCAGGTAATTGGACTTCCTGTAACATTAAATGGAGACCTGAAGAACCAGTTTGTGGAAACTGATGTTGGTTTTGATACAATATGTAAGGTATTTTATCATGTTTCACTGGCTTGCTTTTCTGATGTCATATATATCTTCCATTGCTTGAAAACTGTGAAAGACAAGGATATAGTAACATGCTATCGGTTCATTGAAATGGTGCTGCTCCATGAGAATCACGTATATGCTTGCAGTAGAAGTGCAGTTTTCTTTTTTGGTAATTAAATGGGGATATTTATATTGATGTTAAAATGAATATTGTACAAATATGGGTGGCATTAATCCATCATCTAATTCTTTTACAGATAAGCCTGACGTAAGCTAAGTTGCAGGCCTTTATCCATCTATATCTAAAATTATTTTTTATTACATCCATATATGCTAAACTGATGATAAGCAGCCATAGAGAGAAAACTGGAAGAATAGGTTGATGATACTGATTTGATGAACATGAAAACATAAGTATATGGTCCAGGCTCGCAGATAGATCTGATCTATGAGCTTCTGTGGGTCCCCTTTCAGCTCCTTGTCATTGTGTTTCCCTTAACTGCATCCTGATGTACTGCTTTTATCATTAATGATTATTCTATGCCGGCTGTAACTTCCCTGTTCAAAAAGGATCCTGTACTGTTTAGGAAATTCAATCATTGATGTGTAACACCTTGATTGCCTCTGTTATTTTCACCTTTGATATTTTTTGTGTCTTCCTCTTTGGGCATGCTAATGTTCTGCTCATAGTGTTAAAAACTGGAACTGGGTTTTGAACTGGCCCACCTATCTAACAGGGTTTTGAACTGGAACTGAATCGAACTGGATTTGAAAAAAAACATAAATAATTCAATTTTTAATGAAAAAATTATATTGAAGATTTCAAACCATGTTTCCAGATCATTAGGGACAAAATATGCAGAGTTTGCTCATGGGTGAATATATCAAAATGGCAGCAAGTGCAACAACAAAATGCATAATCAATGAGGTTCTAAATGGCTTGTTACCCACCAAAAGTGGGTGACCCCAAGGAGAAAATTTTCTCCTATTCATCTCTTCCAACCAGCAGCCAACAGCCCCTGACAGCCACCTTGTAGCTGATGTGACGTACCATTCATATCTCCGTCATCTGCATTAGTCATATGTTTCCTTGCCCATTTGTCAGGAGTACATCTTGGAAGGTGGGATTTTGATCAAGAGGTACTTTATTCATTTTGCAGTCGGTTGCTTATGCTTGTTTGTATTTGCGCATTTGACATGGATTATGGGGTAACTTGGAAGAAAGAAGGGTGTTGGCCGGAGTCTTGTTCCATCACCTTAACTGGGGGGTTAATTTTCAATCCTAGTTCAATGGGATCTTCCCTAATGGCCTATGGCTTTTGGAAGGAGCACTACTTGGAAATCATGATTGAGATAACATAGTCCCATCTCTCCCTATTCCATACCATTTTCCATCCAACATTGTGAGCCCCTATTCCACCTCCCTTCTTCGGGTTCAACTGACCATTGGTTCATTGGTATTTGGCACCCACACATCCTTATACTTGGGTAGGGCTTGGAAATGCACTCTCGAACGTTTATGCAGCTAAAAGAAATAGAAAAAGCACATAATGACCACAAGAAATACAAAAAAAACTCAAAATGGAAAAGATAACTGAAACTTACAAATTAGCACGTGGGCAAAAGCCAAGCATGAGCTCTACCTCTATCATATGGCAATCACCCGGTTCTTGGACCAATGTTGCCCTATCTCATAGAAGACAAAGAACCCTTGCATGTCCCAACCCCTTGATGGGCAATGAATGGCCCCATCCTAAAGGGGGTAGTGATTGTTATACATCATAGAAAGAAAGTCCTCATTCCTTACGATACGAGCAATAATACAAGGAAAAATCAAGAAAAAGTAAGAGGCAATATAGAAGGGTGTAAAACAAAGGCCGAAGTAACTCATGCATCATCCGCTATTGCTCCCTCTTCACATCTAAACACCCACGATGAGGTACTTCATCATAGCTAGTCCCTTTGACCATGGCACTTGGCCAAGAAGTCTTCTACCCTTTGTTCCATCATTATTCACATGGCACCTATCGATTGAAGGGTGGACCAAGGGCATGTCACTTCCCCTTGGGGGTTGGGAACACCTAATAGGATAGTCGATTAACCACTCCTTCCTAGGGAGGTAACACCATTATGTGACTAAGGCCCCAATTTTTGGAAGAGAAGCCTCATATGAAGTGTTATTTTGCTTATTTCTTACAAGCTTGGTTCACTTAGATTCGATAGCAATTAATGTACCTAATGGTAAAAGTTGCAACATTGGATATTGTGTGTAATTGGCTAGTTGTTCCATCTATAGGTTTGGGCCAGTGTTGCACACATCGCGATTGGGATTTAATCGGCGCCGGGAAAAAAGCGGAAAAAATCGTTAAAATCGGGAAAAAATCGGAAAAAAGCGGGAAAAAATCGTTTGGCACAAAAATATTCATTTTTTTTCAATTTTTTTAATATCTAAACCATCTACAACATAAAATAAATACATTGACACATAAATATGATAAAAAAACTAATATATAAGATGTTTAATATCATTTCTAGCGCTAAAATCACACATAACATTGAATCATGTCCTGAATAGTAAGTCCTGAGTCCCAAGTCCAACTCAGCCTCAAAATATCAACAAAAAATATGATAATGTATCTCATCATGTCATAATGTCATATACAATAAAATGAAAGTCTAATCCTATTGATTTCCTCTGCCCCTCTTGCGAGAAAATGGCACAACTTTCTCTTTCCCTCTAGATGTAGAAGCTGGTGCCTGTGGTGGTGGAAATGGCAGTGGAGTCTGACGTGCTCTAGAAGCTGAAGAACTAGTAGTAGCAGCTACAGGAGGCCGAGGTGGACGGAGACCACGTCCTCTGGTAGTGGTAGCCCGGGTAGCCCGGGTAGGCGGTGTCACCTCCTCCTCCTGCTCCTCCAACTCCTCCTCCTCCTGCTCCTGCTCCTGCTCCTGCTCCTGCTCCTCCTCCTCCTCCTCCTCCCCCTCCTCCTCCCCCTCATCCTGCACTAACCAATCCTCAGTGGGATCCATGAGAGGCCTCTCGGTCTCAACCCTCCATTCAGCAGTGGTGTCAATCCCATCCAATGAGATGGCTTCCGTATCAGGTGTCTTCTCTAGTTGTTTCACCCACAATCGAAGATTGTAGTAGACATAGACCATGTCATTAAGTCTATGGGACTCCAACCTGTACAAAGTTCATGAAATAATAAATTAATAATTAATAATTAATATTATAAAAAAAATATTGTTTAAAACTTTAATGAATTCAAAAATTTATTTGGAAATTTGCAATATTTTAAATGTTTAAGTGTTAACCTATTGCGCTTCTTGTTGTGTATTTTTTCAAATACACTCCAATTGCGCTCACATCCCGAGGAGCTGCATGTTTGGCTGAGGATGCGTACGGCAAGATTTTGCAAAAGGGGTACTCTGCCACCATACATCTTCCACCATGCGTCTACAACAAAATTACAAATAAAATTTTAAATAAACATAAGAAAAAAATGGAATTTGAAGAAACAATGAAATTTGAAACAAAGTTACAAAGTACAAACTAAAAAATACCTGGCATTTTAACCGTCCTATCAATGACAGCCATCTCAAAGCCAAATGTGCCACCTGACAACTTATATTGCTCAATTTGTCTAGAGATCTCCATACGTTCTTCTGAAGATCTCACCATCTTCTGGACATAGGTTAATAATCCTTCCACGACCTCAACATCAAAATTAAACCCACATGCATAAGAAAATGCAGGGTTCAGGAAAAGCCCCGCAGCATGAATTGGACGATGGAGTGTGTTGTTCCATCGCTCATCAATGACGTTCCATAGAAGGAGTTGTCTCTGGAACCCATCATCTCCCTTGTCATCATAGTAGGACCGAATGGCTTCTTTGGCCCTGTCCATGGCTTCATACAAATAGCCCATTGCGGGCTTCTCACCATCAACCAATCGAAGAACCTTTACCAAAGGTTCTGTAACAGCGCACACCTCCTGCACTCCCGCCCAGAAGTCTTCCTGGTATGAAACTAGTCTGCAGACGGCCTCTGCTTCTGGTTTGCGGCTCATTGACGAAGCACGCCACTCCTCTGAAAGAAACATTCTCTTCAAATCCCACATAGAATTCAAGAGGGATTGAAGAGATATGAAACTCGTCGCAAACCGTGTAATGGCGGGGCGCACCAACTCTTTGTTGTTGGTGAATCTTCTCATCAAGCTAAGCACAGATGTGTGATTGTAAATAAATTTTGTGATGCTTTTTGATGAGTCAACAACCTCTTTGACAAAGGGAATTTTCCCAATGTCCTCTAACATCAAATCAATACAATGGGCAGCACAAGGTGTCCAAAATAAAGCAGGATGCCTGTCCATAAGCATTCTACCAGCAGCAACATAATTTGCAGCATTGTCCGTTATGACTTGGACAACATTTTCTGCACCCACCTCCAAAATAAACACATCCAGCAAATCACATAAAGTTCTTGCATCTTTGATTTGATGAGTTGCATCAACAGATTTGATAAACATAGTCCCCTTGGGACAACTAACCAAGAAGTTTATAAGGGTTCTCCCCTTTTGGTCAGTCCAACCATCTGACATAACAGTGCATCCTGTTTGTGCCCATGATGCCCTAAAATCCTCCAATCTTTGGGTGCAGTCACGCTTTTCATCTTGAAGAAGCCGACCTCTGAAATCATGAAGAGAAGGGAGTTTGTACCCCGGGCCAACACTGGCAATAGCATCAACAGTAGGTTGGAAAAATGGATTATTCCTTATAATGCTGAAAGGAATATCACTCCAGAGGAGAAATTTTGTCATCAACTTGTCAGCTTTTTCTTTTTCAGTTCTTTTTAGCATTGAACCAATAGTTGGTTGTGAACCAGGTGTGGTTCGAGGAACAAAATATGATGATGCAGCTACCGGATTGACTGACGCTGCAGTAGAACCTGTGCCACTTGGCCCACTTCCTTCAGCTGACCTTTTTAGTTGCCTTTTGAGTTCTTCTTTGGCGTCTCTAGTGTGCTCTAATTCTCCCAATGCTCTCATGGCTTTTTGGATAATTTCAGCATTTGTCTTTAGACAGGGCCCCACATCACGTCCAGGGATTTGTGCAAGGTGGAACTTCAACCTGTACACCCCCCCGAATATTTCCTTTCCACACAACTTGCAATACAAGTTTTGTCTATCATTCGGAGTTTTAGGGTCACCATATTCCCAGAAAGGATCCAATTTCCTTGGCATGTTTGTTTTTGAATTTTGAATTTGCAAACCTATGGAAAAATAAGGATTAGGAAATAGGAATTTAGGATTACATAAATGATAATACAAATTACAATTTAGCATTTGCAAAATTACAAGCTAATTATTTCCAAAATCCCAATTTCTAAACCCAAGTTACCCAACCAAATGCCAAAAAACAATGAAAATTCAAAAAAAATAAACAATGTTTAAAAAAAATGAGAAAATAAAAATAACAAATTGGTTCTCATAGTCATAACAAATTACCCATCCCAAATCAATGAAAAATTTCAAAAAATTCTTTAAAAACAATGAAAACCAAAGTTTTTATAGAAGCAAAACCAAAAAAAATTAATCTACATACCTCTTTTATGGACAAATTGGTGATCTAGGTTTGGATTCCTCTTAAAAACGCTTCGATTCGCTCCCAAATCCGACGGAAACCCTTCAGCTCCTCTCCCTCACCTCTTCTCCTCCTCCTCCGCGCGCAAACAGCAAAATGACATAAAAAAAATCGATTTTGCATATAAAAAGCCCGCTGCCCCGACGGCCTGCGATTTTTTCGAAAAAATCGCGATATTTTCAAAAACTCGCGATTTTTTCGATAAAAATCGTTATAAAAAAAAGTGGCGATTTTTATGCATAAAAATCGCGATTTGAATCGGGTAAATGAAAAAATCGCGCTTTTCCGATAAAATCGCGATTTTATTGCGATTTTAACAACACTGGTTTGGGCAACTCAACTGGGGTCCAAGTCCTTCAGAGGAACATATTGACACCCACAGGTGATGCGTTGAGAGCCATGGAACTTCAGACAATTTTAGAGCACATTCATAGCCATGGGCACCTTTAGCACCCACAACGTTCCTACATTTGCATTATTATTCATGGGATGATGCACCTGGACTAGCATGCCCCCAACAAACTTAGCAATGCTCACGTCATTTGGTAGTTGATCCAAGGCCCAAATGAGGTTTGTCTCATGCCTTGGGACATGGGAGGGCTAGCACCATTTTCATTGCCCTCAACGTTGGAGCATAATTAGGCTTATTAATCATTTGGATACCCATGAGACCCAATTTTGTGCCCCAAACCCACATTTGGGGCTACAAGATGATTTTCGGGGAGATCCAGGGGCCAACCCCTAATTTTAGGAGCCCTTTACACTTGTCATGGCACTGGCGGAACTCAACGCAAGCCCTGGAAGAGCCTACTGCAACATTACGTCAACATTTTGGGCCTCTTGTTGGGAGATTTATTATGTTTCACATTGGCTACAAAGTCAACTTGTGACCTTGATTAGTTCTTGCCCATTATTATGTTTGAGGGGCTTCTAGGCATAATTAGACATTAGTAGCACACATATATATTATAGTGTGTAATTTTAATATTGTCGCAGTTAATTGGTTATTATTCTCCTATCAATTGATTATTTGTCTTCTGCAAAATACTTTTGGCAAATATTGAATAAAACACTACTGCAACTTCACAAAAAAAAAGAACTACGGGAATTGAGAAAATTATTTTGCACACACAAATAATGAACAATATTTTTGGACAAATGTCCCTGGAAAAACCCCAGTGTGGGAAAATCCAGTTCTGTAGATGAGTATTTTTATTACTCTTCAGCAAAAATCTATGATGGAGAAGTTACAACTGTTTGCTGTAAATTAGTGAACCTTTGGAAAATTATTCCAGTCACTTCTACAGGTCGATTTAGGCCCTTGGAAGCAAATTGGCCCCTCTGATCCAATTCGACCTCCCTTTGGCTCTTGAATTGGTCACACATGCAGCCTTGGCAACTTGGCCCTCTCTGGCAAACTCGCACTGCTAGGAAAATAAACTCGAACTCCATTGGATTTCAACTTCAACTGACAAACTCAGCTCCCCTGTGCAAATCGATATCTCTGGTAATCTTTCTCCTTGCTCTGGCAACCTAGCCTCTCTAAATCAACTTGCACCACTCGGAAACCTGACCTCTCTGTAGAAAAATCGATCTCCTATAATCTCTAGAAATTGCTGTGAAGAATCTCGTTTGACAATCCTGTCTCCAATCACTGTTGATCTCAATCTGTCGGGGCCCTCACGCTATCACCATGCCCTTGTTATCACTGTAAATCTGTGCTTTTGATCTCTTTGATATATTCTCCATGTGCCCATCTTATGTGTGTTTATACCTTAAATACACTGCTATAACTATTATATCAGATCTGAAACTTTCAGATCAGACCTCTGCAATTTCAAATCAGATCTTGAAAATTATATGACAGCTAACATAAAACAATAGAATTGATAAATCAAACCCTTGCAATTTTTTTTGATGTCTTGTATGAGTTATTAGCTTAATGTGTGTGTACTTTAGGCTTGTATTATGATGATTATGGCACTGTTATATCAATATATTAGATCTGATATAAATTATGCAGTCAATTAAAATGAGAGATGAAAACAACAGAAGCAAACCCCAAGGCCTAATGGCCTATGCCAAGTTTGGAAATGTGAGAGAAATCGCTTCTCAACCCCTGCAGTCACAAAATGTTAGTTCAAAACCCAAAGATTAGACTTTCATGACTGTTGCAATCACAAATTATTAGAGATAAAATGCCAATCCCTTGAAGAAACCCTTGTTTGCAATGAGATCTAGCCCTTGTAGGGCTTACGACCTTCTTAATGCTTGCAAAATAGGTCCCAAACACTAGCCTTTTAGATTGGGTAAGGGCTAGGGCCTTCAAAAAATGGGTTTCTTCCCAATTTGAAAATGAGCAACCTGCAAAAATAGGCTACAAAACCCTAGACGTTTAGGGCTTTTAAGGGTTGGAAAGTTCAGAAATTTGCTCTTTTCTTTGATCCCTTTACAAATTTCACTTGTACAAATAAAATATATTTTTCCCAAAAAATCCAATATATACAAAAATAAAATAAAAACCCCAAGAAATTATATACAAGAAAAAATTAAAATGCAAAGGGTTAGTGAAATTATTTGCATAATAGAAAATACAAGGTGAAAGGTTAGTATATATAGACACAAATTAGAGAAACTATTTTCAAATTGTGAATCTAGGATAAAAACTTTACAAGTAGAATTTGAATTTCAAATTAAAAGTTAAATCTAATTAAAAAATTTTAACTACAAAATTAAAACTTAAATCAAATAAATATTTACAATTTTGAAATCTAAAAATTATTTACAAAATAAAACAAATCTAAAGAATATTTACAAGTATGCTAAAAGCCCCAAAACATAAAATTTAAAATAAAGCTCCAAACCCAAATAGTTGCAAACCAAGGGTTGGAAAAATTATTTACAAAAATTATAAATAGAAATTATTTACAAGTTATATACAAATATACAATGCTTGAAAGACTTTTGAACTATGAAACCAGATTCGTTGGAAATGGCTTGTGTGTTCGAATCCCACGAATATCGAATCCTAGAACGTGACACGTCATGTCCTAACGTGACACGATCGAATCCCGCACGTGTCACGTTAGGACACAACGTGTCACGATTTTGGGATTCGAATCCCCAAAAAGGAAACTCGTGGGCATAAAAAATCGCTGTTCTATCAAGTGATTTACCATTTCTCTCTTTCAGTTTTGCATACATTGAGCTGTGGGCAAGGAGCTAAGGGTGTGGAGCGTTCGGCAAGGAGATTCAAGCACCAGGTAAGTGCATTTCATCTCTATTTTTTTGTATTTCTATTACATCAGTTTGTATATGATTTTTTTTTTACAAATTTGTGCATGTTTTGTTTATTTTTTTATAGTATTCATGGCTCAATCAAGGGCAGCAGTTAGGGGGCAAAGGAAGGGGAAGAATGTCTCCATTGGAGATGCCCCTCCTCCTCCAATATCATCAGAGTTTGTTGCAAGTAATGTTGAGGGAAGAGGAGGACCTAAAGACAACATTGAGAAATATCCCTTGTGGAAATATGTCACAAGAGAGGATGGGACAAGCACCAAGGGGAAGGGAGGAGGCAATGTGCAATAGAGATGCAACTTTTGCCACATTTCTTTCAAAAGCACATATTACCATGTGAAAGGCCATTTGTTGGCTTTACTAGGTTGTGGAATTGAAGCTTGTAAAGCTATTCCTTTACAAAAGAGGAAAGAAATGGAAAAGGAGTTCATTGTTGGTATGGCAAATGTGGCTGCAAAATCAAGAAAAACCAAGAATGAAGACCCCCTTCCATTTTTGAGGAAAGGCACCACCAAATTTCCATTTGAGAGTTCTATTGGGGGACAAGTAGCAAAAAGAAGAGCAATTTCACTTGGTCCAATGGACAAGATTTTTCAAAAAGAGAAACGGGAAGAGCTTGATCTCACCATTGCTTTCTTTTTCTATAAAAACTTCATATCATGTAATGTTGCACGCTCACCTTTATTTATTGAGATGTGTCGAGCTCTAACTCACGGGTCTCCATCATGGTATGTGCTTCCCGGTTCAGAGAAGCTTAGAACCACATTGTTGACAAAGGCAAAAAAAGAGGTGCAAAAAATGCTTGAGCCTATTAAAGCATCATGGCCAACATCTGGGGTTAGCATTGTTTCTGATGGATGGACAGATCTAGCACGACACCCAATCATCAACTTCATGGTGTCTTCCTTGAATGGTCCAGTTTTCTTGAAAGTAGTGGATACACTTGGAGAATACAAGGATGCACAATTTATGGGTGAGTTATTTATTAAAGTTATTGAAGATGTAGGTGTTGATTTTTGTGTGCAAATCATTATAGATAATGCACCTGTTTGCAAGGCTGCTAGCATGATTGTGGAAGCTAAATATTTAGAAGTGTTTTGGACACCTTGCATTGTCCATTCATTGAATTTAGCACTAAAATCCATTGCTTCTGATGTGCTTTGGATTGATAACATTATTGAGGATGCACGACATATCCATAACTTTGTGCAAAATCGTACAAATGCCCTCACTATCTACAAGGAGTACAACAATCTATCATTGTTGAAGATTGTTGATATACGGTTTGCCTCTTCATTCATGATGTTGAAGAGGTTGAGAGAGGTCAAGACCGCTCTTGGGGCCATGGTTATTTCTGAGTTTTGGTCTTTCTGGAGAAAGATAGATCAAGTAGCCTCTAAAAGAGTGATGGACACAATGCTAGATGATGCTTGGTGGGAGAGGGTAGATCTAATTATTCAGATCATGGACCCTATCATTTCTTTGCTTCGATTTGTAGATATAGACAAACCCATCCTAGGAGAAGTTTATGAGGGATGGGATTCCATGATTGAGTCTGTGAGGAGCATTATTCTACAAAGTGAGTGCCCCGAGTATGAGACATCACCAGAGGCCTCTTGTGGTACTATACAGGATATTCTTGTCAGCAGATGGGACAAGAATTGCACACCTTTACATTTTTTGGCTCATTCATTGAACCCAAAATACTACAGCCATGAGTGGTTGAATGGTGGACCTTCCCACAGATTCCCTCCTCACATGGATGGTGAAATCTCACAAGGGAGGAAAGATGCATTCAGGCGGGTTTTTTCAGGATAGAGCATTGATTGATGAGGTGGAGGATGCCTTTGTAGAGTTTTCCACTGGCACTGGTCGATTTGCAAGATACGATGTGATTAGAGACAGGGGGGCTAAAAAGCCCTATTCTTGGTGGGCAAATCATGGGGCAACAAGCCGTCCTCTTTAGCAGTTAGCCATGAGGCTCCTCTCTCAGGTGACTTCATCCTCTTGTTGCGAGAGGACTTGGAGCACATATAGGAATTTGTATAGTGTGAAGAAGAGCAGGCTTGAGTAGTCCAGGGCAGAGACAATGGTGTATGTGCACACCAACCTTTGTCTTATTTACAGGCAGAGGGAAGAGTGGTTGAGGGGAAAGACAAAGATGTGGGATGTCTTTCCTGATGATATGGGTCTGGACAGCAGTGTTGAGTTGGCGTTGGCCAACATGGATCTCAATGATCTAGTGCTAGAGCCTGTTAGATTTGATGATGGTGATATTTTAGAGGGTTCATCCTCCACACCAGCAGATGTAGAGGCGACTATGGATACAATGGAGGAGGAGGATGCAGAGGAGAGTAGTGGTGAGTCTGGTGACCATGATGATGAGGACATTGATGCTGATTCTGATGAAGACTATGAAGATTGTTGACTCATGAGTCATGGGCTACCTATTGCCTTGAGGCTTGTATACTTGTAGTTGTTTTATATTTTCTATTTGTATTTGCCATTGGTATTGCACTACCTATGTAACACATTTTGATTTGATGACTTAATGAGAAAACTACAGTTGTCAGTACCTTTATCTTACTATCTTGTAAGTTGTGTTTCATTTATGAATCATGATTTATGTGACATTTATTTGAATTTTGTATGTACTATGCATGCTATAATGTTACTAACTTACTTTGTAAACAGTAAAACTAACATCTAGATGAAGATCTATGTTCGAAATCAATGAATTTGTATCATTAATGAGAATTTGAGTAAGAAATATCTAATTTTTAATATATATATATATATATATATATATATATTTAATAAAATAATATATAACGAATCCTACGTGTCCTGTTCTGAGGGGTCAACGTGTCCGAATCCGACTCTCGAATCCCCGTATCCTATGAATCCTGAATCCCCGTGTCAGGTGACTTAGCTTTTGAAGAATATTTTTTTTATGATAATTTGACAATGGCTTGATGTATTTCGAAAAATAGATGTTAACCACAGCCTTAGCAAAGTCAGAAAATCACATAAAAGATTCGAAGTCTAAACAAGGTCAATCTATGTCCACAGTCTGTGAACTTGGAGCCCAAGGGCTGGGGAACCTGCAAACTCTATATATTTCTTAAAAAATAAATCGTTAGATTATACAATGAATCGGATGACCTAAGATAAGCCCAAAACTTACCAATAGAATGTTCCTATCATCTACAAATGAAATAACAATTCATGTAATATTGAAGTACAATATAGGAAATCACATACCCAGCACGTACCATAGATCAATGAGACAAAGACACCATGAACTGTACCCCAAAGTATTTTATTATGAATTTCAAACATTCCCAGTAGAACAGTGGCTTCACACTAGCGTTACAAAATTACATTGAGACCAAAGTCACTATCATTGTGAGAAATAGAAGCAAACTGTCTTCTAATTATAGAGAAATTCCTCCAAGTAGAAAATAACGGCTAGTTGGCTTGATCCCCATCAAAATAATCTCGACCGTTGATAAATCCTTGATCTAATTTTAATCTTTGCTATCAAAAATATCTATTTTTGAGGAATTTTCGAATTTCTCATTAAAACCATTTTTTATTAGCTCAAAAATAATTATTTTAAGCTAATTTCTTCAAAAACTTGACTTTGACTTAACCACCAAGGTCCAAGGGTCCATTTTTTTTTAAATTTCCAATATTCCCTTGGTGGGGCACCTCCAAAAATTTCTTTTAGACCCACGAATTTTTTTCGCTTGGAGAAATTAATTTCTCTAGCATTTTAATTTTGACTCTAAATTAAACAATTTTATGGCTTATGATTTAATTTTATTTTTGCAAGAAAAAATGATTAATTGACTCTTGAGAGGATTAATTATATCTCAACCCTCAAATGTTTTAGCCATGGTGTCTAAGTATGAAGAACTATGCACTAAAATATTTTTTACATAAGATTTCTTTTAGACCCATGAATTTTTCCACTTGGCTAAATTAATTTCTCTAGCATTTTAATTTTGGCTCTAAATTAATTAATTTTATGGCTTAGGATTTAATTTTCTTTTTGCCAGAAAAAATTGATTAATTGACTCTTGAGGGGATTAATTATTTTTCCACCCTCAAATGTTTTAGCCATGGTGTCTAGGTATGAAGAACTATGCACTAAACTATTTTTTACATAAGATTTTACAAATTCAATCCTCAAAGGGGGATACCCATTCGTTATAGACTCTCATAACATTTACCCTATTTTGTGACACAATATGATCTAGTAGACCAAGTGATTTGTAATAAAATAATTTACCCAATTAGCTTAAATTATTTCCAAATCACTTTTACAATAGACTCGACTAAACACTAGTACTCACCTAAAACTTTGACAATAAACTTCATCTTAGCTTTGGGGTGAGGCTAGAGGGAAAAACTCTGCTGATCATCTGTGTTTAAAAACACAATTGAATTAGTGAGATGAAAAATCTCTGAGGTTGAAATTTGTTACCAAAATCATAGTCTTACCTAGGTTGTTACATAATAAAGCGGTCGTACTAGCATCATTTACATTACAAATTTGCAGAATGGGTTTACAATGACATAATAAACTGTTGGTTGATGATTCTGAACTTCGAAAAAATTCCTTTAAGTCTTTGGATCTTGCTTCCTTGGAATGTTGAAAGAATGAGTGCAACAGGGGGAAACCCTAGTCATGAATGAATCCACATCTCGACTCATGCTCATCATTGCTATCCTACTAACATCGTGTAGTAGATCTCTTAAGTGAATAAAGAGCTATCATTGTGACTTGAGGTATCATCAACGGAGGCAATGCTATTTTATATTGTGCATTATCCATCTACTAGTGAGCTGCAAAACACATGGGTATGGCTCACATTCTCTTTAAGACACACAAAGGCCGACAAATGGGCTTTACCCTTCACCCCTCCCCATGTTTATTTTGTATATCATTTGGAGACAACATGAATTTATGTTATGTCATCAATCTATGTTGATCTCTGTCACACACGCACACACATGTTATGATATTACTTTGAATCTTCATGAATCATGACATTCTGTGGTCTAATGTCTTTGCTGGGAGTGTACCCTCTTTCTTTGCTTTTTATGTAAGTCATATAGAGACATTTATTCTTTTTACTTTATTTCATTGTTAATTATTAGACCTACGATTCTAGGTGAAACCTACATCCAACAATATTTGAGGGAAAACACGAAATGGTTGTTTGAGTTAACCCATATAATTTCTATTTCAGTAAGTATTTTGTCGAAGATGTGTTACGAGTCAACAATGACATGGGTTATCTTTGAATTCATGTGTTTACATATCAAGAGAAAAGTGCTCGAATTTTTTGTCTTCAATGAAACCCTGTGAAAACATGAGCTTTATGAAACTCTAGTTGATTTAATAAATCGTAATATATACTTGATCTTTGCTCAATGTAATAATATGCAGGCTGTTTGATTCTGTTGTTTTAATCTGGCAGGTGAATGCACAGCTTATTAGCAATGTTTGCACCGATGCATTGTCTGCAGAGAAGGTAATATCCATTATTTTTTCTCATGTAATATATTGTTGCCTTTTTTGGTATCAACTACATGTTAGTCATCCATCTTTTTCTTTATTGTGTTCTTGATAAGTTATAAATATAAAGTACAGTGTGTGGTAACTCCCTTAATGTCTGTTAAGCAGGCTTGGTAGCCAAGATATAACGTGATTCAGCAGATTCTTCAAAAATGTTTTTTCAATTAAAATTTTCTCTGCATTTATGTTTTATTATGACTCACCTGTCATGACCTGGCATCCATAAAGCTTGGCTTGTCTTTCGTGAGTGATGATCTATTGCAGTTATGATTTTCCTTTCCTGGTATGAGTGTTCAAAAAGATGATACACCAGTAAATTGTCTACATGAGCTCAATAGGATAAAGAACTTTGACTATTAGTAGAGGTGCTGCTCTTTTGGTCCTTATCCTTACTGTTTGGACCAAAGCTTGTTCTATTGATTGCTTCTGATAACTCCTCTTCTTTCAGCACCTCCATCTAAATAGTTGACCTACAATTTTTCATTGAATGATGACGATGGCTTTAATTATTATGCTTATTTTGTGTGATTGTGCACTCGAACATTGTATATAGAGTAATTTTTTATTGCTTGCATTAAGATATTTACCACAACAGAAAAGAGATCGATTCTATGTGACTATATAAAACTTTCCCTTTTGATTTTGGTGTTTGTTCTCCAGGTTCATGTTTCTGTAATTGTTTTACAGAATAAGAGTTCTCAAAACTCTAAAAGAAATTGTAGTGCCCGACTTTTATTGTAGCTCATCTACCGTCCCCAGGATAGGTTGCCTTTGCATTGATATCTCTATTCATTATTATAAGATAACAGTATGATAATGAGTCTCAAGCACAACTCTATTAAAGACTAATGTTAATGGTATCTGTAACATCTCTGTAACAGGCATGGTATGCCAACACTGAATCTGGCATGGGAGTTGGAGAAACCAATTTAGTAACTGCTAATTTTTCTTTCCCAGTTGGCAGTACAGTTCAGGAGAGGCTAGGTTAGGCTGCACAATTGTATTTGCAAACCTCATCAAGGCTATAGTTTTGTTTTATTTCACATCCAAAGGTGTGATGAACAGTGACCCATCAATGTTACGGTTACATTGTCTTGAGAGCTATGCAATATGTTAAGTTATATCTTTCCAATGATGTGTACGTACTACGTCCACATGCATATGCACATGTCCGTGGTATGCTAACATTGAATCTGGCATGGCATTGAAGCAAATTTGTTCACTGCTAGATTTTTCCCAGTTGGTATTGCAGTGCAGGAGAGGCTAGGTTAGGCTGCACACTTGTATTTGCAAACTTCGCTGAGGCCTTAGTTTTGTTTTATTTCACATCCAAAGGTGGGGTGCACAGTGACCCATCAATATTACTGTAACATTATGTTGAGAGGTATGCAATATCTTAAGTTATATTTTCCAATGATGTGTATGCACACACATGCATGCTTGTGTATGCTGACAAAAATGCCATGTTTCCTATATGAAAAAAATGCCAGATGAAATATCTATGTCAAGTCAAAGCAGGATATCTGTTATAGGGAAATCTATCGGGCAATCTTTAATTCTATGTTGTTAGTTAGAAATCATACAAAATACTTCTAACTTTAATATTAACTATACATTTGTTGGTTTGTTATTGTAGTGCTTTTGTGCTAGTATATGCACTCGGAATTTAGCATGCTATGAATGGGGTGGCATTCCTTTGAACAATTTAGAATTTTCTCACCATGTATTTGGAAGAATTCACTTAGTCAAATGGGAGATCAATACTAGTTTGAAATGTCACTTCTAATGGCTAGATTGGAGAATATTTCCCTTTGAAAAAGTTGGGTAGGAAAAGATTGTGGAAGTCTTCACAGGCGTTGGAAATTGGAAGAGATCTTGCATACCGCATTCAAGTATTACCTCTTTTGGTTGGTCAATAAACACAAGTTCTTGCATGTTGAAAATAAGATTATTACCACTCGCAGAATCTGAATTGCTTCCATGCTGAGAATTATGAAGGGTTTTTTCACTAATTGAAGACATGAAAAGAAGTAAAGAATTGAGGTCAGTCTACCAATTCAACTTTCTAAGGTGTTTCTATATAATAAATATTATCCTTCTAAGCATCCTCAGATGTACAAAGCTTACTGTGTTATTCAAACTAGAAAAGTCAATAGACAAGATGCAAACTGAGACAAGTCTTAAGAATGAGAAATTAGAATTTGCCCTCAAGTAAACTCTTGCTTGTATGGGCGAATTTGATGATCAATCACTTATCCAAGGTATTTAATGGGAATGGACTTTTATTTCAGAGTCTGCCATTTTTAGTTTTGTTCCTATTACTACGAAATCACTTTTCTTATGTTTCTTCGCCTTTGTTGCAAAGGCAACATTCTGTCACCTCTGTTTTTCTGTAAAGGCAGGGACTTCATTCCTCACCTCTGTATTATTGTGGAAAACATTTCCCATTTTCTTTAATATGATGTTCATGGTTCTGTTAGTGTTATGGAAAGGAATACTGTGTTCCTGCCATTGTGCAGTGTCTGTCAAATGCTTGAGCCTTGGGGAGATGAGATGAAGTCTTGTATTTATATTTTGTACAGTATTATTACTTTATTCGACTGATGGGAAGAAAGGCCTCCCATGTTGCTCTGGAGTGTACCCTGCAGTCACATCCTAACATGGTATTTTTCTGTGAACTTTTTTGGCATTTCTATTGAACTTGGGTAGTGATTGTTTCAGCAGGTGCAATTTACTTATCTCTCTCGTTGCTAAATATAACTTATGTAAAATTCAATTTGTTTGTAGGTAATACTTGGTGAGGAAGTGGCCACATCAAAAATGACTCTCTTTGATTTGACAACACAAATTTGTGATGCAGTTCAGGCCAGGGCAGAGCAAGGTGACTCTTTTCGTGATCTGTAGTGTTGTAGAGTATTTCATATTTCAGTTTCTCAATTTGGGCATCTTTTTGTTGAAAACCATGCTACATACTCAGATTCGCATTTTGGCTTGCCAGATAAGTATCATGGGGTGATCCTTTTACCTGAGGGGCTTATAGAAAATATTCCTGAAGTGTATGCCCTATTACAGGTGATTTCATGAAATTTATTTATCTGCGTTATGTATTTATTTGTGAGGAAATGTTACATCAATTTTTTATAGTCCAGATTTCAGTCCTCGAAATGAACACTTTGGTTTACAATGTGATTGTAGAAACTTGAACATATAGGCTTTGTTATATGAATATCTTCCAGGAATGTGTTATTCACTGGCTGGCTTTTCCTACTATTATTCAGATTCAGGTTTGTAGTTAGGAATTTTGCAGGATTATGTATTGGTAATTATCTTGCTCTTATCTGGTTTCATGTAAATATTTAGGAAATCCATGGTCTGCATGCTCAAGGTGTTTCTGTTGAAGACATTTCATCGCGACTTTCACCATGGGCATCTGCTTTATTTGAGTTTCTGCCTCCATTCATCAGGAAACAGGTCTGATTCCATTATTATTTCAAGGCCTTGTCTAGATTCTAAGGTTCTAGGTTTATTAGCTGGCAAATTTTGTTTTTTGATATTTGTATGAGTTGGGTACTTATGAGCAATCAAAACATTCTTTGTTGGAGTGATGAACGCCTCTTATTTCATTGTTTTCTAAAAATGAGCGCAGATTCTCCTTCACCCTGAATCTGACGATTCAGCACAGCTATCCCAGGTGATATTCTGAAACCAGCTCTTTGAATGTCTCTAATGAAGTATGTTAGTGAAATTTTGTCATAGATATAGGATCTCAATCTTTCTCAGAGTATACACTTTCCTGAAAATGAACTTTCAATTTGTTTATGTTTGATTTATTATTGAATTGTAGATTGAAACTGAGAAGCTTATGGCTCAGTTGGTGGAGACAGAAATGAACAAACGACTGGTACATAATTACAGGGCATAATTTCTCTTTCCTGACTTGAATATATTATTGTGTTATTCTGGATCTAATAGCCTCCCATGGTGGATGCTGCAGAAATCTGGCCAATATACTGGAAAGAAATTCAATGCTATTTGTCACTTCTTTGGCTATCAGGCTCGAGGATCCTTACCATCAAACTTTGACTGTGACTATGCATATGTACGGGAGTTGTTGCTGCCATATTTGATTCTGGTTTTATTTTTTTTGACCTTACGTATGTGCAGCTGTAAATCATTGTTATCATCATCTGCAGGCCCTTGGCCATATTGCTTATCATCTCATAGGTGCTGGGTTGAATGGTTACATGGCAACTGTAACAAACCTGAAGAAGCCTGTATCCCAGTGGCAATGTGGTGGTGCCCCAATTACGGTATGTTCTTTCATTCGTTCCTTTTTGTGAGCATTTTGTTCTGACTTCAGAACTGCAGTTCGCACTTGGTAAAATAGTCAGGTTGAATTTGGGAACATACTTGAAATTGGGTTTGATTGAATGATCTAACAACCTACTTGTGTGTGTTATTAATCAAATCTAGAATTTTGTTATCAAGTTAGCGTTTGCAACATGATGCTTTTTTGCATGTATATATCCTTGTTATCCTAGTTGTCTTTTATGTTTACTTATATCTGCACAAGAATGCCCTCAAGCACGATCCCACATTTTTTTTTCTAGTTATGGTTACCCACATAACAAGTAAATGCTGATGTCAATATGCAGGCAATGATGACTGTGAAAAGATGGCTACGGGGAAGACGTGCCTCTCAGATAGGAAAGCCAGCCGTTCACCCTGCTCATGTGGATTTGAAGGGCAGGCCATACGAGTAAGAAATCTTGTAGATCGATTGTGGGTTTTTTCTATTTATTAATTTAATTGATATTCTTCATGGACTCTTTGCATATTGCATGTTGTTCTCTATACGTGATTCTTGTATTGTTTGACTTGTTTTACATTTTGTTAAAGAATTTGTTTTATGTGATGTTCTATTGTATTTGATACGCAACGCTTAATTCAGATTTTGTGTGCGAGACACAAGATTATCACATGTGTGTGAAATTATAAATACATTAGAGTGGGATGGTGCGCATGAATTCCACAAATTTCACTATTCCTGTGTAATTGGATGTCTAAGATTGAACGTTGTTGTCCTTTTCATTATGGAGTACCATTAATTTTTCAACTTGATACTGCTTTTATTTGCTGTGTACTTCTTCACCATATTTATAATACTTCGTCATGCCCCTTTTTTTTCGCTGTCATTGGCAGGTTGCTAATGCGCAACGCAACACGATTTTTGATGGATGATATCTATAGGAATCCTGGACCTCTTCAGTTTGAGGGTCCCGGGGCAAATGCAAAAACCATAACCTTATCTGTTGAAGACCAGGATTATATTGGTCGGATTCAACTGTTGAGAAGTTATCTCGACAAGGTCAGTCTAAAAACTAAGTCACAGTTCACCGCAATTAATCAATTTCTCTCCCAGTGCTTTCTAATCAATTAGTATTCCTGCAGGTGAGGGATATGGTGAAACCTGGATGCCCAGAGGAGGTTCTAAAAGCTGCCTTAAGTGCTATGGCCTCAGTGAGTGATGTTCTCACAACTATGGCTGCCCCAGCATATAGAACAGAGTACTAACGCTGAAGCATTTCTTGCGACACAAAATATTGTTGTTGGCCAAACTGATTTATGGAGTAATATTCATGGCCAGAATAAATAGTGAGTGGTCATGATAATTGGTTTCTCTGTTTCCTCATGGACGGATTGAAATTTGTAACGGACGAGGCTGAGTGCACGATCTTTAAAGAGGCCCCAAAATTTGCAAACATAACTTGCTCATTGTCATTTTGCCTGCTTATTTTAAGAATGAACGCAGCATAAGTTTTGAATGGTAAAATTTCTTTGAGCATGCATATGTAGTATTTGTAAGAATGTTTAGAAATGTTTTGATCATGTTTGCAGGTAGATGCTTCCAGTGCAAAGTGATTCTATTGAATTCTTATTTAAGAGGAAAATTTTCTTAAAAATTCAAAAAGAAAGCTTGCAAGTTATTCAAGGAAAAATAAATAGTACTGAAGCTAAAAAAATAATTGAAATTTTCCAGGACAAATAAATGTCAACTGGCAAAATAAAAGAACTAAAGAGTTGTGAAGGGTTTGCTAGCAGGGTTTGCTTTCTGGCCCCCTTTGGAAATGTATTGGCAAGCAGGGTTCTCTATCTGGTTACATCCCATGTATACAACGCAAATTTTTGGCTCAATTGATTTCACTTTGCTAAGACTGAGAATATGTAGACCCGCCTCATCGGGATCATTGAATTATCGACTTATGATAATCTTGGGAATAATTAAATGCTATGTGCGATATGTTATTTTCTATTATTGATTGAACAGAGACATGTATGGCCTTGTCTTTTCATCTTTTAGCATATCTGATTCAATTTATATGCTCCCTATCATTGTACATTAAATCATTGGATTGGTGCTGTCTCCGTAAGTATGTTTTCTCTCGTTTGTTACATTAAATCATTGGATTGGTGCTGTCTCCGTAAGTATGTTTTCTCTCGTTTGTTTGTGTGGAGGAATTTCTTTTATCATGGACCTTGTCATCATATTCTGACACGGTAGCACTCCCCTACCTCTTAGTCTTGGCTATCGCAAGACATGGTTGGGAGATTGTCGCAGCATGGGGATACTGTGGATTGTGTTTGTGTTCATGGAAGTCACATTTCCGAAGAGGATTAGCGTAGTTTGGTTTGGATAAAGGTGTTACAAGAGAGCTTTTCAGTATTTACTCTTGCCACATTGTTACACAGATCTGAATCATATGCAGTTAGGCAATGCCACGTGGAGTGCGGTTCGAAGGGTATTTTCAAACTGTAAGTTTGGTGAAGTTGTCGCAGATTTAGAATTTTCTTTTGCATCAAGATATGGATTCAAAACAGAACCTTCGGACGCTCAATGGGGGCTCAAGATATGGAGGTTTGTCTAAAAGCAAATGTTAAGTATAATGTGGCTATAGGGGTGATGAAAATCTACCTTTCAAAGGAGTTCAACATAGGAGTTCAAGAGGAGAGTTGAAGCGTCTATTTACTGAAGGGTTTTTTTCTTATTTCAACTTAAGGTGGATGATGATTGGTTGATTTTTTTTTTTTAATTGACGGCTTAGATTGATTCTCAATGGAATATGTTGAGCATATGTTTAGTTTAAATGTTTATCAAGCGCTGTAGTGTGTTACAGAGTTTGTTAGGTTACATTGACTTTTAATAAATTTAAAAAATTAGATTCATGCCAAGTGGCTCTCCGCTCACCAATTTCTTAGGGATTTGAGATTATGATAAATTCCTCATTATTATTTATAACGTTCATTTATATATAAACAAATTTTATTTAGCAAAATGGTTACAATAAGATGTGTAATTTTTTTTTTTTCTAAGTTAAAGTTGATACATATTTTTTTATACATGGTTAATCAGGTAAATATGTGCATTGGTAAGACATTCTTCCTGTTGAAATAGTTTTTTTCTTGTTGTATTTCTGACGCCACATTTATATTTTTAATATGGTTATACTCGTTGGTATGATCAATGAGCACTTAGTGGTGTTGATTGCTTTTAATATGGTTGTTATGGTTGTACTAGTTGTCATGATCAATAAACACTTAGTGGTGTTGATTGCTCAAGATTTGTCACTGGTTTTCATTTGGATTGAAGCTTATTTACTGTGAGAAAGAGGTTGGTTGAAGTTAGTGCTTAAATTTTACATTAAATTAAGATTATTTAATGTATGGAGGTTAGTTGAAATCAATGCTTAAATTTTACATTAAATTAAGATTATTTACGGTGTGAAGGAGGTTGGTTGAAGTCACTGTTTAAATTTTACATTAAATTATTGTTATGAAATTTATTGTTATAAGACAAATAAATTAGCAACATTGAAGTGGAAATCTCAAGGAAAATACCGATCCATCATTTTCTCTTTATTCTCATTCATATATATATATATATATATATATATATATATATATATATGTTTAATACTTGAGAGCCGTTGTGCATAGGCTGTATGAAGAGGTGAATGTCAAAATTAGAACTTGAGTAGGCATTTCTGGAAGTTTTAGAAACCATATTGGGGTCAAGCAAGGTTGACCACTGTTTCCTACCCATTTTGGTTTATATAATGACAAGTTTAAGGAGTGGTTAAATTTGCAAGGGGGTGATGGTATCTATTTGGGCAAGTTTGTTATAAGGCTTCTTTTGTATGCAGATGAAGAGGTGAATGTCAAAATTAGAACTTGAGCAGGCATTTGTGAAAGTTTTAAAAGCCATATCGGGGTCAAGCAAGGTTGCCCACTATTTCTTACCCTTTTTGGTTTTTATATCGACAAGCTTGAGGAGTGGTTAAATTCGCAAGGGGGTGATGGTATCTATTTGGAAAAGTTTTTTGTAAGGCTTCTTTTGTATGCAGATGACCTTATTTTGATTGATAAATCAACTCTTGGTTTGCAAGAACACTTATTATCCCTTGAGCATTTTTGTAGAAGTGTGGGGATGCAAGTCAATATCAGCGAAACCAAACTAGTGGTTTTCTCTAAGAAAAGAAAACATATCCAATATAAGTTCTACTTTGAATGCAACATTCTGGAAGAAGTTGCAGATTACAAATACCTCAGAATTGACTTCAACAAAAATCTAATCTGGAATGGTTGTAGAAAGAAAAGAACTTTGGGGGGTTGGAAAACATTTTATGCTTTTCAAAATAGGTGTAGAGAGGCAGAGTTATGGGACTGGAAAACCACTCAAACTCTTTTTGGGCTTTTAGTGATTCCAGTGATTCTCTATGGTTGTGAACTATGGGCCAGTAGTACATCCGACATGCAGTGGAGACAAATTGAGAAAATTCAGAAGCATTTGATTACAAACAAATTCAAGATTAAAAGTGTAGTTCCTTATGCTATCTTGTTAAGTGAAACATGGGTTGCTCCTATTGAAGCAATTGCTATGGTGCGAGTCATAAAGTATTTAAAAAAAATTGAACAAATGGAAGAGGGTAGATGACCTAAGGTTGTTTTTAATGACAGATTGTGCGAAAAGAAAACAAAAAAACAAAAAAAACTTGGATGCGGCAAAATAACTAATGGTTTAGTAAACGAGGTATTTCCTTGAATGCGTGTCCCATAAACAACAAATAAATAAAAGCTTTTGTTATGGGAAAGTTCCACACACGTACTTGGAATAAGGAGCTAGGAAGAAAGAAAAAGTACTATATTGAAGTGTTGAATCCCAGTTATAGTCAGCAACCAAAAGCATACATAGATGCCAGTGTCTCTTGGAGAGTCAGAATTATTATTGCTCAGTTAAGGACTAATTCTCATCAACTTTGTTGTGAAATAGGGCGTTGGAAAAGGCCAAAAGAAGTGTGGGAGGAAAGAGTGCATTTTTTGTTCTTTAGGAAAGGTGGAAACAAAAAAACATTTCATTTTAGAATGTGAGGCCTTCAAAGACAACAAGGAAAGTTATGCAGATATGCTGGCAGCTAGCTTTTGCGATAATTTATTTAGCTAGGGGTTTGTCGAGAAGTTGGGAGCATTTATTGTGAAGCTTCACTGAAAAAGGACAAGTAGATGAAAAATCAATCTGTCCCATAGGCTATCTTTAGCCTCGTGGACGTTAAAATAATTTATTTCTTTCTTCTTTTATTTTTTTAATAACTTAGTTATAGTAAAACCATCTCTTTGGCATGATCAATGAGCACTTATTTGTGTTGCTTGCAAAAAATGTTACTCTATACCTACTTCCATTTGGATTGAGTTTAGTTACCTTGGTTGAAACTGATGTTAAATTTTTACATTTAATTTAAATTATTTTCAACATTTTGAACTTTTTGAACCAGTGGTTATTAAAAATAATATTGAAGTGGGTTAAGTCTTTAAGTTTAAAGATAAGAAAACTATTAACATATCATTTTCTGGCTATAAAGGCACTTTATGAACCAACTTTTATACTAAATAACCGGATTCATCCTAAACCCCCTACGAATCTGAATCCTGTGAATCGGATATGATTCGCTAGGAATTCAAATCATAGAACGGGACACGACGTGTCCCAATTTTGGGATTCGAATCCCCTAAAATGCATTCCGCGAACTTAAAAAACGTGCTGTTCCTTTTCTTTTTCACCTTATTTCTCATTTTGTTTTGCATAGCTTGAGCTGCGGGCAAGGAGCTAAGGGTTTGGAGCAAGGAGCTATGGGTGTGGAGCGTTCGGCAAGAACATTCAAGCACCAGGTAAGTGCATTTCAACTCTATTTTTTTGCATTTATATTACAACAGTTTGTATATGATTTTTTTTTACAAATTTGTGCATGTTTTGTTTATTTTTTTTACAGTATTCATGGCTTAATCAAAGGCAACAGTTAGGGGGCAAAGGAAGGGGAAGAATGTTTTCATTGGAGATGCCCCTTCTCCCCCAATATCATCAAAGTCTGCTGCAAGTAATGTTGAGGGAAGAGGAGGACCTAAAGACAACATTGAGAAATATCCCTTGTGGAAATATGTCAGAAGAGAGGATGGGACACGCACCAAGGGGAAGCGAGGAGGCAATGTGCAATGGAGATGCAACTTTTGTCACATTTATTTCAAAAGCACATATTTCCGTGTGAATGGCCATTTGTTGGCTTTACCAGGTTGTGGAATTGGAGCTTGTAAAGCTGTTCCTTTACAAAAGAGGAAAGAAATGGAAAAAGAGTCTATTGTTGGTATGGAAAATGTGGCTGCAAAATCAAGAAAAACCAAGAATGAAGACCCCCTTCCATTTTTGAGGAAAAGCACCACCAAATTTCCATTTGAGAGTTCTATTGGGGGACAAGCAGCAAAAAGAAGAGCAATTACACTTGGTCCAATGGACAAGATTTTTCAAAAAGAGAAACGGAAAGAGCTTGATCTCACCACTGTCTTCTTTTTTTTATCAAAACTTCACATCATTTAATGTTGCACGCTCACCTCTATTTATCGAGATGTGTCGAGCTCTAACTCACGGGTCTCTATCATGGTATGTGCCTCCTGGTTCAAAGAAGCTTATAATCACATTGTTGACGAAGGCAAAAAAAGAGGTGCAAAAAATGCTTGAGCCTATTGTAGCATCATGGCCAACATCTGGGGTTAGCATTGTTTCTGATGAATGGACAGATCCAGCACGACACCCAATCATCAACTTCATGGTGTCTTCCTTGAATGGTCTAGTTTTCTTGAAAATAGTGGATACACTTGGAGAATACAAGGATGCATAATTTATTGGTGAGTTATTTATTAAAGTTATTGAAGATGTAGGTGTTGATTCTTGTGTGCAAATCATTATAGATAATGCACCTGTTTGCAAGGCTGCTGGCATGATTGTGGAAACTAAATATCCACAAGTGTTTTGGACACCTTGCATTGTCCATTCATTGAACTTAGCACTGAAATCCATTGCTTCTGATGTGCTTAGGGTTGGTAACATTATTGAGGATGCACGACATATCCATATCTCTGTGCAAAATCATACAAATTCCCTCACTATCTACAAGGAGTACACCAATCTATCATTGTTCAAGATTGTTGATACACGGTTTGCCTCTTCATTCATGATGTTGAAGAGGTTGAGGGAGGTTAAGACTGCTCTTGGGTCCATGGTTATTTATGAGTTTTGGTCTTTTTGGAGAAAGACAGATCAAGTAGCCTCTAAAAGAGTGAAGGACACAGTGCTAGATGATGCTTGGTGGGAGAGGGTAGATCTAATTATTCAGATCATAGATCTATCATTTCTTTGCTTTGATTTGCAGATACAGACAAATCCATCCTAGGAGAGGTTTATGAGGGATGGGATTCCATGATTAAGTCTGTGAGAAGCATTATTCTACAGAGTGAGTGCCCCGAGTATGAGACATCACTAGAGGCCTTCTGTGATACTATACATGATATTTTTGTCAGTAGATGGGACAAGAATTGTACACCTTTACATTGTTTGGCTCATTCATTGAACCCAAAATACTACAACCATGAGTGGCTGAATGGTGGACCTTCCCACGGATTTCCTCCTCACATGGATGGTGAAATCTCACAGGGGAGGAAAGAGGCATTCAGGCGGGTTTTTAAGGATAGAGCATTGCTTGATGAGGTGGAGGATGCCTTTGCAGAGTTTTCCACTGGCACTGGTCGATTTGCAGGATATGATGTGATTAGAGACAGGGGGGCTAAGAAGCCCTATTCTTGGTGGGCAAATCATGGGGCAACAAGCCCTCCTCTTCAGCAGTTAGCCATGAGGCTCCTCTCTCAGGTGACTTCATCCTCTTGTTACGAGAGGAATTGGAGCACATATGGGAATTTGTATAGTGTGAAGAACAGCAGGCTTGAGTAGTCCAAGGCAGAGACAATGGTGTATGTGCACACCAACCTTCGTCTTATTTACAAGTAGAGGGAAGAGTGGTTGAGGGGAAAGACAAGGATGTGGGATGTCTTTCCTGCTGATATGGGTCTGGACAACAGTGTTGAGTTGGCATTGGCCAACATGGATCTCAATGATCCAGTGCTAGAGCCTGTTAGATTTGATGACGGTGATATTTTAGAGGGGTCATCCTCCACACCAGCAGATGCAGAGGTGACTATGGATATAGGGGAGGAGGAGGATGCAGAGGAGAGCAGTGGTGACCATGATGATGAGGACATTGATGCTGATTCTGATGATGACTCTGAGGATTGATGACTACCTATTGCCTTGAGACTTGTATACCTGTAGTTGTTTTATACTTTTTATTTCTATTTTCCATTGGCATTGCACCAGCACTACCTATGTAACACATTTTGATTTGATGACTTAATGAGAAAACTACAGTTGTCAGTGTCTTTATCTTACTATCTTGTAGTTGTAAGTTGTCTTTCATTTATGAATTATGAATCATGATTATGTGACCACTAACATGTATTTGAATTTTGTATGTACTATGCATGCTATAGATGAAAATCTATGTTTGAAATCAATGAATTTGTATCATTAATTAGAATTTGTGTAAGAAATATCTAAATTTTAATATATATATATATATATATATATATATATATATATATATATATATACATATAAAGAATCTTATGTGCCTTGTTCCGGGGGGTCAACGTGTCTGAATCTGACACTCGAATCCACATATCTTACGAATCCCGAATCTTCGTGTCAGGGGACTTAGCTTATCTATATATATATATATATATATATATAACATTCTTTAAGAAAGAAGGAAAATTCCAAATTCCAAATTTGAGGTTTGAAGGGAATAGGTGCAAAAGTAACTTTTCTAAATCTAAAAGGTGCATTCTATTTCTCCATATTGGAATGACATATGAAACCAAATATGTTTGGAATGACATATGAAACAAAATATGTTTGGTGTAGTATTGGTGAGGTGTAAAGCTAAAAAAAGAAAGCAATTTCTAATTGATTTTTTATGATTTTTCTTTTTCTAATTATTAGTTTGACTGATTTTAAGAAATCAATATTTATTTTAAATAAATTTCTTTAAAAAAATAATTTTTAAATAATAGTAAATCTATTTTTTATTAATAAATTCTATTAACTACGATAACATTAAAACTTTTGTAAAACTCTTAAAAGATAATATTAAAATGGTGTAGAAAGTCTAAAAGACAATATTGAAACTTTCTAAAATCTCTAAAATTTAGAGCTTAGATAATTTATAATTTATTAAGTTAATTTTATTTATTATTAAGATAAATATGGCTTATTTTAATATTGGTGATTTTTTTTTCAATTTAATAAATTTTATATTTACTTATTTTAGTAAGCTTCTCATTTTAGAATGAATTTAAGGGTGTTTTATCTTTTCTTTAATTCCATTAAAAAATAAGAATACAAGAAAGTTTGGAAAATTAAGGCTACAAGAAAAGAAATAAGGGAAATTGAATTTTAGAGATTAAGACCATCCTAGGAAAGACCATCTAGCCAACTATATATTTTTTCTACTTTATTAATTAATAAGTATTAATCTTATTACTTTTAATTCATTATATCACATTATTAATAGGCCAAATGATTAAGAATATGTGTTTCTTTCTAAATAATCACAAGTAGAGTATATATACTTTTATAAGCTTTAGTAATGAAATCAATGTATCTAAATTATTGGCCGCATAACTTTTATATATATATATATATATATATATATATATATATATATATATATATATATATATATTCTACATATTAATTTTATATATTTAAAATAATCATAAACTATTTTAAATCTTATAAAATTATCCGAACAAACATCTATATTCATATATTTGAACATGTATATATATAAACTTTTATTTATTTTGTATATAAAATTTTTATATTTAAACTACTATAAATTATTTTAATTTTTATAAAATTATTGAACAAATATATATATTTATCCTTTAACCAAACAATTATTATGTGAGGAAGTTTTCAGCACAACACACATAGTTTTTACATATTTTGTATATAAAATCTATATTTAAAATAACCATAATTATTATTTATTAACCAAACAATTATAATGCCAGCTAAAGCTCACTACTTTTATAGTCATTATTCACATAAATATCATGGTAAGGTCTAAGAATTTCAATTTATATCATGGATGACAATGAGATGAATACAAAAATGCCTCAAGATGGACTCTACAATGGTCTTGTCCCCTAAACAAATGGTTCTTATACACCAACCATATTTGATAGAGAGAGAGCCAAGGTAACCATATTTTTGGAAGGGATCATGAAAAATATTCATTAGATGAAATACAAGGGGGTGAGGGAGTGTTCTAAAGTAATAAAAAGCAAGACTAAGCAAATAACTATTCATTAAATAAGCCAACAAGACAAATATGAAGCCAAGTGGGCATAGTTTGGCACATACTTGAGCTGAGTTGGCTTACACATAACATTAACAAGGAGAGAGAATCCACTTTACCCCATAGATTCTCTTAATTCTCATAGGTAGACAATAATTTATTGATGTGATTAAAATAAGGTTCTATGGTGCCTTCTTAAAAAGTTCTCTTGGGCCTACATGCATTAATTTTTTTTAATAGATGCCTTTTTCACTTCAGTTCCACTAATATATGAGTCATTGATACACTATAAAATCTACAATTTAAGTGTCATGAGTGAGAGAGAGCAAAAAACATCCATATCGATAGCTTGACCATCAAGGAAGCATTATAGCACTAGCTATGTGTTCAGTGAAGTGCCATATTGCCAAACTAAGTTTTAGTCGAGTGATACATTCTCCTAGAAGAGATGGATGGTTAGCTTAAAGATGAATTCTAAGAGTTTGTCACTAGATTTAAGAATGTTGGGGTGATACAACATTCAGTAGAGGATCAATGGAATGATACAGTGAGGCAAGGATGGAAAAAAATGAGTTTCAAGCCCAAAAATGAAGATGTGTCGTTGGATGGAGGCTCAGTGGAGCATTGTAAGAGTATCACTGGACTAAGGCTTAGTGGAGTGATACAATGTCTTGAAAATGTAAATATCGAAGAAAGAAACTTGAGTTAAGTTACTTCCTAGAGCTATATCGTTGCCTTGAGGCTTATTGAAGCAATGTGAGGCTTAAAAAAAGCATTTTTACAAGAGAATGCATGAGTTGATACATTTTCTATGAGTGTCATTTCAAGGGTTAGGGAGTTGTTGGGGTGATTGTATCATTGGACTAACCATTAGTGCTCCTTTGTATCACTAAACTAATCATTAGTGCTCCCTTGTATCGTTGGGCTAGCAAACGTGCTTAGTCAGGATTAAAATCCTTTTGAAGGGTTCTCAAGGGCCACAAAAGGCTAATCTTTGCTTGGGGAATGTCAATCAAGTTTTGTAAGTTGAATCATGATCCTATTGATTAAAAGGGACCTTCATTTCTCTCTAGGTAACAAGATACCAGGAGAAATTAAGGTGGGGATTTTGTAGTTGCTACAAGAATTGGTGATGCACTGGTAGAACCCTTGAATCTTTGAGTGTGTTCGGGAATTCAATAACTCGTGATTAGTGTGTTTTTGAGTATATTGTCCCTACTGCAAGGATAACACTACTAAGATCTATGGAATGTTGAGCTACATGAATTTCCCTTTATCAATCTTGGTTGAAGTTGGAGGAAGGACTAGAAGGTTATAACTTATAACAAAGGCATACCTCTTCACTTTGGAACTTGATGCTACAAGATAGTGATACTTTAGGGGATTAAAAGCTCAAGCAAGAAATACGAGTTTTTGTTGTTGCTTCATTACTAGTAAGTGTCCATAATCTTGGTGGAGTCACCATGAAATCACATGCATTGATTCGTTGCCAATGAGCATCCATAGCCCTAACAAAGATACTTGCATGTCCCAACTATTGTAACATAAATGGTTTTGATAAGTTAGATATTTATAAAAGAAGGTATAAAAAACAGAAAACAAAAAAATAGAATAAAAGAATGAAAATATGAAAATTGTTGAAAAAAATATGAAAAGAACCCCATGAAAAGAAAAACAAGTGTATGAGTGAGCAAGCTCAAATGCCACTAGAAATAATTCCTGTTTGAATCATATAGTATAATCATGATCAAACATGTTTAAATTTATGTTGTTAGATTAGAAAATAATTCAACCAAACTGTTTAATCTTGGTTGAAATTAGTAGATAGGATAGATTAGAGAAAAAGTGACCAAAACATTTAAACTTGGTCAATTGCATTTTATGCACTAGAATAAGGTTAGAAGTAACTTTAGAAAATAAAAAGAGGGTCTGCTAGATCAAATGCGCCCTTAGGAATTTAAATCATGTGTCAGATAGATTAGTTTTGGTTATATGATGAACTAATCATGTCATTTAAACATGATTATCAATTTGTAATAACCATTAAGCATTGAGGTTCTATTATAAGGTCGTGTTGGCTTAGTGGGTCTTGACCCAAGTTCAGAGTTAGTTGCGCCAAACAAAACCCTACACTACTGGCCCTTTCGGCATCAACCCGCATAGCGCGGACTGAAGTCTCACCCGAAGCAGTATGGGGGGATGCTGGAACCAAGTTTCTGCATCCAAAGATTAGTGTGATGTCTTTTTATGCACTAGATTTTCCTCTGCGCAGATCTATAAGCTCTTAGGGCTTGGGATTGTAACTTGCTTCGAATGCCCCCTAGACCTCTGTGAAGGTCTACGATCGGCTTTTATGAACCCTGAACAAATGAATTACCTACTTACGTGCACTATAAATTATCCTTAGATCAGAATCTACTCAGATCTACTTAAGTGCTTGATAAACGTAACAAAATGTATTATGATCTTTGCATAAATACTTAACATGTATTGCATTTAGTTAATAAGACTTATCTAGTAGATTCGTGCATCAATACATCATTATTTCATAAAGATATTATTTCATCACAACATATATCACAAACATAAACAACAGAGATAAATAGATAAAACACATGAATTTATCCAACAGTCTTCTTTATTGATCTTCAGTATTAGGTTACAGACTCAAAACTTCCCTGCGCACTTAGCTGCAAGGGTCTGCGCACTCAGCTGTAGACACTACTCTAGGCCTCTGCGCACTCAGCTGGAGAGCCTTTTTCCCCTCTAAGACTTACTTCTCTGTGTTATCTCCCTAAGACTCCATCCATTCACACCCATAGACATCCACCTAGATCTGCCTTAAACTCTCTAAGACACACCTATTTATACAATCCCATGGTCTGCGGACCATGGGTATATCTCCAAACCAGCAGACCATGGGTAGATCTCCAAACCAATTCAACTTTACATAAACGAGGGTAAAAACCCTTTTTGACTCCTAACTACCTACGCACTCCACATCCACAATTTGTAGAGACTTTACATACTTTTACCAAAATTTACATCAAAACTTGGGTTTTTAAACCCAAAACTAACCCAGGGGACCCCATCCCAACAGGCCCCCAACACAAAGGTCATGACTCGCCCTCGAGTCACTTGGCTGGCACGGTGATGTTGCTGCGAAGATCCCCCAACTCTACCTGCACAACTGTGACCTCGGCATCACTTTGTGTAGGTGCCTGCTTGACTTTCTCGACAAGCTACTCTGTAGCTGGTCCTTCTGCGACCAACTTCATCGTTTGTTGAGTCATCTGCAAGCTCGTCAGCTTCTCCTGAATGTTGGTGGTAACCTGGTAAGCCTCATCTAACCAAGGTCCCAACCTTTCCTTCAGCACGACCTCCTTCCGCTGAGCTGCTTCAACCTGTGCGTGGAGTTGTTGCCCCTCCTGCAACTTGGCGAGGCGCTGCACGAGAGCAATTGAATGTGTCGTCACCCTGACCTCATCATATTGGCATTGGAGCTCACGAACCTCTGTATTGAGCATCTACAGGTTTGGGTCCTCCTTCAGAGTCGTGACCAATTCCATCGCTTACTCGAATAAGGCCAAGTAGTCTGCTACTGCGACATCCAACATGGTCATTCCTTCTCTGATAGAGGCTCTGCGCTGCTCCTGACTTCGGGCGGAGTCGACGACTGTGATTTGAGTTGCAGATTTGTGATCTTCATGTTGAGTTCAAATTGAACTCTTGCAACTTCTGCCTTTGCCTTGCGGACGCCTACAACTAATTTTTGGATCTTGGCCTCTGGTTGCGTGTCCTCGGGTATGTGCAACTCTGACATTGTTCTGCACGCCTCTGCCACCGCAACCGCCAGCTTGGAGCTCTGTGCCTGGATAATATCTCTTTCTTTCAAGACCTGTGTCTTTTCGATGAACATTTTTTCATTGTTCACCTGGTACTCGTTGATTAAACTGAGAGCACGCTGCTCCCGAGCTCTCAATTCCATTGTCACTCTTGTTTGCAGTGCATGAAGAAATTCGTTGGGGAGCACTGCAATATTTAGGCCGATGTTCTTAAGGGTACTTATGATGATCTTGTCATCGGCCGATTCGGCGCTTAGGGACCCCTATGGTAGAGCAATAGTTCTAAGGTCCACTGTCCTTACCAGTTATGTAGCCTGGCTTGTCCCTGGTGCGAGGTTTGTTTGTGCAGTGCTCGCTTGACCTGCACCCACCTGTATCCTGCTAGTTTGGATCTGCAGCGTGTGCAAATCCTTCTGGACACTCCCCAATGTCTGCATGTATTGTTGCTTGAATTGTTGTAACAGTTTGGAAGTAGCATCCTGCACTTTGTCACCGATCACATCGAGATCGTCGTCTATTAAGGTTATGGGATCCATCTGTGTTTTGGCCAATTTCTTCTTTTTGTGGGAACCCTCTTGTTGCTGCTCTTTGTGCTTCCTTAGCCGAAATGGGGTGCTCTGCCCCTCATCTCCACCTCCACCTTGCTCAAATTTCCCTTCCTCCTCAGTTTCTAGTGAAGGGGATTTGCCACTTCGCTCGGAGTCGCGATGTTCTTGCTCGGCCTGCTCCTTTGCAACGTGCTCCTTTTCCATGCGAGCCTTCTTGTTGGCTTCCTTCTTCCACTACGTAGCCAACTTTTGCGCCGCTTGTTTTGTTGCATCCTTACTTTTCTTCTCAGCCGAGCTCCTCGTGCCCTTACTGGTATCTGCATCCAAGTCGGATGGGGTGTGCCAATCTGCTGGCCAGCACTTGATGACCTCTTGGATGTCATCATCGGTGACTAGATACGATAGGTTGAACCATTTCTGTTGTGGGTCCTTTCGCGCTTGAATGTAGACGCGGTGGAAATCTACCTTAAACACAGTGTACATGGGTAACTACTCATTCAAGGTTGGGGACAACCTTGGGCACTAGTTGATGGCCATGTGGAAGCTCACTTCCATCAACACCCAAAAAATATTTGTTTCTATGACCCATGCAGGGTCCTTCGTGGCCCAGAGGGAGGCAAACTGCACGGCCTCCAGCAATCCTTCCTTCAACGGAGGAAACTGACTGTCCTCCGGTAGCTCCCAGGCGACCAACATGATGGAGAGCAACAACCACGCGTAGTGGAAGGGCTTGATCTCATCCTGGACCTCGCGACAATTTGCAAGGAATTCATTGCATAAGTATTGTGACCAGTTAAATTGTACGTCGTCCATGCATTGTGTAGCTAACGATACCACAGGCGCCAAAACCTCGTCCGCGCGACACTTCCTCATAACCTTTTCGACCAGTATTTGGGTGGAAATCTTCACCGCGGGATCGTTGATGGACGTGATGGAATAACCACATGGCTTCTTGACAAGCTCAAACTTATTTTTCATCTTCTCCACCAAGTCTCTTTCGCCTGCCTTTCTGCCAAACTCCTTGGCTGGATTCAAACCCTCATGCAGTAGGTGCGTGATCCTGTGGATGAGCATGTCCATGATGGGTATAGGCGTGCCAAGCCATAAGAACCCATTGTGCACGAGAGTAAGTAACTGCCACACACATGTGGTGTTAATATTAGTGTGGTGATAGTGGGGCACCCACAACAGGTTCAATAATATGGAGTTCTCCACTCTGTGGATCCATTCAATTGTTTCCAACTCAGTGACACCTGAGTTTGGGTAGTACACTCACCTCATGTAATTATCTATCGCGAGGTGAGGGAACCGCTCATGGTCAACCAGGTCCCAATCCTCCATTTTTAATAGGGGAACCTGCGCAAGTTTTGAACCTTCAAAAGTCATCTACTTCAACAATAGGGGTGTATGAATAAGGAACTTGTCAAATTCTGGGTCCTTGGGGACCTTCGCCTTCCCTTTTCGCGGAGGGATATAGTGAGTGATCAATTTGTCCCCTGCACCACTGATACGAAAAAAGCTTTTCTCGTAGAACCCTCCGGAAATTGGTGAGGGGCTCTGCTCCCTCAATGTCTATATCCTCAGTTCCCTGTTCAACTTCCAAATCCATCACCATCTCAAGCTACTTGTCATTCTTCTGTGTCTAGGCAACAGAATGTTTCCTAGGTGACTCGCGCACTGGTACCGACCTCTTCTGCTTGTCTTTCTTTGTCTTCTGGGTTTGTCGCACAGGTGTAGGCTTCGGCCTAGGCGACCTCGGCACCATAGGCATAGGAGACGGGGCTTCCATACTCACTAGCTCTGGAACATCTCCTTCGGAGGCGACAATTCCTCCAGTTCTTGCAGTCTTGGTGGGGCTTGGTCTTAACATGGTATCACAGATGAATTTCCGGGTTAACTCTGGCAAATTATCGAATGTGGGGCTTGTGACCAAATCCTCGAAGAACACACGATTCATAAGCGACAGATAATACAACTCAAAAACTATGAGGGTGCAAAGTGTTCTATGCTAGACCAGCATGCGTAATTTATAGGGAATTTTGAATTCAAATCCGACCGTTCCCCCCAAAATTCGTCCATTAATGTTGTTTTGGCGGTAGATCTTCAAAGATTTTGGCCTTAAATGTCGGCCACTTGCTCCTCTTAACTATCTCCTAGCTGTCAAATCATGAACAGTGACTCTAACGGTCACTTTCTGGCTATGCTGCGTGGTATCTCCTTTCATAGCGCAACTCCCTTCTCACAACTTTTGATACTGTGACGGATCCCTTTTGCATGCAGCCCCCCTGTCGCGTAGTTCCTCAAACCGGGCAGTGTAGTTTATAGTCCCACGCTCCTTTGCAGCTGCCTGGAGCACTAAGGCTGTCTTACCGTCATATAGTCATTGCATGGATCTCTTATATATGGATTCAGTCGGCTTCCATTCACTCTTCTCGGAAAATATTCTCTGTTCAACTTTACGATCTGAATTGCACCCCCATCTGTGATCTCTTTGATGACATATGGCCCCAGCCAGTGCATCTAAAACTTTCGTGGAGACTTAGCGAACTTACTATCATATAATAAAACCAAATCATTTACCTTGAACATGTGCAACTTGATGTGCCGATCGTGCCAAGCCTTTTCACGTTCCTTTTGGACTTGCTGATGGGATCCAACCAAGAATCTGTCTTCTTCAAGTTTCATTAGCTGCAGGAGCCGCTCTTTCAAGGCTCTCCGGTCCACCATCCTTGTGAAAGCCTCTATGCGTAGACTAGGCACGATATATTCCATAAGCATCACAAATTCTATGCCAAAGACCGATCGAAAAGGTGTCTGACCATATTATACATGTATTACGTTGATTTCTTGATCTTGCAGATGAGATAACCTCCCCGAATTTTTCTAAGGTACATTGGTTTATTGTGATTTGGTTTAGCTGACTTAGTAGCCTTGCAGGAAAGAGATAAAAAATGACCAGCAAGATGGTAGAATACAAATATTATCCCTATGAATAAGAAGAGTTAGCTTCTTGCAAGTAGTCCTGTATGCCCATAACACTACAGGTATGCGAACATCCCAGTCATTTCGCTGTGCGTTGCAAATCTTCGTCAGCGCGTTTTCCAGGATCTTGTTAAAGGCCTCAACAGTTCCATTAGCCTGAGGATGATACGATGTGCTTTTTTGATGGTAAACCTGGAATTCTTCAGTTAGCGCGCTAATCATTTCATTGAGGAAGTGCGTACCCCGATCACTCATCAACACTTTTGGGCATCAAAACCTGGTTAATACGTACTCAAACAAGAATTTAGATGTTGTGGCTCATGTACAATCCTTCACAAGTTGTGCCTCCGCCCATCTGGTCAGATACTCCGTCACGGTGATGATATAGCGCGCACCTGTCTTCTCTCCTGGAGGCTGAATTGGCCCAATGAAATCAATTGCCCATTTTTCAAATGGTTGCAATGATACTTGAGGCTTTAATGGAAACTCGTCCGTCTGTGATGGTCTGCCTGTTATTTGACATGCATTGCATGCCCTACAATACACTTTGGTATCCTTATGCAATGTAGGCCACCATAACCCCGCGGGCAAGATCTTAAGTGTTGTTGCTTTTCTTGCATAATGTCCTCTCGCGGCCCCTCTATGAGGTTCTGCGAGGATGCTGTTCCGCTCAAAATTAGGAAAATACCTTCACAAGATCTCATCAGCACCCATCTTATACAAATGTCTAGCAATCCCTGAAAAGTCTGCCGCACGCACCACTAGTTCCTTCTTTTGTTGACTAGTATATCCTTCTAGAGCCATTCCAGTAGTAAAAAAGTGGATAATATTTGCAAAATGATTATCCGCTACGTGCACTGCGAAGAGCTGCCCATTGGGTAAACCTTCCTCCAAATTAGTGGGCTCCTCTCCTGTCTCAATCCGCAATAGATGGTCATGTCTTGCATTCAACCTTTCGGGCTTCACAATTACCTCAAAGTCATACTCTTGAAATAGCAACAACCATCTACATATCTTCCCCACCAACTCAGGCTTATTGACTAGGTACTTCAAGGCAGAATTGTCTGTGTACATATTGAAATGTCCGCCCAACAGATAGTCTGAACTTTTGAAGCGCGTACACCATAGCCAATCCTTCGCGCTTTGTCGTTGAGTAATTCTTCTCAGCCTTTGATAATTTCCTACTCGTGAAGGCTGTAGGGTGATCCATCTCTCCTTCACCGGCATGTGTTAGTAGTTCTCCCAAGGAAATACAGGAGGCATCAACGTGCACATGGAATTCCTTCTTCCAATCTAGGAAGACCAAGATCGGCGCGGTGACCATATTTTCTTTCAATACATCCAAATTATGTTGACATTCTTCATCCCAACATAATGTAGCGTCCTTCTTCAATAGCTTCTCCATAGGCGTGCTAATATGAGCATAAGCCTTGATGAACTTCCGATAATATCCAGTATGGCCTAGCATTGCGTGTAGCTATTTGACACTCCTTGGGGCATCCAATTTACTATCACCGCGATATTGGCTGGGTCCACCATTAATCCTTTCTTGCATACCACATGACCCAACAAAATCCCAAAAGGGATGCAGAATAGACACTTCTTTAGGTTCATCGCGATTTGATATCGGTGACACGTATCCAGCATCAGGCATAGCCTGGCTACATGGCGCTTTACTAACCCAAACATTGTCCATTCATCAAAATATACTTCCAATAATTTTTTAATAAACTCCTTGAACGTCGCAATGACTACGCGAGAGAATATCGTCGGCGCATTCTTGAGTTCAAATGGCATCACCGTATACTGAAAGCAACCCCATTTAGTCGCGAAGGTTGTCTTGCTTCTATTTGTTGAAAATAGCAACAAGATATGTTAAAAATAGAAATGCTAAAAATAACATTACTATAGATAGCATTTCAGGATACATTCCAATTTTAATTAGTCCCTAATTAAAATTGAGAATTAAAATTTGAATTTGATCTCAGTAGCTGTTTGTAAAATAATTAATTAATTCATCTTGAGTTAATTAGTCGGAGAAAATCAAACATGAAGTCTATGTGAAGACATGCAATAGTTATCCCTTTGATTGAGGAAGTTATCCCTTAATTATGGAGATCAGAATGAGTTGTACTTTGAGTTGTAATTAGTTAGCTCAGTTAACTAACTTAAGTCCAGTTAGATTAGTTCCAACAGTTTGTGGAACTGATTGTGAGTTCAGTTAGTCAATGCATGCATGCATGCAACTAGTGTACTTCAGATAACTAAATATTATCTCATAAATAACTCATGCATGTCAGTTCAGACAGAGACCCAGTTGAGATCAAAGGATGGGACAATGTACTATCAGTTGCAGGAATATTCCCATGAGGATATCTCTTGCATGCAGAAGGAATTCTTTCCTTGAGGATTGCGTAGTTATTTCAGAGGTTAGTGAGCAGTGTGTGAGGTAATTACACACAGGTGGCAGCTTGAGGACCTAGGAGAAACTGTGCAAGGAAATAGGAGGCTTGGAGGACTGAAGGAAGGCATATGTGTTGTCTATTCTATCTATGAGCAGCAGTGAGGGATTGTACTAAGAGCTGGATAGCTTGTGAGCTAAAGCTTTGTGTAATCCTGAGATATTTCCACTTGTATGATAATATAGATAGCGGGGTTTTTAGTTGAGGCTTTCCCCTGAGTATTCTTCTGTGTTTCATGTGTATGATTTCTTCTTCTCTGTTATATGTGTTCTGATTGATCTTGCTCAAATTGATTAAGCTTCAGCAAAGTTTGATAGAAGAAGTAGATCAATTATTTTGCTTTAGTATATTGAATTATCAGGTGATCTACGGTAAAATTTCTACATTATCCTCTGGCGCGAACTTGATCTTATGGTACCTCGAAAATCCATCAGTGGATGAGTAGGCCTCCTGCTCTCCAACGTTATCCAATATCTCATCAGTAAATGGTGTCGGAAAAGGATCATGGACGCAGGCATCATTAAGTTTCCTAAGATCTACGTAAATCCTCATTTCTCCCTTATGTTTCTTTTCTTGAACCACCATCGGGCTTACCCAATTTGACTCTTCAACTGGTTCGATGATGCCTGCCTCTAAAATCTTATCCAGCTCTAAGTGATCCTTTTCCTTGTATTTGGGATTAAGGTAATAAGGCCTATGCTTAATAGGCTTCGCGTTTGGCTTTAAAGTAATTTTCATCACCCACAAGTCGTCCATGATGCTTTTCAGGTCCGAAAATTTTGTAGGAAAAAGATTCTGGTACTCGTGGAGTAACTCAACAACTTTATCCACTGTGGCATCATCTTGGTAATCCCCGATCTTTGCAAATTTTGGCTTTGCTTCAGTACCAATGTTTACTTTCTTGGTTTTCAATGGCGCGGTGATATCCGAGTTCTCTATTTGCGGGCCTTCAACTTCGCGATGACCTTCTGCCTCTGGAATGTTGATATTCCTTGGATCTTCATCCTCCCCCCCAGCGGTCACATTATAGCATTCTAGGGCATGGCACATCTGGGTGCTCCAATCGGGCTACACCAACTCTAAAGGGTCCTGCGGTATTCTGAAGATCGCTACCTTAACCTCCTGTAGAACTTCATCAATACTTTCCAACCCATCCTCAAAACTGAAGGTCATCAAGAATCCTTCCCTTAATATATCCCACTTCGCGGTGCCATGGTAGAGCTCCATTTCCATGTACCAATTCATAGGGATTATATCCAAAGTATGACAGAATAAGTGCACCCAATCTAGCTGCAGCTCTGTTCTGTAGAATTTAGTCCATTTTACTAAATGATCACGCGAATCATTTGTCCCATCATATTTCTTAGTTAATCGCACATTAGGACGACTAAATCGCAACCTCATCATCCTCTTGTAATAGCGCCATTCATCAAAGTTGTCCTTGTGCATACCCCACCACCGTGCGGGCGTAGCACGCAGTGCCAAATCCAACACTTGAAAGCGATGATCCTCAAGGAATTCTCGTTCAAAGGCATCCAAAAAGTTATCCACGTCAGTTAAACCATCATAATAGGGTAAATTTCTTACGTCTAACGACACACAGTGCAACGATTTAGTCGTCATGTTGCAACACAATGTAGATACTTCATGCAACCTATTATGCTAGTGCTCCAACTCTTCATTTGAATCCGAGGTACAGGAGCTTTCACAGTCCCATGCAATCCATCCATCAACTGTTGGATTAATCCAGTCTTGGTCTCGCATTGTTATTTTGTAGATTTGATCCAAATCATCATCACTTTCTTCATAGTCATGGACCAGTTCAATATAGCGTGGTCCTTCTGCAGGTTCCAACAGTACTACAACGTGGAGCGATTTCCTTTCAAACGACATTGTCCGCTTCTTCAAGTTGATGACTCCATTCATATCAATGGCCTAATCAATTCTGAGGAGTGCGGGATATGGATTACTATCATCAACGATCTCTATTACTTCAAAATCATCCAGCACACTCACACCTTCTATATCTACGGTGACTCCATGTAGTCATCCCATAGGGATAATCTTCTATTGGTTCGCCATTCTCATTTGAATCGAAGACTACTGCAGCACAGGTCTCCCCATTCTCTCCCATGTCTGTTTAGGCAAAAAGTTCGTGTCAGACCCCAGATCCAAAATAACCTAGTCCATCTCATAATCTCCTATCTGCGCAGTGAGCCTCATTTCACGCCTTGTTCTTGCCTTATGTTTGCCAATCTTTCTGACTACGCGGTGTCCATCAGGAGTATTTTCCTTACCAACACACTTGTTTATCAACTCCTGTAGCCCCTTCACAACCTTGCTATCATGCAACAATTTCATACAGGTCTCCAAGAACGTGGTGAGTACAGAGGGATCAATCTCTGTGGGCGCGTTGGTTTCTGGTAGCTTGTCCTGACTGCCTGAGGTGGATGCCTCAGCGAAGATTTTCTTTTCCTCCATAAATGTCTCCTTCATGCGTTCTATATCGAAGCCAACTTCCTTTTCTGGGGCCTTGTAGACCCACCCATTCTCTTCAGGTTGTTTTCCTTTATCGTCACCAATCATTATTCCACTTCTCAACATGATATTCACATTTGGATCTTCCTCGTGGGGCTCAACCCTCATCATCTATAAGTTTTGGGTAGGCTACTGAGGCTGCGCCTTCTTCTCCTACATCTTAGCTATCAACACAAGGCATTATTCTATAGTGTGATCAAACTGAGTACAATATTGACATGACAGGCGTGTCTGATTATGACACTCTTGCGCGTAGTGCCTTGGTGTCCCACAATTATAGGAAATAACTTGACTGCGCCCTCTACCAGGTCCTCATCCTCCTCGGCCTCATCTTCACCCCTGACATCCTTCACATGCTTCCCCAATGCCCTGATCTGGAGGCCGAGTTTATGCTTGCATCCGATAGGTAGAATCTCTTACCATCATTAATTTGTAGCTACGACAATGGTGCTCATCGTGGCCCACTGATTTGCAGAAATCGCAGAATAATTATTGTGGCGTTTTCACGAACTTTTGCAGCAAATGACAATTATCTGTTACATGTTTTCTAGCCACCTAACAAATAACACACCATAGCACGGGCCCTGCACTTGGTCCTGCTAGAGCTTCTTGCCTTAGAGGCATTGGTCCCCCCCTGTAATATAATTCGTGAAGATAGGGCAGTGGTCTTTATCATGCCCCTAGCTCTTACACTTGAGGCACTAGACTTTCTCGCACACCTCTGACCTGACCTCGTTTTCTTTTTTCAAGCTCTGCAATTCCAAGCAGAGGTTCTGCAACTGTGAGTGAATTTCCTGAACTCCTAAAGTCGGGTCTTGAATAAGTGTTTCATGCAACCTCATCGCTATTTCCAAGGCTTTTACCTGAGTCCTTATCTTTTGTAGTGATAAATCAATCCTCAGGTGGGGTAAAAGTGAGGCTATAAACCACTTGCGGTGCTGGCCATCTATAAGTTGCATATTAGCTTCGTGGATCACACACTTCAACCTTTGATCTAACTCCCAAGGCATTTCACAAGCCCTCATCGTGATTTCCTTGAATCCAACTACTGATTGTGAGTCAGAATTAGGCTTATTGAATTCTTTTTTCAAAGCGGACTTAGAGTCTTCTAATGATGCTAAAGGGTTATCGGCACAGTACTTAATGTACCAGGTCAACACGTGATCCTGCAGAGCGGTAACCAACTGTGCTTTCTTTATGCTATCATTAGTGATCTGCTGCGGGTCCATACAACATTTGCGACGAACTAGAACTTATATGTATCTTCTCTCCCTATACCTTTGAAAATCGGCAGCTTTACTGAGTTCAACATGTTGAACAACGATGTTGGTGGTGGTGTGGGCGAAGGCGCATGCTATGGAGGTGAAGGTGGAGGTGGAGTGGATGGATGATGTATCTGTGGAAAACCCTGTCTTATCAGTTGGATCGCACTCTGTGGTGAGGCCTGTAACACTCCTTTGTCATCACTTGAAGGAGGTCCAATCAGCGGGCTATATTCAGGACCTGCTTTCCCTCGATCCCTGAAGAGTTTTCCACTTCGCGTAGCTCTGAACATCAAGGCAATGGCATAACTCGTTTTTCACACAACCACATCTTAATCCATGTATTCAAAGATCTTAGGTACTTACCTCAAAGTCCTTTGAAGAAGCGTCACTCTACTTCATTGTAGTTGACTGAGGTATCAAAATCTGTAACAAATCCTCCTATAACCTGATCAAGCCAATGATCAACAACGCACATGATCTTATTTTTAGAAACTTTCAATCTCCGCACTAGCTCTAGAGTCCACACTATTGGACCGTCAAGTCTCCACCTTCCTTAGCTGTCTGCCAATTTAGTTATCTACTCGTATAGCTCGATTGGGAAGGTGCAGAAGAAAATTTTGTTTATTTTCGTGTATAAATATCTGTCCAACCACTGTTCTTTTGACAAGGGTGGATTCCTATTTTCCTATGCCGCAAGTTCATTAATTTTTCTATCCAACCACGTCTCAATTTCCTTTTTGGTTAGATTCTAGTGATGCGGCATCACACATCTCCTTAAGCAGATCTCGATCCCGACAATGGAACCATTTGTTGGCTTAGTGGGTCTTGACCCAAGTTTAGAGTTAGTTGCACCAAACAAAACCCTACACTATTGGCCTTTTCGGCATCAACCCGCGTAGCGCGGCCTGAAGTCTCACCCGAAGTAGTATGGGGGGATGTTGGAACCAAGTTTCTACATCCAGAGATCAGTGTGATGTATTTTTACGCCCTAGATCTGCCTCCACGCAGATCTATAAGCCCTTAGGGCTTGGGACCGTAACTTCCTTCGAATGACCCCTTGAACTCCACAAAGGTTTGCGATCAACTTTTGCGGACCTTGAATAGATGAATTACCTACTTACGCGCACCATAAATTATCCTTAGATCAGAATCTACTCAAATCTACTTAAGTGCTTGATAAACATAACAAAATGTATTATGATCTTCGTGTAAATATTTAACATGTATTGAATTCAGTTAATAAGACTTATCCAGTAGATTCGCGTGTCAATACATCATTATTTCATCACAACATATACCGCAAACATAAACAACAGAGGTAAATAGATAAAACACATGAACTTCTCCCACAGTCTTCTTTATTGATCTTCATTATCGGGTTACAGTCTCAAAACTTCCTTGCGCACTCAGCTACAGGGGTCTGCGCACTCAGCTGCGGACACTACTCTAGGCCTCTGCGCACTCAAATGCAAATCCTTTTTCCCCTATAAGACTTACTTATCTGAGCTGTCTCTCTAAGACTCCATCCATTCATATCCATAGACATCCACCTAGATCCGCCTTAGACTCTCTAAGACACACCTATTTATACAATCCCATGGGCCAAGGACCATGGGTAGATCTCCAGACCGACTCAAATTTACATAAACGATGGTAAAAACCCTTTATGACTCTTAACTACCTACGTGCTCCACATCCACAATTCGCGGAGACTTTACATCTTTTTACCAAATTTTACATCAAAACTTGGGCTTTTAACCTATTGACGGCGTTGGACCCACCACCATGTCAAGGGGACCCTATATTAGGTTAGGCAGACCTACCTATGGTTTTGTGCATGGTTTTGGACGCGATGGTTTTCAGTCCATGGTATTGGATGCTTCGGCATGTATAAATATGTATTGTAACATTGAAAGGAACATAATGAAAAATCAAGCTGGTAGTCCCAGTTTTGGGATCCAGGGGAAAATCTTTGTGTATATGTGTTTTATATGTTATGATATCACATTGTTTATTTTCTATTCTTAGAATTTATATGCAGGTAATTTATGTACAGGGTTAAAACCTACATTTGGTATCGGAGTTGTTTTGGCTTCAAGGGGACACTTTTGTTGTTGAGGGGTTTCGCTCGAGCCTGTGATAGACCCTGTTTAGTGGGAGATCTGCGGATCGATTCTGGTGGTGAAAGAAGATGGCGAGTAGTGGAAATATAGAGATCGAGAAATTTAATGGTCATAGTTTTGAGTTGTGTAAAGTCAAGATGGAGGATCTGTTAGTGGATAAAGATAAGTGGATTGCGATAGATCTAGGTACTAAACCAACGGGACTGTCCGATGAAGAATGGAAGAAGTTGGATAAGAAGGCAAAGAGCACAATACGATTGTGTGTCTCATATTCAGTATTGTTGAATGTATCAGGGGAAGCTATGGCGAAGGCTTTGTGGGACAAATTAGGAACTTTGTACCAATCTAAGTCTCTGGTGAATAAACTGTTTGTTGGCATTATGACTAAAGTGTTGTCCTTGATGGCAACCCATTCAGGTGACAGGTCACTGTTCTTCAAGTCAGCAGCAGAAGTTGATGATCAGCTATCAAATATTGAAGGAAATAAGGAGGACGCAGGTATACCTTACAGAAAGTGCGTACCCGCAGGTACACCATGCAGAAGCCACGTCCAGAGACGCAGGCCAGCCGTTTAGGAGGTGCGTCCACCCAGTGCACACATTTTAAGGCAGAGAAAAGCACACGTGGGGGTTTCTTATGTTTTACTCTTGGTATCTAGCCGACGGTATTGTGTTATTGTGGTGTCGGCTCGTGGTATTGTTCCATGATTTGAGGAGGAGCTTGCCTATATAAAGCAAAGGAGATCATTTGGTTTATGCATGTCTTTGGTTGAATATCTGATTGGGTGAGATCTGGTCTAGATCTAAAAGGCGAAACTACTGAAGGACTGAGATCCCTTTGGCGCAAGATCAGATCTGTAGATCTGACTGTTTGGGTTACACTTAAAGTCTTGAAATCATTCATACCCGAAGGGACGCAGGTACAGTGAAAGGAAAGCGCGCCGGGACGCAGTGCAGAATCTGGAGATCTACGTGGGGATGCAGGGCAGACGAAGTTCAGGTGCGTCTGGGACGCAGTTCAGTGACTGGAGATCTGTGCGGGGACGCAGAGCGATCAAGGTTCAGGTGCGTCTCTGAAGCAGAAGGACGCGGCGCGAGAGTGTTTTTGGGTGCGTCCCTGTAGCAGAAAGACGCGGCGCGATAGTGTTTCTGAATGCGTCCCTGAAGCAACAGAACGCAGAACAGTTAAAGGAACAGTGCGTGGGCACGCAGCGCAGCAGAAGGATATCTGCGTGTGGACGCAGGGGAGCAGAAGGTTAACTGCGTCTGGTCGCAGGCCACAGAAGGAAAAACTGCGTCTCTGTCTTAAGATATTCTGTTGATAAGGTGTTCTGGGTTACTTCTGTTATTGCTGATCTGATATCTGTAGTGGACTGTAACTGTTATGTACTTGTTGATCATCTGATGCTTTATGAAAAGAAGTAGGGGGTTGTAGCTCCCTTCTAGGAGTAGACTGGAAAACGAGAGAGAGAGAGAGTTGTAGCTCTCTGCAGGTTGCAGCCTGCGTACTGGTAAAGGACTGCACCAGTACAAAATCATTGTAAAAGAAGTTTCTAATTTGAAAGAAGATAGAGACATATTGCAGCAGGTGGTTTTCACCCACATTGGGTTTCCACCTTACATCTTGTGTTCTTTGGTGTGACTATCTGTTTTTCTTTGTTCATGCTCATTATTTTACGGTACTGACATGCAAAAATAATTCAAAGATCAAATAAGGAAGATTTATTAAATTGCTAGATAATACTGATTCACCCCCCTCTCAGTATTATTTCCAACAATTGGTATCAGAGCAGGTCCTTCAGAGAAGCTTGATCGCTTGAAGGTAGATCGTTCATCATGAGCAACTACGAGAGAGAAGCATCAATCAGGCCACCGGTTTTTGATGGGACAAACTTCAATTATTGGAAGGTAAGAGTTACTGCATATCTTCAATCTCTTGGTACAGAAGTTTGGGACATTGTAGAAACAGGCTATGCTTTTCCTTCAGCTACTCCTACAGATCCAGCTGAGAAAAAGAAGTATGAAACAAATGCAAAAGCAGTCAGTACTCTATTAGGAAGTATATCCCAAACGGAATTCATGAAGGTAATGCACTTCAAATCAGCAAAAGAGATATGGGACAAAATGGTCACGAGCTATGAAGGAGATGAACAGGTAAAGCGAGCTAAACTTCAAACTCTCAGGATTCAGTATGAGACTCTCAAGATGTATAATGATGAAAGTGTGGCTAATTATTTTCTTCGGGTAGATGAGATTGTTAATTGTATGAAAAATTTGGGTGAAGAAATAAAAGAGGCTATAGTAGTTGAAAAGATTCTAAGATCATTATCCCCCAAGTTTGAATCTAAAGTATCTGCAATAGAAGAAAAGGAAAATCTCCGGATTCTCACTATGTCTCAACTACATGGAATTCTAACTGCTTATGAAATGAGAAAGGGAGGTCCATCAGACAGAAGGGAAGCTGCTTTCAAGGCATCGGGCAAAGAAGATTACTATGAAGCAAGCCATGTTCCAGAAGAAGAGGAAGAAGAATCAAATTTTGTCAGAAATCTTCAAAGGGGTTCTGGAAGGTTCAGAGGTAAGCTACCTTTCAAATGCTTTGCTTGTGGAAGAGTAGGTCATTATGCTGCAAAATGTCCTTATAAGGATAAAGGAAAGGAACCTGCTAGATGGAACAAGAAACAAAGTGCAAATAAGAAAAGCTACTACACCCATGAAGATAGTGATGGTCTATCAAACAGTGATGAAGATGAACGAGGTAATGAATATAAGTTATTAATGGCATTTGAAGATGATGATTATATGGATGCTATAGATGTGGATAACCTTTATGATGAAATCACTAGACTCAAGAGATGTATAGAAGAAAAGAATGTGATCATTGATACTCTACAATTTCAAATTGATGAAAAGGAAAAACATCTTGAAAAACTAGAAGGAGAAATTGTTGGTCTTAGAAAAGAGATTGAGAAAACAAAAGCTATTAATCTTAAGTTTGTCAAAGGATCTGAAACTTTGGATAAGATTATCAATGTGCAGCAGTCTCCTCTAAACAAGACAGGTCTGGGCTACAATGGAGAAACCTCTCAAGCATCCACCTCAAAGAGTTATCTTGATGTAGCAAGAAGAAATGAGCAAAAGAACAATGAAGATCATCAGGTAAAGCAGGGACGAATTACAAATAGAAACTATCAAGGGCAATCCATCTTAAGGGTGAACCAGCCACAGGTAAAATCTTCTCAATTTGGTCCAAGAATAGATGAAAATAGAAATTACAATCAGTTGGCTGGTAGATTCGATAACCGCAGAAGTTTCTTCAATGGACAATGCTTTTCTTGTCATAACTTTGGTCACAAAGCAGCTCAATGTGTTGCATATAAAACAATCATGACTAGGGAAGCTCAAAAACAAAGAAGTATGACAAGGATTACAAAAAGGACCTATAACAACTTTTCGGTTCTTGAAAATGAAGTCGAATGTTCTATTTGCAATAATTTTGGTCATGAAGAATCTGAATGCAGGAGCAGGTTTCAGCAGAAAAAGGAGCAAGCCTCAAGCACCAAAACATGGAGAATAAAGGAACCTCAAACAGAAAGATGTGGAATAGCATTTTATGCAGAGGGACAGGAAAATCTATGGTACATTGACAGTGGATGTTCGAAGCATATGACAGGTGATAAAGAAAAACTTGAATCTTATTCTGCTCTAGAAAAGGGAAAGAAAGTCTCTTTTGGAAATGATACTCCTGCAACTATAAAAGGAAAAGGCATTGCTCAGTTAAAAGAAAAGGTCAAAGCTGGAAATGTTTTGTATGTTGATGGATTGAAGCATAATCTTCTAAGTGTCAGTCAGATGTGTGATCAAAGAACCGAGGTTATTTTCAGATCGAATGGATGTCTTGTTCGTGATCTTGATACAGGTAAAACAGTACTCAAAGGCAAAAGAACTCCAAATAATCTGTACATATTTGAAGAAGGACAACAAAAATGCTATCTGAGCAAGGATGAAGAGCACTGGTTATGGCATCGAAGGTTGGGACATCTAAGCTTCTCACAAATAAGGAAAGCATGCAAATATCAGGCAGTTCGCGATCTTCCAGATATCAAAATTCCTGACAACACCATATGCAGATCATGTCAGTTTGGAAAACAAACCAGAACTAACTTTCCAGAGAAAGAAGGATCAGCTAGCATGCCTCTTGAGCTAGTACATACAGATACATGTGGTCCATTCAGGAAAAGAACACCTAGAGGAGAGGAATACTTGATATTATTTATTGACGATTTCTCCAGGTTTGTCTGGTTGGGACTTATGAAGCACAAAGATGAAGCATTCGAAAAATTCAAATCCTTCAAAGCCTTGGTTGAAAATGAATCAGGTCACAAAATTAAGTGCCTAAGATCCGACAGAGGTGGGGAATTTACTTCAAATGAATTTTTCGATTTCTGTGATGAACATGGGATAAGGAGAGAATTCTCTACAGCTATAACTCCTCAGCAAAATGGAGTTGTTGAAAGAATGAACAGAACAATCCAACAAATGGCTCGTGCTATGCTTGATGAATCAGGAACTCCCGCAACTTTCTGGGGTGAAGCTGCACATGCTGCGGTTGTTATTCTCAACAAAACAAATGTCCGGGTGAACATCACTCAAACTCCTCATGAGCTTTGGAGTGGCAGGACTCCTTCGGTAAAGCACTTCAAAATCTTTGGGAGCAAATGCTATATCAAGAATACTGATGAGCAGCTTGGCAAACTTGAACCTAGGGCAGATGAAGGCATTCTTCTTGGTTACTCTCCATATAGCAAAGCATACAAGTGCTACAATAAAAGACTTGGCAGAATTGTTGACAGCATTGTTGTAGTGGTTGATGAGAAGGGATACATTCCTAGGCAAGTCCATCATGAAGACATCGAAGAAGATGAAGGCTACCCTCAAAGACAGAATGATGAAGAAGAAGAACCTCAAGAAGAACCTCAAGAAGAGCCAGAGGAGCAAACAAGAATAGAAGAAAAGACTCCATCCAGATATGTTCAGAAGAATCATCCAGAATCTCAGATTGTGGGGCAGAAAGAAGCAGGTGTACAAACAAGAAGAACAGTTGCAGAAGCCTCAAGCTATTTGGCATTACTCTCCTCTACTGAACCACAAAATGTGAAAGAAGCATGCAAAGATGAATGTTGGGTGAAAGCAATGGATGAAGAACTTGAGCAAATCGAAAAGAACAACACTTGGGAGCTGGTTCCTAGACCAAAGGATAAGAATGTTATCGGAACAAAATGGGTCTTCAAAAATAAATTGAATGAAAATGGAGAAGTAATTAGAAACAAAGCCAAACTTGTTTGTAAAGGGTATGCGCAGCAAGAAGGAATAGACTTTGAAGAAACTTTTGATCCTGTTGCAAGACTTGAGGCCATCCGAATGTTCCTTGCTCTCTCAAGTTTTCAAAACTTCAAAGTATTTCAAATGGACGTGAAATCAGCCTTTCTGAATGGAGACTTGGAAGAAGAAGTGTACATTGAACAGCCAGATGGGTTCATTCTTGGAAATGATCCAAATCTTGTATGCAGATTGAAAAAGGCTCTCTATGGTCTCAAACAAGCTCCAAGGGCTTGGTACTACCGGTTGGACAAATATCTTCATCAACAAGGTTTTTCAAAAGGTTCAGCAGATAGCAATCTGTATATAAAAGCTGAAAATGACAAATTGCTAATACTTGTTGTGTATGTAGATGACATTATTTTTGGTAGCAATGAAGAAGCTATGAGTCAAAGCTTTGCCTCGGTCATGCAGAAAGAATTTGAAATGTCCTTGCTAGGAGAACTGACATATTTCCTTGGTTTGCAAATCCAACAAAAAGAAGAAGGAATCTTTTTATCTCAAACCAAGTATCTCAAACAGATTTTGAAGAAATACGGCATGGAAGATGCAAAACCAGTATGTACACCCATGATCACAGGATGTAGTCTTAGTGCAAATGATGGATCTGCAGTAGTACATCAACCAACCTACAGATCTATGATTGGAAGTTTACTATATTTGACAGGTACCCGACCGGACATCATGCATGCAGTTGGAATAGTTGGAAGATTTCAGGCAAATCCGAAGGAGACTCATCTTCAGGCAGTGAAGAGAATTTTCAAATATCTTCAAGGGACTCAAAATTATGGCTTATGGTATCCTAGAGATACAGATCTTACTCTTCATGCTTATATAGATGCAGATTGGGTCGGAAGCGTGGATGACAGGAAAAGCATAAGTGGTGGTGCGTTCTTTATGGGTTCCAGACTGGTATCTTGGTTCAGCAAGAAACAGAGTTCGATTGCCTTGTCTACAGCTGAAGCGGAATATGTTGCTGCTGCATCTTGTTGCACCCAACTTCTTTGGATGATGCAGACTTTGCAGGATTTTCCAATCACTTGTACACCACCTATCCCCATCTTATGTGATAACACAAGTGCAATCAGCATCTCAAAGAATCTGGTTATGCATTCAAAAACCAAGCACATACCAATCAAGTATCATTTTCTCCGGGAACAAGTGCTTGAACAGAAGGTCAAGTTGGAGTATGTTCCTTCTAAGGAACAAGTTTCTGATATTCTCACCAAACCATTGCCCAGGGACACCTTTGAGTACCTCAGGCAAAAGCTGGGGGTTGTTGATGCATCATCTTGTTGTTGAATCTTTTCTGATTGATGGTACAGGTTCAGGGGGAGCATATAATGCATTGTTGGCATTATGGAGGATGGTCAGAAGGAGGTCTTGGAAATAGCTGCAATATGTCTCTATCTCTTTCATGGTGGATTATGGTTCTTTGTTGCAGATCTGGTTCATATTCAGGGGGAGCATGTTCTTAGGGGGAGCATACCCCTTTTGCCCTTGATGTCAAAGGGGGAGAATGAAGCTGAAGTTTGTGAGGTTGCCATCAAGTCCAAAGGGGGAGATTGTTGGCATTATGACTAAAGTGTTGTCCTTGATGGCAACCCATTCAGGTGACAGGTCACTGTTCTTCAAGTCAGCAGTAGAAGTTGATGATCAGCTATCAAATATTGAAGGAAATAAGGAGGACGCAGGTATACCTTACAGAAAGTGCGTACCCGCAGGTACACCATGCAGAAGCCGCGTCTAGAGACGCAGGCCAGCCGTTCAGGAGGTGCGTCCACCCAGTGCACACATTTTAAGGCAGAGAAAAGAACACGTGGGGGTTTCTTGTGTTTTACTCTTGGTATCTAGCCGACGGTATTGTGTTATTGTGGTGTCGGCTCGTGGTATTGTTCCATGATTTGAGGAGGAGCTTGCCTATATAAAGCAAAGGAGATCATTTGGTTTATGCATGTCTTTGGTTGAATATCTGATTGGGTGAGATCTGGTCTAGATCTAAAAGGCGAATCTACTGAACGACTGAGATCCCTTTGGCGCAAGATCAGATCTGTAGATCTGACTGTTTGGGTTACACTTAAAGTCTTGAAATCATTCATACCCGAAGGGACACAGGTACAGTGAAAGGAAAGCGCGCCGGGACGCAGTGCAGAATCTGGAGATCTGCGTGGGGACGCAGGGCAGACGAAGTTCAGGTGCGTCTGGGACGCAGTTCAGTGACTGGAGATCTGCGTGGGGACGCAGAGCGATCAAGGTTCAGGTGCGTCTCTGAAGCAGAAGGATGCGGCGCGATAGTGTTTTTGGGTGCGTCCCTGTAGCAGAAAGACGCGGCGCGATAGTGTTTCTGAATGCGTCCCTGAAGCAACAGAACGCAGAACAGTTAAAGGAACAGTGCGTGGGCACGCAGCGCAGCAGAAGGATATCTGCGGGTGGACGCAAGGGAGCAGAAGGTTAACTGCGTCTGGTCACAGGCCACAGAAGGAAAAACTGCGTCTCTGTCTTAAGATATTCTGTTGATTGAATTTCTCTGTTGATAAGGTGTTCTGGGTTACTTCTGTTATTGCTGATCTGATATCTGTAGTGGACTGTAACTGTTATGTACTTGTTGATCATCTGATGCTTTATGAAAAGAAGTAGGGGGTTGTAGCTCCCTTCCAGGAGTAGACTGGAAAACGAGAGAGAGAGAGAGTTGTAGCTCTCTGCAGGTTGCAGCCTGCGTACTGGTAAAGGACTGCACCAGTACAAAATCATTGTAAAAGAAGTTTCTAATTTGAAAGAAGATAGAGACATATTGCAGCAGGTGGTTTTCACCCACATTGGGTTTCCACCTTACATCTTGTGTTCTTTGGTGTGACTATCTGTTTTTCTTTGTTCATGCTCATTATTTTATGGTACTGACATGAAAAAATAATTCAAAGATCAAATAAGGAAGATTTATTAAATTGCTAGATAATACTGATTCACCCCCCCTCTCAGTATTATTTCCAACACTGTTCCTACAGAAAAAGTTGTATAGCCTGAGGATGAAAGATGGATACTCAGTGACAGAGCATCTGAATGCATTGAATACTATGGTAAGTCAGTTATTGTCTGTTGATATTAAAATTTCAAATGAAGATAAGTGCATTAGTTTGTTGTGTTCTCTACCAGATTCGTGGGATAGTTTGGTTATTGCAATAGGTAGTAATGCAACTGCCTTGCAATTTGATGAAATAGTCTCATCCTTGCTGACGGAGGAGATGAGACAGAAAAATATGGAGAGCCAAAATGGTGATGTGTTGTCTGTACGAGGACGGTCCCAGAACAGAAACAAAAATAAGTCATCGAGTGGGAGATCTAAATCTATAGGGAGATCTAAATCTCCAGGAAAACATGTAAAGGTGGTGGGCTGGAAATGCGGAAAGGAAGGACACTACAAAAGGGACTATAAATCTAAATCTCTTGACAAAGGAAAGAGATCTGATGATGCTCCTTCTACAGAGGCGAAAACCACCTCAGATGAAGGTGGGGATGTGTACTTGGCTTCTTCAAGTACACATGTAGATCATGAGTAATGGTTGATTGACTCAGGTGCATCCTTTCACTTCACCCCCCACAGAGAGTGGTTCTATGTGTATGAGAAATATGATGGTGATGATATCTTCTTGGGGGATGATAGGAAGGCTAGAATCATTGGTCCTGGAAAAGTAAAGTTGAAGTTGCAAGGTGGAAGGGTTAGAACACTTTCGAGTGTTCTGCATATTCCTGCATTGGCTAGAAATCTGATTTCTATAAGCAAGCTCGATGATGTAGGTGTAAAAACAGTGTTCGAGAAGGATACCTGCAAGATGGTTCGGGGAGCACTGGTATTGATGCAGGGAGTTCGGATTGGAACTCTGTACAAGCTGCAAGGTAACACTTTTGTTGATGCGTGCAACATTTCTGTTGTTCCTGAAAGTGGAGCAGAAAATCTAGTGGTCTCTGGAGAGAAGACCATGCTGTGGCATCAAAGGCTTGGACATATTGGAGAGAAGGGCCTTCGAATACTTCATGGTAAAGGTATGGTAGAAGGTATGAGTAATAGCTCTCTGGATTTTGATTTCTGTGAAAATTGTGTATATGGGAAGCAGAATCGGGTGAGTTTCCCCTCTGGTGGTAAGAGGGCGAAACAAATATTAGAGCTTGTGCACAGTGATGTGTTTGGACCTATGAAGGTTCCATCATTGGGTAAGTATGTTTACTATGTACCATTTATAGATGAGTTCTCAAGGAATACATGGATATATTTCCTTAAGAAGAAATTTGAAGTCTTTGATAGGTTTAAAGAATTTAAGGCTTTGGTGGAAAACTAGACAGAGAAGAAAATAAAGGTGTTGATGTTAGATAACGATGGAGAGTTTTGCAGCAAGGAATTTGAAGAATTTTGTAAGAAGTGTGGTATAGCACAACATAAGACTACTCGATACACACTTGAGAAAAATGGATTTGTAGAAAGAATAAACAAGACGTTGATGGAAAGGGCAACGAGCATGCTCAGTGGTGCCGAGTTAGGACAGGAATTATGGGCAGAGGCGGTGGAGAAAACATGTTACCTGGTCAACAGATCACCTTCATCAGTGTTGGAGGATAAGACTCCACAAGAGGTATGGACTAGTAAGAAACCCTCTCTTTCACATCTGAGGGTATTTGGATGTGATGCATATCTACATGTTCCAAAGGAGAAAACAACCAAGCTGGATAGTAAATCTGAAAAGTGCATCTTTATTGGGTATAAGGATGGTTTAAAGGGTTATAAGCTTTGGAACCCAGTAACAAGGAAGGTTGTGTATAGCCAAGATGTGGTTTTCAGAGAGGTGAAATATGTTATTAAACATGAAGTCCCATCAAAGGAACCTGAGAAGATAGAGTTTGAGCTAAAGGAGGAAGAATCAGACTCTACAACAGAAGAGGAATCAGAAGATGAAGAGCCACAAACTCTAGTTGTAAGAAGATCAGTCCGAGAAAGAAGGCGGCTAGAAAGGTATAGTCCATCTACTTTTTGTTCAAATTTTTCTTTATCTATTACTAATGACGATCCCAGAACTGTGAAGGAAGAAGTATATTTAGAGGATGTGAAACTTTGGAAAGAGGCCATGGTTGATGAAATGGCATCTTTGCACAAAAATAAGTCTTGGGATCTCGTGGAGTTGTCGGTTGGAAGGAAACCCATTGGCAACAAATGGGTGTTCAAGAAGAAGAAAAATGCAGAAGGAAAGCTGGAGAAATACAAAGCTCGATTGGTAGCAAAAGGTTATTCCCAGATGTCGAGAATTGATTTTAGTGATATTTTTTCTCCTGTTGCCAAGGTAGCTTCTATTAGATTACTTTTATCTGTTGCTGCTGCTTTTGATTTTTTGGTAGAAAAGATGGATGTGAAGACAAAATTTCTTCATGGGGATCTGGAAGAGGAGATCTACATGAAGCAACCTGAAGTTTTTGCGGTGAAGGGTAAGGAATAACTGGTATGCAAGTTAAAGAAGTCTCTGTATGGGTTAAAACTGTCACCAAGGATGTGGTATCAGAAATTTGATACATTTATACGGGGACTTGGCTTCACCAGAAGCAAATCATATCATTGTGTGTATTTTAAATTAATTGGTTACCATGTTATTTATCTGGTCTTGTATGTGGATGATATGTTGCTAGTTGGAAATGACAAAGAAATTATCCAGGATTTGAAGACCCAATTGTCCTCCAAATTTGACATGAAAGATCTTGGTGCTACAAACTATATTTTGGGCATGGAAATTAAAAGAGATCGGGCAAAGAGGAAGCTCTGGTTAAACTAGAGGAAGCATGTCGAGATAGTACTGTAGAGGTTTAATATGTAGGATAGTAAACCGGTGAAGGTTCCTATTCCTATAGGTGTAAATTTATCTGCCGAACAATGTCCCAAGACACAAGAAGAGGAAGAGGACATGTCCCGTGTTCCATATGCAAGTGCGGTCGGTAGCCTGATGTATGTAATGGTCTATACTAGACCATACATTGCACATGTAGTGGGAGTATTGAGTAGGTTTATGTCAAAACCATGGAAGGAGCACTGGACAATAGTGAAGTTGGTTTTCAGGTATTTTCGTGGCACTAGTGATTATGGTTTGTGCTACTAAGGAAGACTAGGATTGGACAGAGTGTTGGATATTCATGGCTTTGTTAATGCAGACTGGGCTGGAGATCTGGATCAGAGAAGATCTACAAGTGGGTATGTGTTTAACCTATTTGGAGGTGTAGTCAGTTGGATGAGTAAGAAACAATCTATAGTGGCACTATCAACTATAGAGCCAGAATACATGGCAACCACTCATGCAAGCAAGGAAGCAGTTTGGTTGTAGATATTGTGTTCAAGTATGCGGTTTGTACAGGGAGCTATAAGGATAGACTATGACAACCAAAGTGTGATTTTCTTGGCAAAGAACCCTACTTACCATTAAAAGACAAAGCACATTGATGTTCATTATCACTTTGTGAGGGATATGATAGAAGATTAAAAGGTGTTGCTAGTAAAGGTGGACACTTTGAAGAATACTGTAGATGCATTGACAAAATCTGTGAGCTCTGAGAAGTTCTCTTTGTATAGAGAAACAATGGGTGTTGTATGGCTGGATAAATGACGAAGCTCTCATGTGGCCCCCTGTGGGAAGAAAACAACAAGTGGGAGAATGTTGGGTTGTGTTATATTCTTTCCACGAGTAGCCCACATAGTAAACCGGTGGGTTAGAGGGGGGGCGGAGCCACCCATTCGTTGCGTCGATTGCACAGCGGGAGGGTCATAGGTGGTTTGAGGGGGGCGAGTAGCCCCCCTTTACGGGGTCTAGGGCAATTCCCCAGGCAAATATTTTTTGGACCCTATATTGGGTTGGGTGGACCTACCTATGGTTTTGTGCATGGTTTTCGCACATGGTTTTGGACACGATGGTTTTTGGTCCATGGTATTGGATGCTTCGGCATGTATAAATATGTATTGTAACATTGAAAGGAACATAATGAAAAATCAATCTTGTAGTCCCGATTTTGGGATCCAGGGGAAATCTCTGTGTATATGTGTTTTATGTGTTATGCTCTCGCATTGTTTATTATTTATTCTTAGAATTCGTATGCAAGTAATTTCTGTATAGGGTTAAAACCTACAGATCTCCCCAATATGAAGTCCCAATCAGACCTCAGATCATTTGGTGTAGGAGTCCCAGTAGTGGGTCATAAGGTAATGCCTTGACTGCGATGTCGCACAGAGACAAGATAACTTTGTCAGTAGCAAGGGTGTGATTGTTGCAGTGAGTCAAGGAAGGTGTATGAGAGGTTCTAACACGCAAGGGGGGAGATAAGGGTGAAGGTGAGTTCCAGGCTCAAATGGATCAATCCCAACTTGGCTAGGAACACATAACACAAAAGGACCTACACAGCTTCCAGTGGATCAGTCCACTCAGATGCGATAGTCACAACATACAAGGTAAGAAAACACGTACAACACTCACAGATCAGTCTGAACGAGTGCAACGGTTGCTACATCAAGGTTCATGTGAAAGGTTTGTCTGGTGTCCGACAGAGCAGTCGACTTGGACGTGACAACATTAACAGCATATACAACACATTTGTAACAAGATTCATATAATTGCATTCATTTCATACAAAACTACGTAAGTTAAACAACATATATCATTAAGGCAACCGGAGCAGTCCGACTACAATAAAAACATATGCATGAAAATGCGTTGGCTCTTATTATATAAAAGTGTAAGTTCTAATCATAGAATGCACTCGTTGTAAACCTACTAGCCCCATCAGTGGAACGTTACAATGACATCCGCTGCTCCTCCAAAGAGATGAACTAGATCCGTGCAGTGGAGAAGCCAAGGCACATTACAATATTGTCCAAGCTCTTTCCAAGATAGTCTTATCAGAAGCTTGGCTGACCAAAAACCTTTACAATGAGTTATGAGGGGCTGTTTATAGAAAAGGGTGGGGTGACCCTTGACATTCCCCTTTGTGACAATTCAACTACCCTCATGACTCTTCACCTACTCTATGACTGTTACATCCAACTATTGAAGCTTGAATTACACTTGACATGACTCAACATTACAATGCACATGTACTCATGTGAGACAACATGGCTTGAGCAAGCCTTGCAATACATCACTAACACTTGGTCCATTGTGATGAGACCAACTCTTTTGACATGCTTGTGATGGTGAAGGTGGTGAGTTAATGCCAAGCTTGGTCGTCCGCGATGGTGTTCATGCACCGTATGTTGACATCTTGCTGAAGCGAACTCTTGCCTCTGTTGCAACTGGTGCATTAGTTTGGCTCCTTCATCGAACTCGTCTATTAACATGCGCATGGTCTTCTTGGGTGTGGCTGAACTGACAACACATTGATGCATAGTGTCCGTGATGATCTTCAAATGTGTGCTGGTGTTCATGCACATCAACTCGTTGAAGTACATGTTCAACTTCAGTTAGAATTTCTTCTTGTCTTCACCTTGGTGAGTGTGCTGAATGGGTTAGATTGCATGCGTGTGCACAATGACATGAATGTTGTTGAATCCCTTGCATGCGATCAACAACACTGCCCACCATGTCTACTCCTTGTCAGCTGTTGGGATGGATCTTTAACTTGTACAGGCATAGTTTTATCCGTGAGTGCACGTTGCGCCCACTGTTGTTCCTGACCCTACTGCAACTCATTCATCTGTCTGTACAACTTCTTGTTCTTCCTTAAGTTACTGCTTCAACACATGCAACTCCTTCTTCGTTCCATTCTCTGTCTTCGTGCAACCTTCATGTCGCATTGTCACCTCATAGCGTGAGTCTCCAAATTTTCTTTCATTATCAGTGGATCTGCTTGATCTTGCAACTTTGTTCTGACTTTGTGTTGTCAAAAACCCTCCTCATGCATTCGCTACATTCAGTATGCTACCTTTAGCTGCTATTCATGATCATGCTCACTGTGATGCTGCTACTTGATGTCCTTGTCTATGAAGAACTTGATGTCTTCATGAGTAGGAAAGCTCATAGACACTTGATCGATTGCACAATTTCTGGAGGGAACGTTGGTTGCCCTCTAGAAATGCACATTTTTCAAGGGGAATTTGCTCAGCCTACACCTGGACCAAGTCCGGGTGAAGAACCTGTGAGGGAAATGGATCAAGCTGTGACTGACAGGCTACCTTTGTGCAAGAAAGACGCTGAATCTCGTGAACTTGACGAAGCAAGGAAAGCTGCTGTGAAGGTTGGAAGGGAGGCTCCAAAACAAGGCTAAGGAAACATTTTGGAGGGTGGTTATAGCTGCTACAACACTTGGCAACACACTAGTAGAACTCCAACTCTCTAAATGGACCTTGTTCGTTAAAAGCAAGTCTAATGCCTCCGGAAGTATTCTTCAGTTCTCAGCTCATCTTGGTTTCACACTAACTTGATTGTAAGATGTAGCATCCGCCAAACCCTTGGTCGATTGACACAAATTCCAAGCCAAGGCAACACATTTGTTTCAATTGGGGTTGAGGGGTATATAGGTGCACAATCAGTATAGTCGTCAGAGTCTTAGTTTCATCTCAGGTGTTGCTCCACTGCCAGCAGGCCTGGACAGTACCCCGATGGAGTCACATAGGAACACAAGCATGGCTCGGATTCCAGTGAGCCTGGTCATTACCCCGATGGAGTTACTTGCATCACCTACCTATGCAGGAGGCCTTTCTCTTCTTTCACCTTATTCATTTTGAATTTTGAATTTTTTTACTTTTTCATTTTTTTCATTTTTACTGTGCATAGCACTTCTTCATTTCAGAGACGGAAGAGGGATCTCGACTTATTGAGAGCAGAAGAGGTTGTTTGAGTAGAGAAGTAGTTTATTGTATCTCTGATGAGCCTGTTAAGGTTTTCCCCCTCACCTTATTCTACTTGACTGAGCTGACAAGGGTTAACCCAAAAACGACCGACTAGAGAAGGTGACACTAGTTAGCGCGCAAGCGTTGTGTTTTCACCAAGGTTCACTTCGAACGATACGTATTTTCCTTCAACGTATCATGGAAAAGTAACAAGCTAATCATACAGAGGCAAGATGACAGATAACCAAGTAGTAATAGTTGTAGAAGCCCTCTTGTACTTTACCCAGCTTACTTCAAGAGTCATACATGATTTCATACAAAACTAACCTACGAATGAAATAAGCGAACTAACAAACAACAAAGCAAAGAAAGAGAGGAAGAAAAGTGAAAGCAAAGCAAGTAAACAACCAAGCAAGCAAGAAAACAAGCAAACAAAGCATGTAGGCAAACAAGAATGCAAGCAAACAAATGAAAGCAAACACTACTCCTACTCCTACACTAACAGTGCATGGGTCTGATCATGTGAAGTGATACTTCCAATGCAACCATTAGTGCATTGGTAGATCCATGTTGGTGAAGGTTTGGTCTACGAGAAACCCGATTGTGCGAACCAGCAAGAAAAAAATATATAACAATGAAGACAACCAAACTTCATGTTTCAAAGTGCCCACGGGACATAGGTGAGTGCAAGTGCATGACGAGAAGTCCGTGGACCTATCATGGTGTTATGTGACACTACGTGCAACTTTGAAGCATAAGCACACTCTTGCCTGTGACATGCAAGAAAACGAAAGAAACAAAGATAACTCGCGTCGCGCACGAGTGCTTGCAATGTAAGTCTCCTCCAATGCGTGAGCAATGGGATCGTGCAGTTTGAGTGGAGGAAGTGTGATCTGTGTCTGAGATGGATCTTCAATGCATATAGATGAGTGATGAGGAGCCTTGGGTGATTGAATAATTTCATGATCGGAAGTGAGACTAACCCGAAGAGAGCGAGGGCTTGAACCATCAGCTCCGGATGAAGTGCCTCGACAGTCTTGGGTGTCTCAACCTAATCATTAGGTAGATCATCATAATCTAGTGGCTTCGAAAGATCAACTGCGATAGATTCATGATCATGATAAAAAATGGAAGTAAATAGATCACGACTGCCACAATTAGAAAATTAGTGAATTCGTCAGCATCCTCATCATTGGGTGAATCAAATAGAGGGGTAGATGAAAAGTGAACAAACTCATCCTTTATGTTTCCGGAAAAGATAGATGAGGGATGAAGTGGGTTTTCAACGAATAACTTGTCCTATTCGTTGTCGAATGATGGACTAACATTCGGTGAGTCCTGCGAGTGATCAACAATGGGTGCATCCGTGGACGAAGACACACATGAAAAATCATGAATGGCAGGCTCACCAAAGAGGCCAGGAAAGAACGGAGTGGGCTCAGATGGAAGGGAGTCATCCTTCGACGAGTGCTGATGCTCAAGATCCCACTCATACTCTTAATGAATGACAATGCATGTTGGTTGTGAAACACCAACTCCGTCAGTGGGTTGTTCCTCGTTCACAACAAGTGAAGAGTCCGAAATGGACGAACACAAGACAACATTATCCAGAGGAACACCTGAGTGTGAAGACAGAGGTTGTAGAAAAGAATGCATATGAGGGATCGAAGGACTCACAACCAAATCTGTGCAAAAATTGAGTGATGTTGGGAGAATGTGAAGGATGAATAGTTGTGTGAGCATGACCCTCAACATCACTGGGCAATGGTGGAGTTGTGGAATGAGAGGGAGGCGGACAGTCAGTAGAGACAGTGCCCGCATCCACATGAGATTGTGCATCTCCATCAATGAAGAATGTTGAGTGAGGCTTGATCTCAAGCTTTCTCTTGGGACGGGCAGATTTCTTAAGGCAGTACTTGAACCGGTCCCAAAGATAAGAAAATTTCATCTAGCTCCTCGAAGCTTGAAACTGCAAGTCATAGAAGCGCTACCAAAAATCAATAATGGATTCATGCTAAGCCCTTCATTGCTGTAACAGTTTTTGGTCAAGATGGTATGGATCAAAATGATAGAATGTGTCTTCAATAAGATCAAGGAAGTGCTCAAAAGAGTGCACGGTGTCAGCTAGTAGGTTGAGCACCCAACGAAATGGAGATTTGTGAAGTGTGTATGCAAGCAACAAACATGCATATTCATCAAAAAACTCATCTTCCTCATGAATCATGGAAATAAATTTATGTAAGTGCTTAGGTCGGGCCACTTTGCATTCACCATCATACGTGAAAGTGGATAAGAGATCGAAAAGATTCCCAGAGATGGAGACATCTTCACGATTTGAAAAACACTGTGGGGAAGAAGAGTGCAAGACTCCATGAAAGATATGCAAAGGTTCAAAACTAGATGAGAGGACACAGCTTGTCATCATCCCTCCTTCTAGTGCCAGAAATGTTGATGGTGCTGGACCTGCCAACATATCAAGGGGATCTCCTCGGTAAGAAGTCCCAATTAGACCTCAGACTGTTTGGCGTAGGAGTCTTAGCAGTGGGTTGTAAGGTAATACCTTGACCGCGATGTTGCACAGAGGCAAGTAAGATAACTTTGTCAATATCAATGGTGTGACTACTGCAGTGAGTCAAGGAAGGTGTATGAGAGGTTCTAACACATAATGGGGGAGATAAGGGTGAAGGTGAGTTCCAAGTTGAAAAGGATCAGTCCCAAATCAGCTAGGAACACACAACACAAAAGGACTTACACATCTTCCAACGAAGCAGTCCACTCGGATGTGGTAGTCACAACATACAAGGTAAGATAACACATACAACACTCACAGATTAGTCCGAATGAGTGCAATGGTTGTTACAGCAAGGTTCATGTGAAAGGTTTGCCTAGTGTTCGGTAGAGCAATCAACATGGACGGGACACCATTAACAACATATACAACACATTTTCAACAAGATTCATATAATTTCATACGAATCAGTTCATACAAAAATACGTAAGTTAAACAACATATATCATTAAGGCTATCAGAGCAGTCCAACTACAATAACAACATATGCATGAAAATGTTCTGGATCTTATTATATAAAAGTGTAAGCTCCAACCATACAATACATCCATGTAAACCTGCTAGCCCCTGTAGGTTTTAACCCCATATATAAATTACCTGCATACGATTTATAAACCACAAAAAATAAACAATGCGAGAGCATAACACATATACACATAGATTTTCCCCTAGATCCCAAAGCTGAGACTACCAGCTTGATTTTTCATTATGTTCCTTTCAATGTTACAATACATATTTATACATGTCGAAGCATCCAATACCATGGACCAAAAACCATCGCGTCCAAAACCATGGACTGAAAACCATCGTGTCCAAAACCATGGACCGAAAACCATCGTGTCCAAAACCATGTGCGAAAATCATGCATAAAACCATAGGTAGGTCCACCCAACCTAACATAGGGTCAAAAACCAAAATTTTCCGAGGCGCTGCCCTGGACCCCATAGAGTGGGGTTACTTGCACCCCTCAAACCCCCTGTGACCCCCTCACTACGCAATCGACGCAATGAAGGGGGGGCTCTGCCCCCCTTCTAACCCCCTGGTTAACTACATGGGTTAGTCGTGGAAAGAATATAACACAACCCAACAACCCCATCAGTTGAACTTTATAGCCACATCTGCTTGCTCCTTTAAAGAGATGAACTAGCTCTGTGCAGTGGAGAAGCTAAGGCGCATTACAATACTGTCCAAGCTATTTCCAAGATAGTCTTATTAGAAGCTTGGCTGACTAAAAGCCTTTACAATGAGTTATGAGGGGTTATTTCTAGCAAAGGGTGGGGTGACTCTTAACATTCCCCTTTGTGATAGTTCAACTACCCTCATGACGCTTCACCTACTCTATGACTGTTACGTCCAACTATTGATGCTTGAATTACACTTGACATGACTCAACATTATAATGCACATGTACTCATGTGAGACAACATGGCTTGAGAAAGCCTTGCAAGACATCACTGACACTCGGTCCGTTGTGATCATACCAACTCTTTTGACATGCTTGTGATGGTGAAGGTGGTGAGATGATGCCAAGCTTGGTCGTTCGCGATGATGTGCATGCAACTTATGGTGACATCTTGCTGAAGCGAACTCTTGCCTCCGTTGCAATCGGTGCATTGGTTTGGCTCCTTCATCCAACTCATCTGCTAACATGTGCATGGTCTTCTTGGGTGTGGCTGAATTGAAAACACACTGATGCATAGTGTCCGTTCTAATCTTCAAGTGTGTGCTGGTGGTCATGTGCATCAAATTGCCGAAGTACATGTTTAGCTTCAGTTGGACTTGCTTCTTGTCTTTGCCTTGGTGAGTGTGCTGAATGGGTTGGATTGCATGCGTGCGCACAATGACATGCATGTTGCTGAATCCCTTGCATGTGATCAACAACATTGCCCACCATGTCTGCTCCTTAGCTACTAGGATGGATCTATAACTTGTACGGGCACAATTTCATCCGTGAGTGCACGTTGCGCCCACTATTGTTTTCCTGATCCTGCTGCAACTCATTCGTCTATTTGTGCAACTTCATGTTCTTCCTTGAGTTGCTGCTTTGGCACATGCAACTCCTTCTTCATTCCATTATCTATCTTCATGTGACCTTCATGTCGTACCGTCACCTCATAGCCTAAGTCTCCAAAGATGCTTTCATTATCAGTGGATCTGCTTGATCTTGCAACTTTGTTACGCCTCTGTGTTCTCAACAATCTTCCTCTTACATTCACAGCATTCAATATGTTGCCTTTAGTTTATATTCATGATGCTTCTCGTTGTGATGTTGCTACTTGATTTCCTTGTCTACGAACAACTTGATGTATTCGTGAGTAGGCAAGCTCATAGACACTTGATTGACTGCATCTCCAGGTGTGCTCTGAACGGTGTCTTCAACTCTGCTCTCTTGGAAACCATTGTACCTGCACTGCTGAGAGGCAAATGAGAACCTACAATACCTGGGGACATGGAAACAATCATGGAAAGCAATTTGTCAGTTAAAAACCAAAATGAACTTTGAGAATTTACTTGCAACATACCTGTGTGACTGATCATGAAGGTTGCAAAATTTCGGCAAAGAGGTCGGGATACCGACTACCAAGACTGCATAAGGCATAGTTTGGGCTTCTGGGAGACTGATTGACTGATGGAACTACACAATGCATAGTCCAATATGGTTGTTTACTGCTGAGATTGTGCAATGCGCAATTCCAGTTGGGAAGGACTACTGGCCTCGGGACAAATTTGTGCAATTTCTTGGGCCAAGCAGCCATTGTCCTCCAGAAATGCGTGAAACAATCCTGGATGGCAGTTCTGGGTGGGAATGTGCAAATATGGAGAGGAAGGTGAGCCTCCTTCCCCAGATTGTGCAATGCAACCTTGGTGAAGGTAGAGTATGGGCCAAGATTGGCCTGACTTGCCGATGGGCAACTTAAAACAAATAAGAGAGTAAATGCATGGTGACACTAAGTGATAGCAGAAGTGATTGACAGTGCATGCAAAACATGAATGAAATATTCAGTGAACAGATCAACATGCATGTGGGTGAGGGAGTTCGCTGGTTGGGTGAACGTCCATGCAAAACAATTTCATGCATGCGATAGCAGTGAGATAGCAACGAAAAATTAAACATAGCCAGGACAAGCTAGTATACATGTAAATGATAATAAGCATTCAAAGAAATCAAGAAAACAATACTCCCACAAGATAAAACACAAAAAATGACAGAAATGTAGCACAAGGCATGGGAAGCAGTTTTACCCCAAAATAGTTGAGTTGAATGTGCCAATTGCTCCTAGATGTGATGTGGGGTGTTAGAGTTGCAAGGTTGATGTGAGGAATGAGCTCTGCAATGTTTGGTTTATGAGTTTTGATAACATCGAGGTTGTGACGCGCATGCCACAAATCTAGGGGAAGCGACACTTGGTGAGAGGTTTCTGAATTGCTCCTTACATGTAACCTTCGACTGCTAAACATAGATCCTTGAGACAAGATATGCCTTTGCATGTTGCCTTAGGAGAAGTAGCTTATGCATGCAAGTATGTTTTGCTCGGTCTCAAAGGGAACCGGTCAACTCAACTGCACATGCAAGAGGTTGTTCGACTGCTTGAAGGAAATGCACATTTCTAGCTGGGAGCTGGGCTGACTGCCCAGGAGATTTGCGTAATTTCTGGACAGAGCAGCTGACTGCTACCCAGATTTGCGCAAATTCTGAGCTGAGCGACCTTAGTAGGGAAATTTGCGCAAATCCTGCTGGGAGTGTTGGCAAACAAGATTGTGTAATCCTGGAGCCCAGCACAATGCTGGAGAGGATGGAAATTTCTGGAGGGAAGGTTGGTTTCCCTCCAGAAAGGCGCAATTGTCAAGGGGAAGTTGCTTAGCCTGCAGCTGGACCAATTCCAGGTGAACAACCTGTGAGGGGAATGGATCAAGCTGTAACCGATAGGTTTCCTTTGTGTAAGAAAGACACTGAAGCTTGTGAACTTGACGAAGCAAGGAAAGCTACTGTGAAGGTTGGAAGGGAGGCTCCAAATCGAGGCTAAGGAAAAATTTTGGAGGGTGTTTGTAGCCGCTACAACATAACCCCAAAAATGACCCAGGGGACCCCATCCCAACAGGTCAGGAGATGGCAAGATGTTTTTTCGGCTTGTGATATCGTAAAGGCACTTTTCAATGACCATGATTTTCCTCGCCCAGGTCAATGGCGGGGAAACCACTTCGCACCCCCTCATCCCATTTCCCGTTAATGTCAAGGGGGGGGGGGTCTGAAAAGTGGTATTTCTTTTTGCGAGCCTCACACAACGTGGAGCCTCCTTGCGACTTCGCACCCCCCTCGCTGAAAACCACTTACCATCACTCCCCCCCTCTGAAATCCGCCTATCACTTCTCCACTCCCGCCAACGGTCACCATGTCACCTCTCGCACAATAAATTCTACTAATTACACCACGCCACTTGTCATTCTATCATTTTCTCACATCCTATTCCTGTTGCTATCTACCCATTATACAGTTACCCATTATATATGTCTCCTTGCTCATTAATTCACCTAAATCCTGTTCTGCAACGGTTCTAAGCGCAATGGTAATTGAATCAGTTTATAAAATCCACCTCGTCTCATCCCATGCAACTCTCCTGGTTGCATTGTTACTATTTTTAATTGCAGGTATGGTTCTCTACTCTCATTTCTAGCACCTGACAATCCCAACAAATTTTGAGCCCCTACCATGAACAAAGATTCATCACTCATCCAGGCATCTGTTCAAGCCGAAGTCATGTTATCTTTTCATTTTCAAACTCCTTAGACATGGCACCAAATGGAAAGGGCCAATCCTCTAGTATCAAATCAAAGAGCGAGGATAACCCTAAAATCTCTGCTACCCTAGACCTAGACCACATGCCATTGGCATAATAGTATTACAAGATTTCTGATAATGAGTGTGAATTCGGCCTGTTCGAATTACATCACTGGTTGAAGAAAAACTGCCTAGACTAGAAATATGAGATTAACCTTTGGGAATCCCTGTTACCTATGTTCATTTTCCTACATACACACTATTTCCCTTATCTTTTCATGTGGTGCCAAGCTAGATACAATCCACTGCAAAGAACCATTGTGGCCCAGAATGGAGACATTCTGATCTCAATTGCACCTGAAACCATAAACCAAATGTTGCTTATTCCTGAAAATGACTCCCTCAACCATTTTTCTGTAGTTGTTCTTATGGATTTATATCATAAGCTCACTTTTCCTTAGAGAGCCCAGATCTTCGAGATTTTCCTTCCAGAAGATGCTCAACTTCTGAAGAAAAATCCCCCTTATCCAGCGTCTATGTTAGCACAGAAAGCCAAACAGATCATTGATTTAGTTTCTTGCCTTTTAGGGTATCAATCATACTAGTGGGTAGATGAGCCTATTCTAGGCTTTCTATATATTTTCTCTAATGAACACAAGCCAACATTCATGTCTAATTTTAGTCAATTCCTGGATGATAATATGCATGAACAAATGATGAAGATTACTATAGAAGGCATGTTTAAATATGCTTATGTACTAGTTTATATGTTTCTTTTTCGACAAGGAGATAAGTTTCCCATAACTTTGCATAAATAAGATGATCAAGGCATTAATCAATAAGTGATACAATGGACTTCATTAGTATACTTCATAGACAATTTTGTTCATACAGTTGCAGGGTTTCTTAGCAGTCAGAGTGAGCCAAGGATCAGTTCAGAGATTAAGAGGATTTTTCACCTGAGTGAGCATATAAAAATTATAGATTGGTATATATACCATAATTATACAAAGATAAGGGTATATGGATGTGATATTTTTCTCTAAAAGCCACGTAAATACGATCTAATGAGGATTTTCTCTATGGAATACATAAGGAAGATGATCAACATGGATGAAATCCATTTTGTCTCAGGTAAAATAAAATCACAATTTAAGATCAAGACTCAAGTGGGACCATTCATATGTAATACCAGAATAGTAGGAGATGAGGCACACTCAATCCTCAAGAAATTCAATTTTCATCCCAATTTCACCTCTTCATATGATCCATTCAACATTATTTCTAAATTAAGGGTAGAACTCAAAACCACACCTTATAATCATACCCCAGACCAGAAATCAAGAAGTTTATGAATCAAGACCACTATGAGTAAAATACACTACAAGAAGCAGAAGAGAAGGTTCTGTCCACAACCACCCTCCATACTCCAGTACCTCAAGATAAATAGGGAAAAAGGCAAAGAGAAGAAACTTCATCTCCAGCATGTACAGAAATAAGTGCCCAAGAATTCATCATTTAGTAGAAAAAAACAAAGGACACATCTCAAATATGTCACCATACAAAATGAGGAAGAACAACAAACTATTGTTATGAGTGGTTTACGGTTTTCCACGGGGCCATAGGAACTCTTCCTTGATACCCCTCCTCCTTGACCTCACAGAATCCTTTAGAAAAAGCATAGTCAACATAATTGGGTGAACATGATGATCCCAATATCTTCAGTAAGTTTTTGCAAATTAAGCAAAAAAATGAAACACTCAAAGCCAACACCTATGCTCAGTTTTGGAAGCATACTTCTACCTCCCAGCATAGGTTGTTAACAACATTTGATAGTGAGAAAGGAAGGATGCAAATGGCATTATTACAGGCTCAAGTACCATCTCCAAAAACCCCTGCAGATTATAAGAAGACTATCTTCTCATTTGATGCAAAGCAAATACATCCCATTGATCAAATGGATATGCATAAACAATCTAGAGAAATGATTTTCTCCACCATGAAAAATATTGCTATAGAACTTTCAAAGTTAAGGACATATCTCACCAATGTCCAGACACAATTAAAATTGGAGAAAATTTCTTCATTAGCAAAGGACACTAAAATCAAAACATTGGAAGATTTGGTGATCAAGCTGGGTTATGATCCCATTGATGTTAAAGCAGTAGAGGAGATCCTCAAGAAAAAGAATGCAGACATAGCAGCACTCAGGAAACAACTGAAGTTACCTTCTATAGAGGATCCACAAACAAGAGAGATAGAAGAAACTGAGAAACATAAAGAAGACATGCTCAAATTGATCATTGGGAAAAATATAAAGATAAAGGAGATGGAGGAACAAATAGATAAGCTGCTTAAGGGAAAAGAAGAGGTTGCACAATTTACTATAAATCCAGTAAAATCCTTACCAATTACACCTACAAGGACAACAGGGGATTCAACATCATCACCAGATGATTAGAACAAAGTTATGCAAGACCAATATCTTAAGAGACAAGAAAATGATAAGATCCAGCAAAAACTAAAGAATCTAGAAGCACAGAAGATAAAAAATGATACCCTCTTGGTGGAGGAGATGCAAAAATATCACCAACTTGCTAAGAAGATTGATCAATTAGAAAATCAATCACTAATGGCTCACACCTCGGCCTAAGCTAAGGAAAGAATGTAGGTGGATATCAATCATGCCATAACTGAGATATAGCCATCTATTCAGATTATTTTTGAGCAAGAAGAGTTAATTGACAGGTGCCAAACAACCATTGAACAAGTCAGAACAACACTGGGACAAAAACTAGATGAGGCTACATCCATGATCAAAGTGTTGAACTCAGAGACTAGGTTAAAGTTAGAGTAGATTCAAATTGAAGAGAGAATAAAGACCATCCTAGAAATCAAGAAGGTATTACAGAAAAGGAATTTAATGAATCAGTTGGAGACTAAGTGTCAAGCTCTGGAAAATGTTGTCCAGAGATTTCATACTAAATTTAATTTGCTGAATCAAAGAGGATTTCTAGGGTTAGTGGCACCCAATAACAGATTAATCAATTTGGAATATTACTGTGAGAAACTTTACACTATTGCAACATATACATCCAATTTTGCAGGTATTAAAGGACATGTCACAGGTAAAGCTTTCATTGAAGCCTTGGAGTTTGATTTAACTATAAAACATGAAATCAAGCACATTTTCATCAACAAGCCAAATTTCGAGAAATATACTGAAGTAGATGAAGTTTATAGAAAGCTAATAAATATTTCTATACCCAATGATGAAAGGTGGGATCAATTGTGTGATATTATTGAGTAAAAAGTTTTATTTCTAATAGGCATACAACAAGACAACACATTTTGGGGCCAAGTGATCAACAATTTCCTTGATGATAGTGCTAACAACCTCAACAATTTAAGCATTCCTACATTTTTTACTATTTTGTAATCAATTAGATGTTTCTAATATCCAAATATTTTGTATAAATAAGTGGCAATTCGATGTATTAAACGTTGAACCCTTGGATGAGTTTTCTAGAGCATAATTTTATCAAACTGTAATGGCTTCATATTAATGAAAGGATTTTGTATTTGCTTCAAATATCTTGTCACTTTGTGAGTTTTCTTATGTTTTCACTTCATTTGTTGTTCTACATGTATTTAAGTTTTAATGAAGAAAACAAGGTAAGAGAAAACTGAATATTAGTCTATCTTAAACTCCCTCTGAAGTTATAATCTATTATAGAGATTAGTTTATTGGATTGTTTGTATTTATAAGCTCCTCTACACTTATAAAATGTAAACCATCTTCATAAGATTAAATATATTTTGTTGGGTTGTAAAAATTGTTTACTTGCATGCTTTCTTACGATTAACTAAAAAATCAGTTTTAATATTTAGAAAATTATAGTCTCTTACATTTCTTCCTTTCCACGCACTTTTGAATCAATTTATTGTTCAGAGGTAAAGAACCATCCCTTTCTAAATAATTATTATTAATCACGTTTAAGCACCCGCCTTAATATGCTCATAACATTGGTCATCCAAAAACTTTTAAAACAACAAAACATTTTAGATGCTTTGGCATAATCAATTAACCTAGAATTATCTCAGAGAAAAACATCAGATTGGTGTCATTTTCGGGGAACGAAAATTGAATTATTTTCCCTAGGGAAACGATAGAACTTTTCCTTTAAGGTGAATAAAGGACTAGTAGGTTAAAATCTTTCACCTGGCGACTTCACAAACCCAAACTAGCTCCTTCAAGACACACCAGATATCATTCTAATTTTGAAATTGTTTCTCCATTATCTGATCTAGAGAGACTGGTAAGAGAAGCCTCTTTAAGAATAAGACTTGAAGCTTCTTACTTTTTTCTGTACCACTGCGACTTTAGGATATTTTAGCATCTGATCCCTTTAGGTCTATCCCATCTCCTTTAGACTTTGCTAACTTAACGCCTAGGGTATTAGAACTACTATCCAAAGGAGTTGATTCACAATAAGCTCTTTTATTTCATTCACTGGAATCATATAAAATTCCTGAAATACCTTCAAAATCACCTAAGTCGGAAGAAGAATTAGATGTACATTTACCTGAGTTAAAACCTATTGATTTTATCTCTCCCATTGTTTATACTTTTCCATCTACTTCTGCCCAACCTGAGGAAACCTTTTCTGTATATTCAAATCCTTTATTTGAAAACAAAGAAGAAGTTGAAACAGAGGTCCAAAAGTTAGTCATTCAAACATATTTAAAAACTTTAAGAAAACCTCCACCCTCTTTTCCTCCTCCACCTACTTGTACACCTCCATATTCACCTACAACTTCATCATCCTCTACCACATCTTCTACCGATTCATCTTCATCTTCAAGTATGGCTTATTTTCAACCTATTGTTCAAGCTAGGTATGTTGCTTTACAACTTCCTAATATACTCAATAATTTTCCTAATGGGTATTTAAAACACCTACCTAGGTTTAATGGAGAAACTGGTTTGTTTGTTGAAGACCATTTAGTTGCCTTCTTGGACTTTGCTGATAACATGAACATTGAACATGAAAATGTGTATATGAGATTGTTTGTTCAATCACTAGAAGGGAATGTCAGAATTTGGTTTAGACAACTAAGACCAAATTATATTCGATCTTGGAATGAATTAACTACCACATTTAAGAATCAATGGGATGTTAAGAAGGATCTTGTGTATTTTCTTACAGAATTTGAAGAACTAAAAGGAAACCCTGGTGAGCCAGTGGCTGATTTCATAAAGAGATTTAATAAACTTTATCATAAAATGCCACCTGACTACAAACCACCAGTAGCAACAACAAAAGTTAGATTTTCCAAAGCGTTTGAAGATGATTTTGTAGTTATGCTTAGAGAAAGAACATCTCATACCTTAGAAGACATGCAAACAAATTCCATAGAAGTTGAAGCCAATAGGTCAACATCAGCTAAACTTAAAGCTAAGGAAGAAAAAGATGAAAGGAAAATGAAAGTCAAGGAAGAGGTTTCTTCCTCATAAACTAAAAATGAAGATCAAAATATAGATGAAATCACATCATTTCTTAGAAACCTTTCAAATAGGTTTTCACAAATAGAAGCTCAACCTAGAACAATTCAACAAACTGTTGTTATACCTCAAATTCAATATAGGAGACCTCCCCCAAACCTGACAAAGACCAAATGCTGATAAAAAAATTAACCTACATTGATGATTAATGATCAACAACTTGAAGACACTAGCCCTTTGATTACTGAGGATATCAATAATCTTGATCATTCATCTGTCCAAAATGCTATTGTCTCTTTTCCTCTAAATCAATCTTCTCAACAATATCAAGAAAACTCACAAGTTTTGAAATATCAGGCCTTTTTCTGCATTTTTAATTGCAGAATTGAATAGGAAACATGATTTAAGACCAAGGTCAGGGCCTGGTAGACCTCCCAAAAAATCACATTGTAAATGAACCACAAATTAAATCTACTGAATATCAAACAACAACAATCCAACCAGTGAATCAACCAAATGAAACAACTCCAATTGATAAAATTGTTCTAACCACTTTCAATGTTGAAAAGGAATTAGAAAGAGTCAAAATACCCATTCCTTTGTCTGAGCTTTCAAAGAATCCAGGTTATAAAAATCAAGTTTCCAAATGGATCCAATCTTCAAGTGTTGGTGCTAAAGGAGATGTGATAATCTTACAAGATGAAAAACCTTGAGTAGTATTTGGTACCAACTCATATATGATTGATTAAAATGTACCACTCTTCTATGTCACTTTAAAAGTTCATGTTTTTTTATTATACAACTGCATGTTATATTTTGGAGCCTCCCATAACCTGATGCCAAAGGTAATTATGGATCAACTTCAATTAGAGGTCACTCGATCTTATCATGATCTATATACTTTTGATTCCAAGAAAGTACCATGTCTTGGACTTATAAAGGATCTAGTGGTCACTTTAGCTCAAATAATGTTAAGGGTGTGGTAGTAGACATTGTAGTTACTGATATTCCTCCTAAATTTGGCATGTTATTATCGAGATCATGTTATGTCAAATTAGGATGAAGTCTTCAAATGGATATGTCTTATGCTACTATTCCTATATATGGGGGTGAACATATTAGGCTATACAAAGAGGTAAGATTCATGAATACTGGTTGCAAATCAAATCAAGCAAGAAATCATCCCATTTATGCAGTAGATCAAGATTTTGGATGTTTTGAATTATCATCAAATAACTTACAAAACACTCATCTTAGCATTGAAAACATTGTAGATAAACCAAAGGCTATTAAGACTTATATTTGGAGGTTATACTTCGATGGTTCTTGTTCAAAGGAATGGGTTGGAGCTGGTGTTGTACTAGTTTCACCAGACAAAGAGAATATAACTCAATCCCAGAAGCTTGAATTTTATGTTACAAATAATGTAGCAGAATATCAAGCCTCACTTCTAGGATTGGAATTAGCCAAAAGTATTAAAGTGCAAAATCTAAGTGTATTCAGTGACTCAGAACTCATTTTTATACAAGTAAGGAATCTTTGTCAAAAAAACCATCTTAGACTTAGATCGTATAGAAATGAGGTATGGGACTCAGTGGATAAATTCTTCCAATCATTTAACATCATTTCTCTTCCAAAGGATGATAATATTCATTCAGACTCTTTAGCTGTTTCAACGAGTTACTTTAAAATTCCTCGTCAAATTCTCATGTAATATCAAATTCAAGTTAAATACAGGCCTTCAATTTCTGATAATCTTAAGCATTGTAAAATATTTGATGATGACGAACAATTGAAATCCTTTCTGCAAGTAATTGATGAATTTTTAGCCTTACAAATTGAAGAAGAAGAACTGTATAATAATGCATTGAATAAGGAAAATCAAACTTCACAATTAGACTCAAGAATTGGTGGTCATAGCATCATTCAGTTATCTAACAATTTCATTCATAAGGGCTTAGTTTCTCTTGAAAAATTGTTTAACCATAATGATGTTCCTAAAAATCCATTATCAAATTCACCAGAAGAAGATATAGAAGAATCTAACATTGGAACTTTAGAAGAAATCAAAAATATTAAAATCTTTGCATATTTACCAATGGAAGTGAAAGATAAATATTTAGATCTCCTTAAAGCTTATAAGATGTTTTTTCTTGGTCCTATAGTGAGTTAAAGACATATGATACAACACTCATTGAACATAAAATCCCTTTAAAACTTGAAGCTAAACCTTTTAAGAAAATCTTAAGGAGAATTAATCCAGTCCTTCTTCCAACCATTGAGAAAGAACTTAAAAAATGTCTTGATGCCAAGATCATAGTTTCATTGAGGTATTTTGATTGGGCAGAAAATTTAGTTCCAGTAAGAAAGAAAAATGGTGAAATCAGACTACGTGTAGATTTCAGGAACTTAAATAAATCATATTTGAAAGATAATTATGCATTACCCAAGATGGACCAATTGCTTCAAAAAGTTTCAACTGCTAATAGAATTTCTACGTTAGATGGTTTTTTTGGATACAATCAGATCACCCTCAACCTAGAAGATAGAGAAAATACAACATTCACAACTCCTTGGGGTACATTTATGTAAGCAAGGATGCCCTTCAGATTAACCAAAGTTGGAGATACCTTTCAAAGAGCTACGGATTTAGCATTTGTGGGTAAGACAAATAAATTTGTTGTCATTTATATTGATGATATGACTGTATTTTATAATTCTTATAAAAACATTTAAAACACTTGAGGAAATTTTTTGATAGGTGTAGGAAGTTTGGGATATCACGCAATCCCAAAAAGTCCTTGTTTGCAATCAAAGAAAGAAAATTGCTTGGCCATATTATTTCTATTGAAGGAGTTGTCATTGATCCTAAAAGAGTTTCAACTATCCAAGCACTTTAATTACCAAGGAATAAAAAGGAAATTCAAGATTTTCTTGGAAAAATCAACTTTTTAAGGAGATTTATACCTAATTATGTTGAAATAGTTAAGGATATCACTGATATGTTGAGGAAAGATCATGAAGTCAAATGGACAATTCCAGCAAGATTTGCTTTTGACCAGATTAAAAAAGCTATTTCTGAAGCCCCAATATTGGCCAGTCCAAACTATTATGAACCATTTAGCATTTTTTCCTTTGCCTCTGAAACCACCTTAGCTATTGTTCTTTTACAAAAGAATGAGAATGGAGATGACCAGCCTATTGCCTTTTTCAATAAAGTTATGAGAGATCTTGAACTCAAATATGATATTATTGAAAAAAAGTCGTATTCCTTAGTTCAAGCCCTAAAGGCTTTTAGAGTCTATGTCCTTCATTCTTGCATTAGAGTTTTGGAAATTTCAGCAGAGAAGAATCCACAAGAACCTTCTCAAACTTCAGCAGAGAAGAATCCACAAGAACCTTCTCAAATTTCAGTAGAGAAGAATCCACAAGAACCTTCATCTTCAATTCAATCAACTCCTATTCATATTGATGAGAAATTCTTGTTATCTGAATGGTACACTGATATTGTACATTTTCTTAGAGATTTTGAGTGTCCATATGAATTTACAAAGAATCAATGCAAGACACTAAAATTGAAGGCCATAAAATATTGTATCATCAATGCAAATCTGTATTGGAAAGATCCACTCAATATCCTTTTGCTTTGCTTGACAGAAAGTGAGACAGAAGGAATTATTGATCAATTTCATGCAGGTATTTGTGGAGGACACTATGCTTGGAGAGATACAACATATAAAATTTTGAGAGCATGATTTTATTGGCCCACATTGTTTGCACAAGTAGGAGCAAAGGTTATAAGTTGTACCCAATGTCAAATGTTTGCTGGAAAGCAAATATTAGCAGCACTTCCTCTAGTTCCAGTACTAGTTCAAGCACCTTTCCTACAATGGGGATTGGATTTCATCGGAGAAATTCATCTAGCATCAAGTAACCAACATAAATGGATATTAACTGCCACTAATTACTTTACTAAATGGGTAGAGGAAATTCCAGTTGGGAATGTGACCAACACTGTAGTTATTAAATTTATTGAAGAAAATATACTATATAGCTTTGGATGCCCCCAACAGATGGTTACAAATAATGCAACAACATTCAACAGTGTCAAAATGATTGAATTTTATCAGAAATATCAAATTTTTTTGCATCATTCTACCCCCTACTATCCACAGGGAAATGGAATGGTAGAGTCTTTAAACAAGAGTCTGGTTAAAGTCATTAAGAAAACGTTGAAAGACCACAAAAGGAGTTGGGAAAACCATCTCTTATATAAAGTTTGGGCAAATAGAATATCTCTAAAGAGGTCAACAGGTAAATCCATATTTCAGCTTGTTTATGGTAAAGAGGCCATATTTCCTACACATCTAGCTTTTCATGTTATGAGATTTTTACAAGAAGCAAATGAAGAAGATGATGATTTTTCTAGGAGAATCAATCGGATTATAGAACTTAATGAAAACAGAGATGAAGTTCATTATAAGCTTTGGAAATATAAGAACAAAATGAAAAGTTTGTTTGACAAAAAAGATAGAGAAAGAGATTTTAAAGAAGGAGCTTTAGTATTAATATGGGATGCAAGAAGGAAAGATAAAGGAAAACATGAAAAAATTGATAATCTATGGTTTGGACCTTTTAGCATTGTAGAGGTTAAAGGAAACAATCTTTTATATTGCAAAACATGGAAGGACAATATTCCTCGTTGCCTGTCAACAGGAAATATTTGGAGAAATATATCCAATATTGAGATTCCTTCATTCATTCATCATTTTTACATCACCATATCGTTTTTATTTTTAAGCAATGTGTGATTTTTTTCAACAGAGACGCCATTAGCTTGAGGAGAAGGCACATGGATCTGTAAGTTCTTTGCATCCTGCAGGAGAAAGCAGTCCCCAGTTGGAGTCGATGTTGTAACATAAATGATTTTGATAAGTTAGATATTTATAAAAGAAGGTATAAAAAATAGAAATAAAAAAAATAGAATAAAAGAATGAAAATATGAAAATTGTTGAAAAAAATATGAAAAGAACCTCATGAAAAGAAAAACAAGTGTATGAGTGAGCAAGCTCAAATGCCACTATAAATAATTCATGTTTGAATCATATTGTATAATCATGATCAAACTATGAGAATTTCTGAATCTACACATCAGAAATCCTACTCCAATCATTGGTTTATCATCTCCTAATTGTTATTTACATTCAACAAGTTATTTAATTACTTAAACAACGATGAAAAACACTATTGCAGCCTACACATACATACATATCATGAACTGAAATAAACTGAGTCAATCACACAAGGGACACCATTATTTTTGGAAAATAATCCCCGATAAAACCTAATTCGGGAAAACCGGTGCAACATATAGAGGGTTTTTATTATTAAGAAGATTTTTGAATACAACTAGGGTGCCAAATCTGGCTCACCCAATAGAGAATAAACTTGGAAGAAGTGCCTCTATCCAAAGACAGATATTTTGGCAATCCAACAACTTGATGATCAAACCCCACAGATGAAAATTGTTGTTCCAGTGCTGGGAAGCGATGGCTGCTCCAAGATCTACGTTGGAACTACGTCACCTCCTCTAGGAGCTGCGTCACCCTCCCAGTGAGCCTCCCTTGCTTAGAAATTGATATGCTGAACTGCTGCTCTCTCTGCCCCGCAGAAAATCCCAGCGTTGCCTCTAGGGAACTGTGTCAGCCTCTCTAGCTTCTGTGTCCACTCCTCTAGCATCTGCATCAGCCCCACTAGCTTCTACGTCACCCTCTTTGGAGCTTCATTGTCTCTCCTACTACTACTCTACCTCTCTACAATGTATCATGGGCCTTGGACTGAAGTCCCTCTGTCAAACTTCCCCTCTCTCACTGCAATTCAAATCACCAAGCTCGACTTTCTCAGCAAACCACGCCCCAGAAAAATCAAACTCTTTGATCTCTTGGTGTATCTCCAACTGACCCTCAAGCCTCCTCTTATATTTTTCCTGTTAATGAATCAACAACCGAGATTAAGTCCCTAATCAACAGATAATATTAAAACAGACTTAATCCTCATTAATTAGAACATTCTCACCCATATTCTTATTAATATACATTAATATTTTTATTTTCCTAATTTGAGACTTAGGAACCCATTAGAAATATTAATTATTTTAATAACTCCTCGTCCGAGTGGAATTTCTCCAAACAATTTCCGGGTTCTGGAGATCTCATGTATTTTAGGCCCTCCATATAATTTCGAAGCTAGAGCACATTCAATGCAATCCAAAATCAACACAAACATGTTTAAATTTATGTTTTTAGATTAGGAAATAATTCAACCAAACTGTTTAATCGTGGTTGAAATTTGTAGATAAGACAGATTAGAGAAAAAGTCACCAAAACATTTAAAATTGGTCTTGCATTTTATGCACTAGAATAGGGTTAGAAGTAACTTTAGAAAATAAAAAGAGGGTCTTCTAGATCAAATGTGCCCTTAGGAATTTAAATCATGCTTTAGATATATTATTTTTGGTTAAATGATGAACTAATCATGTCATTTAAAAATTATTAGCAATTTGTAATAAGCATTAAGAATTGAGGTTCTATTATAAGATCAAGAGACGACAATATGTTTTGTCAACTTGTGATATTGCAAAGGCACTTTTCAACGGCCATGATTTTCCCCATCTGGATCAACGGAGGGGAAACTACTTCGCACCCCCTCATCCCATTTCTCGTTAACGTTGGGGGGGGGGTACGAAAAGCAGTATTTCTTTTCTCGGGACCCATGCAACGTGGCGCATCCTCATGATTTATCACCCCCTCACTCAAAACCACTTACCATCACTCCCCCCCTGAAATCCTCCTATCACTCCTGCGCTCCTGCTGACGGTCACCTCCCACACTTTACCTTCTGCTAATTACATTTGTCCTTATATCATTTTCTCACACCCTATTCTCGTTGTTATCTACTCGTTATACAGTTACCCGTTGCAAATTTCTCATTGCTCATTAATTCACCTAAATCATGTTCTGTAATGATTCTAACTGCAACGATAATTTAATCAGTCTATAAAACCGATCTCGGCTCATCCCATGCGACTCTCCTAGCTATGTTGTTACTATTTAATTGAAGGTACGATTTTCAGCTCCCATTTCCAGCACCTGACAATCCCAACAAATTTTGAGCCCCTACCATTGACAGTCTATAAAACCGATCTCGTCTCATCCCACGCCACTCTCCTAGCTATGTTATTACTATTTTTAATTGAAGGTACGATTTTCAGCTCCCATTTCCAGCACCTGACAATCCCAACAAATTTTGAGCCCCTACCATTGACAGATATTCATCGCTCATCCAAGTATCTGTTCAAGACAAAGCCCTGTTATCTTTTCCTTTTCAAACTCCTTAGGCATGGCACCAAAGGGAAAGGGCCAATCCTCTAGTAGCAAATCAAAAAGTGAGGATAACCCTAAAACCTCTGCTACCCTAGACCTAGACCACATGCCATTGGCAGACCAGTATTACAAGATTGTTGAAACCGATTGTGAATTTGACCTATTTGAATTACATCACTGGCCGAAGCAAAACTACCTGGACCAGTAAGATGAGACTAACCTATTGGAATCCCTATTACCTATGTTCATTTTCCCATAGGCACACTATTTCCCTGATCCTGTCATGTGGTGTCAAGCGAGATACAATCCACTGCAAAGAACCATTGTGGCATAGAATGGAGACATTCAAATATCAATTGCACCTGAAACCATAAACCAAATGTTGCTTTTTCCTTAAAATGACTCCCTCAACCATTTTTATGCAGTTTCTTATGGATTTATATCATAAGCTCAATTTTCCTCAGAGAGCCCAGATATTCGAGATTTTCCTTCCATAAGATTCTCAGCTTTCCAAAAAAAATCCCCCTTATCCAACTTCTATGTTCCCAAAGAAAGACAAACTGATCATTGCTTTAGTTTCTTTCCTTTTAGGGTATCAATGAGACCAATGGGTAGATGAGCCTATTCTAGTATTTCTATCTATTTTATCTAATGAACACAAGTGAGCATTCATGTTTAATTTTAGTCAATTCCTAGTTGATAATATGCATGAACAAATGATGAAGATTACTATAGAAGGCATGTTTAAATATGCATATGCACTAGTCTATATGTTTATTTTTCAGCAAGGAGATAAGTTTTCCATAACTCTAAATAAACAAGATGATCAAGGCATCAATCAATCATTGATACAGTGGAATTCATTAGTCAGGAAAGCTCAACAGAGTTTAAATTTCAAGACTTCATAGACAATTTTGTTCATACAGTTGCAGGGCTTCTTAGCAGTCAGAGTGAACCAAGAATCCGTTCAGAGATTAAAAGGGTTTTGCACCTGAGTGAGCAGATAAAAATTGGAGACTGGAATCTACACCATAATTATACAGAGATAAGGGTATATGGATGTGAGATTTCTCCCTAAAAGCTGCCTAAATTTGTTCGAATGAGAATTTTCTCTCTGGAATACATAAGGCAGATGATCAATATGGATGAAATCCATTTTGTCTCAGGTAAAAGAAAATCACAATTTAAGATCAAGACTCAAGTGGGACCATTCATATGTAATACAAGAACAATGGGAGATGAGGCAGACTCATTCCTCAAGCAATTCAATTTTCAACCCAGTTTCACCTGGTCATATGATCCATTTAGCGTAATTTCTAATTTAATGGTGGAACTCAAAACCACACCTTATAATCATACCCCGAGACCAAAGATTGAAAGGTTAATGAATCAAGACCAATGGGACGAAAATACACTACAAGAAGAAGAAGAAGAGTAGATTTTATCTACAACCACCCTCTATACTCTAGTATCTCAAGATAAACAAGGAAAAAGGCAGAGGGAAGAAAATTCATCTCCAGCATGTACAAAAATAAGTGCCCAAAAATTCATCATTCAATAGAAAAGAAAAGGACACATCTCAAAGATGTCACCATTCAGAATGAGAAAGAACATCAAATTATTATTATGAGTGGTTTATAGTTTTCCACAGGTTAGAGGAACTCTTCCCTGATATCCCATCCTCCTCGCCCTCACAGGATCATTCAGAAAATTCACAATCGATAGAATTGGGTGAACATGATGATCCCAATATCTTCAGTAATTTTTTGCAAATTAAACAGAAAACTGAAACACTCAAAGCCAACACCTATGATCAGTTTTGGAAGCAGACATCTACCTCCCAGCATATTTTTCTAACAACAGTTGATTTTGAGAAAGGAAGGATGCAAATGGAATTCTTACAGGCTCAAATACCATCTCCAAAAACCCTTGCAGATTATAAGAAGATTATCTTCTCATTTGATGCAAAGAAAATACATCCCATTGATCAAATGGATATGCATAGAGAATCTAGAGAAATGATTTTCTCCATCATGACAAATACTACTATAGAACTTTCAAAGTTAAGGAAATCTCTCACCAATGTCCAGACACAATTAAAATTGAAGAAAATTTCTTCATTAGAAAACGACTCCAAAATCAAAACATTGGAAGATTTGGTGATCAAGCTAGGTTATGATCCCAGTGATGTCAAAGTAGTAGATGAGATCTTCCAGAAAAAAGAATGTAGACATAGCAGCACTCAGGAAAAAGCTGAAGTTACCTTTGACAGAGGATCCAAAAACAAGAGAGATAGAAGAAAGTGAGCAACATAAAGAAGACATGCTCAAATTGATCATTGAGAAAAATATACATATAAAGGAGATGGAGGAACATATATAGAACCTCCTTGAGGAAAAATAAGAGGTTTCACAATTGAATAAATCTCCAGTAACATCCATACCAATTACAGTTGCAGGGACAACAGGGGATTCGACATCAGCACCAGGTGATTTGAACAGAGTTATGCAAGACTTGTCTCTTCAGAGATAAAAAAATGATAAGCTCCAGCAAAAAATAAAGAATCTAGAAGAACAGAAGATTAAAAGAAATGATACCCTCTTGGTGGAGGAGATGAAAAAATCTCACTAATTTTCCAAGAAGATTGATCAACTAGAAAATCAGCCATTGATGGCTCACACCTCAACCCAAGTCAAGGAAATAAATTGGGTGGATATAAATCATGCCATAACTGAGATTTAGCCATCCATTCAGATTATTTTTGAACAAGAAGAGTTAACTGACAGGTGCCAAACAACCATTGAACAAGTCATAACAACACTGGGACAAAAACTAGTTGAGGTTGCATCCATGATCAAAGTGTTGAACTCAAAGACCAGGTCAGAGTTAGAGTGTATTCAGATTGCAGAGACAATAGAGACCATTCTAGAAATCAGGAAGGTATTGCAGAAAAGGAATTTAATGACTCAGTTGGAGACTAAGTGTCAAGCTCTGAAAGGTGGTATCAATTGTGTGATAATATTGAGTAAATATTTTTATCTCCAACAGACAGACAACAAGACAACACATTTTGGGGCCAAGTCATCAACAATTTCCTTGAAGATAGTGCCAGCAACCTCAACAATTTAAGCATTCCTACATTTTTGTACTATTTTTGTAATCAGTTAGATGTTTCTAGAATCCAAATACTCTGTATAAATAAGTAGCAATTCGATGTATTAAGGGTTGAACCCTTGGATGAGATTTCTAAAGCAGAATTGTATCAAACTGAAATGGCTTCATATTAATGAAAGGATTATGGATTTTCTTCAAATAGCTTATCACTTTGTGAGTTTTCATATGTTTTCACTTCATTTTGCTGTTCTACATGTATTTAAGTTTTTATGAAGAAAATTGGGTAAGAGAAAACCTAATACCAGTCTATCTTAAACCCCCTTTGAAGTTATAATCTATTTTAGAGATCATTTTATTGCACTGTTTGTCTCAATAAGCTCCTCTAGACTTATAAATTGTCAACCATCTTCATAAGATTAGATATATTTTGTTGGGATGTAAACATTGTTTACTTGCATGCTTTCTTATGACTAACTAAAAAAGCAGTTTGAATATTTAGAAAATCATAGTCTCTTACATTTCTTCCTTTCCATATACTTTTAAATCAATTTATTGTTCAGAGGTAAAGAATCAACCCTTTCTACATATTTAGTATTAATAAGGTTTAAGCACATGCCTTAATCTTCTCATAACATTGGTCATCCAAAAACTTAAAAAAAAAAAAAAAACAAACAAAAACAAAAACAAAAACCTTTAAAAACTTTAAGAAATACTCCACCCTCTTTTCCTCCTCCACCTAATTTTACACCTCCTTCTTCACCTACAAATTCATCATCCTCTACCACATCTTCTACTAATTCATCTTCTTCTTCAAGTATGGTTTCTTTTCAACCTATTGTTCAAGCTAGGTATGTTGCTTTACAACTTCCTAATATACTCAATAATTTTCCTGATGTGTATTTAAAACACTTACCTAGGTTTAATGGAGAAATTGGTTTGTCTGCTGAAGACCATTTAGTTGCCTTCTCTGACTATGCTGATAACATGAACATTGAACATGAAATTGTGTATATGAGATTGCTTGTTCAAACACTAGAAGGGAATTTCCGAATTTGGTTTAGACAACTAAGACCAAATTCTATCCAATATTGGAATGAATTAACTACCATATTTAAGAATCAATGGGGGGTTAAGAAGGATCCTGTGTATTTTCTTACAGAATTTGAAGAACTTTCAAAGTTAAGGACATATCTCACCAATGTCCAGACACAAGTAAAATTGGAGAAAATGTCTTCATTAGCAAAGGACACCAAAATCAAAACATTGGAATATTTGGTGATCAAGTTGGGTTATGATCCTAGTGATGTCAAAGAAGTAGAGGAGACCCTCAAGAAAAATAATGCAGACATAGCAGCACTTAGGAAACAGCTGAAGCTACCTTATACAAAGGATCCACAAACAAGAGAGATAGAATAAAGTGAGCAACATAAAGAAGACATGCTCAAATTGACATTGAGCAAAATATACAGATAAAGGAGATGGAGGAACGAATAGATAAGCTACTTAAGGAAAAAGAAGAGGCTCCACAATTGAATATAGCTCCAGTAACATCCATACCGATTACAGTTGCAGGGACAACAAGGGATTCAACATCAGCACTAGATGATTAGAACAAAGCTATGCAAGACCAATACCTTCAGAGACAAGAAAATGATAAGATCCAACAAAAACTAAAGAATCTAGAAGCACATAAGATAAAAAATGATACCCTCTTGGTGGAGGATATGCATAAATCTCACCAACTTGCCAAGAATATTAATCAATTAGAAAATCAGTCACTGATGGATCACACCTTGGCCCAAGCTAAGGAAACAATGTAGGTGGATATAAATCATGCCATAACTGATATTTAGCCATCCATTCATATTATTTTTGAACAAGAAGAGTTAATTGATAGGTTTCAAACAACCATTGAACAAGTCAGAACAACACTGGGACAAAAACCAGCTGAGGCTACATCCATGATCAAAGTGTTGAACTCAAAGACTAGGTTAGAGTTAGAGCAGATTCAGATTGCAAAGAGAATAGAGACCATCCTAGAAATAAAGAAGGTATTGCAGAAAAGGAATTTAATGACTTAGTTGGAGACTAAGTGTCAAGCTCTGGAAAATGTTGTCCAGAGATTTCATACTAAATTTAATTTGTTGAATCAAAGAGGATTGCCAGGGTTAGTGGCACCCAATAACAGATTAATCAACTTGGAAGATTACTGTGAGAAACTTTACACTATTACAATAGATACATCCAAGTTTGCAGGTATTAAAGGACATGTCACAAGTAAAGCTTTCATTGAAGCCTTGGAGTTTGATTTAACTATAAAACATGAAATCAAGAATATTTTCATCAACAAGCCAACTTTCAAGAAATATACTGAAGTAGATGAAGTTTATAGAAAGATAATAAATATTTCTATACCCAATGATGAAAGGTGGGATCAATTGTGTGATACTATTGAGTAAAAATTTTTATCTCCAATGGACAGACAGCAAGACAACACATTTTGGTGCCAAGTCATCAACAATTTCCTTGAAGATAGTGCCAACAACCTCAACAATTTAAGCATTCCTACATTTTTGTATTATTTTTGTAATTAGTTAGATGTTTCTAGAATCCAAATATTTTTGTATAAATAAGTAGCAATTCGATGTATTAAGGGTTGAACCCTTGGATGAGTTTTCTAAAGCATAATTGTATCAAACTGAAATGGCTTCATATTAATGAAAGGATTCTTTATTTGCTTCAAATAGCTTGTCCCTTTGTGGGTTTTCTTATGTTTTCACTTCATTTTGTTGTTCTACATGTATTTAAGTTTTTATGAAGAAAACTAGGTAAGAGAAAATTGAATATCAGTCTATCTTAAACTCCCTCTGAAGTTATAATCTATTTTAGAGATTAGTTTATTGGATTGTTTGTCTTTATAAGCTCCTCTACATTTATAAATTATCAACCATCTTCATAAGTTTTTTTTTTTGGGATGTAAACATTGTTTACTTGCATGCTTTCTTATGATTAACTAAAAAAACAATTTGAATATTTAGAAAATCATAGCCTCTTACATTTCTGCCTTTCCACACACTTTTATATCAATTTATTGTTCAAAGGTAAAGAATCAACCCTTTCTAAATATTTAGTATTAATAAGGTTTAAGCACCTGCCTTAATCTGCTCATAACATTGGTCATCTAAAAACTTTTAAAACAACAAAACATTTTAGATGCTCTAGCATAATTAATTAATCTAGAATTATCTCATAGGACAACATCAGATTGGCGTCATTGCCGGGGAACAAAAATTGAATTATTTTCCCTGGGGCAATGATAGAACTTTTCCTTTAAGGTGAATAAAGGACTAGTAGGTTAAAATATTTCACCTGGCGACTTCACAAACCCAAATTGGCTCCTTCAAGGCACACCATATCTCATTCTAATTCTGAAATTGTTTCTCCATTATTCGATCCATAGAGACTAGTAAGAGAAGCCACTTTAAGAAGAAGAATTGAAGCTTCTTCCTTTTTTTCTGTATCATTGAAACCTGAGGATATTTTAGCCTCTGATCCCTTTAGGTTTGTTCCACCTCCTTTAGACTTGGCTAACTTAACACATAGGGTATTAGAACTAATATCCAAAGGAGTTGATCTACAGTCAACACTTTTAGTTCATCCACTGGAATCATATCAAGTTACTAAAATACCTTCAAAATCACCTAAGTCAGAAGAAGAGTTGGATCTACATTTACCTGAGTTAAAACCCACTGATTTTATCTCTCCCAATGTTTATACTTTTCCATTTGCTTTTGCCCAACCTAAGGAAACCTTTTCTGTATATTCAAATCCTTTGTTTGAAAACAAAGAAGAAGTTAAAACAGAGGTCCAGAAGTTAGTGATTCAAACACCTTTAAAAATTTAAGAAATCCTCCACCCTCTTTTCCTCCTCCACCTACTTTTACACCTCCATCTTCACCTACAACTTCATCATCCTCTACCACATCTTCTACTGATTCATCTTCATCTTCAAGTATGGCTTCTTTTCAACCTATTGTTCAAGCTAGGTATGTTGCTTTACAGCTTCCTAATATACTCAATAATTTTCTTGATGGGTATTTAAAACACCTACCTAGGTTTAATGGAGAAACTTGTTTGACTGTTGAAGACCATTTAGCTGCCTTCTTGGACTTCGTTGATAACATGAACATTGAACATGAAAATGTGCATATGAGATTGTTTGTTCAATCACTATAAGGGAATGTCAGAATTTGGTTTAGACAACTAAGACCAAATTCTATCCAATCTTGGAATGAATTAACTACCATATTTAAGAATCAATGGGGATTAAGAAGGATACTGTGTATTTTCTTACAAAATTTGAAGAACTGAAAAGAAATCCCGTTGAGCCAGTGGCTGATTTTATAAAGAGATTTAATAAACTTTATCATAAAATGCCACTTGACTGCAAACCACCAGTAGCAGCAGCCAAATTTAGATTTTCCAAAGCATTTGAAGATGATTTTGCAGTTATGCTTAGGGAAAGAAAATATCATACCTTAGAATACATGCAAACAAATGCCATAGAAGTTGAAGCCAATAGGTCAACATCAACTAAACTGAAAGCTAAGGCAGAAAAAACTGAAAGGAAAATGAAAGCCAAGGAAGAGGGTTCTTCCTCAAAACTAAAAATGAAGATCAAAAGATAGATGAAATCACTTCATTTCTTATAAACCTTTCAAATAGGATTTCAAAAATAGAATCTCAGCCTATAACTATTCAACAAACTCAATATAGGAGACCTCCCCAACCCCAAATCTAATAAAGACCAAATGTTGATCAAAAAATTTAACCTCCACTGATGATTGATGAATAGCAACCTGAGGACACTAACCCTTTGATTACTGAGAATATCAATAATCTTGATCATTCATCTATCCAAAATGCTATTGTCTCTCTTCCTCTAAATCAATCTTCTCAGTAAGATCAAGAAAAATCACAAGTTTCAAAATATGAAGCCTTTTCTGAGTTTTTAATTCCAAAATTGAATAGGAGAAATGATTTAAGACCAAGGTGAGGGCCTGTTAGACCTCCCAAAAATCCTATTATAAATGAACCACAAATTAAATCTAGTGAATCTCAAACAACAAAAATCCAACCATTGAATCAGCCAAATGAAACTACGCCAAATAATAAAATTGTTCTAACCACTTTCAATGTTGAAAAGGAATTAGAAAGAGTCAAAATACCCATTCCTTTATCTGAACTTTCAAAGAATCTAGGTTATAAAAATCAAGTTTCCAAATGGATCCAATCTTCAAGTGTTGATGCTGAAGGAGATGTAATAAGCTTACAAGATGAAAAACCTTCAGTAGTCTTTGGTCCCAACTCATATATGATTGATGAAAATGTACCACCCTTCTATGTCACTTTAAAAGTTCATGATTTTTTATTATACAACTGCATGTTAGATTCTGGAGCCTCCCATAATCTGATGCCAAAGGTAATTATGGATCAACTTCAATTAGAGGTCACCCGATCTTATCATGATCTATATACTTTTGATTCCAAGAAAGTACCATGTCTTGGACTTATAAAGGATCTAGTGGTCACTTTAGCTCAAATCCATGTTAAGAGTGTGGTATTAGACATTGTAGTTACTGATATTCCTCCTAAATTTGGCATGTTATTATCGAGATCATGTTGTGCCAAATTAGGAGGAAGTCTTCAAATGGACATGTCTTATGCTACTATTCCTGTATATGGGGGTGAACATCTTAGGCTATATAGAGAGGTAAGATTCATGAATATTGTTTGCAAATCAGATCAAGTAATAAATCATCCCATTTATGAAGTAGATCAAGATTTTTGATGTTCTAAATCATCATCAAATAACTTACAAAACACTCATATTAGCATTGAAAAGTAGATAAACCAAAGGCTATTAAGACTCATATTTCAAGGTTATACTTCGATGGTTCTTGTCCAGAAGAAGGAGTTGGAGTTGGTGTTGTACTACTTTCACCAGACAAAGAGAATATAACTCAATCCTATAAGCTTGAATTTGATGTTACAAATAATGTAGTAGAATATGAAGCCTTGCTTCTAGGATTGAAATTAGCCAAAAGACTTAAAGTGAAAAATCTAAGTGTATTCAATGAATCAAAACTCATTGTTATACTAGTAAGGAATCTTGGTAAAAAAAAACATCTTAGACTTAGATTGTATAGAAATGAGGTATGGGACTCAATGGATAATTTCTTCCAAGAATTTAACATCAATGTTATTCCAAGGTATGAGAATATTCATGCAATCTCTTTAGTTGTTTTAGTTAGTTATTTTAAAATTCCTGATCAAATTCTCGTGCAATATCAAATTCAAGTTAAATATAGGTCTTCAATTCCTAATAATCTTAAACATTGGAAAATATTTGATGATGATGAACAATTGAAATACTTTTCGCAATTGATGAATTTTCAGCCTTACAAATTGAAGAAGAACAATTGGATAATAATGAGCTGAATAAAGAAAATCAAACTTCACAATTAGACTCAAGAATTGGTGATCATAGAATCATTCAATTATTTAACAATTTCATTCCTAAGGGCTTAGTTCCTCTTGAAAAAAAATTGACCACAATGATGTTCCTAAAAATCCATTATCAAATTCACCAGAAGAAGATATAGAAGAATCTAATATTGGAACTTTAGAAGAAATAAAAAAATATTAAAATATTTGCATCTTTACCAATGGAAGTGAAAGATAAATATTTAGATCTCCTTAAAGCTTGTAAAGATGATTTTTATTTGTCCTATAATGAGTTAAAGACATATGATAAAACACTCATTGAACATAAAATCCCTTTAAAACCTAAAGCTAGACCTTTTAAGCAAAAGTTAAGGAGAATTAATATAGTCCTTCTTCCTACCATTGAGAAAGAACTTAAAAAACTACTCAATGCCAAGATCATAGTTCAATTGAGGTATTCTGATTGGGTAGCAATTTTAGTTCTAGTAAGAAAGAAAAATGGTGAAACCAGATTGCATGTAGATTTCAGGAACTTAAATAAATCATCTTTGAAAGATAATTATCCATTACCCAAGATGGACCAATTGCTTCAAAAAGTTTCAAGTGCTAATAGAATTTCTATGTTATATGGTTTTTTTGGATACAATCAGATCATCTTCAGCCCAGAAGATAGAGAAAAGACAACATTCACAACTCCTTGGGGTACATTTATGTATGCAAGGATTCCCTTCGGATTGACCAACGTTGTAGTTACCTTTCAAAGAGATATGGATTTAGCATTTGTGGGTAAGATAAATAAATTTGTTGTCATTATCGTGATGATATGATTGTATTTTCTAACTATGATAAAGAACATTTAAATCACTTGAGGAAAGTTTTTGATAGGTGTAGGAAGTTTGGGATATCACTCAATCCCAAAAAGTCCTTTTTTGCAATCAAAGAAATAAAATTGCTTGGCCATATTATTTCTAAGGAAGGAGTGGTCATTGATCCCAAAAGAGTTCCATCTATCCAAGCCCTTTCATTACCAACTAATAAAAAGGAAATTCAAGCTTTTCTTGGAAAAATCAACTTTTTAAGGAGATTTATACCTAATTATGCTGAAATAGTTAAGGATATCACTGATATGTTGAGGAAAGATCATGAAGTCAAATGGACAATTCCAACAAGATTTTCTTTTGACCAGATTAAAAAATCTATTTATGAAGCCCCAATATTGGTCATTCCAAATTATTTTTAACCATTTATCATTTTTTCCTTTTCCTCTGAAGCCACCTTAATTGTTGTTATTTTAAAAAAGAATGAGAATGGAGATGACCAACCTATTGCCTTTTTCAGTAAAGTTATGAGAGATGTTGAACTCAAATATGATGTTATTGAAAAAGAAGCTTATTCCTTAGTGCAAGCCCTAAAATATTTTAGAGTCTATGTCCTTCATTCTTCCATTATTACTTATGTTTCCAATAGTGATGTTAAAACTATATTAACTCAAACTGATACCGATGGAATAAGAGGAAGATTGATCACCAAGATATTAGAATTTTATCTCATTATCAAAACTACAAAGTTGCTGAAAAGTCAAGGTTTGGCTAAACTCTTAGCCGAGTCAAATTGTAAAGTTTTGGGGGTAAACTATGTTTTGAAAATTTCAACAGAGAAGAATCCACAAGAACCTTTTCAACTTCAATAGAGAAGAATCCACAAGAACCTTCTCAAATTCCAGCAAAGGAGAATCCACAAGAACCTTCATCTTCAATTCAATCAACTCCTATTCATATTGATGAGAAATTCTTGTTATCTGAATGGTACACTGATGTTTTACATTTTCTTAGAGATTTTGAGTGTCCATCTGAATTTACAAAGAATCAATGCAAGACACTAAAGTTGAAGGCAATAAAATATTGTATCATCAATGCTAATCTGTATTGGAAAGATCCACTCAATATTCTTTTTCTTTGCTTGATAGAAAGTGAGCCAAAAGGAATTATCGATCTATTTCATGCAGGTATTTGTGGAGGACACTTTTCTTGGAGAGATACAACATATAAAATTTTGAGAGCATGATTTTATTGGCCCACATTGTTTGCACAAGTAGGAGAAAAGGTTAGAAGCTATACCCAATGTCAAATGTTTGCTGGAAAGAAAAGATTAGCAACACTTCCTCTGGTTCCGTTACTAGTTCAAGCACCATTACTACAATGGGGATTGGATCTCATTGGAGAAATTAATCCAGCATCAAGGAACCAACATAAATGGATATTAACTGCCACATATTACTTTACTAAATGGGTAGAGGCAATTCTAGTTACGAATGCAATCGAAACTGTAGTTATTAAATTTATTGAAGAAATATACTATCTAGCTTTGGATGCCCCCAAGTGATAGTTACAGATAATGCAACAACATTTAGCAATGTCAAAATGATTGAATTTTGTCAGAAATACCAAATTTTGTTGCATCATTCTACCCCCTACTATCCACAGGGAAATGGACATGTAGAGTCTTCAAACAAGAACTTGGTTAAAGTCATTAAGAAAACGTTGGAAGACCACAAAAGGAGTTGGGACAACCATCTCATATATGCAGTTTGGGAAAATAGAATATCTCCAAAGAGGTCAATAGGTAAATCTCCATTTCAGCTTGTTTATGGTAAAGAAGCCATATTTCCTACACATCTAGCTTTTCCTGTTATGAGATTTTTACAAGAAGCAAATGAAGAACCTGATGATTTTTCTAGGAGAATCAATCAGATTATAGAACTTAATGAAAATAGAGATGAAGTTCATTATAAGCTTCGGAAATATCAGAACAAAATGAAAAGTCTATTTGATAGAAAGGCTAGAGACAAATATTTTAAAGAATGAGATTTAGTATTAAGATGGGATTGAAGAAGGGAAGATAAAGGAAAACAGAAAAAGTTTGATAATCTCTGGTTTGGACCTTTTAGCATTGTAGAGGTTAAAGGCAACAATACTTTTATCTTGCAGAACTTGGAAGGACAATATTCCTCATTTCTTGTCAATGGGAAATATTTGAAGTATTATATCCAATATTGGGATTCCTTCATTCATTAATCATTTGTACATCACCATATTTTTTATTTTTATTTTTAAGCAATGTGTAATTATTTTCAATGGAGACCCCATTAGCCCGAGGAGAAGGCACATGGATCTGCAAGTTCTCTGCATCCTGCAGGAGGAAGTAGTCCCCAGTTGGAGACGATGTTGAAACATAAATGGTTTTGATAAGTTAGAAATTTATAAAAGAGGGTATAAAAAATAGAAATAAAAAAATAGAATAAAAGAATGAAAATATGAAAATTGTTGAAAAAAATATGAAAAGAACCCCATGAAAAGAAAAACAAGCTCAAATGCTACTAGAAATAATTCTTGTTTGAATCATATAGTATAATCATGATCAAACATGTTTAAATAATGCTTTTAGATTATGAAATAATTTAGCCAAACTGTTTAATCATGGTTGAAATTAGTAGATAGGATAGATTAGGGAAAAAGTGACCAAAAAATTTAAACTTGGTCAATTTCATTTTATGCACTAGAATAGGGTTAGAAGTAACTTTAGAAAATAAAAAGAGGATCTGCTAGATCAAATTCGACCTTAGAAATTTAAATCATGTTTTAGATAGATTAATTTTGGTTAAATGATGAACTAATCATGTCATTTAAAAATCATTAGCTATTTGTAATAAGCATTAAGCATTAAGGTCCTATTATAAGGTTGGGAGATGACAAGATGTTTTGTCGGTTGTGATATCACAAAGGAACTTTTCAACAGATGATTTTCCCCGCCCGGATCAACGGTGGGGAAACCACTTCGCATCCCCTCATCCCATTTCTTGTTAACGTCAAGGGGAGGGGGGGTGGTCCAAAAGGTCGTATTTCTTTTCCCAGGCCTCATGCAACATGGCGCTTCCTTGTAACTTTGCATCCCCCTCGCTGAAAACCACTTACCATGACTCCCCACCTCCGAAATCCGCTTATCACTCCTCTGCTCCTGCCAACGGTCACCATGTCACCTACTGCACTTTAACTTCCGCTAATTACACTGTGCCTTTTTCATTCTATCATTTTATCACATCCTATTCCCATTGTTATCTTCCTGTTATACAGTTACCTGTTGCAAATTTCACATTGCTCATTAATTCACCTAAATCTCATTCCGTAACGGTTCTAACCGCAATGGTATTTGAATCAGTCTATAAAATCCACCTCGTCTCATCCCACATGACTCTCCTAGCTATGTTTATACTATTTTTAATTGCAAGTACGGTTTTCAGCTCTCATTTCCAACACCTGACAATCCCAACAAATTCTGAACCCCTACCATTGACAAAGATTCATCGCTCATCTAGGTATCTGTTCAAGCCGAAGCCCTATTATATTTTTATTTTTCAAACTCCTTAGACATGGCACCAAAGGTAAAGAGTCAATCCTCTAGTAGCAAATCAAAGAGTGATGATAACCATAAAACCTCTTCTACCCTAGACCTAGACCACATCCATTGGAAGACTAGTATTACAAGATTGTTGATATCGAGTGTGAATTCAACCTGTTCGAATTACATCACTAGTTGAAGCAAAACTACCTAGACCAACAACATGAGATTAACCTTTCGAAATCCCTGTTGCCTATGTTCATTTTCCCACAGACACACTATTTCCCTAATCTTTTCATGTGGTGTCAAGCTAGATACAATCCACTGCAAAGAACCATTGTGGCCCAGAATGGAGACATTATGATCTCAATTACACCTGAAACCATAAACCAAATGTTGCTTATTCTTGAAAATGACTCCCTCAGGAATTTTTCTGCAACTTTTCTTATGGATTTATATCATAAGCTCACTTTTCCTCAGAGAGCCCAGATCTTCGAAATTTTCCTTCCAGAAGATTCTCAGCTTCCCAAGAAAAATCCCCCTTATCTAGCTTCTATGTTCCCAGAGAAATCCAAACAGATCATTGCTTTAGTTTCTTTCCTTTTAGGGTATCAATCAGACCAGTGGGTAGATGAGCCTATTCTAGGCTTTCTATCTATTTTCTCTAATGAACACAAGCCAACATTCATGTTTAATTTTAGTCAATTCCTGGCTGATAATATGCATGAACAAATGATGAAGATTACCACTAAAGGCATGTTTAAATATGCATATGTACTAGTCTACATGTTTCTTTTTCAACAAGGAGATAAGTTTCCCATAACTCTACATAAATAAGATGATCAAGGCATTAATCAATCAGTGATACAGTGGACTTCATTAGTGAGAAAAAACTCAATAGAGTTTAAATTTGCAGACTTCATAGACAATTTTGTTCATACAGTTGCATGGTTTCTTAGCAGTCAGAGTGAGCCAAGGATCAGTTCATAGATTAAAAGGGTTTTTCACCTGAGTGATCAGATAAAAACTGGAGACTGGTATCTATACTAGAATTATACATAGATAAGGGTATATGTAAGTGAGCTTTCTCCCTACAAGATGCCTAAATATGTTCCAATGAGGATTTTCTCTCTGGAATACATAAGGCAGATGATCAATATGGATGAAATCCATTTTCTCTTAGGTAAAATAAAATCACAATTTAAGATCAAGACTCGAGTGGGACCATTCATATGTAATACCATAATAGTAGGAGATAAGGTAGACTTAATCCTCAAGCAATTCAATTTCCAGCCCAATTTCACCTGGTCATATGATCCATTCAACATAATTTCTTATTTAGGGGTGGAACTCAAAACCACACCTTATAATCATACCCCCATACTAGAGATCGAGAAGTTTATGAATCAAGACCAGTGGGAGGAAAATACACTACAAGAAGCAGAAGAGAAGATTTTATCTACAGCCACCCTCCATACTCCAGTACCTCAAGATAAACAGGGAAAAAGGTAAAGGGAAGAAACTTCATCTCCAACATGTACAGAAATAAGTGCCCAAGAATTCATCATTCAGCAGGAAAAAAAAAATAAAAAAAAAATAAATAAATAACAAAACAAACAAACAAACAAAAATAACAAAACAAACAAACAAACAAACAAACAAACAAACAAAAAACAAAAACAAACAAAAACAAACAAACAAACAAACAAACAAAAAAAAAAAAAAACAAAACAAAACAAAACAAAACAAAACAAAACAAAACAAAAAACAAACAAACAAACAAACAAACAAACAAAGAAACAAACAAAAAACAAACAAAAAAAAAAACAAAAAAAAGGACACATCTTAAAGATATCACCATTCAGAACATCAAAATATTGTTATGATTGGTTTACAATTTTCCATAGGGTCAGATGAACTCTTCTCTGATACCCCATCCTCCTAGGCCTCACAAAATCCTTCAAAAAAATCACAGTCAACGAAATTGGGTGAACAAGATGATCCCAATATCTTCAGTAAGTTTTTGCAAATTAAGTAGAAAAATGAAAAACTCAAAGACAAAACCTATGCTCAGTTTTGGAAGCATACTTCTACATCCCAACATAGGTTGTTAACAACATTTGATAGTGAGAAAGGAAGGATAAAAATTTCGTTCTTACGGGCTCAAGTACCATCTCCAAAAACCCCTACAAATTATAGGAAGACTATATTCTCATTTGATGCAAAGAAAATGCATCCCATTGATCAAATAGATATGCATAGGCAGTCTGGAGAAATAATTCTCCACCATGACAAATACTACTATAGAAATTTCAAAGTTAAGGACATCTCTCATCAATTTCCAGACACAATTAAAATTGGAAAAAAGTTATTCATTAGCAAAGGACACCAAAATCAAAAGATTGGAAGATTTGGTGATCAAGCTCGGTTATGATTCTAGTGATGTCAAAGCAATAGAGGAGATTCTCAAGAAGAAGAATGCAAACATAGCAGCACTTAGGAACAACTGAAGTTACCTTCTACAGAGGATCCACAAATAAGAGAGATAGAAGAAAGTGAACAACTTAAAAAAGACATGCTCAAATTGATCATTGAGAAAAATATATAGATAAAGGAGATGGGGGAACATATAGAGAATATACTTAAGGAAAAAGAAGGGTTGCGCAATTGACTATAGCTTCAGTAACAACCATACCAATTACAATTGTAGGGACAACAGGGGATTCAACATCAACACCAGATGATTTTAACAAAGTTGTGCAAGACCTGTCTCTTCAAAGACAAGAAAATTATAAGCTCCAACAAAAAATAAAGAATATAGACACACAAAAGATAAAACATGATACCCTCTTGGTGGAGGATATGCAGAAATCTCACCAACTTTCCAAGAAGATTGATCAATTAGAAAATTAGTCACTAATGGCGCACACCTTGGACCAAGCCAAGGAAAGAATTTGGGTGGAAATAAATCATGCCATAACTAAGATTTGGCAATCCATTCATATTATTTTTGAACAAGAAGATTTAATTGACAGGTGCCAAACATCCATTGAACAAGTCAAAACAACATTGGGACAAAAACTAGCTGAGGCTACTTCCATGATCAAAGTGTTGAACTGAAAGGCTAGGTCAGAGTTAGAGCAAATTTAGATCGCAGATAGAACAGAGACCATCCTAGAAATCAAGAAGGCATTACAAAAAAGGAATTTAATGACTCAGTTGGAAACTAAGTGTCAAGCTCTCGAAAATGATGTCCATAGATTTCATACTAAATTTAATTTTCTTAATCAAAGAGGATTTCTAGGGTTAGTGGCACCCAATAATAGATTAATCAACTTGGAAGATTACTGTGAAAAAATTTACATTATTGCAACAAATACATCCAAGTTTGCAAGTATTAATGGACATGTCACAGGTAAAGCTTTCATTGAAGCCTTGGAGTTTGATTTAACTAAAAAACTTGAAATCAAGCACATTTTCATTAACAAGCCAACTTTCAAGAAATAGATGAAGTTTATATAAAGCTAATAAATAGTTCTATACCCAATGATGAAAGGTGGGATCAATTATGGGATACTGTTTAGTAAATTTTTTATCTCCAACAGACAGACAACAAGACAACACATTTTGGGGTCAAGTCATCAACAATTTCCTTGAAGATAGTGCCAACAATCTCAACAATTTAAGCATTCCTACATTTGTGTACTATTTTTGTGATGAGTTAGATGTTTCTAGAATCCAAATATTTTGTATAAATAAATAGCAATTCGATGTATTAAGGGTTGAACCCTTGGATGAGTTTTCTAAAGCATATATGTATCAAACTGAAATGGCTTCAAATTAATGAAAGGATTCTAGATTTGCTTCAAACATCTTGTCAATTTGTGAGTTTTCTTATGTTTTCACTTCATTTTGTTGTTCTACATGTATTTAAGTTTTTATGAAGAAAACTGGGTAAGAGAAAACTGAATATTAGTCTATCTTATACCCTCTCTGAAGTTATAATCTATTTTAGAGATTATTTTATTGGATTGTTTGTCTTTATAAGATCCTCTAAATTTATAAATTGTCAACTATCTTCATAAGATTAAATATATTTTGTTGGGTTGTAAACATTGTTTACTTGCATGTTTTTCTTATGATTAACTAAAAATTCGGTTTGAATATTTAGAAAATCATAACCTCTTAAATTTATGCCTTTCCACACACTTTTAAATCAAATTATTGTTCAAAGGTAAAGAATCAACCCTTTCTAAATATTTAGTATTAATAAAGTTTAAGCACGTGCCTTAATTTGCTCATAACATTGGCCATCCAAAAACTTTTAAAACAACAAAACATTTTATTTGCTCTCACATAATTAATTAAATTGGAATTATCTCAAAGGACAAAACCAACTACTAAGGAAGCCTTTCTCAATCCTTTACATTTTCTATACATTGACAATTTTTTATTTTTATTTTTATTACTGGGATCGATTGGCCGCAAGGCGGATGAGGGATCTTGAATGATAGATAGGATGATTCTTTGTAGAAACTTTAAAGATTGCTTGTAATAGATATGCCTCCTTTGTATCTCTTCTCAAGCATAACTCCTCATATCATAATAAGGACATAGTTAAGATCTTAAAAGATGATTAATTTGAGGCCTTTTGACTAGATTAGTAAATAGGCTAGTGTTCACCCATAATTCTCACTATTCATAGAGTTTGATTCAATTGGTAGTCATCATATTATCCATAGGAAATATTTTTTATTGTGATTATCATGAACTAGTGAATCTGGATGTCACACACAAATTCATGGTCTTGTTACCCACCAAAAGTGGGTGACCCTTGAAGAAATTTTTCTCCTATTCATTTCTTCTAGCTAACAACCCCTAAGAGCCACCTTGTAGCCAATGTGACATGCCATTCATATCTTCACCACATGCATCATTCATATGTCTCCTTGACCATTTTTCAAGAGCACGTGTTGGAAGGTGGTATTTTATCAAAAGGTATTTTATTCATTTTGCAATCGGGTGCTTATTGAATTTGTAGCTATGATTAGTGTTCATAATGTATATTTAGCCACTTGATGTACTTGTATTGATTATTGTAAAACATATTTTAAATTCTAGAGTAAAAAGAAAATTGATTTCGAGTCAAGTCCCACTGCGATTTTTAAAAGAAGAAAAATTAAATTTTGAAATTGTAAATTTTGGCTCCAAATTTTTCAAGTCGGCCTCCCTCCAAGTCAAGTTGGCCCAAGGCAAAGGACACACCCATTTGAGCCAAGAAATCACTATGTAAAGGCATCTCAACCTCAATCTTCCTCCACCAATTTGCATTTCCTCAAGAAGACATTTTTTGGGCATCTCAATGAAGATCAAGAAGGATAAGAAGGACAAAAAGGAAGACAAATTCTCTCTCTCTCTCTCTCTCTCTCTCTCAACCTCACACATGTGGATATATTCTCTCTCTTCTGGCTCATAGTTTTTTTGGGAAGTTACAGGGGCCAAAATTCTAGATCAAATCATGCAAAGGAAATTTTTGGATTAGATTGGGAGGCTTGACTTTGATGGGTTGACCATGTTTGACCATAGGTTTATGTGTGTCTATTGTTGAACAAAATAATTTCTCTATTAAAAAGTTTGTTGGGTTTTTTTCCTATGGTGGGATTTCCCAAGGTAAATCTTGTCTTCTTTTATGCATTGTGATCTCTACTATTCTATTGTTCTTGTATGGTTGAATTTCTGAAGTATAATTTCTTAATGATAGATTGGAATAATTCAAAAGAAGGACATAAAAATTAATTATTAGTATTTTAGAAATATATATTGCTAGTCTATATTGCACTTAGAAAAATCAACATGGTTTCAGAGCTTTAGTGAAGGAATGAACACTGAGATAACCTTTGAAGAAACCCAACTTTGAGATTCTATTGTTGAAGTCCTTCTTGTTGACTCGCATACGTAGCTTCCTCTATGAAATATGAGAACAAGTTGGAAGGATCCTGAAAATTTAGAGTTTGGAAACTTAGAATTGATCTTATTCTTGCAAAGGAACAAAGTTTTGGATATTGTGATAGGGAAAGTTGTAGAACCAACAGATACTGTAAAAAAGGAAAAGTTTAAGGAAGATGACATTACTACCATCAGTCTTATTGTGGACTCCATAAGAGATCATCTCACTCCCTATATTGAAAAACTTGGTATTTCCAAGGAGATTTATGATGCCCTAACCAATATATTCACTGTGAAGAATGTTGGTCGAGCCATGAGCCTAAAGAATGAACTTTGTGATGTAACGATGACGAATGATGATACTGTAGCTTCATATTTCATAAGGATTTCTCAAATAAAGGACTAAATTCAAATAATTGGAGAAACTATCTCTGAGAATGAACTTGTGACTACAACACTCAATGGTAAACGTAGATCATGGCATCCATTTGTAGAAGGTATAAGTAGTTGGAAGGAAGGTCCTTCATTTGAACAACTATGGACCTCTTGTGGTCAAGAAGAATCAAGGCTTATGTCAAGAGATAAGAAGGAAGAAGATTCTCAAGCACTTGCAACCCACTTCAAGAACAAAGGAAAGGTTTGGCTCTCAACACAAGAAGTTAGGAAAAATATCTCCTGCTCCTTAAAGGAATAAGGACATGTCAAAGATTCAATGTTATGGTTGTCATAAATTTGGAAACTTTAAGAAAGATTGTCCTAAAATTGCTAACGACAAGAAGAGAAAGGGAAAACAACATGCTTCTACAACCAATGTTGAAGATGAACACCCAAAGAAGCCCAAAGGTGACAAATACTTCTTTTACTTTTATGCTCTAGCAGGTTCTATTGCAGATGATGATGACATGTGGTTAATAGATAGTTGTGCATCAAGACATATGACTAGAGATCATGGCAATCTCTCTAGCATGATGGAAAAGAGGTTGTCCCAAATGGTAGAGCTTGGAGACAACCATAACTATACAATCAAAGGAGTTGGAAAGGCATCCATAGAGCTAGAATCTAGTAAAAATGTGCATCTCAACAATGTTCTATATGTAATAGGTTTAAAAAAGAATCATGTCTCTATTTCATGTTTAGAAGATAAAGTAGATAGATTAGATTTTATGGATGGAAAAATACATGTATAGTCTAAGGGCTCTAGTATAGATGATGTTAGGTTTATTTTGATTCGTGAAGGAAGATTGTATAGACTTGTGAGTCAAACAGCCCAAGCCTTAGTACAAGATGAAATCAATCCAAGTGAGCTATTGCAAAGAAGATATGGTCACCTTCATTATAGAGCATTACCTTAATTGTGTCAAATAGTTTCAGGTGTCCTTGAATTATTGTAATGATTTTCCGCATTAGAGACAATTTTTGGAAGAGGGGTCAATTTCGACATTGGGAGTTAGGAGTGAAAAAGGGAAATTACAACTCTAGTGAACGTGGAGCCCACAAGAGAGTGAAAGAGTGGGTGGCACCGAGGGAGAGAAGGAAGCCATCAATTATAAATAAGGAGAAGAGGCCTCCATTTTCATATTTTGACAAATTTACTTATGAACACAAGTTTCCTTGAGTTGTTTAGCCAAGTAAACCATTGTTGTTTAGCACAACAAATTCTCAAGTTGTAATTCCACCTCTACCTTTGGTGAAATTAGACTGTCACCCTAGGAGATTAATTGGGATTTTGTTTTGGGCAATTGAGGTGCCAATTTGTAGGTAATTCTTCAGCGGGTGCATGCTTATCCTAGGGCACAGAAAAAGATTCAGGTGGGTGAGAAGAGACAAAAAATAAGGGATTTTGGGCTGGAGAGTTTGCAAAGAAGCTCCCATAAGGAGGATGAGTTTTGCCTTGGATGTTTACAAGGCTGAGAGTGTTGCCAATTGGAGGGTCGAATTTTCCTATCCAAAGCCTGCATGGGGGTGTACTGGTAGCTTTTGTGTACTTGTTGAGAGTAGATGTTTTGGAGGCTTTGGGAGCTGGAAATTACTTGGAGATTGGGAGAGAAATTCATAGGAGTTGGGGAGGATTTGTTGAGGGAGTTTGGGGCCATTTTGCAAAAATCTGATTTTTGTAGCTTCACTGGCAAACTGGTGAGAGTAACACACAAATTTTGGGTCACTGGTAACCTGTAGATTTAGCCCAAACCCTTTCTAGGCTTTTGTGGGTTTGGTGAGAGGAGACTTGGATTAATTTTTCAGAATTTTCTGAGCACTTCTAAGGGAAAAATTCTTAGTTCCATCCATCATACAACAATATAAATTATTGAAGGAGGGCACAATTCACTCTGGGACCATTTCCACTACTTGGGTTCGTGAGATATTTCTGCTTTTTTCTGGGATTCTTGTGAGGAGGCCACTCACCCAGTATCATCTCATTTTGGGCACTTTACAGAGCAGTTTCTCCAGTTTTCTTCCAACAGCAGCTAACAGTTCTTCTTGAGCATGTGCAGTTCTTCCTGGGGGATCTTTCCAGCATTTGAGCTCCACACCTAGGTTATTTTCATATCTTGCAATAGCAAGCCCAAGTTCGTCTACTCTCATTGGTTGTACTCAAAAATTTTACCCATATTAATATAATGGCTCAAAATATTTGCTCATCTCAGTGTTTAATGTGTATGGTTGTGAATATTTGAATTGTATAGATGTTGCTAGTTCTTTGCATCGGTTATCTACTATATTTTTCTGTTTGGAATATTACAATGTTATCATAGCATGACCTTGGTCAACTGTGGGGTGTCTTGCAAGATCATGGAAGATTTGGGCATGTATGCATAGTGACAGGTGAAACCATAGACAAAGCCATGGCTCAAGGAAGATCCAGTATGCAAGAATTTTGGGGTGGAATCCACTAGAAGGATGAGAGGTTGGCCAAATTGAGGAAGGTTTCAAACCATATCCATCCTCATCCTTCCAACAGAGAAACCATAGGTGTGTAGGATGTGGGGGTGCATCCATCTACACCATGTGGGGAAATTTGACAGAATCGGGGCTCCATATCTCCTCAAAATGAGCAGGCAAGGCAAGGACAGTTAGAGGGTGAGACAAGGAGGATCTTTTACTAGTGGAGACCTAGATTTAGATATCAGGAGCATGAGGTGGAGGTTTATCATGAGGTTGAGGGCACGTGGGGTTATGAGGAGCACATAGATATACCCAGTGTGATGCAGGAGTCACCCTTGTTGGAGATTCCTTTGATAGCATCGATTGAAACCTTGGGGGAGAGAGTCTAGAACACACCCATAGGGCCATCCATTGACGAGGTGCCAGAGGACATAGAGGTGTCCACCATTGAGGTGGTGCCATCGTTGGTTGAGGTATCCATTGATGAGGTGTATGGGGCCATGTCTGAGTTTTTAGGTGATAGCATCACACAAAAATTTGGTGAGATTCCAGGAGACATATACACCATTGATGAGGTGCTAGGAGACTCTGAGGTATCCACCATTGATGAGGTGCTAGGAGACTCTAAGGTATCCACCATTGATGAGGTGTCATGAGATACAGTGGGATTAGATGATGGTTTCCCACAGGAGTTTCATCAGTTCTAGGCCGACCTTCTAGCATTGAAAAGGAAGGCCACACCAGTGCGAGAGGCCATTATGCAGCAAAACGAGGAGTTGGAGGGCATGACAATGGTTTGTGCCAAGTCAGCAGCCAAATTGACTCACATTGGGGAACGATTGGATTCTCTAAAGGTACAGCTAGAGTGCACATTGGAGCATCGGAGCAGCCCTCTTCAAACATACATAGATGGGGCTTTAACACTAGTATGCTTCCTGTGCACATTGGTGAGAGAGAGACCACGACACCTAGACAGATGTTAAGTGATGACCAGATCAATGAGATGAGACAACATGAGTCGCATATGGGGCGTCATTTCCAGGATGGGGTGCTAGCTCCATGTATGGGAGTTTGTACTTTCGATCCTTCCCTTGGGGTTGGATGGAGAGAGATTTTGAGTTGATACCCAATGGAGTGGGCTAGCCATATGGAGTTGATCATATACCAGAGTGAGATTCAGCAGGCGTGTTCAGGCATCGGGGATACTAGAGGCCCAAGTTGGCATTAGGATCTAGGTGGGACTACTTACCAATTACCAAATGTGAAAATTGACTATGACATCAATGGCATAGTCGACCCAATGCTTTAGCGCACACATTCACTAGGGGATTTATAGTCAACACCAGTGGCCAGTCATTTTGTGAGGGGAATCCATGGGTCATCTAGGTGTGTTGGTTGTGCGTGCGATGACAGGATGATCCACACACTTTGGCAGGATATTTTCGGAGGAGGTGGAATTCGCAGGCGACCAGATAGTGCCTTGTATGGGGTTGGGGATTATCCACAACTATATGGTGTGTAGGTTTTAACTCTCTATAGAAATTAGTTGCAAACGAATTCTTCAAATAGAAAAATAAGCAATGGCGAGAACATAAAAAATATACACAGATTTTCCTCTGGATCCCAAAATTGGGACTACTAGATTGATTTTCATTATATTCCTTTAAATTTTACAATACATAAATATACACGCCGAAGTATTCATAAACCCCAATTCATTAACCGTGGATTAGAACATAACCATAGTTCCCTTGACTAGATCTACAAAATACCATGGGTAGAAAATCATCATGCCCAAAACCATGTGCAAAACCCATGCAAAAAACCATGGGTAGGTCCACCCACCATCTTGGGTCTAACCAACTATTATTGAGTTCGCATAGAAAAAAACTTCTTAGGGCATTACCTCGGACCCCATGCGGGGGGGTTTTTGCCTCCTTTGTGACCCCGCCCCCCCGCTATGCCTAGTGCAATTTATGATGCCTATTTTTAGTCATGTAAATAATATAACACATACCCAAAATGGTGCACAGGGGACATATAGTAGCAAAGCAATGGTGGCATCAATACTGGTACATAGGGAGATTCACTTCTTGGGTCCCATAGGGAGGATTTGGAGGGAGAATCCATGCATCAAAGAGTATGGTGATGCGACAGTGGAGGTGGTGATGTCGGTAGGATGTGAACCGATGTGTATTGTCTCAGCTTTAGGCCATGGCATCTAGTGGGGTGTATGAGTGTATAGAATTGAGCAATGGTTTACAGGTGGGTATGGAGATACATGGTGGTGTGTTGTAGTGTGTTGGATTGTGCCGTGGAATAGGATAAGTCACTCACATCACACTGAGTACCTGTGGGGAGTGTCGAGTACATTGACACAAACAAGATACATGATGGTACAACAATAGCATGGGCTATCTAGTGGTGCAGAGGAGTACATGGATACTTGATGGTATGCAGTGGCATATGGTGTGGAACAGTGGGTTCTTGGAGAATTGCCTACTAGGATACTGATGGATAGTGAAATTAGGCATACCTTTGGGTGTAGTTCACCCAGGATCGGCAAGGACGTAGATGAGTGACACTTGATGGTATCCATGGGGACTTACATGCATGTTCCTCTATGTCACTTGTAGGCACAAATGATTTGGTTGTTTTCCTTTGACCCTCTGGGAACTAACAACAAGGGGTAGGGAGATCACCAAATATATTTGGATGGGACTCAATGCACCACGGTAGGGACTCCTCGATGGTGGAATTAGGTCAGGGCACGAGTTGATAGGTACAGGTTTCGGGAGTGCATGGCTTGCTACAAAGGTAGTGTATGTTCCACCCTTTAGTTCACACTTAAGGGGATGCATGACACATTTTTGGTGAGGCGCTCTGAGGTGTCATGGGAACACATATAGTAGAAATTTGACCTTTCTTACGGGTAAATGTTTAGTCTCCAAGTAGTATCAGGGTGAGTTTCCAAGAGATAGGATAGCAGGTCCAATGGTGGGGCCTTGCAGGCACAAGGGAAGTTTTACATGCACTATATCGATTCATGTTGTGTGAATTCTATATACCGATTACATGGAGGGAGAAGATATGTGGGGCATGTGTATTTTAGTATTCAATAGGACTACACCATGACAGATCTGGTTATGGGATCCAGGGATTTAGTTGGCCGATAGACCACTTCATTTTGTGAGGAGAAGGACCATATCCAAGGGTGATCTAGCTCACTTTGGGGTTGATACATGGGGGATCACTAAGGCCTCCATTGTTTGGCAAGGCATGGGTGTCCAGTTGTGACTCAAGATTGGAATTAACAATGAATGGGTAGATATTGACATCATAGAGATACCTAGGAAGGATGAGCTTAGTCTTCGTTGATATTTCGCCACCAGGTTTTAGGGAAAGAGGATAGAGTGTTCCCATAATGTACAACCTATTAGAGCCAGAGTGGCACAATGACAACATGTTAACACCATTTTGAGACTAGCATGGGACTCGGGTATCACAGTACTTGACAACTCAGTGACCTTTAGGGATGAGTTAGCTGCCACAGGGGGAGATCATTCAGATCTTCCATTAGAATTTTGTGACTCGATGATGGCATGGAGGATTTCATCAACATGGTAGGTTGGTCAACATGAGGATATCAGAGGAAGCCCATGTAAGAGAGACTTCAGTCCCCATGGGGATTGGGTTGTATCTTCAGAAGTTTACTCTTGGAGTGCAGGAGGTGGAATACTCGGTAGGGAAGCTTCGTGGGGAGCTAGGAAGAGTCCAACATTATCATGATGCTCTACTTATTGATAGTATGTAGTAAACTTCTTGTACATATACCTGGCTGGACAGTGAGCGGAGAAAGGGGTGCTTCACGGTGATCAAGATGGCTTGGGATCTGGGTACCAAGTGATTCCTACATGACCAAATAGTGCAAAGATCAGGGATGACTTAGTGGCACATTTGTGACCCTGGTATTACTGGTGGTGATAGTTGTTACAGGTCTATTTGGGCACATCACTCCCGACATTCAGATCAGCACAATTAGGGCCCACCAAACCCTAATTCAGTTGTTACATGCCCTAGACAAGTCATCACATTGAATTCTTCCTTCTATGAAAGTTTCATGGCCTGAAGCCTTGATGAAATGCCTCCTTGGGACACTAGCGCAGCCTTGGTCAGGGGTAAATTTGTTGCAGAGTAGGTAGGCCCATTCTGGCCTACACTACAGTGCACTTAGGCCCTCTTTGACCTGTGTTGGGCGAGATTGAGTGAAATTTGCATAGGGTTTTGGGAATATTCCTTGATTCTAGATGATTCTAGAAGGATCCCATCTCTTATCTCCTCCTATGAGCTTGAAATTGTGTAGGCTAAGGATCCATTAACCTCCTATCCTCTCATCCCTTGCTCCATGGAAACTAACTCCAAGTTTGGAAAGCCATTCAATACCCTCATTTATGACAAAACCACCTCCATTTCCTATAAATTTAGCACTCATCATAGCGATCAGGGGGCTAGAATCTGAAGTTTTTAAGGAAATTCTGTTGGTTTGAGAATTGAGTTCATGTCAAGCAATGTTATGCTACTAGATTGGTGTGCTTTTGATGTGGCAAGGGTTGGAATGAAGCTGGAGGAGTGGCACGGGATCTAACTGTATTGGGTGATACTCTTCCTTTTACATTAATAAAGAGTTTATTCCTTTTCTCATATTATTGTTCATATCTATGATGATTATTTGTTTCAATGTCTTCGATTCCATTGGTTTATAGTAGATAGATCATGTATGCTTTGATCGTTTCATGTTTTTGTTTCTCTTGATACAGGTACCTTTTGAGCGGGTTTAGTTCAAGTGGGAGCGACATGAGCGATTCAAAAGAGATCAAGGAAGTGAAAGACTACAAGTAAGTTCCTTCATCTCATCTATATACTATAGGAAAAGGTTAAGCTACTTTCTTTCTGTTGTTCTAGGTCAGGGAAAATTTTAAGAACCCCCCCTAAATTTATAAATATAATAAATGGGCGAATCTCCATGGTATATAGGAAAAATGGAAGGCGATTTTATCAATAATATAATATGTATATATAATTTTTTGGCGAATATCTCACCAGGCATGGCGAATATTTTACTCAATTATAAAATCTTGTAAGATCTTGGCGAGTCTTTCACTAAATAATAAAACTTTGTAAAGTCCTAGTGAATCTTAGCATTGTGAACTCTTAGAGAAGAGTAAAAATGGATCTATGCTGGTTTAATTCCCCCATTTAAATAGGCCACATTCCAGGTGAATACCATGGGTCAATACCATGTGCCATTTTGGTGAATACCATGGGTCAATACCATGTGCCATTTTTATTTTTATTAATTCTAATATTAGGGTTAATAATGGTTTTTTGCATGGTATTAATAGCAATCTAGTCCATGGTATTTGTCCCATAGTATTTTTCCCATAGGTTTCACCTAAATATAACCCATTTCTTGAGTGTTCGTAAATATAAGGTGACTTATGGAGTAAATATAAAAAAATGTTTTATTTGTTTACCATACCTCTAGTTTATTTATATTTTTATTAATTTACCATACCTCTGTTACAAATATGGTATTTGGCCCATAGGATTCACTTAAATAAAACCTCTTTCTTGAGCCTTCATAAATATAACGAGGGTTATGGACTAAATATAAAAAGAGGTTTTATTTATTTACCATACGTCTAGTTTATTTATATTTTTATTTATTTACCATACCTTTTGAGTAAGTATAAAAAGACGTTTTATTTATTTACCGTACCTCCACTTTACTTATATTTTTATTTGTTTACACCAAGTGACTTATGGAGTAAATATAAAAAATGTTTTATTTATTTACCATACCTCTCATTTATTTATATTTTTATTAATTTACCATACCTCTTTTATAAATATGGTATTTGGCCCATAGGATTCACTTAAATAAAACCTATTCTTGAAAATGGGCGAATGGATTCACTTAAATAAAACCTATTCTTGAAAATGGGTGAATGGAAGGGTGTAACTCCTAATTTCAAGGGCTAAATTTACCTTTTTTACCCTCTCCCTTAAAATAAGGTGGGCTATTTGAGGTGATTTGTAAAAATGTACTATGATACAAAATATTCGCCCACTAAAAATTTAAAACCCCTTAATTTCGCCAAAGGGCGAACATTCGCCCCTAAAATTATCCTTGTTCTAGGTGTAGCTACCCACCTAGGGAAAATGTGTTTATCCGTAGATGCAAATTCCATATAACAAATTGGCAACCATACTGGGGATCGACTATCATTCCTGGTGGCTTACCCTCATCATATTACACCCTAGTAGACTTTGCTTGACTTTATTGTAGGTTTTAACCCCGTACAAAAATTACCTGCATACAAATTCTAAAACACAAAAAATAAACAATGCGAGAGCATAACACATAAAACACATATACACAGAGATTTTCCCCTGGATCCCAAAACCAGGACTACCAGCTTTATTTTTCATTATGTTCCTTTCAATGTTATAATACATATTTATACATGTTGAAGCATCCAATACCATGGACTGAAAAACCATCACGTCCAATACCATGGACCGAAAACCATCGCGTCCAAAAAGCATGTGCGAAAATCATGCACAAAACCATAGGTGGGTCCACCCAACCTAACATAGGGTCCAAAACCAAAATTTTCTGAGGCACTGCCCCAAACCCCATAAAGTGGGGTTACGGGTACACCTCAAACCCCCTATGATCCCCCCCCCCCCCCCCCTCGCTACACAATCGACACAACGAAGTGGGGCTCCGCGCGCCCCCCGCCCCCCAACCCCCCGATTAACTACGTGGGCTAGTCGTGGAAAGAATATAACACAACCCAACATTCTCCCACTTGTTGTTTTCTTTACACAGGGGGCCACAAGAGAGCTTAGTCATTTTTCCAGCCCTGAAACGCCCATTGTCTCTCTACACCAAGAGAACTTCTTAGAGCTCACAGATTTTTTCAATGCATCTGCAGTATTATTCAAAGTGTCCACCTTTACCAGCAACACCTTTTTGTCTTCTATCATATCCCTTACAAAGTGATACTGAACATCAATGTGCTTTGTCTTTGAGTGATATGCAGGGTTCTTTGCCAATAAAATTGCACTTTGGTTGTCACAGTCTATCCTTATAGCTCCCTGTACTAACCCCATACTTGAACACAATATCTACAACCAAACTGCTTCCTTGATTGCATGAGTTCCTGCCATGTATTCTGCCTCTGTAGTTGATAGTGCCACTACAGATTGTTTCTTACTCATCCAACTGACTGCACCTCCAAATAGTTTAAACACATACCCACTTGTAGATCTTCTCTGATCCAGATCTCCAGCCCAGTCTGCATCAACAAAGACACGAATATCCAACACTCTGTCTAATCCTGATCTTCCTTGGTAGCACAAACCATAATCAATAGTGCCACGCAAATACCTAAAAACCCGCTTCACTACTGTCCAGTGCTCCTTCCCTGGTTTTGACATAAACCTGCTCAATACTTCCATTGCATATGCAATGTCTGGTCTAGTACAGACCATTGCATACATCAAGCTACCGACTGCACTTGCATATGGTACACGGGACATGTCCTCTTCCTCTTCTTGTGTCTTCAGACATTGTTCAACAAATAACCTCACACCTACAGGAATAGGAACCTTCACTGGTTTACTACCCTGCATATTAAACCTCTACAGTATTGTCTCGACATACTTCCTCTGGTTTAACTAGAGATTCCTCTTTGCATGATCTCTTTTAAATCCTGGATAATTTCTTTGTCATTTCCAACCAGCAACATATCATCTACATACAAGACCAGATAAATAACACGGTCACCAATTAATTTAAAATACACACAGTGATCTGCTTTGCGTCTGGTGAAGCCAAGTCCCCGTATAAATGTATCAAATTTCTGATACCACATCCTTGGTGACTGTTTTAACCCATACAGAGACTTCTTTAACTTGCATACCAGTTCTTTCTTACCATTCATCGCAAAGCCTTCAGGTTGCTTCATGTATATTTCCTCTTCCAAATCCCCGTGAAGTAATGTTGTCTTCACATCCATCTGTTCTACCTCAAAATCAAAAGCAGCACCAACAGATAAAAGTAATCTAATAGAAGTTACCTTGGCAACAGGAGAAAAAATATCACCAAAATCAATTCCCGGCACCTGGGAATAACCTTTTGCTACCAACCGAGCTTTGTATTTCTCCACCTTACCGCCTGCATTTTTCTTCTTCTTGAACACCCATTTGCTGTCAATGGGTTTCCTTCCAGCCGGCAACTCCACCAGATACCAAGCCTCATTTTTGTGCAAAGATGCCATTTCATCAACCATGGTCTCTTTCCAGAGTTTTCCATCCTCTGAATCTACTGCTTCCTTCACAGTTCTGGGATCATCGTCGGTAATAGATAAAGCAAAATTTGAATAGAAAGCAGATGGACTATACCTTTTTGGCTGCCTTCTTTCTTGAACTGATCTTCTCACACCTGGAGTTTGTGGCAATTCATCTTCTGATTCCTCCTCTGCTGTAGAGTGTGATTCTTCCTCCTTAAGCTCAAAATCTATCTTCTCAGGTTCCTTTGGTTGGACTTCATGTTTAATAACATCTTTTACCTCTCTGAACACCACATCTCGGCTATGTACAACCTTCCATGTGATTGGGTTCCAAAGCTTATAACCTTTTAAACCATCCTTATACCCAATAATGATGCACTTTTCAGATTTACTATCCAACTTGGTTCATTTCTCCTTTGCAACATGTACATATGCATCACATCCAAATACCCTCAGATGTGAAAGAGAGGGTTTCTTACCAGTCCATACCTCTTGTGGAGTCTTATCCTCCAACGCTGATGAAGGTGACATGTTGACCAGGTAACATGCAATATCCACCATCTCTGCCCAAAATTCCTGTCCTAACCTGGCACCACTAAGCATGCTTATTTCCCTTTCCATCAACGTCTTATTCATTCTTTCTGCAACTCCATTTCGATGAGGTGTATATGGATTAGTCTTATCTCATGCTATACCACACTTCTTACAGAATTCTTAAAATTCCTTGCTGCAAAACTCTCCACCATTATCTGTCCTCGGCACCTTTATCTTCTTCTCTGTCTAATTTTTCACGAGAGCCTTAAATTCTTTAAACCTGTCAAAGGCTTCAAATTTCTTCTTAAGGAAATATATCCATGTATTCCTTGAGAAGTCATCTATAAATGATACATAGTACATAGACTTACCCAGTGACGGAACCTTCACAGGTCCAAACACATCACTATGCACAAGTTATAATATCTGTTTTTCCCTCTTACTACCAGAGGGGAAATTCACCCGATTCTGCTTCCCATATACACAATTTTCACAGAAATCAAAATCCATAGAGCTATTACTCATACCTTATACCATACCTTTACCATGAAGTATCTGAAGGCCCTTCTCTCCAATATGCCCAAGCCTTTGATGCCACAACATGGTCTTCTCTCCAGAGACCACTAGATTTTCTGCTCCAATTTCAGGAACCACAGAACTGTTGCACCCATTAATAACAGTGCTACCTTGTAGCTTGTACAGAGTTCCAATTCAAACTCCCCGCATCAATACCAGTGCTCCCCGAACCATTTTGCAGGTATCCTTCTCGAACACTGTTTTTACACCTGCATCATCCAGCTTGCTTACAGAAATCAGATTTCTGGCCAATGCAGGAATATGCAGAACACCCGGAAGTGTTCTAACCCTTCCACCTTGCAACTTCAACTTTACTTTTCCATGACCAATGATTCTAGCCTTCCTATCATCCCCTAAGAAGACATCACCACCATCGTATTTCTCATACTTGCAGAACCACTCTCTATGGGGAGTGAAGTGAAAGGATGCACCTGAGTCAATCAACCATGCCTCATGATCTACATGTGTACTTGAAGAAGCCAAGTACACATCCCCACCTTCATTTGAGGTGGTTTTCACCTCTGTATAAGGAGCATCATCAGATCCCTTTCCTTTATCGAGAGCTTTAGATTTACAGTCCCTTTTGTATTGCCCTTCCTTTTCGTATTTCCAACACACCACCTTTATAGGTTTTCCTGGAGATTTAGATCTCCCTCTAGATTTATATCTCCCACTCAATGACTTATTTTTGTTTCTGTTCTGGGACCGTCCTCGTACAGACAAGGCATCACCATTCTGGCTCTCCATATTTTTCCATCTCATCTCCTCCGTCAGCAAGGATAAGACTATTTCATCAAACTGCAAGGCAGTTGCATTGCTACCTATTGCAATAACCAGACTATCCCACGAATCTGGTAGAGAACAAAACAAAATGATGCACTTATTTTCATCTGAAATTTTAATACCAACAGATGCTAACTGACTTACCATAGTATTAAATCTGTTCAGATGCTCTGCCACCGAGTCTCCATCTTTCATCCTCAGGTTATACAACTTTTTCCGTAGGAACAGTTTATTCACCAGAGACTTAGATTTGTACAAAGTCCCTAACTTGTCCCACAAAGCCTTCGCCGTAGCCTCCCCTGATACATTCAACAATACTAAATCTGAGACACACAATCGTATTGTGTTCTTTGCCTTCTGATCCAACTTCTTCCATTCTTCATCAGACACTCTCGTTGGTTTAGTACCTGGATTTACCGTGATCCACTGATCTTTATCCACCAACAAATCCTCCATCTTGAGTTTCCACAACTCAAAACTCTAACCATTAAATTTCTCAATCTCTATCTTTCCCCTGCTTTCCATCTTCTTTTACCATCTCCCACTGAACAGGGTCTACCACAGGCTCAAGCGAAACCCCTCAGCAACAAAGGCATCCCCTTGAAGCCAAAATTGCTCTGATACCAAATGTAGGTTTTAACCCCGTACAGAAATTACCTGCATACGAATTCTAAAACATAGAAAATAAACAATGCGAGAGCATAACACATAAAACACATATACACAGAGATTTTCCCCTGGATCCAAAAACCGGGACTACCAGATTTATTTTTCATTATGTTCCTTTCAATGTTATAATACATATTTACACATGCCGAAGCATCCAATACCATGGACCGAAAAACTATCGCGTCCAATACCATGGACTGAAAACCATCGCGTCCAAAAAACATGTGTGAAAATCATGCACAAAACCATAGGTGGGTCCACCCAACCTAACATAGGGTCCAAAACCAAAATTTTCAAAGTGGGGTTACGAGTACACCTCAAACCCACTGTGACCCCCCCCGCTACACAATCGGCGCAATGAAGTGGGGCTCCGCCCCCCCTCTAACTCCCCGGTTAACTACGTGGGCTAGTTGTGGAAAGAATATAACACAACCCAACATTTATTGATCTTATTTCAGTCTTTTTAAAGTTTTTTGGGTCAAAAATTGTGCTTGAATGTCTCTTGATTTGAATCTTTGGCACTAGCACAGTGTTAGTCCTAACACAGTGCACTGCAAAGAAGCCCCTAGCTTAGAGACAATGCACTATAGTACACTGTCTCCCACTCTGGCCTACGTTGATTCCTCTTAGGCTAAAAAACACACCTTTGGCTTGATTTTTCCAAAGTTGCTTCTATTTTTGCTTGCTGAAAGATCAATATTTCTTGAGGTTCTAAAATCAAGTTGTATTTCTCCTCTTAGCCCTACTTTGGCCTTGATTGTTTAGTTTTTCTTAAATGATTTCTTTATCATTATCAATTCATTGTCAAAGTTAGCTTATAGTCGATTAATATTTTATTAAAAGGAAGTGTCGTAAATTCTTCATTTCTTTCAAAAAAGGAACTGTCATAAATTCTTCGTTTCTTGTCAAAAGTATTGATTGATTCTATGTGCATTTAGTTTCCTTTTGTTCATCTAAACATTAAGGGAAACGAAAAGAAAAACTTGCATTATGCATTTAGAGGTTTCTGTGTGCTTGTAGGAATAGTATAGGGAAATTTTCATTAGATGTGCTCTTTGCTCTTTGATCAAACATTCTGATTGCTCTATCCGTTGTAGTTAAGGTTTTCATTGTTCAAGAAAAATGAAAAGAATGTTTCTCATCATAGTTGCATTCTAGGAATTTCAAAGACATCACGTGTTGAACCTAAAAGACAAACTATTAAACAAGATCAACTTAAAAGTTATCTCAAATAACCTAATGGAGCATTGTCACCTAATGAATAAAATTTAAAGGTTCTAGGCTAGAGACGTGTTCTGGCGTCGTAAAACATAGTAGCTGTCATTAATTTTCTGCGACACATTCCAAGTGTGATAACTCATTCCACGTGCATAAGTATATTTTAGCTCATCCACATACCTTCGGGTATATAGGGCAGTGTTATAGTATGGAATGTATAAAGGAATGCTCTCATTATGCGGCTTCACATTAGACAACGCTAACACGGATTGGGCCTCCACATACTTTCGGGTATATATGTGAGGACTACATTAAGTTGTTATCCATCCTTAGGTAACCGAGTCGGTCGCCTTGTACACTGTGATACACCAAACACGAAATTCGGGGAGATTTCTTGCACATATGTTAAGTACTTGATTTACCGAGGCAATATATTGCAGTTCACAGTTGCTTGGTAATCCTTTTTCCTAGATTACCCTCTCTTTTTTTATTTCTTTTTGTAATGAAATCAATCAGAAATCATAGAGGAACATCAACCTTTACCCTGTCGTTCGCGAATGACAGTGAGTAAAAGACCTTTACCCCCTGAAGCTACACCTAGCTGGAAAAAGCAGTCTCGTTTAACTGAATCCAGTACATCACAAACTTCTGGTTCTTCATCTGAATTACCAGAGTCACCTATACCGGTAAGTACTGTGACCCCAGTTACTCCTACAATTACTGGTACATCTATTACTAAAGTGGAACCTTTACAATTACCTGAGGACACTAAAAGTGAACTTAGTGAAACGGTAACCCAAGTTGTCCAACAAGAAGTTGATTCTCAACCCAAAGTTGTTCAACAAGAAATTACTTCTGAACCTAAATCTGTTCAACCAGAAGTTGATCCTGAACCTATCACAGTTCAACTAGAAGTTACTTCTGAACCAGAAGTTGTTCAAGAAGCTCAACATGAACCTATTTTTCTTTTACCAGAACACTTGGATCTTGAAGTTGAACAATCAGAAGTTGTTCCCGTACCGAAAGACAATCGACCGGTTTACCCTCAAACATTTGTAACTATTGAGACTTCCCCTTTACCGCAGAGTCAAACACTAGAAATCTATTATGGACCTGACGGTGAAATCCTTCCACCTATAATTTTATTTCAATTGAAGAGGAACCTGAAGAAGAAACACCTAGAACTCCAACTCGCTTTGGACCTGGGCTTTATATTTATCCTCATACTTCTCATTTTACTGCTCCTTTTGATCATGTTTATTTTCAGACTCCCATTTATTCATTAAGGCATTTATTGGGTCATTTGACTATGGTTGAATCAACATCCCAGACTGTACCATCTGTTACAACTACGATACAATCTATTGTTGCTACTTCTTCGATGTTGACCACAACACCTGAGTCACATTTGTATTGTGTTCCGTTCATCCCACCGGGTTACCAATCTTTATCTGGAACTCACTCAAGTGTTGCTTCTAGTCCATGGTCTTCACCCGTGTCGTCCACGAGAATTTTACCTAATTCTTCACTTACGGATACTTAACAATTTGATCCATCAAGTCAATATCAAGCTGGTCCATTTGGTTACCGTCCAATGTATCCACTTTACACTGGATTACCTCCATATGGAGAACAATATGCACAATCTCCTTATCCTCCATTTTCTAGGGGGCAACCATATGGTAGTATGTCATCGTCTTTAGGTCAGCCTGGAATGACTATTTATCAATGGAAACCTAGAATTCCCGTTCAACCAAGGCTTGTGTATCCATCACAACCAATGAAATATGTTCCATCCATACCTACTACGCCCGTCGCTACAACTTTACCATAGTAGCAAGCTCAATTAGTTGTATCTTAACCTTTGCAAGTTGGTCCTTCAACCTCTGACCCCAAGTTTCAGGTTTACAGATTCAGTCTTCTCAGGCCGTTTTACAACAACTGTTTGTACCTAGAATCCAACAACCTCAGGCCAGTTTACCATTTACTAGAATGACTCATACTTATACTAGTTTAATTTATTCACAACCTGGTCAAACTTACATTGGTGGGCAACAATTGTTAAATCAACAACCATGGTAGCCACAATATCAACAACAACAATTCTAACAATACCAAACTTATCCTGGACTTGGTCAACAATCCCATGCTAGGTTTGGTCAACAGCAAGTTTACCCAGGTCCTGGTCAACAACCCTATGTTGGGTTTGGTCAACAACAAATTTATCCTGGTGCCGAACAACCACCTTATACTGGATTTGCTCAACAAATTTACCCCTATCAAGGTTACTAGCAACAAATTCCTTATGTTGGTATGCAAAGGCCTATTGCCCAGGAAATTCCATCTTACCCTGGTTACGCTCAACCTGACCTAAACTGACAGTTGCCTTTTGTTGCAACACTTGAATTACCAGATTTAAATCGACTTACCAATGATCCAATTCTTTATGCACCTTGGTGGTCAGTGATTCCTCATAAATTTCCTTCTGATATTCCAAAGTTCAATGGAAACCATGGAGAAGATCCATCCAACCATGTTATGACTTTTCATTTATGGTGTTCATCCAACTCCCTAAATGATGATTCAGTTAGACTACGTCTTTTCCAGCGAACACTTACTGGTCTAACTGCAAAGTGGTATATTGAATTACCATGAGCTTCATTTGACAACTTTACATCCTTAGCCACCACATTTTTAACCCACTTCCAGTTACCCATCAGATATGAAACTGGAACGGAACTGTTGACCAACTTTAAACAGACTACTGCTACTCACATTTCTGATCATATTCATGAGTGGGGTTGCCGTCATAGAATGGTCAAAACTTACGTTCCTGATCAAATTTTAGATGAGTGGTTTATAAAATCCTTGTTTCCATCTATCACCAAGGATGTGGCTAAAGGAGGAGTTGTTACTGAAGAGCAAGTAATTTCTCATGCCCAATACTTAGAATTGAATTACACTCAGTCTGGCACACTCTATGAAAAAATTCCAAATGCACCCAGACCAAATTTTATTGTTCCACCACCTCCATCTAGTAAGGACTCTCATGTCGGTGACAGTGTGATTGGTTCTTCAAGCACACAAATAGCAGGTAGACCATCTAGTCAAACACTTGCTATTTCCAATCAAACTTCTACTGCATCTGATAATTCTCCTGCCTCCGAAATAATTTTCGTGTCATTTGACAAAGGTAAGAATGAAAAGAAACTTGGAAGCAAGAAGAAGGGGAAAGATAAAAAGAAACAAAATCCTCCCCCTCAAGAGAAATCATCTGATTCCTCTTCTCCGACTAGGAAACCTTGTTATCCATGTTTAATCTGTAATGAGGAGTATTTTACGTGAGACTGTCCTCACTGCTCTGAAGTCTCAAAACTTCTATTGCATCCGTTGTGTTGACAGACCCTTTTTCGAATCCAGAGACTCATTTGGTTGCTACAGATCATGCTTCCACTTCACAAGTGCTTATTCTATCTGCCTCTAAGCCTAATATTGATGTTTTGGTGACTACACGAAGTAAAGATTACGGTAATCCATTGTTGTCGTCAAATAACCAGGCTACAGATCAACAAAATACTTCAACTTCGACTGCATCTGATCCTATTCCACCACCCATCAAAGTTAAAAATAAAACTACCTAAGGGAGTTGTACATAAATCTACATTCAACCCTTGAGCTCGAGCAGAACAAAATTATAACATAGTAGAAGATTTGGCTCAGTCACCTTCTGCTATGTCGATGCTTGAGGTGCTTCAAAACTGTCCCTCCCAAAAGTAGGCTTTATTGTCAGCAATTGGTGGAATTGATCCAACGGATTCCAATCTTGTGGTTTTTAACCATGCGGGTTATACACCACAATTACTAGCTTAGTTAGCATTCTTGATCCAAGTAAAGGCTTTGAATAAACTCGTTCACTGAACCATTGTTGATGAGGGTGCATCTACTTATATCATGTCAATGAGTTGCTGGAAAACACTTGGCTCCTGGCCTTTGTCACGATCACCTACAATGTTAAATTATTTTGACGGTCGCACTAATACACCTTGTGGAATTTTAAGTAACCTGCAGATAGAACTAGGGGGGGAAATTGTAATTGTTGAAATTGATTTCATTGACGGACCCCTTGACTACAACATTTTGCTAGGAAGACCTTGGGTTTATGCTATGGCTACTGTGGTTTCGACATACTTTCATATGATCACTTTCCCTCATAATGCAGAATCACAATAATTTATCAACTCGGCTTCGTTGCCTCTAGTTCACAGGCTAATGGAAGAATTCCATTAGTTCATGAACCCCAATATCTCTTCAAAATGTTGGAGTAGGTCTCTTCAAAGATTCTTCCCTAATGGTACTTTTTCACTACTGTCACCATCACAAATGGCAGAAGTTACAAAAGTTGAGACTTGTAGCATGATGTCTTCCACTTCATCTAATTCATGGAAGATTTCCAATAATTCTGAAGATGATATGCATAATGAAACTATGTCGCTAAGCCCCATTGAGCTTGCATAGCAATCAATTTTTTTGGCTTGTGCGGCAAACCCAATTCAATAATCACTAATTGTATGGGTTGATCATTCATTAGAATATGGTACTCCTCTAATCCTTTTTCACGTACATTTTCTACTGATGAAGGAATCATCCAATCAATGATGACAGAAGAAGAACCATGGGCAGATTATCATAATCGATCCCATCTTCTAGATCACATAGAAGATATTCCAAATGAACCAAGTCACCTTTCAATTGTTGATTTCCTTTTGAAATTTTTATTTATAGACACAATCAATTCCGAATGAAATTTATCAAATATCGAAGAAACCATTTCTATTGACATTTCGACCAAACCTATAATTGTAGAGAACATCTATGTTGGCAAATCTTGTTCTCCATCGGAACTTGAAACTTACCGTGCCCTTTTTGTGAATTCCGCGATATATTTGCCTAGTCATATGAGGAAATGCCAGGTATTGATTCTAGTATAGTTGAACATCAAATTAAAATGTATCTTGATGTCAAACGAGTACGCCAGCACCTCCATCCTATTCATCCAAGGCTACTGCCATAAAAGCAGAAATTGAAAAACTTTTGCATGTTGGTTTCATATACCTTGTTCCTCTTACCGATTGGGTTTCCAATCTTGTTCCTATCATGAAGAAACAAGGAACGTTGATTATAGGGATGTTAATAATGATTGTCCAAAAGACAACTTTCCCACTCCCTTTATGGACCAGATAATTCATGATTGTGCCGAATGTGAAATATTCTCATTTATAAATGGACTTTACAGCTCTAATTAGATCAATATCCGCCTAGAAGACTAATATAAAACTACTTTTATTTGTCCCTGGGGCACATTCACATATAGAAAACTCCCTTTTGCTTTGAAGAACGCTGGGGTAACTTTTCAGAGGGAAATTAATTATGCCTTCCATGACATCAAACACATTGTTCAACCCTATCTAGATGATTTACTTGCTCATTCACGGAAACAGGTTGATCACCCGCAACATTTGAGAGCTATCTTTTTACAGTGCTGACACTACAAAATCCAACTCAATCCACATAAATGTGTGTTTCGTGTTGGTTCTCATCATTTGCTTGGTTTCGTAGTGTCTAAAGAAGGAATTTGATTCAACCCTTTGAAGGTTAAGGCAATTCTTGATCTGCCTCCACCTTCCAATTTACTGCAGTTACAGATACTCCAAGGGAAGGTTAACTTTCTAAGGAGGTTCATTCCAATTATGCTGAAATGGCTAAAGGATTTACTCGTCTTTTGAAAAAGGTGATACCCTTCCATTGGGACCAGGTTGCGCAAGATTCCTTTGATGCTCTCAAAGATACCCTTATTCGAGCATCATTAATGTATGCCCCTAATTATTAAAACGACTATTTCCTGTATCTTTCCACTGCAGATACAACCATTTCTGGTTTTAGTCCAAGAAGAAGATGGGACTGAAAATCTGATATATTATTTGAGTTGCAATCTCAATGATATGGAAGTTAAATACTCTTATGTCGAAAAGTTAGCTTTGGCTGTTGTTCAAGTTGTACAGAGATTTCACCACTATATCTTGCTCCGAAAGACCAATGTCATTTCGGATTGCAACCCTATGACCTACATCTTGTCACGTCAATTGCTGGGGGAAATATTCGAAATGGATCATCATTTTGCAGGAGTTTGATTTGGAATTCATCAAATCCAAATCAAAGAAACCTATAGTCTTTTTCGAGCTTCTTTGCCACCTTCCCTCTACCGATATCAATTCAACAATGGAACCATCAATTCCATATGAGTCTCTGTTTTTTATTTTGTCATCTGACCCGTGGTATGGTGTTATCGGGAAATCTAGTGTCTATTCGGAGCTACTATTCCCACTAAGATGGGTAGCTATCTTAGAAACAAACATATTAAAGTCACTTATTTTTCCTTTACGAGAGAGATATGAGAAAGAAGCAAAGAGTACCAACCTTAGTCTTCCGCTTGGCTCCTTGCTTGTTTCCTTTTCCCTTTGACAAAATCTCACCAATGCTTCCTTACTTATCCCGTTTCAAAGAGCACCTGTAGATTCACAGCAGCATAATACCATCAAAGCATAGAGATATTTCACTGTAAACAATATAGGATCAGATATATATTGACCATACAAATGCATATATCAACACAATATTCAGAAATACACAAGAATATAGAGGAAAACTCAAATAGCTTTATTAGTAGAAGTCGTAGAAGAGAGGATTACAACCACTTAGTCTGACCCAGTGCCATCCTCCCAGCTTGAAAGCCCTCTTCACCTCACACAAAGCAAGATCACCCAACAATGTCTTCAAAGAGAAACCAACAACACCTCTTTGCAAATTACCAAATTCCAACCTCTGGATCTCTTGGATGAGGGATCCATTTATAGATATTTGCAGGGGGTGAGTTAGCTTCTGGGATTTTGATTAGTTTCATCTCTCTAATAGTTCTTAGTTCCACATGGAGATTTTAGATCTCTTACTCATCCCTGGGCGAACTCAGAGAGGCAAGTGTCAAATGAGCAGTTTCTAGAAGATTCTCTGGGTTTCCACCTAGCAAACTGCTTGTGCCATTTGTCTTCTCTCACTCATCGCACCCTATAGAAGGGCTTTCCAGTATGCATCGCACTTTTTGCATCTGGCAGGTGAGATGCATCGCACCTTTAGCACTGGGTAGTCTGTATGGTCCTGCTTTGACCAGTTCTGAGTGGTTTTTCATGGAAAACTTCTGGGAGATGATGTAATCAGCTGACCTTGTTCCTTTAGGGTATGAAAAAACACTTTTAGGTACCTAGAAGCCCTTGGCTTATGGACATATGTGATTGGGTTTGCAGTGCCAAAATATGTCTATAACAGTTGCCCCCTAAAGCATGAGGTCGTAAATGTTTTGATGTCAGGTGAAATGCTTTATAATGAGGATCCGAGGTTTTTCGCACTAGAAGGTGACCTGTAATAAGATACAATACAATACATTATCTTCATAATATTTTCATGATCTAGCTGAGGCAGGAATTCCCATGCTCAGCTTGATAAATTCATTTTCATGTACATAGGACAAACAACCGTCTGTGTGCAGACTGATGATTCTGGTAGAGCCATCATCCCTTAGTTTGGATGATTATCTGTGCAGTAATGATGTACATTTGATGTCTTTATTTTTCTGATTATATCGCAGCCCGGATGGATGAAACTAGATCCGGGGTCTTCAAAACTCGTTCAATCTCTGCTCAAAAGTACAATTCAATCCATGTGAAAATATGTTCTGATGTCGAACATGGAAAGACATCGCCTGATTACCAATCAATGATGTAAACTGTTAACAGGCGTGAGAGGAATCATCGATGATGATGATGACCCTCAAGGTACTACAGTACAATTCACGTGGTGTGAATACATGAGTTGATGTTGAACACCACGCAAAGTCTTTCGGTCGAAGGCCATTAGTGTAAACCTGTCGCCGGAAGTGAGAAACTTGCCATTGAGGCATGCAAGCTTCAAAGTACTGGAAGGGTTGTCCCTAGGTCGGCTTCTTGGATAATGAGCTGATGTCGACAAGAAGTGACCCGTCATAGGAAGGCATTAATGGATCCCACATCTATGACACGAAACGGAGCAAATGATTTTGTAGAGGTGAAAATGATCTGTGTTGAGAATGCAACAAGATGATGGAGCTTAGTGGAAAGAAGTCGCCTTCACTAAGTGGGCCCGCAGGCTATTTTGGCGCAAAGTCTATTTTTAGACTATGTCTATTTTATACATATGGATCATGGTCTATGAGTTGCAGGATGCTATTTGTGGATGATTGGTCATGTTGGTAAAAATAGATGGAATTTTATTTTTAGACATATGGGCAGTTTCTATTTTTAGACTGCCAGGCTAAAAATAGAACAGTAGAATATTATTAGCTCATAATAATATTTGGACTATAAACATTATCTTATCCTCTTGGAGCACTTCAATTTGAGCTACAGATGTGGCACATGCATTTGTCAGAAGGAAATACATTCTTCTTGTGGGTCAGTTGAGCTATTGCATGCAGGATTTCAGTTAGAACTCATGTGGTTGAGTTTCGGTGGAGTTGATTGTGGAGTTGATGGAGTTGTGTTCAGTTTGACTTGGTTAAACTAGTTGTATTTAGTCTAACTGCAAATAGACTAGTGATGAGTGATGTGAATTAATTGTTAAATTAATTCACTAATTATTAACTCATAAAGCAACTAAAGAATACATCAGTTAACTCAGTGCATGGACAGTTCAATGGAGACAGGTGTTAGAGGTTGAGATTGCTATCAGTTGTGACTATAGTTGTGCATGAGATCTTGCACAATCAGTGGGATTGAGTAATTCCAATGAGGATTGTGTGGTTCAGCCAAGGAAATACGAGTTTTCTTCAGCCATTCATCATTATTCTCTTGCAGGATTGCGCAGTGGAGGCAGGCAAACAGTGGAGGAGATTTGAGGCATCAGATCTGAGCTAGTTTGTGTGTAACAGGTGGAGATAGTACTGAGTACTTGTGAGGAGTATTGTACTATGTATTGTTACATGTTCTCAATCATTATAATATACATATAGTGTGGGGTTTTCATTTGTATGCTTTCCCCTGGTTACATACTGTGTTAATGTGTGCATGCGATTGATGTTTCATTGTTTTTAATGCTGCTAAATTGATGATCAACGTAGAGGAGGTTATGTATTATGCATGTATTCCGCAATAGTGTATAATCGGGATAATATCTGTGAATAAGTGTCAAATTATTCAAAATTTCTACATGGTATCAGAGCAGTTGATAATCAGATCTATTATTCAGAAAGTGTTTACATTTTATTTCTTCAAGCAGAGTATGTAATCGGGCTAGGTAGCCTCTGGATTCATCCTTCCTTTGGAAGGTGAGATATTCAGTAAAAGCCCATATAGTCAATCTTTGTACGAGAAATAATTTGTTCTCACGAATTTTAGATCAGAGGCGGTTGAGTTTTGAGCTGGTGGAATTCGAATTTGCAGCAGTGTTTTCTTGGTGTCAACGTTGCAATGTCTTTCAACGCATTGCGATTGGAGTATGCTCTTGAGGGCAGCTCGAATTATATTGCATGGAAGGACAGGATGGAGGCGGTGTTAGATGATAATGGGCTGAAGGATTTCATAGAGGCTGAGGTCCCAAATCCTACTGATACTGCGCAAGTTGATGCTTGGCGTAAGAAGACAACAAAGTGTCGAAGGATTCTATTAGAGGGCGTGAAGGATCACATTGTGTCCAGCCTGCATGGAAAGGCTTCTCCATACTTGATGTGGAAAGCATTGATAGATCTATTCCAAAGTAAGAGCGATCAGAGGAAGTTGGCGCTCAAGGATAAACTCAGAAACATTAAATGCCAGAAGGGAGACAGTATGGCCAAGTATCTCACGAAGTTCACTCAATGCAGGGATGAGCTGGGAAGTGTGGGGGTGACTGTCGATGATGAGGACTTGGTGAGCTTGGCTCTCCTTGGTCTTCCGAACAGTTGGCATTCCTATCAGGACTCTGTCAATGGTCGGGAGAAATTGCCAGGATGGGAGAGACTTTGGTCAGATCTTGTGCAGGAGGAGATCAGGCAGAATACCAAGGACGGATCTTCATCAAAGGGACGTAATGAAGAAAATTACTCTTTGGCTACCAAAGCAAAGAAGGGGAAGAACAAGAAAGCTTCTCATTTCGGTGCGAAAGGCAAGAAGTAGGACATGTCCAAGGTGAAGTGCTTTCACTGTCACCAGCACGGACACTATGCCACTAATTGTCCACAGAAGAAGAAGAACAAGCAAGTTGCTGGATATGCAGCAGGAGAGGCCTTAGCCTCGTAGTTTGAGCTTGATTTTTTGTTGATCGTGTGCTTGGTATCAAGTGTGATGGGATCGGTATGGTTCTTGGATAGTGGTGCGTCTTTTCACATGACAGGAGATCGAGATTTGTTTTCTGATCTGGAGGAGAAAGGTCTTGGAGTGCACATCGAGATGGGCGATGATGGTAGATACAGTGCGACCGGTATCGGTACCATTTCCTTTGAGAGGGAGTCTGGTAAACCCTTCGTATTGAAGGAAGTGATGCATTTTCAAGGATTGAAGAAGAATCTTATCTCTATGGCGATGTTAGAAGACAAGGGATATGATGTTGTTTTCAGCGAGGGAAAGGCTTTCTTGCGCAGTAAGACAACTGGAGAAACCCGGAAGATAGGGGTTCGAGTCAGGAACCTTTATCAGATGCATGCAGATGGCTGCACAGTAATGGCATGCAAGGTAGAAGGATTGGTGAGCCGGGATGATGGCAAGTTGTGGCACAGGAGATTGGGTCACCTTCACCATGGAGCCTTGAAGATACTGCAGCAGATCACTACTCGGCTTCCTAAAGGCACTCTTGCGCAGTCAGATCAGTGCAAGGGGTGTACTTTGGGAAATTTTGTGAAAGCCACCTTTCACGAGAAGGATAGTCGCGCCACGACGATCCTTGAGAGAATTCACATAGACGTGTGTGGACCTTTCTCAGTAGCTTCGACAGAAAAGCACAGGTATTATGTGATCTTTGTTGATGATTTCCCTCAAAAGTGCTGGATCTTCTTCATGCAGAAGAAGAGCAAGACATACTCAAAGTTCTGTGAGTTCAAAGCACTGGTCAAGAAGGATTCAGGGAAGAAGGTGAAGGCTCTTAGGAGTGACAATGGTGGTGAATACATCTCTGGCGAGTTCAAGGATTTCTGCAGTGCAGAAGGGATTCGAAGAGAGATCATAGCTCCCCATAACCCACAGTAGAACGGGGTTGCTGAGTGGAAGAAAAGAACGATCGTGGGTGCTACACGGGCGATGTTGCATGATCAGAGCCTACCCCTTCACTTGTGGGCGGAAGCATGAAATACTGCAGTATATGTGCAGAACCGTTGTCCTCACAGGATACTTGGCATGAGTACACCCGAGGAGGCTTATTCTGGTAAGAGACCTGATATTTCGCATTTGAGGATTTTTGGTTCTAACGTTTACATGCATGCGACGAAGGATGCCAGGAAGAAGCTGGAGCCGACCGCAGAGGTTGGGATATTTGTGGGGTACACTGATACGCCCCACAACTATCGTGTGTATTTTCCAAATAGTGACAAGACTGTTTTGCGACGGGATATAAAATTTCAGGAGGAGAAAGCCATGAAGTGTTCGCTTGAGAGGGAGCCACACTTGCATGCAGATGAGGAGATATTAGTTCCTAAGGATGAGCTTCAGGACGTGGATCAGCCACAGGACGAAGTTCATGGAGTGGAAGAGACCACTCATGCAGCGCCAACCATTAGAGGGTGAAAGTGCTTGACAGAAGCTGAGCGATTGGCTCAAGATGCAGAGAAGGTTGTAGGACCACCTACAGCTCAACATAGACAGAGACAGTCACCTGATCGGTACACTAGATACATGGCTCTTGTGAGCAAATGTGTTGTGACTGAGCCATCCTCTTTCGAGGAAGCTGTGGAGGATCCCGCATGGGTAGATGCCATGGTGGAAGAGTATGATTCGATTGTTAGAAACAGTGCATGGGAGATTGTCCCAAGACCGGAAGGGAAATCAATGGTGGGTTCGAGATGGATCTACAAAGTTAAGCAGGCAACTGACAGAAGTGTGGAGAAGTACGAGGCAAGATTTGTTGCCCGAGGCTTTTCACAGATAGAGGGGATCGATTATGAGGAGACCTTTGCACTTGTCGCAAGGTATTCTTCCATAGGGACGATTCTTGGTCTCTCAGCGTAGATGGGGTGGCACATTCATCAGATGGATGTGAAGATTGCGTTCCTCAACGGAGTCATTGAGGAGGAGGTGTACATAGAGCAGCCCGAAGGTTTCGAGATCTTCAGCAGCGAGTCGCATGTGTGTAGGCTCAAGAGAGCATTGTATGGGTTGAAACAAGCACCACGTGCTTGGTACACACGGATAGACAGTTATTTCACTGGACTTGGATTCTCCAAGAGTGAGGCGGATCCTAACCTATACCAAATTGTGGTGGAGGGTAAGTTGCTTATCATTGTACTTTATGTAGATGATTTGATTCTAACAGGTGATGAGCTATTGATAATTTCATGCAAGGATGATCTTGCTAAGGAGTTTGAGATGAAGGACTTGGGCCTCCTTCATTATTTCCTGGGATTGGAAATTTGGCAGTGCAGTGATGGACTATTTGTTTCTCAGGGTAAGTATGCTCGGGAGATACTGGAGAAGTTCAACATGCATGGATGCAAGCCTGTTGATACTCCTCTTCCTGGAGGTTGGAGGAAGGAGGATGCTACTTCAGCAGAAGTAGTGGATGCCATTGTTTATCGACAGTTGGTGGGGTCGCTTATGTATCTGGTCAATACACGACCCGATATATGCTATGCTGTTAACCAGCTTTCACAAGCTATGGTTAAGCCAACCAAGCTCTTCTGGAAGGCAGGCAAGCATGTATTGCATTATCTCAGAGGCACATCAGGATATGGATTGTGGTACAGATAGGAGGATGAGGTGAAGCTATGTGGCTTCACGGATGCAGATTGGGCAGGGAGCCCAACGGACAAAAAGAGCACATCTGGAGGGGTCTTCAGTATCGGGTCGACAACAGTTTCTTGGTACAGCAGGAAGCAGAGATCCGTGGCACTCAGTTCAGCAGAGGCCGAGTATATGGCAGCAAGTTTGGCTGCATGCGAGGCTATATGGATGAGGAAGATCCTGGTCGGGTTGTTCGGTTCATACTTGGAGCCTACAGTGATTTATTGTGATAACCAAAGTTGCATTAAACTCTCGGCTAATCCATTATTTCATGATAGATCCAAGCACATTGACATCAGGTACCATCATATCAGAGATTGTGTGCAGTGGAGAATCATGTTACTTTCATACATTCCAACGGAGGATCAGGATGCTGATATCTTGACGAAGGCACTCACCAGGAGCAAATTCGAATACCACCGAGGTAGGATACGGGTTGTTGATAATCCATATCTTGTTGAGAGGGAGTGTTGAGAATGCAACAAGATGATGGAGCTTAGTGGAAAGAAGTCGCCTTCACTAAGTGGCCCCGCAGGCTATTTTTGGCGCAAAGTATATTGTTAAACTATGTCTATTTTTAGACATATGGATCATGGTCTATGAGTTGCAGGATTCTATTTGTGGATGACTGGTCATGTTGGTAAAAATAGATGGACTTCTATTTTTAGACATATGGGCGATTTCTATTTTTAGACTGCTAGGCTAAAAATAGAACAATCGAATATTATTAGCTCATAATAATATTTGGACTATAAACATTATCTTATCCTCTTGGAGCACTTCAGTTTGAGCTACAGATGTGGCACATGCAGCTGTCAGAAGGAAATACGTTTTTCTTGTGGGTCAGTTGAGCTATTGCATGCAGGAATTCAGTTAGAACTCATGTGGTTGAGTTTCAGTGGAGTTGATTGTGGAGTTGATGGAGTTGTGTTCAGTTTGACTTGGTTAAAGTAGTTGTATTTAGTCTAACTGCAAATAGACTAGTGATGAGTGATGTGAATCAATTGTTAAATTAATTCACTAATTATTAACTCATAAAGCAACTAAAGAATACATCAGTTAACTCAGTGCATGGACAGTTCAGTGGAGACAGGTGTTAGAGGTTGAGATTGCTATCAATTGTGACTATAGTTGTGCATGAGATCTTGCATAATCAGTGGGATTGAGTAATGCCAATGAAGATTGCATGGTTCAGCCAAGGAAATACGAGTTTTCTTCAGCCATTCATCATTATTCTCTTTTAGGATTGCGTAGTGGAGGCAGGCAAACAGTGGAGGAGATTTGAGGCATTAGATCTGAGGTAGTTTGTGTGTAACAGGTGGAGATAGTACTGAGTACTTGTGAGGAGTATTGTACTATGTATTGTTACATGTTCTCAATCATTATAATATACATATAGTGTGGGGTTTTCAACTGTATGCTTTCCCTGGGTTACATACTGTGTTAATGTGTGCATGCGATTGATGTTTCATTGTTTTTAATGCTGCTAAATTGATGATCAACGTAGAGGAGGTTATGTATTATGCATGTATTCCGCAATAGTGTATAATCGGGATAATCTCTGTGAATAAGTGTCAGATTATTCAAAATTTCTACAATCTGATGATACAAGGTTCAGGGTGGCGGTCATGAGAGAATGAAGCATGAAGGTATTGTAGCGGATGAGACACAAGCTGGGTAGGTGAATTCTCTGAGCAACTTCTCTTGAACATATCGGCGACACTGAAATGGATTGGTAGTGTTAACCCCAAAAGTGGATGGTACAGTGGACCAATGGTGATATGACCGGTGAACGGAATAACCCAACCCGACTCAATCATGGTGATGGAGTGAAAGTGTCATGTTCAAGAGCGACCTGCTACCAATAAAGTTTCTTCAAGTTTTCTTCCCAATTTTCCCCAGTCATTTCTGACCAGTACCTCTTTATTTTTGTCAAGCTTGAGGAGAATAACATATGCTTGTTCTATAATTTGCCCTTCGGGCAAACCCGTTGCTATGTTTTAACGAGCCTAGTGACAGTGAAACTCGCTCTTGTCTGAATGGACAAGTTTGTCGCTATTGTTTTAACGAGTTTAACGACAAGGATAACTTAGTTCTTTTCAATTTTAGAGAGTCTGAAAAGAGACAGAAAGAAGACACCAATATTCCTTTTTCGTAACATAATCCCTTAAGTCTGAAAAAGTATAAAACAATGCGAAAGGGATGCCTTTTCGACAGTTTTAATGAGCCGAACAAGACAAACGCTCGATCTTTTTGTGTAATAATCCCTCAGGTCCAAAAAGATTAAAATCTAGAGGAGGGATAGCACTTCCAATCACTTTAATGAGGTGGAGAGGCCAATCACTCGGAAATCTTTTCATATTTTACGATTCAGATGAAAAGAGCTTAAAGGAGACTCGTTTTTTGAGGAACGAGTGATGTTTTCATATAGCAGCTGGTTCCAGGTAAGGTTTGGAACTTTCCAATCATGGCAGTGTAAAAAGGTGCCTAATAGGATCGCTCGGTCGCAGCTGTTCCTCAAAAGGGGTAAACAATCACATGGAGGCGAATGACCGGCAACAACAGAGTGGAGGTGATGGTAAGAACACGACCAAGGCTCAGAAGCTAATGAAAATGCATTCACAAAGGTTATTTACCAGAGGTGGGTTCATTTTTTAATGAGCTTAAACTCTGGTGGAACATCTGATCATTGCTAGGTTTAATTTTTAACAAGCTTGAACTTCACGTAAAACTGCTCATGATAATGGTCATTGATATTTGATTCACCGTTGACACTATGTTCTTTCGACGGTCATACTACCTGTTCAATTGCTCCATCAAACTGATTAGAAATGAGGACGTATGCTTAAAAAATGAGTTAAAAATCTAATAACCTACTTAAGTTACGTGAAAAGTAACTTAAAAATATTTTTTTACCCCTCATTTTACCATTTCATTCGAAGTTGTGACTGTTGGAGCTCTGGAGGTGTTTCCCCCTTTGATTTTCACCAGCTGATTCTGGGAGATTCTGTGGACGATTTTCAGTGTTGTCTGGACCAGGTAGGAGCTAAACCTGAGCTCTTCAATTGCATTCTTTCCTTTTTGAATTCTGAGCATGTTTTCCTACTTTTCTGGGCCCCTGGGGTTTGAACATTTCGTTCTGCCCCCATCGCACCTAGTGTATATCGAAAGGTGCGATGCATCTTAAGCTATCCACTAGCCAGAATGTATGCATCACACTGTGTACTTAGCCAGGGTGCGATGGGCGCAAGGAGGAAAACTTTTGCACTGATTTTTCATGGAAATTTTGCCTGTTTTTTGCCAAATCAGGACCCTAATTCTTCTCTTGTTTGTTTTTCAGAGATTCATTGGAGCAAAATGGTCATTACATGGCGTGAACGCAAGCATGAAGAAGAGGACATGGTTTCCCTACATGATCCGGGTACGGTAACTGCATTGCAGAACTATGGCTTGCTCAAGTTCTTCCACATTTCTAGCATGAGGCAACAAATCAATTTGTTGCAATATTTCCTCGATGCATGGGATCCTACCAACCAAGTGTTCCAAATAAGAGGAAAATCCATCCCCATTACTGTTGAGGACATCTACTTTTTGACCGGTTTATCGAGGCGTGATGCCCCCCTCTCACTTTCAGGTTCTGCCCGTGGGGGTGAATTCGTGAGGGATTATATTCGCCGATATTGTAGGGAAGGATCTCAGCCGAGCAGGGATGGTAAGATCAGCATCTGAGATGTCACCGACCGGCCTTTGAGGACTATTTTATTCACCTTTGCTAGATTGGCTAGCAGCGCGGCCCTTCACTTGGCTAATAGGTCCTATATGCAGTACGCCTTGGAATGCCTCAAACCCAAGGTATTCAACTGGTGTGATGCAGTACTTCCAGTTATCAAAGAACAACTCACCAAGGTGAAAAACGGAAGATCAAAGAACTTTGGCTATGGTTCTATTCTGACTGCTTTCGCCTTGGAGAAGATCCCACTGATGCAGCCACAGTACATTTCACTTGGCCTACCACCACCAGCTGAGCCACAGATGCAGAGATGGGTCGACCTTATGGCTAGACATGTTGGTCAACCACAGGTTTCATTCTCTGATGCCTTCTTTGAGTGGTTCAACCGTCAGCAGATGGTTTATGCCAAGTATCCATATGCTGGGATGGATTTCCGGGGTGACCTGGATTTGGTGTTTCCGGCTGGCGAACAGTGGGGTGTCATAGGTAAAAATCTCTTACCACATCTCTGTTTATTGTTTTCATAATGCTCTCGTGTTTTTTTTTAATTTTTATCAAGACTAATCAAAACTCATGTGATTATGCAGATATTGGGCCAGTGCGACCAGCAGCACGTCTGAGAGGAGCAGTTGTTGTTCCAGCAGGAGAGGCTGTAGGGAGGGCCATTCTTCGCGACCTGGATGTATCCGAGACCCTTGCAGTGTTGCAGGATCAGATCGAGGGTCTCACCCTTGGTATTCCGGATGTGAGGACCGATGAGCTTCCTCTAAGATTACAGTGCCATACCACTGGCATGCCGAGCCGATGGACCAGGCTCTTACGCATGATTGCACAAGCGGTGACTAGTTATCATGAGCACCATTAGACTAGGGTGCCCCCTTGCATTTTGAGTTTTTGGGTCATATGACCAATTTTTTCCTGGACACAGAACACTATGTACAAACTATAAATAGTTATATCTATATATATATATATATATATATATATATATATATATATATATATATATATATATATTTGATTTTCGGAGCTTTATTTTGGTTAAGTTATATTATCCTGATGCAGTTTATTGATAAAATGCTTTTCTTTTACAAATGTTGCAAATGTCTATCTAACACATAATTTTCTAATGAATTGGTTAATGTGTTTAAGTTTCTAGAAATATGTTGATATTGAATAGAATCGAACTGCCTTTCCAAAATCTTGACCCTTAGGAACATACGATAGATGGCTAGATTTCGAACGGAATAGATGCCTGTAAGTTGTAGAATGACGAGCTGTGAGTCTAGCCTGACGACAAGTTGGCGTATGCCATGCGCGATGGCATCAGAGAGGAGTTCTATCAACGTGCTATATTCAGCGATGTTGTTCGTTGATTGACCAATACACACCCCTCTGAAACTTACTAACTCGCCGCTTGGATCAAAGATGGCCCAAGCTGCAGAAGATAGGTTCCGCGTACTACGACTCGCCTCATCGGCATACCCAACAAATGATTCCAATGGGTTCGACATCTGCAACAAAATGAAAAAGTGGATTACCTAACCAAAACGATCACTCTTAACGAAAACAAAAATGTAACAAAAACATATGAAGAGGTTACCATGCTGATTCAAGCATAGTAACGCTTAAGGTACAACCCGTTTCATGGTTGCGACAGTGGAATCCCATCATAATCTACTAGCTCGTAGGCTCCTTTTGCTAATACACACTTAACAATATAGGGACCCATCCATAAAGACTTGAACTTACCTGCTCCCAATTTATCGGATTCCTGATCATAGAGCAAGACCAGGTCACCTTCTGAGAAAACGCGGGGTTTGACATTCTTGTCAAATTGCGCTTTGACTCATTTCTTATGCGCTTCGTTAGCCAAGGCAGCGTCACGACGAGTTTCATCCAGTTGGATTAATTCTAAGAAACAAGCTTCTTCCTCTAAAGTTTTGGGGAGGAGGTCAACTGCGAGCTTGAGAGACGAAATCTCACACTGAACTGGTAAGATCGCTTCCAAGCCATACACCAGTTGAAAGGGTGTAAACCCGGTCACATTTCTCACCGATTTCCGGTATGCCCACAAGGCTGAGTACATGATTAGGTGCCAACTCCGTTTATGGACTCCAATCATCCTTTGCAGCATGCGTTTCAGGACTTTGTTGATCACTTCAACTTGCCCGTTCGCTTGCGGATAATACGGAGTAGAGCTGTCATGGGATAGTCCCAATTTGGCGGCCAGTTCAACCATCATGTGATTGCGGAAATGAGATCCATGATTTGTTACTATAGCTTTCAGAACGTTGAACCTGGCGACTACATGATTGAAAAAGAAAAGAGTGGCCGTTTCGCCGCTGTTGTTTAATGTAGGCAGCGCCTCGGCCCATTTCGTAAAATAGTCAACTGCGACTATGATATACCCATGCCCCCCGGCTAAGGTGGGGTTACATTGCATGAAATATATGCCCCATTTGGCGAATGGCCCAACAGCAACTACTGGCTGCAGAGGTGCGGGTGGTATTCTGGTTTTGCGGTCAAAGATTTGACAAGCATGGCAACTTCTGACTGCGGTTATGCAATCTTTGAACATTGTTGGCCAGAAGTATCTTGCTCGTAAAATCTTTTGTGCCGTAGCATAACCAAATTGGTGCCCCCCACATGCGCCTAAATGACAATCATTCAGGACTTTTTCGACCTCCTCATGGGTGAGGCACCTTCACATAACAGTATTGACACCACGACAGTATAGTTTATCACTGACGATCATGTAGTCTTTTGCTTGGTATCGAGTACATCGCTGTTCTAAGCGAGAGGTATTAGACCTATATGTTTGGGTTTGGAGATAAATGATATTATCTCCATACCATGGATCGCTTGAAGATATCAAAAACAAAGTTTCATCCACAATTGTTGCTTTGGATGTTGAATCGTTGGACGATGATGGGAAATCACATAGTAACTCTGCAAATACTAAATCTTTCTTTGATTTGGATTTTACAAATTCTAGATCAAACTCTTGCAAAATTGTTATCCATTTTGAATATTTGCCCCCAAGCAATTTTCGCGACAAAATGTATGTCATGGGGTTGCAATCTGACAAAACGGTAGTTTTTCGAAAGAGAACATAGTGTCGAAATCTTTGTATTGCTTGAACAGCTGCGAGAGCTAGCTTTTCAACATATGAGTATTTTCTTTTTGTATCATTTAAGTTTTGACTTAAATAATAAATAGGATGTTCGATTCCATTGTCTTCTTGAACTAAAACCATTGCGATGGTTGTATCTGCTTCAGCCAGATATAGTTAGGGTCTCTTTGATAATCAGGAGCGTACATTAATGATGCTTTTATTAGGGATTCCTTTAGAGCATCAAAGGAAGCTTGCACGACCTGATCCCAGTTGAAGGGTACTTCTTTTTTCAAAAGACGTGTATAACCTTTAGCAAGTTCGGCGTAATTTGGAATGAACCTCCTCAGAAAGTTTGCTTTCCCTTAGAGTTTCTGAATCTGAAGCAAATTTGAAGGTGGAGGCAAATCAATGATCGCCTAAACCTTGCATGAGTTGAGACGAATTCCGTCCTTTGAAACTACAAAGCCAAGTAAACGACCAGAACCGACGCAAAACACACATTTGTGTGGATTGAGTCTTATTTTGTAGTGTCAGCAACGTAGAAATATTTCTCTCAAATGCTGCGGATGATTGGTCCGCTTTCGTAAGTGAGCCAGAAGATCGTCGAGGTATGGTTGAACGATGTTCTTGATGTCATGGAAGGCATAATTCATTGCCCTCTAAAAAGTTGCCCCTGCGTTCTTTAAACCGAAAGGTAGCTTACGGTATGCGAATGTGCCCCACAGACAAATAAATGCAGTCTTTGACTGGTCCTGTGGGCGGATATTTATTTGATTATACCCGGAAAATCTATCCATAAACGAAAAGATTTCGCATCCGATGCATTCATCAATTATCTGGTCGATGAAGGGCGTAGGGTAGTTATCCTTTAGACAAGCTTGATTTACATCCATGTAATCGACGCACACTCTAATTATTCCTTGCTTTTTCAACACAGGAACAATGTTCGATACCCAATCAGTTAAAGGAACCGGGTAAATAAAACCAGCCCGGAGAAGTTTTTCAACTTCTACCTTGATGGCAGCGGCTTTCTTCGGGTGCACCTGGCGAAGCCATTGTCTTACCGGTTTGACATCTGGATACATCTTAATTTCGTGTTCAACTATGCTCGAGTCAATGCCTGGAATTTCTTCATATGACCATGCAAAGACATCTCTGAACTTGCGAAAGAGAGCGTAATATATTTCCAGTTCTAAAGAAGAACAAGATTTGCCAACATGAATATTTTCTACAACATCTAGTTTTGTCGAGATATTTATGGCGATAGTTTCTTCAATATTGGACAGATTTCGCTCGGAATCCACCGTATTTATAGTATTTGATAGAAAATCAAAAACTGATGGATGATTAAGGTCGTTGGAGTAATCTTCGTTGTAATCCGGAAGATGGGAACGATGGTGGTAATCTTCCCATGGTGCCCCCTGTATGTTCATTGACTGAACAATTCCTTCGTCTGTAGAATGTACATGCAACCAAGGATCTGAAGAGGTACCATACTCCTTAGACCTATCTACCCAAACACTTGATGAGCATTCATTGGGGTTTGCCTCCCATGCCGAGAACATTGATTGCTACAATATTTCTATTGGGCTTGGAGGCAACACCTGGTGACGATCCATGCTAATATCGTTTTCAGACATCTTCTGAATGGAAGATACCATATTGCAGGTTCCCACCGTTGCCACTTCCACCAGGTTGTTTGGAGGCGGTAGGGAAAAAGTACCCATCAATGTAGGGTCTTTTAGTAGGCCTACTCTGATATTTTGAAGTGACTGAGAGCTTCCGTGGATCATCGGAATGCTTCCCATAACTTGCGAATTGTTGGGGAGGAATGTCTGTTGGTCAACGATTGTAATTCCCCCTTGGAAGGGAAATGCAATCTTTCTGAAGTATGTCAACACAATGGTAGCCATAGCATAAATCCAGGGCCTTCCCAGTAGGATGTTGTAATCGAGGTTTCCATCGATAACTTCCACATCAATTTCTATTGTTTTTCCCCCCAGTTCGACTTGCAAGTTACTTAAAATCCTGTATGGAGTGTATGTTCGTCCATCAAATTATTTTAACGTCATCGACGATCGCGACAAGGGTGGTGAGCCTAAAGTTTTCCAGCAACTCATTGACATAATACATGTAGATGCCCCCTCATCAATAATTGTTCGATGAACAGTTTTGTTGAGGGCTTTCACTTGAATGAGGAAAGCGAGTTGAGCTGGTAACTGAGGTTCATATCCTTTATGATTAAAGGCCACAAGATTGGAATCTGCTGGGTCAATCCCACCTATTGCTGATAATAGAGCTTGCTTTTGGGAGGGGCAATTTTGCAGTACTTCAAGTGTCGACATAGCGGACGGCGATTGGGCTAGGTCCTCTACTATATTATAATTCTGTGCCGCTCTGGCACGAGGATTAAATGTCGATTTGTGTACTACTCCCTTTGGCAGCTTTATCGTTAGCTCAGGAATGATGGGTGGCACAACTTCAGTCGAAGTTGTTGTCGAACTACTAGGTTGATCAGTAGCCTTGTTGTTCGACAACTGTGGATTCCCGTAATCTTTATTCCTTGTTGATATTAAAGCATCATTTTGCTGTTTTGAAATGGACAGCATAAGGACTTGGGGTGGGGAAGCATTGTCACTAGCAACCAGATTTATTCCTGGGTTTGGAAATAAATTAGTCAATACTGCTGAGGTTTTTGAATTCTTAAAGAATTTCTTAACTTCAGCTTTATATGGACAATCTCTCATCCAATGATCCTCATCGCATATGAGGCATGGCTAAGTAGTTTTATTTTGTCGAGAAGGGTTTGCAGAAGATTTTTCAGGAGACGAATCATCCTGTTTCTTCTTTTTGCTCTTCCCTTTCTTCTTGCCTCCTAGTTGCTTCGGTTCTTTGCCTTTGTCAGTTGACACGGCATTAACCTCCGAGGCTAGAATTTCTTCATTTGCATTTTGATCAGAAATCTTACAGGCTTTCTTAGATGTAGCCTTTGTCAATTTCGTGCTCGTCGTACCTATCATGCCATCGCCAGCATGAGAGTCTTTGTTTGATTTAGGAGGAGGAGGAACAAAAAATTCTAGTCTTGGAGCATCAAGGATTTTGTCATAGAGCGTGCCAGACTGAGTATAGATCAAGTCTAGATATTGCGCACGAGCAATCACCTGCTCTTCAGTGACAACCCCTCCCTTCGCCACATCTTCTGTTATAGAAGGTAACAAAGACTTAATAAACCATTCAGCTAGTAGCTGATCAGGGACATATGTTTTTACCATTCTACGATGATGTCGCCATTCATGAATATGATCGGATATGTGAGTGGCCGTCGTTTGCTTGAAATTGGTAAGAAGCTCTGTTCCTGTTTCATACCTTATTGGTAATTGAAAATGGGTTAAAAAGGTTGTGGCAAGGGTGCTGAAGTTATCAAATGAAGCTCTAGGCAATTCGATGTACCATTTTGCTGCCGAACCAGTTAACGTTCGCTGAAAAAGGTGAAGCCGAATCGAATCATCATTGAGAGTGTTGGATGAACACCACAGATGAAAGGTCATCACATGATTCGACGGGTCTTCACCTAGATTTCCATTAAATTTAGGAATATCTGATGGAAGTTTATGAGGAATCGCCAACCACCAAGGGGCATAAGCGATTGGATTGTTCGTTAGCCGATTTAGATCTGGTAACTCTAGAGTCGCCACGAAGGGAAACTGTTGATTCAGGTTTGGCAAAGCGTACCCAGGATAAGATGGGATCGCCTGAGCAGTTGGTCTTTGCATACCAACATAATGCATTTGATGTTGATAACTTTGATAAGGTGGTTGGGCATAACCAATTTGAGACGATTGGTTATAACCGTTTTGAATATACGACTGCCCATTACCTGCAAAGTTTTGCTGCTCAGGTCCTTGGTAAGCTTGTTGGAATTACGGTTGTTGATATTGCACCAGCCATGGTTGTGAAACCATTTGTTGTTGCCCAATACTGGACATTTGACCAAGATGAGGGGTAATAGTACCCGTTTGAGCCTGAGTCGCTCCAGTTAAGGAGCCACTAACTAGCGATTACGGTTGTGTCGATGAGACAAGAGGCTGTTGTACAGCCACCTGAGAAACTTGAGGTTGGCATGTAACAGGAAATGCTTGTACTTGCAACACTGTCAGAATAGCTAGTGTAGTGGGGATATTCGACATAAGTAGACTCGGTTGCATTGAGTATACAACTCTTGGTTGTGAGACAGTATTGGCACCCAACCGCTGGAAGTGATCCAAAATTGACCTGAATTCGATTGTGAACTCACATATGGTTGTTCTCCCGGAGGGAACAATGAAAGGGTGTAGTGCCCCCCATATGGCGGCAATCCAGTGCTCAAAGGAATGATTGGCCTTTGGAGACCAGACTGCCCAAATTGATATTGTTGTGAAGGATCAATTTGTTGAGATTCAACATAAGAGATTCCAGATACTATTCCAGATGAACAAACGGGAACAGACCATACTGTTGAAACAGTCCCTGGGTGGACTCCTTCTAGCGATTGAGAGCTAGTTGGGACAGATGGTATACCAGCGAACATCATCGAAGTGGTGGCAGGAGGTTCTGCTACCGCTGTATCGGATGAGATAATCCTAGATGTCAATGGTTGTATAGACATATCAAGTCTATCCAAAAGACTTCCCAGTGCTTCTACAGGAACTTGCGATGAAGGGATATTAACTTCTGAAATAGAAGGATATAGGTGGATCTCAGTCCCAAAATGCGATGGAGTATTGGATGGAAGATCCTCCGTAATATCTTCTATAGCAATCAATCCAGGTGGAAGAGGTAGACTCTCAGGTCCGTAAAATATTTCTGGTGCCGAAGAAGGTATAGATTCTGCATCGATAGATGTTGGAGGGGTAACACCTTCCGAATCAACCCTGGATGGAGCTAGTTTAGGAATAGAAGTGTTTACTGTTACACTAGGATCAGTTCTAATGTCCTCTTGTAACTGCAGAACTTCTTCTGTAGAGGCAGGGATACCAGAAATGGTTGGAGTAACTAGAGTCTCAGAGGATGTTGAAACACAAGTTTCAAACAAACCAGGAGACTTTGACCCAGTTAAACGAGTTTGCTTGACCCGGAATGGTTTGGTTTCCAGAGTCAAAGATGGTTGACTCATCAGTCTCTACAAACGACGAGGTTTTGATTGACTTTCTTCCACGATTATGGTTTATTTGATTAACTCAAAATAAGAGGGGAAAATGTTATTCCGTATTAAATGAATTTTAGATGCTTTGACACAACTTGCTTTTTCACTTTTTAAGAGTCGAGAAAAAGCTAAAGATGACTCTAGTCACCTTCGATTTTTAATGAGCCTGAAGTGACAAGTGCTCAGATGGACCTTTTCCTTTAAGGAGTCTGAAAAGGAACGAAAGAGACTACTCTGGAAATCTAGAGAGAGGAATTACCAAACCAATCAAAAAACTGCAGAATACTTTTTACGGTACGACAGTCAATCTTCCTGAATGTTGTGTTTAGTGCATTGCGATCGATAGGGCGGCAGACATGGCTTCCTAAGGATAAAAGATATAGCCTATTTTGGTCTCCTAATATATACTCGATGGTACATGGGAGCACAAGTCCATACTGGCACTTGTCGTCTCAAAGAGGAGGAATCACCCAACCTACGGTGAAAGCGACAGTTATCAGGCTTTACGACGCCGGAATACGTCTCTAGCCTAGACTTCTAGATGTTGTACGTTAGGTTCCAAAGCATTTTTATGTTCATTAAATTTATTTTACAGTTAATCTTTCTTAAGAAATTTGCCTTTCAGGTTCACTGCGTGATGTAGATATACAATTCCTAAAATGCAATCTAACATGATAAACAGTCGTTCAATCTTATTTTTGCAATGAAAATCCTAGCTACTAAGGAAAGAGAAATGAAATCCTTTCAACATAGAGCATAGAGCACACACTAGATGCACTGTCCTAAATCAAAATCTACAAGCAGTCTAAATGCAAATGCACGTGCATGTATTTGTTTTCCGCTTTCTTAATGTGTGAATGACAAAAAGAATGCTAAATACAAATCTGAATTACTTCTTCTTTCAAAACGACAGTACTAACGATTTTCTTTTCAAAAACGAAAAGGAGACAAGACGACACTTTATGATTTTGAATTGAAAATTGATTTCAACACTTGAAATACTACTAATTCAGATCAAATACAAGAGTAACAGTACAATCGACTATCAAGAATAGTAGGATTCTTTTCTTTGACTGAAAATGACACTTGCGACACTTCCAAATCAAAAGAGGACAGTCCGATTAAGTTACTATTTTTTAAAAGAGAACTGTAAATGGCACACAATACATAAAAAACATTCACAATTCTTTGTACAATAGAGGTTGGATGATGCAAAGAAGGGGGTTTCAACAGTGGTCTACTGATCACACACAACAAAAACTCTTGAATAAAACTGAAGAGAGTGAAGGAAAAACCAAAATCTGGAGACAAATCTAGTCTTGTATGATCATCGCACCTGTAACACAGGGAAACAGGGATGCATCCCACCTACTACACACGGGAGGTGTGATTCATCCAGATTTCCTAAAGGAGAGGGTGCGATGGTCAATGAACGAGACTTTAAGTTGGTTTTTGGTCACAGTTTCCAGTTTAGTTCAAGGATTTAGGCCGAGCAAATGATAGTCAGTAACTACAAAGTATAGGGCTATCTAATGAGGTTACTCAAGCTACCTCTAGGGCACATAGGATGTTTGCAATTCAATTGTTCAGTTCATAAACAAACCCAGAGATTGACTGAAGCAGCGTTTATCTACTTTGCACTTGCATAGAAAATGCAGTTCGAAGGCTAGCTAGCTTGACTTCAGGCTCCATCCATGGTTTATGAATCAAACAAATAGAGACAAGCAATCAAACTAATCGCTCCCCAGTGGAGTCGCCATTTTGTTATCGGGAAATATAGTGTCTATTCAGAGCTGCTAGTCCCACTAAGACGGGTAGCTATCTTAGAAACAAACAGATTAAAGTCACTTGTTTTTCCTTTATGAGAGAGAGATGAGAAAGAAGCAAAGAGTACCAACCTTAGTTTTCCACTTGGCTCCTTGCTTGTTTCCTTTCCCCTTTGACAGAATCTCACCACTGCTTCCTTACTTGTCTCGTTTCAAAGAGCACCTGTAGATTCACAGTAGCATAATACCATCAAAGCATAGAGATCTTTCACTGTAAACAATATAGGATCAGATATATATTGATCATACAAATGCATATATCAACACAATGTTCAGAAATACACAAGAATATGGAGGAAAACTCGAATAGCTTTATTAGTAAAATTCGTAGAAGAGAGGATTACAACCACTTGGTCTGACCCAGTGCCATCCTCCCAGCTTGAAAGCCCTCTTCACCTCACACAAAGTAATATCACCCAACAATGTCTTCAAAGAGAAACCAACAGCACCTCTTTGCAAATTACCAAATTCCAACCTCTGGATCTATTGGATGAGGGATCCATTTATAGATATTTGTAAGGGGGTGAGTCAGCTTCTGGGATTTTGATTAGTGTCATCTCTCTAATAGTTCTTAGTTCCACATGGAGATTTTAGATCTCTTACTCATCCATAGGCGAACTCAGAGAGGCAAGTGTCAAATGAGCAGTTTCTAGAAGATTCTTTGGGTTTCCACCTAGCAAACTGCTTGTTTCATTTGTCTGCTCTTGCTCATCGCACCCTATAGAAGGGATTTCCAGTATGCATCGCACTTTTTACATGTAGCAGGTGAGATGCATCGCACCTTTAGCACAGGGTAGTTTGTATGGTCCTGCTTTGACCAGTTTTGAGTGGTTTTTCATGGAAAACTTCTGGGAGATGATGTAATCAGCTGACCTTGTTCCTTTAGGGTATGAAACAACACTTTTAGGGACTTAGAATCCCTTGGCTTATGGACATATGTGATTGGGGTTGCAGTGCCCAAATATATCTATAACATATGGATATATACTGATCTATCTCCAGACCCAAAATTTCAGCCCGATACCTCTCGCTCACAATAGCGACGTATTCGATACCAAGCTAAAGATTCTCTAATCATTGGTGACACCTTTTATCGTCGTGGTATCGATACGATTTTATGGAGGTTCCTCACTCATGAGGAAACCAAGAAATTTTTGAATGATTGCTATTATGGTGCTTGTGGTGGACATTTATCTAGTTATGCTACTGCACAGAAGATTCTCTATGTTAGTTACTTCTAGGCAACTATATTCAATTATTGCATTATTGATGTCAGAAGTTGTCATGCATGCCAGATTTTTTAATGAAAAACCCGATTACCACCTACACCACTGCATCCTATCGTCACTATTGGACCATTTGCAAAATGGGGCATTGATTTTATGACATGTAACCCTACCTCGGTCGGGGGGCATGGGTATATTATTGTCGTCGTGGACTATTTTACGAAATGGGCTGAGGCCATGCCTACATTAAACAACAGCGGTGAGATGGCTGCTCTTTTTTTCTTCAACCATGTGGTTGCACGGTTTGGTGTACCACAAGCTATAGTTACAGATCATGGTTCACATTTTCGCAACCATATGATGACTGAATTGACTGCCAAGTTAGGACTTTCACATGATAGTTCTACTCCTTATTATCCGCAAGCTAATGGACAAGTTGAAGCTATCAACAAAATCCTTAAGCGAATGCTCCAACGAATGATAGGATTTCATAAACGAAACTGGAATTTAATCCTGTACTCGTCTTTGTGGGCTTACCGAACCTCGGTGAGAAATGCAACTGGATTCACACCTTTTCAATTGGTGTATGGTCTGGAGGCAATCTTGCCCGTACAATGTGAAATTTCATCATTAAAACTCACAATTGACCTGTTACCTGACACTTCTAAAGAAGAAGCACGTTTCTTAGAACTCATCCATCTAGATGAAACATGTCATGAAGCCGCATTGGCTAACGAAGCACATAAGAAACAAATAAAGGCGCAATATGACCGAAATGTCAAGCCTCGCATTTTCTCAGAAGGAGACCTTGTCTTTCTTTATGATCAGGGAGATGATAAACTAGGAGCATGGAAATTTGAACCATTATGGATGGGCCCCTATATTGTCAAGCGTTTTTTGGAAAAAGGCACTTATGAGTTAGTTGATTATGATGGAATTCCATTGTCACAGCCCTGAAACGGGTTGTATTTGAAACGTTACTATGCTTGATTTTGCGTAGTAATAAACATTGTATATATGTTTTGATTACATTTGAGTGTGTTACAATGTGACTTTTAGAGTTTTTATGTGGTTCAGTAATCCACTTTGCATTTGCTGCAGATGTCAGAATCTTTGGAACCATTTGTTGGTTATGTCAATGGTGCTAGTCGTAGTATGCAGAACATATCTTCTGCAGCATGGGCCATATTCGCTCCAAGTGGTGAGTTAGTGAGTTTTCAAGGGATTTGTATCGGTTGTTCTACGAACAATATCGTTGAGTATAGTGCATTGTTCAAACTCCTACCTGATGCCATTTTGCTTGCCATTTGCTGAATCATCATTAGGCTAGACTCATAACTTGTTGTACTACAACTTACAAATATTTATACCGTCTGAAATCCAAATATTTATCGTATGTTCCTTAGAGTTTGTCTCTTGGAAAGACATTTTGATTACATGCAATATCAACACATTTCTAGGAACTTTAACACATTGACTAATTCTTTAGCGAACTATGTGTTAAATAGACATTTATGACACATGTAAAAAGGAAATTTTCAATTCACATCAATAGTTGAATAGGATAAGACATAACCATATAAAAACATTGAAAGTAAAAAATAGATAGATTTTTAAAGTTTTTACAAAATTTGTGTCCAAGACATGTTGGTCATCTGACCTCAAAACTCAAAATGCATATCGAAAAACATCCTGAGTAGACCTAATGATGCTCACGATAATAGGTCACAAATTGAGCTATCATGTGAAATAGCCTCATCCAATGGCTAGGTACACCAATAGTATGGCGTTGTAGCCTCATCGGTAACTCCTCAATCCAAACATCCGGAATACTGAGGGTTAACCCCTCTATATGATCCTATAACTCTACCAATGCCTCGGTCAAATCCAAATCCTATAGAGCTGTTCTTCTGAAATTTCTCCGCGCTGGTTCACCCGCCTCCTGTTGATGTTCCATTGGTCAAATAGTACCAACATCTGCATGCATGAGAACATTTTTAGTTTAGTCTTGGAAACATAAAAAACACAAAAACATGTAGAAACTTAAAAAATTAAAAACACTTGGTCAAAACAATTTACCTATAGCACCCCATTGAGCACCCACTGGTAACCTCAAATCTGGATCTCCACGAAAGTCCATCCCTGCATATGGATGCTCCTCGATGATAATGTGTTGTCAACTGAGCCAACTAAAAAATGCAGGAGGAAATGAGATTGATGATTGACCAACATGTCGAGCCATCAACTCAACCCATCTCTGCATCTGTGGATCTCTAGGACCAGTCAAACTCAGTGACACATGTTGAGGTTGCATCAATGGAATTCTCTCTAAGGTAAAGGTGATCAAGATCGAACCATAGCTAAAATTCTTCATCTTACCACTCTTTACTTTGGTCAGCTGCTCTTTCATTGAAGAGAGAACTGCCTCACACCAATTGAATGTAGTTGGCTCAAGGCACTCAAGCGCAAACTGCATATATGATCTGTTCGCCAGATGAAGTGTCGCACTACCCACCAACTTTGTGATAGTGAAAAGGATTGTTCGCAAGGGAAAATCATCAACATCCCTGATGTTGATCTTCCCATCCTTGCTAGGCTGTGTACCTAGCCAACAAAACAATCGAATGTAGTCCCTCACTGATTCACCCCCACGGGAAAACCTGAAAGAGATATGGGGGCACCATGTCTCAACAATCCTATAAGAAGTAAACATAATCGATCAATATAGGAAGCACTTTGCCCCCTATGTGAAAAGCTTGATCCACTGGATCCCATGAATGAACTAGGAACTGTAATAGTTCTAGTTATTGCCTCATGTTGGACAACCTGAAGTATTTGAGTAACCCACAGTCTTTGAGGGCCTCAACAATACCTGGATCATTTAAGGCAACCATATCTTGTTCTTCATGTTCTCTTTCACGCCAATTAATAGTCATTATGATCTAATCAAAGCCTGAAATCAAACCATAAGCTTAGTTAGGATCCATTTCATCCAAAAAATTGAAGAGTTTTTGGGTAAAACATGAGAAACAAATTTCTCAATTGTGCCTAGCACAACCAAGGCAATGAGACAGCGCGTTGCAGAGTAGGTACCCTTTTGTTTTGGTGCATTGCAATGCAGTTTTCGATGTGTTAGGTTGCGTTGATCCCACGGCAAGGTATATTTTCCCTAGGGACGCCAAAACCCTAAAAATATTGCCTAAAATTCCAAAAGAATGGACTTAAATGGAAGAGAAAAGGTATCCTACCTGGCCCTCAAGGCACGTAAAATGATCCACAGAATCTCTCGCAATCAGCTGCTGAAGTTCAAGGTAAAAACTGGTTCAGAGCACAAAACTGAATGGTAAATATCAAATGGTAAAAATGACTTGGTAAATTCTTGTTTTATGTTTATTTCATGTTCATTTAATGAATAAACTATAGTTTTTACCTATTTTTACCAATGAAACAGGTATGTTTAATCCGTTTGGTGTTTCTTTGAACATATTTACAGCTGATATAGTGAATTTGACGTGCACGATCGTGAATTGTATTTTAGACCACAGAGCATAATTTTATCTTTTTTTCGAGCTCTGTTAAACATCAAAAAAGGAACCCCCATGGAGTCCTCTTTAAGCTCTTTTCATACTCTCGAATATGAAAAGATTGTCGAGCGCTTTTCTGTTTCAGTTCGTAAATGGATTGGAAACGTAATCTACTCAGTATAAGTTTAACCCTTTCCGGACTGAGATAGATTACTTACGAAAAAGGAATGCGTTGATCGAACATGATCAATAGGTTCTCTCTTGTATTATTTCATGCTTTTTCAAATTTGAGAGACAAATTTAAGAAAAAGAACTTGTGGAGTTTTCTTTTTGTCCCTTTTCAAACTCTCTAAACATGAAAAAGATCAAATTCTCAATGTCATTAAACTCGTTAAAACATCAAATAGCGACAAACTTATCCATCATGACAAGACTGAGTTTCACCTTCGCTAGGCTCGTTAAAACATCACATAGCAATGGATTCACCCGAACGGTGGAATTATACTACAAGCATATGTTATCCTCCCCAAGCTTGTTAAAAAATAAAGAGGTATTGGTCAACAATGACTGGGGAAAAGGGATAAATCACTTTATGGTAGAAAGTCGCTCTTGAACATGACACTTTCACTTCATCTCTGTGACTATTTGGGTTGGGTTATCTACTTGATGGTTATCATACCTATGGTCTATCACACCATCCATCACTTTGGTTTTCAGTCAATGCTGCCAATTCATTTAGTGTCATCGACATGTTCAAGAGAATTCACTCAGTAAAAAATGCATCCTTTGCAATACTCATAAACCTTCATTTTCATGACCACCATTCCTAAACCTTGTGTCATCAGTCACATTCTGTCTCCAAAATTATTACGCTAGTTTCGTGTCATTAATGGGGGTTTCATCAAGGCCCTCCTGTGATGAGTCGCGTCTTGTCGACATCAGCACATTATCCAAGAAGTTTACTTAGAAACACCCTTCCAGTACCTTGAGGCTTGCATACATCAATGGCAAGTTTCTCGCTTTCGGCGATAGGTTGACATCACTGGCCTTCGACCAAAAGACTTTGTATGGTGTTCAACATCAAAACATCTATTCACACCATGCAGAATCTACTGTCGTACCTTGAGAATCATTATCATTATCATTTATCTCTCTCTCATTTGTTAACAGCTTACATCATTGGCTGGTAATCCGACGGTGTCTTCCCATGTTCGTCTTTAGCTAACATATTCACATGGTTAGACTCGTACTTGAGCGAACAATTGGATGAGATAGAAGACCCCGAATCTAGTTTCATCCATCCAGGTTGTGAATTCAGGAGAGTACTAAATCATCTGCACAATGGCTTTACACAGATTGTCATCCTATCATGGGTCTATATCTGTAGATACTATCTATGTACATGTAATGAAAATTTTATATGCTGAGTATGGGTATGCCTTCCCTCAGCAATTCATGAAAATTTTAAAAATATCATGATATTATGTGTTGTAATCGATGGAGGTCACCGTCCACTTCAGATCCTCTCCATCACATCATAAATCATCTCACTCGACATTATCATTTTCGACTTCATGCTTTAGGGGGAAATTGTTACAGGTCTATTTGGGCACATCACTCCCGACATTCAGATCAATAAAATTAGGGCTCGTCAAACCCTAATTCAGTTTTTATATTCCATAGACAAGTCATCACATTGAATGATTCCTTCTATGAAAGTTTCCTGGCCTAAATCCTTGCTGAAATTCCTCCTTGGGACACCAACGCAGCCTTGGTCAGGGATAAATGCATTATAGAGAATGCAGGCCCATTCTGGCCTACACTATAGTGCACTTATGCCCTCTTTGACTTGCGTTGGGCAAGATTGAGCGAAATTTGCACAGGGTTCTAGGAATATTCCTTGATTCTAGATGATTGTAGAATGATCCCATCTCTTATCTCCTCCTATGAGCTCGAAATTGAATAGGCTAAGGATCCATTAACCTCCTATCCTCTCATCCCTTGCTCCATGGAAACTAACTCCAAGTTTGGAAAGCCATTCAATACCCTCATTTATGACAAAACCACCTCCATTTCCTATAAATTGAGCACTCATCATAGTGATCAGGGGGCTAGAATCTGAATTTTGTAAGGAAATTCTGTTGGTTTGATAATTGAGTTCATGTTAAGCAATGTTATGTTGTTGGAATGGTGTGCTTTTGATGTGGCGAGGGTTGGACTGAAGCTGGAGGAGTGGCACATGATCGAACTGTATTGGGTGATACTCTTCCTTCTACATTAATAAAGAGTTTATTCCTTTTCTCATATTATTGTTCATATCTATGATGATTATGTGTTTCAATGTCTTCGATTCCATTGGTTTATAGTAGATAGATCATGTATGCTTTGATCATTTCTTGTTTCTATTTCTCTTGATACAGGTACCTTTTGAGTGGGTTTAGTTCAAGTGGGAATGACGGGAGCGATGCAAAATAGATCAAGGAAGCGAAAGACTACAAGTTCCTTCATCTCATCTATCTACTATAGGAAAAGGTTAACCTATTTTCTTTTTGTTGTCCTAGGTGTAGCTACCCACCTAGGGAAATGGTGTTTATCCGTAGATTCAAATTCCATATAACAATAGTGGTGATTAGTGGCCAGAGGGGATGCTTATTCAAGAATTTCTTGAGGAAAGGAAAATTTTGGTAGGGAGGACTGGAATATTCCCAATTTTTATTTTTTGCATTAGAGATAATCTTTGGAAGAGAAGGCAATATTGAAATTGGGACTTAGGAGGAAAAAATGGAAATTGCAGCTTTAGTGGAATGTGGGGCCCACAAGAGAGAGAAATTGGCCCAAGAAGGGAACTCACACTCTTGGAGTAGAGAGAAAAGAAGAGGGGGTGTGAATTAGGGGAGAGGAAGAGTGGGGGCCACCAAGGGAGAGAAGGAGGCCAACAATTATAAATAAGGAGAAGAGGCTTTCATTTGCATATTTTGACAAATTTACTTCTGAACACAATTTTCCTTGAGTTTTTTAGCCAAGTAAACTAGTGTTATTCAACACAAGGAATTCCCAAGCAAGAATTGCACCTCTACATTCAATGAAATTTGAGCATTACCCTAGGAGAGTAATTGGAATTTTGTTCTAGGCAACTGAGGTGCCAATTTGCAGGTAATTCTTTAGTTGGTGTGTGCTTCTCCTAGGGCGCAGAAGAAAATTTGGGTGGGTGAGGAGAGCCAAGAAACAAGGGAGTTTGGGTTGGATATTTTGTAGAGAACCTCCCACAAGGTGGACGAGTTTTCCCTTGGAGATTTTCAAGGTTGAGAGCGCTACCAATTGGAGGGTCAAATTTGTCTATCTAGGGCCTATGCAGGGGTCTACTAGCAACTTTTCTGTACTTGTTGAGAGCGGGTGTTTTGGAGGTTTGGGGAGCTAGAAATCACTTGGATATTGGGAGAAAATTTTCACAAGAGTTGGGGAGGATTTCTTGAGGGAGTTCGGGGCCATTTTGCAGTAGACTTATTTTTGTAGCTTCACTAGCAAACTAGTGGGAGCAACATGCAAATTTTGGGTCACTAGTGACTTGTGGATTTAGCCCAAACTCTTTCTCAGTTTTTGTGGGTTTGGTTAGAGGAGGCTATGATAAATTTTTCATAATTTAATGATTGCTTTTGAGGGAAAAATTCCTAGTTCCAACCAACAACGAGCAGCATAAATTATTGGAGGAGCGTGCAATTCACTCTGGGACTATTTCCACCACTTGGGTTTGTGAGATATTTCTGGATTTTTCTAGGGTTCTTGCGAGGAGGTTGCTAAACCAATTTCATCTCATTCTAGGCACTTTACATAGCAGTTTCTCCAGTTTCCTTCCAACAACAAGCAGTAATTCTTCCTGGGCATGCGTAATTCTTCATGGGCATGCACAATTCTTCCTGAGGGATCTTTCTAGCATTTAAGAATTGTATTCACACCTAGGTTCTTGGCATAGCTTACAGTAGCAAGCCCAGGTTCCTCTACTCTCATTGGTTGTACTCATCTTGACCCATATGAATATAATGGCTCAGAACTTTTGCTCATATTCCAGTGTTTAATCTGTATGGTTGTGCATTTCTAAATTCTATAGTTGTGGTTAGTTCTTTCTTTGGTTATCTACTGTATTTTTCTATTTGGAATATTACAATTGCAAATATGTCATGAAGGTATTTGCAAAGTTTATGAACTTGGAAATAATATCAAAAAACCATTTCCAAGTAGTGACAAGAGATCTAAAGAAGTTTTAGATTTGATACACTCTAATGTGCGTGGTCCATTTCTCGTAAAATCGTTTGGAATTTCGTTGTACTATGTGACATTATCGATGACTTCTCTCATAAGACATGTATTTATCTCATGAATACCAATGATGAATTATTCACAAGGTTTCAGAAATTTAAAGCTGGAGTGGAGAACTTGACAGGTAAGAAGATCAAGGTTTTGAGATCTGATAATGGAGGAGAATACATCTAGAAAGATCTCATTTCTTTATGCAAGAAATATGGGATTAAGAGGCAATTTATGTCCCCTATAATCCATAACAAAATGATGTAGCAAAACGAAAGAAGAAGTCCACTGAAGAATCTACCAAGGCTATGATGCATGATCAATATTTTTCATTGCTCTTATGGGGAGAAGCATCACTGGTAGTTGTATATATTCAAAATAGAAGTTCTCATCGAATTCTGGAAGATAAGACCCCTAAAGAAGCATTATCTACAATAAAGCCAAAGGTTGGATACAAGAGAATCTTTGGTTTCCTCGTTTACATTCATTTTCCTAAGGATAAAGGAACAAGCTTGAACCTTTAGGAAAGAAAGTCATATTTATTGGTTACAGTGAATCATCAAAGGCCTATAGAGTCTACATTCCATAACAATGAAGGATTGAGGTCAATTGGGATGTCACCTTCAATGAGAAATTTTCTTATTGGAAGTCCAAGGAAGTTTCCATGGATTCTTATGATGAAGTAAAGCTTGAAGCATCAAAGGAAGAGAATTTGAGTTATATAGAAGGTCATGTAGAGCTAGAAGAACCTCATGAACCACTAAAAATGGTTGTTGTTCCAGAGATTAGGAAAAAAACCAACATGGCTTATATCTACATTAGAAGAAGAAAACATACGTGCAACTCCTGATGAAACTTGTAGAGAAATCAAGAAACCTAAAAGGATTTCTAGCTATGCATCTCTCATGAATAACCTAATTCATGCAAAGCCTTCCACTAATGAAGAAGCAACCAACTACCAAGTGTGGGAGGAGGCCATGAATGAATATTATCAATCTATAATGAAGAATGATGTCTGGGAGATTGTGCCAAGGCCAAAAGGAAATTCAATAGTGACTTCCAATTGGATATACAAGATCAAGCATGTTACAGATGGAAGAGTTAACAAATACAAGGCGTGATTCATGGTTGGAGGGTTCTCCCAGAAAGAGGGAGAAGATTATGATGAGACCTTTGCTCTAGTTTCCAGGTTGACCTCCATTATATCCATTATTTCTCTTGTTGCTTCATTGGGATGAAACTTACATCACATGGATGTGAAGACTACTTTCCTCAATGGTGTGATTGAGAAAGAGGCGTAAATAGAGAAACCTCAATGTTTTGAGGTACATGGAAAGGAATATCATGTTTGCAGGTTAAAGAATGACCTGTATGGACTCAAGAAAGCTCCAAGAGCTTGGTATGTTTTAATTGACACTATTTGACGAGATTGGGATTTACAAAGAGTGAGGTCGATCCAAACCTTTACTTTAGGGTTGTGAAGAATGCACTTGTGATCCTATTACTTTATGTTGAAGATTTGTTTCTCACAGGTGTTGTGCCTCTTATTTTTCAATGTAAGAAGTAGTTGGCTTCTTAATTTGGCATGAAGGATCTTGGGTTGATGCATTATTTCTTGGGACTGGAAGTATGGCGGAAACCTAGTGAAATATTTCTTGGTTAAGGAAAATATATTATTGAGATACTTCAAAATTTTGGTATGATGGATTGTAAATCCATGGATACTCCCATGGTGACTAACTTGAAGAAGTTAAGAGGCTTTGAATCTAGTTTGGTAGATCCATCAATGTACCAACTATTGATTGGCTTGTTGATGTATTTGGTTAACACTAGGTCAGACATCTGCTTTGTTGTGAACACCTTGAGCCAGCTCCAGGTTGAACCGAGGCACAAGCATTAGATTGCAGCAAAGCACATTCTGAGATATCTATGTGGTACTATGAACTATGGTTTGAGATATGTTGCAAACAAGGATGTACAATTTTGGGGATATACAAATGCTAATTGGGTAAGAAGTGTTGATGATAGGAAGAGCACTTCAGGGGTATGCTTTAGATTTGGCTCCGCTATGATATCTCAGCCAAGTAGGGAGCAAATATCTATCAACTCAGCGCGAAAAAAGAATAATATATTGCAGCAAATGAAGCATGTATATAAGTCACGTGGCTTTAGAATTTGCTTATAGGATTGTTCGAACAAGAGTTGGAACCAATGGAAATATACTGTGATAATCAAAGTTTTGCGAAGATTTTAGAGAATCTTGTGTTCCATGATAGGATGAAGCATCTTAAGATCAAAATACAGATCTCATTGCCCTGATGATGGACTCACCTAGCTAGTCCGAAACGTTGGTTTCATAAATTGTTCACAGGTTTTTCCACTAGCATAAAATTCTGCCAGCCTATATGGAATCTCTCTTTAACATCTTAAGATCAAGTACCACTACATCCATCGATGAGCAGACTATTGATGTTCTAACAAATTTATTTCCTAGGGAGACGTTCATGTACTTTAGAGACAAGTTGGGGCTTGTGGAGATTACCCCCCTCGTTGAGAGGGAGTGTTAATTTGATACTAGAATGGATGGAAATTCTCCCAAAGGGGGGAATGGTCCAAGAGACCTAGAGTGCTCACTAGGTAGGGTTGACTGAGTGCCTCTTGGAGGAGGCTTGATTACTCACCATGAAGGGTTGACTAAGGTCTAGACCTGGTCACACACCAGGAAAGGGTGTAGTGAGGTATGTCCATATTTGGACCTGATCACACACCAAGAAGAGTGTAGTGAATTCTTGGACCCGGTCACACACTAGGGAAGGGTGGGTGAGGTTTTTTGAATCTAGACCCGATCACACACTAGGTAGGGTGTAGCGAGGTCCTTCAACATCTACAATCCGATCACAAAACAGGGAGGGTTGAGTGAGGTCTTGGCCCAGAGTGCTCATCAAAAAGGATGAGTGAGTGCTTTTAGTTGACATCTCAACATGTTGGCCTAGGAATAGGCCTTGGGATTTGAGGATTGATCATTCTAAAGTAGAGATTCCTAATATGTTGATGACAATGCCATGGGTTTGGTACCACCATAGATATTGCCACTAGAAAATGATAATAGTATATGATGATGTTGATGATGATTTGATATAACCTTTTCTTTAGATTGAGAACAACTATGAGAGTCATTATGAATACCTCCCTAGTTAAGAGGGAGTGTTGAATTTGTAACTATGGTTAGTCTCTGTAATGTATATTTGGCCTCTTGATGTACTTGCATTGATTATTGTAAAGCATATTTTAAAAACTAGAGTCAAAAGAAAAATTATTTCGAGTCAAAGTCCCATTGCAAATTTTAAAAGAAGAAAAATTGAAATTTTAAATTGTAATTTTTGGCTCCAAATTTATCAAGTCAGCCTCCCTCCAAGTCAAGTCATTCCAAGGCAAATGCCACACCCATTGGACCCAGCATATCATTATATAAAGGCAACTCGACCTCATTCTTCCTCCACCAATTCACACTTCCTCAAGAAGACATTTTTTGGGTATCTCAATGAAGATCAAGAAGGACAAGGAGGACAAAAAAAAAATATGAATTAGCTCTCTCTCTCTCTCAAGCTCGCGTGTGTGGAGACTCTCTCTTCTAGATCACAATTTTTCTAGGCAGTTCTATTGTACGTGAAAATTTATTCTATTGTAGCAACATGAAATTATTCTTATAATTGTTAATTTAATTTAACAAATTATTTTCCCATACAAACAACGAATAATTCTCTACTACAATTTTCACAAATAAAATGCGGAAGAAAATAATGCTGGAAACTGAGAAATTTCTAGCACACACACACACATAAAAATGACACCGTTATTTTTGAATAAATGTCCCCGGAAAAACCTAACTTTCGGTGCAATAGATGAGGATTTTATTATTATGCAGTAGTGAAATCTGAGTACAATCTATGGATGCCCGACTGGAAATCCAAACAGTGAGAAAATATGGCCAAAATTATCTAAGGGAATTACCCTTATTCCACAAGCAACCCTGACACAACTTCCCTTCAGAAAACTTGTCCTCCTGGACCCTTTGCATCAGTCTCTAGCAGTCCTTTCACTGGCCCTATGACATATAGCCTCTAAATATCCTCTGATGAAGTTGTTCTACATGTCTCTACTAAGGAAATCGTTTCTTTGGCACTCTGGAATGGAAACATTTTTTCCTCTAGCTAAATAATATTTTTATTTTGAAGCAACTATGCAATCCTATGCATTACTTCACTGGGAATAACTCGGCCTCCTTGCTTCTGCCTCTCCAAATATGGAAAAATTCCTTGAGATCACTGTCTCTACTCCTCACTGTCTCTGCTTCGATTTATTGCTCTTCGGAAACTGTTGCTACTCTCTGGAAAGCGATTTCCCAAGGAAATCAAACTGTTGAAGTGTATTCTCCATCACCACATTGATCTGTTCTTATATCTTCCTATTGGGACTCCAACAACTAAGATTAAATGTTAATCAATGGCTTAAATCATTTCTGGATCAATCCATGTGAGTTTCTAGATAATTCTCACCTTGACTTAATTAATTCTGATTAATTAACCAATTTTACTAAGTTTACAAGTAGGAAACATTAAAAAATAAGTTAGTAATCTAATTAAGTCATATCTAGGTGGAATTTCTAGAAACTATTTCTAGGTTTTGGAGATCTCATGCATTCTAGCCTCTCCTCTCCACCAAATTATGTGGCTATAACACATCCGATGTTATAGAAATTAAAACTCCCTCTTAGTGAGGACTATGTTCTCTTTAGTGTTGCAGATCCTGCCACAAAACCTTGTATCTGTATCACCTCCTTTGTTACACTACTAATGTTTGGTCATACTGCCCATCAACCACTGCACAAATATGACACTACATTTGTGCTACTACTGGAACTGCCATACTACTGTCAAATTTGCATATACACTACAACTACCTCTCATTTGTTGTTGTTGAAACTGTAACTATTACAACTGAGAAGCATCCAAAATATTGAATCATTTGTGTTAAGTATGATGCATATGTCTCCCAAGTCTCTAACTGCTACTAGCATCTGCACTATCATTGAAGGCTTTGCGATGCTGCCAACTCTGCACTGAGCCACTTTCTCTATTGTTAACACTGCACTACACTCCTCGACATCTAACTACTACTGGTATGCAACTATCACTATGGTATTGATTTCATCAACTACCACTGATCCATCGTGCTACTGAATAATGTGGGCCCCACGTAGACAGGTAATGGTACATGAGGTGTACTCTTTAAGGATCCTGCCCAATCTTTGTAACTATCTGGGGCTACAACACCAAGTCTCCCCACCTCACTCATAGAGGTATATCTGCGAACAATGCAAAATATTCCTCCAACTTGGAGGATAGCCTATCTCTCTCACTATGTGTTGTTGCCTAGTCTTGGTTCTCCTGCTTGTCCTTCTTCTTGAGAGGATATTGGGTATTGTAATGGCCAAACTTAACACACTTGAAGTACTTGACCTTAGATAGTTCCTTCTTCTTCTTCTTTTGTTCCCCTTGCTCCTGACTAGGACCCTTCGATGCAAGGGCCACATTCTCCTCCTCCTTCACACCCTTCAATTCGTTGTTGTTGTTTTCGTTGATGGAGCTCTTTATCAGAGCTCGCCTAAATTCCTCCTGCTACAAATTAGCCCACATCCATTACCATCTTGACAAAGTGTCTCTGCCCAATATACTTTGGACAAACACTTGCCAATCCTTTGAGACATTGTTTAGCACCAATCACACTAGGTCTGATGGTTAAGGTTTTGCTCCAACAACTACAAGTTGATCTCGAACCTCCTAAATCCTAGTGTGGAAGGGATCTATGCCTTCCCCCTTTCACATCCTTATGCTCTCAGCTTTTCTTCTAGGAAAACCTTCCATTGCTTCGAATTACCTTGATATATCATGGATATAGTTACCCACATTTACCTTGATATATCATGGATATAGTTACCCACATTTACCTTGATATATCATGGAGATAGCTACCCACATTTATCTGGTTGTACCTTTGTCTACAAAATGTGATACTATATGATCTCTAACTCCATCCAAGGTTAAACGCTTCACCCTTTCCATCTCCTTCATGTATTCTTTGAGCTGATTTGCATCCTAGGGAACTACCACCACATTATCTATGTAGGCTTTCAAGCAATATTCATCTTGAAGGAAGGACATCCTAGTCTTCCATATGACATATTCGGAAGCTCCATCCAAGCTATCCTAATCTCTAAGCCTTGTTGTGTCCATTTATGAATCAATTTGAAAACTCTCTCTTTCCCTCTGCTTGGATGTTGCTCTACTACTCGCACTCCCTCCTGGAATGCACAAATCTTCTAGCGGCTACTGCCAATCTACCTGGAAAAATAGGACTTCTGAGACTTGAATTTCCCTGAGATTAATTTTCCCTCTGTTGTGTGTGTTTTTCTCTTCCACTTGACGTTGGTTCTGATGTTGCAAAATCCTCTACATCCAACCAAGGAATCTTCTCAGTGAAAATCTAAGTTGTTGTTGCTTCCGTTGACTTCTGGAATCACTAACCTGGGAAACTCGACTTTGCCGCAACCTGCAACTGAAATCGAATTCTTGTCCCAGCAATTTGACCTACCTATCTGAGCACTGCACTACCTCTAATAATTTCAGCTTGTTGGTCCCTCTGAGAAGCAAAATTATTTCCTCCGCTTCTAAGCTTCCCGACTGATCACTCATGCTCTAATACCATGTGAAAATTTCATCTATTGTAGAAACTAGAAATTATTCTTCTAATTGATAATTTAATTTAACAGTTTATTTTCCCATATAAAAAATGAATAATTGTCTAGTGCAATTTTAACAAATAAACTGCAGAAGAAAATAGCGCTGGAAACTGAGAAAATTATAGCACACACACATAAAAATGACATTGTTATTTTTGGAAAAATGCCCCTGGAAAAACCCAACTTGGGAAAATCAATGTAGTAGATGAGGGTTTTATTATTATGAAACCGTGAAATATGAGTACAATTTATGGATTCCCAACTAGTAATCCAAACAACAAGAAAATATGGAAAATTTATCTAAGGGAATTACTCTTCTTCCACAAGCGGCCCTGGCACAACTTCCCTTTAGAAAACTTGTCATCTTGGACCCTCTGTGTCAGTCTCTGCATAGTGCTTACATAAGCCCTATGAAATCTAGCCTTTGAATTGCCTCTAAATGAAGTTGTTATGCTTGTCTCTATTGAGGAAATCACTTTGGAACCTCTGCCCAGCCTCTGGAACTAAAACCGATTTTTCCTCCAGCTAAATTGAATTGCTCTTCTGAAGCAACTTCATAATCATATGCGCTGCTTCATTGGGAATAACTCAACCTCCTTGCTAATGCCTCTCTAGATCTGGAATACTTCCTTTGGATCATTGTCCCTAACCCTCACTCTCTCTACTTCGATCTATGGTTCTCTAACAACTACTGCTACTCTCTAGAAATCAATCTACTAAGGAAATCAAACTGCTGAAGTGTATTCTCCATCATCACCTTGATCCCTTCTTATATCTTCATGTTGGGACTCCAACGGATAAGATTACATATTAATCAATGACTCAGATAATTTATGGATCAATCTGTGTGAGTTTCTAGAGCATTATCACCTTGACTTAATTAATTATGATTAATTAACCAGTTTTCCTAAGTTTACACTTAGGAAACATTAAAAGATAGGCTAATAATCTAATTAGGTCATCTTTAGGTGGAATTTCCATTAACGATTTCTAGGTTTTGGAGATCTCATGCATTCTATCCCCTCCACTAATTTCGTGGCTAGAACACATCCGATGCTACATAAACTAAAATTATAGGGGGGGATTATGTATAAGATTAGTTAGAGAAAAATTATGGATTAGATTGGGAGGCTTGACTTGGAGGGTTGACCAAGTTTTACCATAGGTCTAGGTGTGCCTCTTGTTGAACATACAAATTTCTCTGTTGAAAAGGTTGCTAGGTTTTTCCCCTTGGTGGGTTTTCCTAGGGTAAATCTTGTCTTCTTTTGTGCATTGTGATCTCTATTGTTCTATTGTTATTGTATGATTGAATTTTTTAAGTATAATTGCTTAATGATATATTGGAATAATTGAAAATAAGATCAACATCAAAAGTAATTATTACTATTTCATAAATATTGTGCTAGCCTATATTGCACTTAGAAAATTCAACGCTTATTCTTGTTTTTATTTGGGCATTTTGACATGGATTGTGGGGTAACTTGGAAGAATGAAGGGTCTTGATCATAGTATTGTTCCCTCACCTTAAATGGGATGTTAATTTTCAATCCTATTCCAGTGGGACCTCCCCTAATGGCCCATGGATTTAAGAAGGGACACTAGATGGGAATCCATGATTGAGATAGTGTAGCCACATCTATCCTCATTCCTTACTTACCACTTTCCATCTTATATTATAAGCCCCTATTCCACCTCCCTTATTCGGGTTCAATTGACAATTGGTTCATTAGTATTTGGCACCCACACATCCTCATACCTGGGTAGGGCCTGGAAACGCACCCTAGGAAGTTGATGCAGCTAAAAGAAAAAGAAATAGCATATCATGGCCACAAGAAAATGAAAAGAAAATTCAAAATGCAAAATATAGTAAGGACTTACAAATTAGCACATGGGAAAAAGCCAAGCATGAGCTCTACCTCTCTCATATTTCCATTAACCAATTCCTAGGCCAATGTTTCCCTATCTCATAAAAGAAAAGGAACCCTTGCAAGTCCCAACCCCTAATGGGCAATGAACTACCCCATCCCAAAGGGGGTAATAACTGTTATATATCATACAAATCAAGCTCCTTTTCCTCAAGCTATGGGTATTAATAGAAAGAAGAATCAAGAAAAAGTAAAATACATATAGAGGGATGGAAAAAAAAAGGTTGACTTAACCCATGCATCCTCGATTTCTCCCTCCTCACATACCCAAGATGAGGTATTCCATCATATCCAGTCCCTTTGACCATGGCACTTGGCCATGAATTCTTTGACCCTCTATTCCATCATGATTCACATTGCATCTATCAATTGAAGGGTGGACCAAGGACATGTCGCTTTCCCTTGGGGATTGAGAACACCTAATAGGATCATCGATTAACCACTCCTACCTTGGGAGGTAACATCATTACATGACCAAGGTCCCAATTTTGGAAGAAAAGCTTATATAAAGTGTTAACTTGCCCATTTCTCTCAAGCTTGGTTCACTTAAAAGCAATAATGATTAATGTACCTGATGGTGAAAGTTGCAGCACTATATGTTGTGTGTAATTGACAAGTGGTTCCATTTATAGGCCTAGGAACATTAATTGGGGTCCAGGTCCTCTATAGGGACATATTGACACCCATAGGTGATGCATTGAGATCCAAGGAATCTTGATAGTTGTAGAGCATCATTCACAACCATGGGAACCTTCAACACCCTTAATGTTCCTGCATTTGATTTATTATTCATGGGATGATGCACTTGGACCAACATGCCCCCAATCGACTTCGTAGTGATCACATGGTTTGGTAATTTATCCATGGCCCATACGAGGTTTGTCTCATGCCTTGAGACATGGGAGGGCTAGCACCATATTCAATACCCTCCACATTGGAGTAGAATCAAGCTCATTCACCACTTGGAGACCCCTGAGACCTAGTTTTGTGCCCCATACCCACATTTGTGGTCTATAGGATGACTTTAGAGAGATCTAGGGGCCAACCCCTAGATTATAATTTTAGAGAACCTATACACTTGTCATGGCACTTTAGGAGCTCAACAATTTCACTAAGCAAGCCTACGCTAGCATGACATCATCCTTTCGACTTGCATTTATGGAGATAAATCCAATTTCACAAAGGTTACTAGGTCAGCTTGTGACCTAGGCTTTTGTTGCACATTATTTTATGATTGTTTAGGGGCTCATAGGCCAAATAGAATTTATACCTCCCCGTATAAATAGAGTAGAGTCTCATTTGAATCAAATCATAATCACACATTGGAATCTTGGCCTCCTTAAAGGAACTCACATTTGATTTCTTGTGGAATTTTGGAGATATTCGGACGCATTTTGATGTTTGAAGCTGATTTTGGATATTCTTTGGAGTTATTCTTTGGTCTAATGGATGGAAATCTTGCATGTTATTTGTATGTCCACTCTATTGTTGAATAACTATTTCTTGATGTCTAGTGTATGGAATTATTGATTCTAAGTTATGCTAACTTTGTGCCCTAATTTTATTGAAGATCAATCTTAATTCTATCTATATGAATGTTGCATGCATTACTCATACATAACATGTGATGAATTGTCCTAGTGATGATATCCTAGTAGCTCTCACATAAAAACTCCATTTTTCCATTGAGAGGGTAAATACTTGAAATTTGATTCATAGGGCATTAAATTTGGGCCTCCTTAGGAACAAATTTTGCTAATTTTCATCACCCTAGACTCCATATTCCAAAGGGACAAGGCACTAGTCCAAATTTTTAGTAATCATTCACAAATTTTATCCATCTTTTTTCTCTCTCAAATTCAACCCTTTCAAGGCTAAGTTAGTAAACTAGGGCTTGGTGTGAATCCCTAGGCAAGAGGAATTTTGGTGGTTGGAGAGCCTAAACATAAAGAGGATAGCATTTGCCACAAAATCTATCCTTTTGGTGGGCATCCACTTCAAATTTATCCGTAAATTTCCTTTCCCTAGTTGATAGCCCGAGAAGGAAACCCTAATTCTTATTCCTTCAACTTACGGGATTCCTTGAAGGTTTCATGAGCCTTGGCATTGTTGGTATACATTTTAAGAAACATTTTCTCCTAACCTTAACCTTTGGTTTCTCCAACACTTGTCAAATTATCAAGCCCTAGGTATTGTGCCCTTATTTATAGGTATCCTCGTAGAAATTGAATTGCTTTATTATGAAGCCTTGAACCTAAATTGTGTCTTTCTTGAAGAGTTCCTAGTGAGATCATTTCACACCTCAAATCTAGAGTGCCTATTATAAGTGATATTTTTCCTACCGGGACTCCTCCCATCGATGAAAAGTCGTAAAGAGTAGGGGGTTTTGGTTGTGGTGACAATGGGCCACTACCCCATTGTTGGTTCTTGGTCTAGTTTATGCCTTGTAGGATTTCCCTCTCCAAAGCCTGCTAGATTTTGCGGAAACGGATCTAACCTATGTCGTACCTAAAATGAGCAGCCTAGTAAAGAGACCTCTTGTTAAAGAAACTCCATGAAATCCATTATCGAGAGAGGAATTATTTAGATATAAAAAGTAAACTAGGGTGATAAAAAATAAAAATAAATGGAGGCAAGAAGGAAAATTTGGAAAATTGAACATGAAAGAAAATGTATTTATGTACAGATTATGGAAGTTATGGCTATTATGCAAAATACTTTTTCAATATTTAGCCATTTACTGGGAGAATATGAATTTCTCCCTCTAGAGTTTGGAGCCTATACATTCCTAGGTCAATATTATCACTGACTATGTAGGGATTGAGCCACTAGATTAACCATTAGTGCTCCTCTTTATAACTAGACTAACAATTAGTGCTCCCCTGTATCTGTGGGTTGAGTAATAATGCTTAGTCAGGTTGAGAATCCTTCTTAAAGGGTCTCAGGGGTCATAGAAAGTTGATCTCAACTTAGGGAAATTCAATTAGGTTTTGGAAGTTGAATCACAAGATTTTTTATTAGGTGGGACTCTCATTTTCTTCTAGGTAACAAGATACCAAGAGTAATTCAGGGGGATTGTTCTAGTTGTTACAATAGGTAAATTGTCATTATGGATATGAAAAGTAGAAATATGGATTATGAGGTGGAGACATCAAGGATAATGACATACAAGTACCGTGATTATGCATAGACAAAGTCAAATTACTGGGATTTTAAGATCACTTTTTCTTTTATTTGGGGCATGGTGCTAGAAATGCCTTTGTTGTGACGAAAAGGAGAGATATCAAAAAAAAATTATCTAAAGGGGTCATTAAATTTGATATTATAAATGTTTTATGGTCAATGTCATGCATGGATATGTTCCATGAGATGGATGGAAATCATTTCTCAACACATTTTAAGGATCATGACCACTATGTCATGGTGAATAATTAACTAAAAGAGGTTTAGAAGACTATGGTAATGCATGAAAAATTGGCATGGGCATAGGAAGGAAGTTTAATAGACCATTTGGAAATAATATCAATGAATGGTTATTTAAATATTAAAATATTAACAAAGTCTTTTGTAATGTAGGGAGAAAAAATTTCTCCTATGATGCAACTTACCAACTAACAACCTCAACCATGATCCATAGTTAGTTGGCCACAAATTCCTATCACCCATTCTCCATTCAGTACATTCATTGTTCTAGCTTATCCATTCGATGAAGGTGGGTCATATGTTATAAGGTACATTAACCATTGTTACATTTAAATGTTGGGTGAAAATGTGAAGTTGGGTTCACACTTTTGTGAGAGTTTCCCCCGAAAAATTCATAATCATAATTTTTTGGCCTAACGAAAAAAAATCGGCCGAATTATTTAAATTTATTCAACCAAAATATTATATGAACATTCGTTCGAACAATTGTTCGTTTAGATTAACGTCGACCATTTAACGGATTTTTTGTCGGAGGTGAAAAAATCGACAACAAATTTTTTTGGCCGAAAAAACAATTCAATAGAACAAACAATTCGGTCAAACAAATTTTTCAGCCAAAAAAACTTCTATATATATGACAACCCTGAGGTCGTTGCATGATTTTCTGTGTTTTTCTCGTTCGTTGGTTTGCAGTTGTTCAGTGCACTGGAGTGGTTTGTAGTTCTTCGGGTCACCTGTCGGATTTGCGGCTGTTTGGGTCACTCATCGAATTTGCAAGGAAATCGTGTATGTCCATGTCTGTGCATGATCGTGATTCATTGTTTTTTTTTCCACATTTCTTTGTTGGTTTTTGTTGGTTTTTTCGGAGCAGATATTAATTTTTTGCTATTTTTTGTAGGATTGATTGGCTCCAAGGAAGTTCTTGCACCTCGTTTTCGTTGGAGGAATTTTGTTAGCCTCCTCATCTGAGCCACTACACAACAGCTAAAAACTAGGTATGTTGACACTTATGCCTCCCTCACTTTCTTTTAGTCAATAAGAGGAGAAAAAATAATGTATACAGGTATTGTCGATCTCTTTTTTTCAATATTGTAACAATGATAAAAAATAATACAGTTTATTATATTATTTGCAATACAGTCATGGATATAGTCTTTTCAAAAATTCGTCTTATAAATTATTTTGTTAATTTGTTTCTAATAATCATAGCTTAAAAGGTTCAACATTCGTAACTTAAAAGGCCTGTCTATTTGATACACTCAAAGGTCTGGCATTCATAACTTAAAAGGCTCGGCTATTTGATACACTCAAATATCTAGCATTCGTAACTTAAAAGGCCTGGCTATTTGATATAATGAAATGTCTGGCATCCATAATGTTAGTGTCAGTATCTTCATCCCTCCGTCAGAGATCAAATTCTTTTGTTGCATTGCATGTTAGGTGTCTCACCCGATCAGCTGCATTCCCTTAGGGTCATGGATCATCTGACGGTAGTGGCTTATTATATATTTTCCCTCATGTGATGGCCTATTTTCATTCATCTAGATCATCTGCAGTCAATTTTTGTCTTTAAATATGTAAAAGTCATTTTTAGGGTTTTAGGTCTCATTAGGTCTAGGGTTTTCGTCAATAAGGTCTCAAAATGCTCAGTGATGGTCAACAGGCACATGGGGAGGTCTAATAAAGTTCCAGCAACAATAATTTCCATAACCACTCACTCAGTGATTGATTTTGATGTAATTTCAGTTCTTTCATATGTAAATAACTTTAGTGGCAACCCTGGTCACCTAGCCAAGCTTCAGCAACTCCATCCCCTGCAAGGCAAACAAAAAATCAAATCATCCAGTTCATCGAAGGAAAAAATGAAGCAACTGCCCAAAAACAGAGTTTAAAAAGTAAGTCACAATGCAAACATTATAAAAGAGGGTTTTATGGGTGAAAAATCAAAATCTCTTGTATATAACTCATTGGTCATGTTCAAAGAGCTCATTTGCATTCAAAGGAGAAAGATTGAGCAAGAGAAGGTCGTGTTGGAGAAAGGGAACAAGTTTGCAGCAAAACTGTGCAAGTTCAACGGTGCGGCGCATTGGGCCGCCCTCCACAGTGCAAAAAATACACTGGCGCAACGCATAGAGCAGGGGCGGCGTGTTGGGTTTGTGGCGTGGCACATAGAGCTACAAAGCCTGATTTCTCCCATAAACTCTCTCAAATTTCCAAATTTGCTCAATCCTATGGTGTGCAAGTAAGTCAAGCCTTCTTCCCTTGCTAGTGAATGAGTTTTTCTTAAAATTTATGGTGGTTTAGTGAGATAAAACTCAAACCCTACCTCCTTGCAATTTTTGCTCAAAAACAATTTCTTAGGGTTTTCATTTGTGTTTTTGCTACCAAGTCCACTCCATCATTCCCTCACTCCTTGATTCCTTCATTTATTTTCCAAGTTTCATCAACTCATTCCCTAACTCCCATATCCCTAAATTCACTAAACCCATATCCCTAACTCCCACTATCCCAAACCCTAGTTACAAATTCCTAAACCCTAATTGTTGTCCCTAAGCCTACAAACTGTTCCCTAAACCCCCTATGTCCCAAAAAACTTATCAATAACACTCCCAAAACTCCTCATACCCTCTCCCTCCACAATCCCTCATTCATTCTCATCCTTGGTAGCATAAAATTAAAAACACCATAAATCTCTTCATACTCATCAAGAAAACTCACACATTAGCAAAAATGGAGTCTGATCCCTCCAATGACCGAGATGAGGAGACACACAATGATTCTCCCAGAGAAATTCATGCACCAAGAAGACCTCACAAGGGTGGCAAACATATACGAGAGAAGCCTACTTCACTTGTCGAGCTATAGGCCTGTCCTCTTGCTGTCACATGTTTTCAACACCAATCCTGTTATCAGTTCTGTGAGATGGTAGAGAGAGTCCAGTACCATCATGAGTTGGCCAGGTTGTTTGTGCTCCATCTTCAAAATGGCCAAGTCACTCTAGCAGGTGTGACATTCACCTTGACACCGGAGTCTATTTCTCTAGCAACTGGCATTCCCAATGTCGGTGAGCAGTGGAATAAGAGGCAGCAGATTGACAGAGAACATTATGAGCCTTACATCAAGGCTGGCTATTTGAGACATCTCAACAGATTTTTTCCCTTCTGGTATCTGAAAGACTCATATGCTCCCTTGATGAAACTCATAATTAAGTATTTCAGCTGTGAGGGCCAGTTTTCTTGCTTGTATGCCTACCATATCAGATTGTTGATGCACTTCACTAGGGTGAGAATGATGAACCTCCCCTACTTTATTTGCCAGAACATTGAAAAGATGACCACCTTAGTGCACAAGAAGACTCCTCAGCAGCAGTATAACAACATATATCATTTTGCACTAATCAAGATTGTGGTCATGCATCAGCTTGGTTTACAGAACATCTCATGGGAGGATTTCATTTCACATGAGGTCTTCACCGCTCCTCAAGTACCTCCAATAGCTTTTCATGAGATAGGTGGACCTTCACATCAGTAGGAGCTTCATGAGACACAAACCGCTAGTGTGCCAGTATATGTCACCTACCAAAAGGGCACTAGAAGGTTGTTTGCAGCAACAAAGCGAGTATTATCTCCACCCGGGGTGGAAGGGGTCTTGCTTCCTCCATCAGCAGAGCAGGTACAAGACAAGGGAAAGTGGCCATTATAGGATGAGGGGCCTTCAGGAGGGCAGGATACAGATTTTATTCTTATTCATGATGATGACACCGATTTGGGCTCACAAAGCTCAAAGCTTAGAGAGATCATCCAGGAGAAACAAGCTGACATTCAGCATTTGTCTCTCAACCTACAAAGATCCAAGGGGATAGTAAAATATCTAGAGTAAAGAAACAAATAGCTAGCGGATCAGCAAACCATAATGGAGCTAAGAAACATACGAGAAAACCAACAAACTGCCAAAAGGAGGAAGGTCAAGTTCACAACACTTGAACAAGAAATCAATGTTGATCGTGAGTCTTGGTTGGAGAGGACAAATATCCACTTGGAGAGGATGCTGGAGAAGGCCATCAATGAGAAAAATATGTTGAGAAACATGGCATATCACTACTTTTCAAGAAATATGGTGTGCCAAGCAAGAATCAGGAACTTGAAGGCCAAGTTGAAGAAGGCATCAAGGAGGAAAAAAGAGAAAGATAAACTTTAGATCTTGGCCAAGGCTTCCTTGGCCCAGCATAGCACCTAATGGAGGACACTCAGCCCAAATTTCAAAAAATTTGGGACACTTTTTGTAATTTTTGAATTTTTGCCTTAAAAAACAGAATTTTCTGCCTAATGCGACGCACCACCTGCCCTCGCTTTTGATGGAGACAACCTTTTGAGGAAAACTCAGCATATTTGGAATTTGCATGAAAAAATATGCATGCTCACAAATGGCCAAGAAATTTTGACAGGTTTTGGGCTTCCAAAAAGGTCAAAAACACCCCAAAAATAACCTTTCTGCCCCTTTTTTGACACACAGGAAGAAGTCTTGGGAGAACTCAGTTTTGGAGGGGAAAGTTGAGGCCAAATTAAAAAATTCCACTTGTGCTAGAAAGTAGACAGGTAGACCTTTCCAACAAGCCCACTTGGAGAAAATTTGGACACCAGGAAGGCCTCCAAAATCAGCTGCAAAAAGGCACTACGCATAGGGAAATCAGCACGGCGCATTGGAGGAATTTTGCTCATTTTTGGTCAAAAACTCTGTTTTTCGCCTAGTTTTTTCACAGTTTGACTTTTTTCCTTCTAATTTTCAAACTCATGATGTAATTTAATGTGACATGATGGATTTTGATGTAATTATGTTAAATTTTCACTCATAGAGGTAGATTCATCCATCAAAAGTTAGTTTGTAACTGAATGAATCAGTTTCCTAATTTTTAGAGGCAAGTTGTTCCACTTCCTACTTTTAGTTCTCAGTTTATATTTTGTTGGAACAGCTACTAATATTATGAGCTCAACCCCTAGAGGCTAGGATGAGTTTTTAGTTGCCTATATCTTGTAATTTTTTAGTCATTAGCATGGTTGGACTTTTGGGAAAGCTTGGAGCTTCATTGTATACTCATTTCAGCAGTTTGGCTAAGGAATAGACCAGTGGTTTACAGCACTTTATGGGATTCATGTGGCATCTTGCTTTGGTATTGTGTTTTCTTCTGTAATTTTAAGTCTACATGTGTTTTATGTATGCCATATCTCTCTTTATTTCATCTTAACTAAATCAAACAAGGATAAAGGTAGAATACATTGAAAGTGCAGTGCTCTACCTAGGGTTTGCTTAGTTATCTATGTTTTCAACTGTTTGAAAAGGATCCCTGAGTTTTTCATGCCCTTTTCAACTCCTCATCTGTCTAAAACCTCTACATATCACTCAATTTGAAATACCAAATCACTTGCCTACCTTGCCCCATAGAGATCTCTACAAAACTAAGCCTCATTCCCCAGACCCAAATCTGCCTTTCACATTTGAGCCAACAAAACATCATCAAATTCAATCAAACACCTCTGTACACATACCTAGCCTAATGTCAGTGATTACATCAGTCATCTCAAGCTTTCATTGGCCATCTTTCCTGAGATTGACAAGGAGAGAGCCCTCTCCTGACCTGGTAGGGCTAGCTACCAGGTTAAGCGTAGTATGATGTTACCCTAGATCCTACCTTTCTCAGCCTGAGGTAGATTTAGGCCCTAACATAGTGGCAACCGTACTGGGGAAGTAAGATTGTTTGCTTGTTAGTGTTATTCGTTTTATAAACTACAAATGGAGCCTAAAGTTATGCCAGGTAGCCTTTGAACTGCACATTGCTTTGCGAGTGCATAAGTAGATAAAAGCTTCTTCAATCAATCTCCGGTCTAGTCTTATAAACGAAACATCTGACTTGCAAATTGCCCCAGTACATCAGATAATTCTAGAATTTTGGATGATGAGTTTAGAATTTGATAGGCTGAATAAGTTGATTTTTTCCGTTTGATTTTTGGGAATAATTCAACACACTGGCTTCCAGACGACACACCAGAGAAAATCCTGATCCTGATCCACCTCCTGTGTATGAAAATCCAAATCTTATTCCAAGAATCCTTCATCGAGAAAGTTCTGTGATTCCTGTGTTCAAATCTCGTTCACATCTTGTCGTTTTTTAGTATCTTGAAGATCTTGAGTTTGACGAACAGTTTGAGCTGTCGCTATTTGAGACCAAGTCCAAAAGTGTTGTTGGTTCTACTGCCCTAAATCCAGAGTTTGTCAAAGATCTTGAAACTGAAAAGGCCAATAGATCAATTGACGATTATATTTTGAGACTTCAAACTACCATTGTGGCTACAAACATTCCTGAATTCTTAGAGTCTACATCTGCAACTCTTGGGTCATCTACTATCGCTTCTAGTTCAAAAATTCCTACCGAACCTCCTTTTATTCCTACCATTCCCGTGCAGCCTTCCATCTCCGATCAGAAATTGACAGTGTTGTCACCTCCATCCACTCCTTCTACCCCTCAAACATAAAAAATTTCTTCACCTCCATCTACACCTCATACATCAACTAGAGCAACTCCTCCTACATCCCCAAGACCAGTCATAAATCCACCTAGAGCAATGTCTGCCCGATATGCACCGCTTGTGTTGCCTCAAAACTTGGATGACATGCCCGCTGATTATCAAAGAAAAATTCCATTCTTTGACGGTACTCCTCAAGGTATCACAGCTTAGCAACATGTGGATAGGATGGAAGATTTCTTTGATCTCCAGGAGATCAATGCAGAAAATGTAACAATGAGATTGTTTGTGCAAACTTTTGGAGGCGAGGTCAGAAAGTGATTTAGAGCATTTCCGGCTAGAACAATCAACTCATTGGAGGCACTTCAAAGACTGTTTTTGGATCGCTAGGAGGTAAAGAAGAACCCTCTTCAAATTATTTTCGAATATGAAAACATCAAAAGGAATGTTGGGGAGAGTGTCCAAGATTATTGTGTTAGATTCAATACTGTTTACAATGCAATTCCCGCTGATATAAAGCCACCTATGGGGCTGGCTTTGATCAAGTTTCCGGATGGTTTCAATCCTGATATGGCCTATCAATTAAGAGAAAGAGATCCGACCACTTTGGAAGACATGCAGAAAATTGCAGTCAGCGTTGAAGCAAATTTGCTTGCCAAGAGAGCTAGAACAAAGGCTGAAAAGAAGGTAACGATAAAAGAAGAGACTTCCACTTCAGATCAAGTGCTCCGTAAGCTTGAGAAGATGTTTGATAGGCTCACAATTGCTGATAAGCCTGAAACACAAGTCAAAAATCCTAACTTTCATGGCCAGCAGCAACCTCAATTCATAATCAAGCAAAGAGAGCAACGAGCACAAGACCAAGCAGCACAGCAATAGGTAAAGACACCCTTACAGCAGAATTTTGTACATGGTCCGGAATCAGATGATGAGGAGAATGTAATTGGAGAGGAGAATCATTTCTTTACACCTGATGATATGCCAATTTTTATCACTGAAGATGAGGAGTATTCAGAGAGCCCAGCTATACAAAGGGATGAAAATTTCATCTTGGCAAATGAAATAGCTCTTGAAGAAGAGTCTGATGAGTATCAGAGGGGTTACATGAATGCTTTGACAGCCCAGCAGTGACAATATTCACTCAGGAGTAGAGATGTACCCATTAATCCAATTCAGAAAAGGAAGGAGGCGACTGCACCAAAGAATGATCCACCCGTTGTGCAGAAAAAGGGAAAAGAGACAGTTGATCCTACCATCAGCAAAATACCATCAACAAATGAAAGAGCAAATCAGCCAAATATATCAAAGGAGAAAACTGAAAAGAAGGATGTTTCAGCTAAAGAGGTAGAGAAAACATTAGTTTTTAACTTAGAAAATGAAATTGCTAAGTTAAAAGTATCTATTCCTTTGACTGAGTTGATGAAGAATAGCAGCTATAAAGGTCAAGTGTCTAAAATTTTGAATTTAGATCCATTATCTGATATGGTAAACATGGAGGATGATCAACCTGAGTTGATCTTTGGTCCGACATTGGAGGGTCAATCTCAAGATAGTGATGTAGCTACTTTTTACATTAGCCTTAGGGTGCATGACTATGTGTTACACAACGCTATGTTTGATTCCAGAGCCTCTCATAATCTCATGCCTAAGGCAATCATGGAGAAATTGGGTTTGGATATCACTAGAAAATATCATGACCTTTATTCTTTTGATTCTGGTAGAGTAAGATGCATTGGTATTATTAAAGATTTGGTGGTTAGTTTGGATCAGATTCTAGCGAAAAATGTTTTGATGGATGTGGTTGTGGCGGATATTCCTCCTAGATTTGGCATGCTTCTTTCCAGATCTTGGGGAGAAAAACTTAAAGGGACATTGCAGCTTGATTTCTCCTATGCTACTATTCTTGTGTTCGATCAAATGAGGAAATTATACCAGGAGAAAAAGATGAAGTACATGATCACTAACAAGGAGAAACCGGTAAATCATCCAATCAATTATGTACATACTGATTTAGAATCATTTGTTCTATATTCCAATAGCTTTAATGATGTAAATAGCCAAGTAGTTGAAGTAGAAGACATTCCAGAGATCACTGAAAATTTCAGAGAAGTCTTGAAGCAAGAAAGACAAAGGCTTGATAGTACCGTTGAGCATTCAGCCTTCCGATAGTAGCAAAATAATGATGGACAGCAGGGAAAAGTAAAATAACAAACAAAATTTCAGCATTTGGAAGAGGACGAAGCTGGCTTGTGGAGCATGGATTTTGATGGCGCAGTAGGAAGAGAAGGTGCTGGAATTGGCATCTGGATACGCAGCCCTGTTTTCTCCCCAAACAAAGTGCCAAGCAATGTAAGGGTCTATTCGTATAAATTGGATTTTGACTGTTCAAATAATGAGGCTAAATATGAGGCTTTAATTGCTGGTTTGAAAATCCTTAGAAAGTTAAATGCTAAACGAATTTCAGTCTATGGCGACTCCAAGTTGGTTATCAAGCAAGTAAAATGGGAATACCAAGCTAAGCATCCTCGAATGTGGGCCTACCGCAATGTGGTATTAGACATCTTGAGATTATTTTTAGATTATACTTTGACATGTGTCCCTTGTGTTCAGAATGTTATTGCAGATTTACTCGCAACCGCAGCAAGTAATTTGAAAATTCCGTTGAATTCAAACAATAAGTTTGAAATTCATGTGAAACATCGCCCAGTTGTCCCCGATAACCAAAGGTATTGGCAGCTGTTTCAAGATGATAAAGAGATTGATGAATTTCTGCAAAATGAAGGTAAGTTCAAAGACACTTCTATTGATGGGGAGTATGACGATGGTGAAGCAAGAATAGAAGTCAATCAGATGGAAGTTTTGCATCTCAAAGACAATATCATTCCTATAGGTCTAATACCTTTAGAGGAGTTGTTCGATCAAGATGATGTAGCCCGAAAACCGAGCTTGCTACCCACCGAGAAAGGAGTTGAGGATGTGAACATTGGATCAGCAGAAAATCCTAGAATGGTCAAGTTATCAAAGGCATTGCCTCCACAGGTAAAATCAAAGTATATCAGTTTATTATCTTCATTTACTGATGTATTTGCATGGGATTATTCAGATTTGAAGGCATATGATACGAGCATAATTCAGCATATAATCCCGATCAAGCCAAATCAAAAGCCCTTTCGACAGAAGTTAAGAAGAATAAATCCAAAGCTGCTGCCCTCAATAGAGAAGGAAGTGAATTGATTGTACAAAGATGGTATAATCATCCCCATAAGATTTTCAGATTGGATTTCAAATTTGGTGCCCGTGCGCAAGAAAACAGGTGAGATTCGATTATGTATTGATTTTAGAAATCTGAATAAAGTATCTTTGAAAGATAACTATCCATTGCCCAAGATGGATCACATACTTCAGCGAGTAGTTGGAGCATCTCGCATGTCGCTACTTGATGGTTATTCTGGTTATAACCAAATTCTGGTCCATGAGGATGACAAAGATAAAACAACGTTCACTACTCCGCGAGGAACTTTTCATTATGCCAAGATGCCTTTCAGATTGAAGAATGCCGGTGCGACCTTTTAGCGGGCCATGGATATCGCATTTGCTAATGAAAAAGATGTCTTTTTAGTTGCTTATCTTGATGGCTTGACAATTTTTTCTAATTTAGATGAAGAGCACCTTTATCATTTGAAGATTGTATTTCAGCAGTGTAGAAAATATGGTATATCTCTCAATCCAAAGAAGAGTCTATTTGCCATGGATGAAGGCAAGCTTCTGGGTCATATTATATCAAAGGATGGCATCCGCATCGATCCAGCTCGAGTAGAAGCCATTCAGAAAATTGATTTTCCCTGAAATAAAAAGGAGATCCAATCATTCAACGATAAGATGAATTTCTTACATCATTTTGTACCCAATTTTGCAGAACATTTAAGGGAAATCACAAACATGCTCAAGAAAGATAGTGTAGTGAAGTGGACCGAGGAAGCAATAAAGTCTTTCAATTTAGTGAAATTGGCCCTTTCTTCAGCTCCGGTTTTGATCAGCCCGGACTATACTCAAGATTTCATTTTGTTTTCATTTGCCTCGGATCATACTATGGCAGCGGTCTTGATGCAAAAAAGGGACCAGCTCGAGAAACCAATTGCTTTTTTCAGCAGAACGATAAGAGATGCAACTTTAAAGTATAATATTATTGAAAAGCAAGCTCTTGCTTTGGTAAAGGCATTGAAATATTTTCGAGTTTATATTATGCATTCCCACATCCTTGCTTATGTCCCTAATGCTGCGGTTAAAGATGTCTTGGTGCAAACAGATCCAGAAGGGAGAAGAGGCAAATGGATTGCTGCCTTGTTGGAATATGACGTGGAGATCAAACCAACAAAGCTCATCAAAGGATAGGGGCTGGCCAAACTAATGGCTGAGTCAAATTTGCATGCCTTGGACATTAATCTCATTGCTGCTATGTCCGAGGAAGATGAAGAAAGTTCGCCTGCTCAGGTATCAGAAATTTTTCTTCTTTCTCCTTGGTATTCAGACATTGTGTATGTGCTCCAAAATCTGTCACCACCACCTAGAATGGCTAAGAATAAAAGTAGGACCCTGAAATTAAAGGCTGCCAAGTTTTGTATCATGAACAATGCACTCTATTGGAAAGATCCCGGTGGTGTCTTGCTCAATTGTTTAGTTGAAGAAGAGGCAAAACAGGTTATGGAAGACTTTCACAAGGGAGATTGTGGAGGTCATATTTTCTGGAAGACAACAACCAACAAAATTTTGAGAGCGGGATATTATTGGCCAACTCTCTTTGCTGATGTGTAAAAAACTATTACAAGCTGCCACGAATGTCAGATTTTCCAAGGTAGAAGAAGATTGCAGCCTTTACTGCTCAAGCCGATCGAAGTAAGTGCTCCTTTTCAGTAGTGGGGTTTGGACTTCATTGGCGAGATTCATCCTACTTCTTCAGCGCAGCATAAGTGGATCCTCATAGCGACAGATTACTTTACCAAATGGATTGAGGCGATTCCCACTAGGCAGGCCACTGATTCAGTAATCATTTCATTTCTTGAAAACAATATTTTGTCTCGTTTTGGCTGTCCAAACAAGCTAATCACTGATAATGCAACAGCTTTTAAATATAAAAGAATGATTGATTTTTGTAATAAATATCAAATTACTTTGGGGCACTCAACTGCATATTATCCACAAGGCAATGGATTGGCGGAATCCTCAAATAAATCCTTGGTCAATATTATCAAAAAGCTGTTGGAAACGAACAAGAAGAGTTGGCACAAAAAGCTGGTTAATGCACTTTGGGCAGACAGAGTAAGTCAAAATAAATCTATAGGCATGTCCCCTTTCGAGCTCGTGTATGTTGTTGACACTGTATTCCCGACCTCTCTCGCAGTCCCGGTGGTTAAACTTCTGCAGGAAGCTGGCAACGAGGATGATCATTTGCAACGAAGAATCAATCAAATGATCCATTTACAGCATACTAGAGGAGGTTTTTCAGAACACTTTCAAGTTGCAAGAGAGAATCAAGAAGATATATGACCGAAAGGAAAAGGTGGACAAGTTTCAAATAGAAGATGTAGTGCTGAAATGGGATGCAAGAAACGAAGATAAAGGTAAGCATGGAAAATTTGAGAATCTTTGGAAAGGACCTTTCAGAATTGCTGCATATTAGGGCCAAAATGCTTTCCTTCTTAAAGAAATGAATGGAGAAGATTGTCCAAGTGGGCCGGTCAACGGTCGGCTACTCAAACGGTACTATTTTTGAAATGTTTTCTGCTATCATATGTATCACTATACATACTGGTTTGTTTAATTTCATTGCAAGTGTGTGATGTCATCATTCTTTCAGTTTGGGGCCCGAGGTGAAGGCTATAAAACTAAGGTTTGATTTCAGTTTTGGTTTGGTTTGTTTGAGTCAGGTCTTTCAGTCGATTTTAGTCTTGAAATTGAGTCAGTTTTGAGTTAGATTTCAGTCCTGAAATTGAGTCAAGAGTTTGGTTTTGGTTTGTCGAAGTTATTGACTCCATAGCCCAATGGACAAAGGCATTGCCTGCTTTCCCAGAGATCTTTATTTCTTAGCACCTCCAAGAAGCTACCATCCCCATTGGAGCCAATGTTAGTGTCGATATCTTCATCCCTCCGTCAGAGATCAAATTCTCTTGTTGCATTGCATGTTAGGTGTCTCACCCGATCAGCTACATTCCATTAGGGTCATGGATCATCTGACGATAGTGGCTTATTATATATTTTCCCTCATGTGCTGGCCTGTTTTCATTCATCTAGATCATCTGCAGTCAATTTTTGTCTTTAAATCTGTAAAAGTCATTTTTAGGGTTTTAGGTCTCATTAGGTCTAGGGTCTTCGTCAATAATATCTCAAAATGCTCAGTGATGGTCAGCAGGCACATGGGGAGGTCTAATAAAGTTCCAGCAACAATAATTTCCATAACCACTCACTCAGTGATTGATTTTTCCTCAAAACCCTATTTTGAGGAAAAACAAAGTATTTTATGTTTTTATGTATAAATTTGATGTAATTCCAGTTCTTTCATATGTAAATAACTTTAGTGGCAGCCCTGGTCATCTAGCCAAGCTTCAGAAACTCCATCCCCTACAAGGAAAACAAAAAATCAAATCATTAAGTTCATCAAAGGCAAAAATGAAGCAAACTGCCCAAAAATAAAGTTTAAAAAGTAAGTCACAATGCAAACATTATAAAAGTGGGTTTTATGAGTGAAAATCAAAATCTCTTGTATGTAACTCATTGGTCATGTTCAAAGAGCTCATTTGCATTCAAGGAGAAAGATTGAGCAAGAGAAGGTCGTGTTGGAGAAAGGGAACAAGTTTGCAGCAAAACTGTGCAAGTTCAGAGGCGTGGCGCATTGGGCCGCCCTCCACAGTGCAAAAAATACACTGGTGTGACGCGTGGAGCAAGCGCGGCGCATTGGGTTTGTGGCGCAGGGCATAGAGCTGCAAAGCCCGATTTCACCCATAAACTCTCTCAAATTTCCAAATTTGCTCAATCCTATGGTGTGCAAGTAAGTCAAGCCTTCTTCCCTTGCTAGTGAATGAGTTTTTCTTAAAATTTATGGTGGCTTAGTGAGATAAAACTCAAGGCAATTTTTTCTCAAAAACAATTGCCTAGGGTTTGCATTTGTGTTTTTGCTACCAATTCCACTCTATCATTCCCTCACTCCTTGATTCCTTCATTTATTTTCCAAGTTTCATCAACTCATTCCCTAACTCCCATATCCCTAAATTCACTAAACCCATATCCCTAATTCCCACTATCCCAAACCCTAGTTACAAATTCCTAAACCCTAATTGTTGTCCCTAAGCCTACAAACTATTCCCTAAACCCCCTATTTCCCAAAAAACTTGTCAATAACACTCCCAAAACTCCTCATACCCTCTCCCTCCACAATCCCTCATTCATTCTCATCCTTGGTAGCCAAAAACTAAAAACACCATAAATCTCTTCATACTCATCAAGAAAACTCACACATTAGCAAAAATGGAGTCTGATCCCTCCTATGACTAAGATGAGGAGACACACAGTGATTCTCCTAGAGAAATGCATGCACCAAGAAGACCTCACAGGGGTAGAAAACATATAAGAGAGGAGCCTACTTCACTTGCCGAGCTGTAGGCCTGTCCTCTTGATGTCACATGTTTTCAACACCAATCCTGTTATCAGTTCTGTGAGATGGTAGAGAGAGTCTAGTACCATCATGAGTTGGACCGGTTGTTTGTTCTCCATCTTCAAAATGGCCAAGTCACTCTAGCTGGTGTGACATTCACCTTGACACCAGAGTCTATTTAGCAACTGGAATTCCCAATGTCGGTGAGCAGTGGAATAAGAGGCAGCAGATTGACAGACAGCATTATGAGCCTTACATCAAGGCTGGCTATTTGAGACATCTCAACAGATTTTTTCCCTTCTAGTATCTGAAAGACTCATATGCTTCCTTGATGAAACTCATAATTAAGTATTTCAGCTGTGAGGGCCGGTTTTCTCACCTGTATGCCTACCATATTAGATTGTTGATGTACTTCACTAGGGTGAGAATGATGAACCTCCCCTACTTTAATGCCAGAACATTGAAAATATGACCACCTTAGTGCACAAGAGGACTCCTCAGCAGCAGTATAACAACATATATCATTTTTCACTAATCAAGATTGTGGTCATGCATCAGCTTGGTTTACAAAACATCTCATGGGAGGATTTCATTTCACATGAGGTCTTCACTGCTCCTCAAGTACCTCTAGCAGCCTTTCATGAGACAGGTGGACCTTCACATCAACAGGAGCTTCATGAGACACAGACCGCTAGTGTGTGCCAGTATATGTCACCTACCAAAAGGGCACTAGAAGGTTGTTTGCAGTAGCAAAGCGAGTATTATCTCCACCCGGGGTGGAAGGGGTCTCGCTTCCTCCATCAGCAGAGTAGGTACAGGACAAGGGCAAGCAGCCATTACAGGATGAGGGGCCTTCAGGAGGGCAGGAGACAGATTTTATTCTTATTCAGGATGATGACATTGATTTGGGCTCACAAAGCTCAAAGCTTAGAGAGATCATCTAGGAGCAACAAGCTGACATTCAACATTTGTCTCTCAACCTACAAAGAGCCAAGTGGATAGTCAAATATCTGGAGCAAAGAAACAAACAGCTAGAGGATCAACAGACCATAATGGAGCTAAGAAACATACGAGAAAACCGGCAAGCTGCCAAAAGGAGGAAGGTCAAGTTCACAACACTTGAACAAGAAATCAATGCTGATCGTGAGTCTTGGTTGGAGAGGACAAATATCCACTTGGAGAGGATGTTGGAGAAGGCCATCAACGAGAAAAATATGTTGAGAAACATGGCATATCACTACTTGTCAAGAAATATGGTGTGCCAAGCAAGAATCAGGAACTTGAAGGCCAAGTTGAAGAAGGCATCAAGGAGGCAAAAAGAGCAAGATAAACTTTAGATCTTGGTCGAGGCTTCCTTGGCCCAACATAGCACTTAATGGAGGACACTCAGCCCAAATTTCAAAAAATTTGGGACACTTTTTGTAATTTTTGAATTTTTGCCTTAAAAAACAGACTTTTCTGCCCAATGTGCTGTGCCACCTGGCGCTCGCTTTTGATGGAGACATACTTTTGAGGAAAACTCAGCATATTTGGATTTGTCACCCCAAAAATGACCTTTCTACCCCTTTTTTGACACACAGGAAGCACTCTTGGGAGAACTCAGTTTTGGGGGGGGAAATGGAGGGCAAATTTAAAAATTCTACTAATTCTGGAAATTAGACAGGCATACCTTTCCAACAAGCCCACTTGGAGAAAATTTGGACACCGGGAAGGCCTCCAAAATCAGCTACAAAAAGACGCTACGCATAGGGAAATCAGCGCAGTGCATTGGAGGAATTTTGCTCATTTTTGGTCAAAAACTTTGTTTTTCACCTAGTTTTTTCACAGTTTGACTTTTTTCCTTCTAATTGTCTAACTCATGATTTAATTTAATGTGACATGATGGATTTTGATGTAATTATGTTAAATTTTCACTCATAGAGGTAGATTCATCCATCAAAAGTTAGTTTGCAACTGAATGAATCAGTTTCCTAGTTTTTAGAGGCACGCTTTTCCACTGCCTACTTTTTAGTTCTCAATTTAGATTTTGTTGAAACAGCTCCTAATCTTATGAACTCGGAACCTAGAGGCTAGGATGAGTTTTTGGTTGCCTATATCTTGTAATTTTTCAATCATTAGCATTGTTGGACTTTTGGGAAAGCTTGGAGCTTCATTGTATACTCATTTCAGCAGTTTGGCTAAGGAATAGACCAGTGGTTTGCAGCACTTTATGGGATTCATGTGGCATCTTGATTTGGTATTGTGTTTTCTTCTGTAATTGTAAGTCTACATGTGTTTTATGTATGCCATATCTCTCTTTATTTCATCATGTATGCCATATCTCTCTTTATTTCATCTTAACTAAATCAAACAAGGATAAAGTTAGAATACATTGAAAGTGCAGTGCTCTACCTAGGGTTTGCTTAGTTATCTATGTTTTCAGTTGTTTGAAAAGGATCCCTGAGTTTTTCATGCCCTTTTCAACTCCTCATCTGTCTAAAACCTCTACATATCACTCAATTTGAAATACCAAATCACTTGCCTACCTTGCCCCATAGAGATCTCTACAAAACTAAGCCTCATTCCCCAGACCCAAATCTGCCTTTCACATTTGAGCCAACAAAACATCATCAAATTCAATCAAACACCCCTGTACACATACCTAACCTAAAGTCAGTCATTACATCAGTCATCTCAAGCTTTCATTGGCCATATTTTCTGAGATTGACAAGGAGAGAGCCCTCTCCCGACCTGGTAGGGCTAGCTACTAGGTTAAGCGTGGTATGATGTTACCCTAGATCCTACCTTTCTTAGCATGAGGTAGATTTAGGCCTTAACACATAACTTAAAAGGCCCACTTTATTAAAGACCCCAAAAGTGTTTCCTGTTTAGCACTCCACGACTTATCCTTATTCTATCTTAATTTCCCGAAAAGTCTCAAGTTATGCCTATGGTGTTATGTTCTCTCCCTATTATCTCCCACTATCTGTTTGAGGCGTTAATAAAAGACTTCGTAAAGTAACTTGGGCTTTGTCCCAATTCTTTCTCTTGCCTTTTCTCTTCCAGGCATGGGGAATTACAGAAAATGAAAAGAATTATTATCTCAGGATTATTAAGTCAAGGATAGTCTCAAGAATTATTTATCTAACTATGAGATGAGTATGAATATCCTTGGGAAATTTTTAGATATACATTTTGTTTATATAAAGTGGAAGGAGATATTGGAAAAACTTTGCAAAATAAGTTTTCAAGTAAAATTACTGAAGAGAAAGGGAAAGTCAAGCAACCTGAAATGCAAAATATTACCATATTCAATGGGATGCTATATGATGTCAAACAACTTCTCATATATGTCAATAAATTAATTATAAGGCTAGGAAGTCTAAGAATCATCCTTTATAATAAGAATGCAATATTCCTATTGAAAAAGACAAAAACATCATTATATTCGTCATTGCAAGTGTTGCCCACATCAACTTGTGTAGAGTAACCAAAGGGAGGAATGCCAATGATAAAAAATATGCATGCACCCTCAGTGTAAATAATATGTCAGATATGCATTTAAACAGTGATTTTATATAAACTCGGTTCCTAAAATCAGTAAATTCCTAACATCATAATTTATAATTTCTTGATGAAACTATCGTTCACATGTATAAATTTTGAAGGAGAACATAGAAGATGATCCTCAAACTATATTTCTTTCTCTACCTTCTTTTTAATATTTAATAATATCTATCAACTAGAAATCATGTTTATATATATATATATCATGCCATTATTTCATACATATCTATCAACTAGAATCAGAAGTCTCTAGTTAGATTGAGATTATTAAGTTAGGGATAGTCTCAAGAATTTTTTATCAAACAGTGAGATGAGTATGAATATCCTTGGGAAGTTTTTAGATATAAATTTTGTTTATATAAAATGGAAGGAGATGTTGAAAAACCTTTGCAAAATAAGTTTACAATTAAAATTACTGAAGAGAAAGGGAAAGGCAAGCAACCCGAAATGCAGAATATTACCATATGCATTGGGATGCTATATGATGTCAAAAAACTTCTCATATATGTCAATAAATTCATTATAAGGTCAATAAATTTGGGAATAATCATTTATAATAAGAATACAATCGTCTAATTGAAAGAGACAAAATCATCATTATATTCGTCATTGTAAGTCTTTCCCATCAACTTATGCAGAGTAAACAAAGGGAGGAATTCCAATGATAACAAGTCTATATGCACCCTCAGTGTAAATAATCTGTCATATATACATTTAAACAGTGATTTTATATAAACCTGGTTCCTGAAATCAATAAATTCTTGACATCATAATTTATAATTTCTTGATGAAACTATCGATCACATGTATAAATTCCAAAGGATAACAATAGAACATGATCCTAAAACTGTGTTACAATGTATTGTTTACTTAGAACAAGATTTATATAATAACAAGAGAAAAGTCATTAGTTTCCATGATAATCCCAAATAAACCTATAATATTAATACCTGTATATATATATATGTTTATCTATTTTATAGCAAGTCATTTTTTCAGCCTGTAGTCTCTTTCTTGAATTAATTCAATTTGGAAGATCATTGGTCATTTTTCGGCCTGTAGTGTCTTTCTTGAATTAATTCAATTTGGAAGACCATTGTTGTATTTTGGTCAGAGAGTATGCATTCGGTAAAAAAATTTCTCTTGAACAACTTAACAAGCACTATAACTTATCGACTTGCATTCTGTATACTTGGAAAAATATATTTAGGGCTTCACGCAAGTTAATTTTATTATTTCTTTCAAATGCTCATAAAAAATGTTTTTATGGTCTGTTAAATGGTTACTTGTTGAAATAACATGATAATGGTCATTACAGTTCACTAATTTACAAATTCCAATTAATAGTTTGTAGGTATTTACTCTTCTTCTTGCTTTCATTGAATCAATTTATAGTCTCCTATATTTTAACTTTATTATTAACTGTATACATATTATTTTCGAACACACAGAAAGTTCGTCGGTCTCTTCTTTTTTAAGTGTTGTAACAATGATAAAAAATAATACAGTTTATTATATTATTTTCAATGCAGTCGTGAATATATTCTTTCATAATCCGTCTTATAAATTATTTTGTTAATGTTTCCAACATGGCTTAGACTTATTAATGAATACCCTAAATTATAATCACCAAGCCAAGACCGATTCTTGGCTGCTATCCTCACATTTGGGCCTAAGGACTAAATTGTCTTGGCGTAACACAACAATGTCCACCCTTTGTTCTTGCTATTTTTTTGTTCTATTCATAAGTTTAGTGCATAATTGACATCATACTTGTGTTTCAAGACTTCTCTATTCATGGTCATCTAAATCTTTCTTTGTACTACTACCGCCATTATCTTAAGTGTATGAAATTTGAGCTCCCTTGGAGTCCACTAATTGCCATTAAATCATTAAACATAGTTGTTGAAATCGTTGCTGATATAAAAATCATCAAATTCTTCACATCCAAAAGCAACTACGTGTGCAAAAAAATACGTTTGACATACACATCCATTCATCCCCGCACTCAAAGTCATATATCACTTCTCTAATCATTGAATTGACAAATTAATTTTCAGAATGGTACATTTCCTTTCCAATTAAATTTTAAGAAGGAGATTAGAGCATTGAGCTTCCATTCCTTAATAAAATTTGATTGCCTCCTATTTTGATTAAATATTCAAGTGGACATGAACATCATATCTAAGTATGTAAGTAAAGAAATTCCAATTGTTTCAATAACACTGCCCATGTAAGTAAAGAAATTCCAATTATTTCAATAACATACCCCTTTGGGGTGGCTCTTCAAGTATTTACCCCTTAGGAGGTAATATATCACACTTTATATCTTTTCCTATAACAAGTATGCTTCTATATATAGAACTATCAACACTAGAAAATCAAATATGACTCAACATATACACATTACAATCTTATATGCATCTAAGGAAACCTTGGGAAAGAAGTCCCAACAACCCATTTTACATACCAAACTCGATGCACCCACAGAAGTCCTTATAATGATTTCTTCTTCATCATGTTTTGACCTTGCCATATTTCTTTGTTGGTGTTAATCATCATATCCAATTGTCATATATAAAATTATAGGTTAAATCCTTGTAGTATTCCATCATTCAATCACAATAGATATTTACTTTTCATCTATCTCCCAGCAACTAAGGAATTTGCAATAAATAAATATATTATTCATTTTATTGAATTTGTTTTTCACAAGGATTGGAAAACCCATTAAACATGGTTTAAAAATGGACATTATGCATAGAAGTATCTTATTATCCCAATCCAAGGCAAGCAGTGATTACTTATGTTCTATGCAATATTGCGATGAACAAAATCCTCCAAAGGAAAAGGAATGTACCTGGAAGAACAACAAACAATGAAGCATATTATATTGCATTGATAGAAGGCTTAGGAACAACTAGGGAGTATGGATCCAATGGAATTGTAGTCTTCACCAATTCTGAACTTGTGTGCAAGAAAGGCATGTACCAAGTCAAAAAGGAGAGGTTAAAACAACAACAGGGAGAAGCAAAAAATATTGTAGTCAATTTCAATAATTTAGCATAAGACATTATGCAAATGTTAATAGGATGTGTAGTGATCTATTGTATGGGGCAATGCCAATTCAAGATTTGTGTGTGAAATATGAATTGGTGTTAAGAATCCTTCCATCAAAATTTATTTATGGAAATTGAAAGATATCTTTAATATGTGTGTTTTTTTCAGTTATAAATGTGTTTTTTTAAATGACAATGTGTTTTTTTTCTATTCTATACTAAGTGTGCCCCCACTATGTAAGTACAACTTCGTGAACTTGACCTATTTTAGAAAATTTTGTATTTAATTTTCAAAATGTACACTTCAACATTTGTGTTTTTATTCTTGAGTATATTTTAAATGAAAACTTTACACCAAATAATTTTGAAGAAACTCTTAGATAATTACATTAATTTTCTGACTTCTTGATCTTTTTAAATAGCAATTTTAAGATTTTTAAATGCATGATGTAACTTCAAAGGTTACATCAATTAAATGCATGAGGTAACTTCAAGGGTTACATTAATTTTCTGAATTCTTGATCTTTTTAAATAGCAATTTTAAATATTTTTAAATGCATAAGGTAACTTTATATATATGTGTGTGTGTGTGTGTGTGTGTGTGTGTGTGTGATATGGATCGAGGGCTTGGTTCATCACATGAGCATTTTCCACTTGATTCTTTGAGGCAAGCTTCAATTAAGTCTCATGGATCGACTAGAGGGGGAGGTCATGGATCACGGAGATTATCAAATGATTCGAGGGAGGTCCATCATTCATTACATCATGATCGTGTTATATATATTTTTATGTGCAAGTTTTTAAATGATATTTGAATATAATCATATGTACATACATATGAAATTGATTTTTTTTTCAATTTAGCTTTATTAATTTATAATAAATTTCATATTTTTTAGGAGCATCTCAAACTAGGTCGAAGAGAGTATCTACTCAATCAATGGAGGGCCATCGTTCACATCATCGTGGTATGGTATATATATGTTTATGTGAATTTACTTAAATGATAAATAGGTAGAATCATATGTACATACATATATATTGAATTGATTTTTGTCAATTTAACTTCGTTAATTTATTATAATTTCTATTTTTTTAAAGCTTCTCCCAATATGTAGTCATGTGAGGGTGGTCAACATTTTCTCGATGGTCAACAAGCTCAATCAACTCATGTATTTGGGAATTATGGTGCTCAACCATCTACGGGTGGTCATCAATCTCATTTGGATCATCATGATCCTCATCATTTTGGTAAATTATATAATAATAAAAATTATGTTAAAACAAATTTGTACATGTAAATGAATTGTATGTGCATATACGTGTACATGTCTATCTTTCATGTGCATAAATACATTTGTTCACATGTTTTTATATTTATGTAATTATATTGATGCAGGGGGTGAAAATGTTGATTGAAGTAAACGTAAGAGAAGCAGGGTAATTCATGAAGAAGATCATACACCAATTACCACCTATTCATTTGATATTGCTGATGAGCTTCCTTGGGAAATAAACCTCCCACAATATATGTTCCTGAGGTGCATAGGTCATTATTCAAAATTAAGGAAATACCTTGGGAGTTTGGACCTCCCTTCAAAGAGTTGACAAAGTTTAGAAATAGTTATGCACTCTCTAAGCTCATTTATTGATATTTACAAGAAGTTTGGGCCAACCACTAATTTCTTTATACATAAGATGAGGCGTAGAAAGGAAGCAGTAATGGATCCCGATAAACGGGTGGAAGTAACTTAAAGGGTTACAAAATCACATGCAAAATCTATGTTTAATTTCAAAGAAGGGTCAAAAAGAAAGATGCTCAAGGTGCAATATTTCAAGCACCCTGAAATACTCGGCCATTTGTATGATAGGTTCCTTGCAGCGTATGGAAAGTTGTCATGGAATGACAAGGTTCCAATTTATTTTGCAAAATTATTTTATGCATAATTCTTTTTGGGTATGAGACCTGATTATAATGACCTTCCATCTAAATTTTATGGTATTGGGAGAGGTCGGATATATGAACGTAAGGGTGCATTACGGGATACTAAATTGCCTCGCCCTCCACCACCTTTGGTACGTCAACCTCCTCGTCTGGTAACTTTGTGGTTGGAGATGGATGCCACTTCTCAAATTGGTCGAGAAGGAAGGGATGCCATTATAGACAACATCTAGACTACATTAACTGGAATTGATGTCGATCTTAATCGAAAAAGAGCACAAGTTAATGCACGAGCTAATTTTGTATATAAAACAGATGAGGAGATAGATAATATGAATATTGAGGAGGTTAAAGCATATGCAAAGGGTTGTCATGATGGTTGGAAAGACCTAATTGGTCATGAGGAAGAGGGCATGTGATCGGTATGTGTTAATGGTTAGGGTGGATATTTTAATGTAATGTAATGTATGTGTTAATGTCAATTCACATACATTTTGTTAATTTTTTCAGATATAATCTAACACAAATGTATCATATGTTCACCATTTGCAGTTAACTCGTTTGTTGAACAAAATTTTTGATAATATCATGGTCCCAAGTTCAGGTTCCAATTAAGATATGCTGAGAGATGTTAGTTTTTTTTAAGAGTTCATGTTGATACTATTATTCTACTTTTATTATATCGGTATCGTGAGGACATATTTTTAAAAGAAATAATTACATATATAATTAAATGTTAACAGATTCTGATTTCGTCCAACATTTTCGACATAGCGCCACCCTCTTCCTCCCTATTAGGAGATGTGTCAAATATTCGCTTGTCACAAGTATTGAATATTTCACTTTTGTTTTGTTATAAATTGAAGCAAGTTTCATTAAAAAATGAGATCTCTATCTTACAGTTTTAAAATTTTCGAATTTTAGGTTTGTGGAGACAGTTTCCGTTCTCCAGGGACTTTAGCGATGGAGTCAACAATGGGGATAGGATCATCTAAACAATTTGAAAAGTGGTTTAATTTATTTTTAATATTGCGAGTTTATGCATTTTCATGTGCAATTTTAAATTTTTAATATATACATGTACATGTATTGTACAAGGCATCCATGAGGGAGAAATGTAGGGGGGACACCACGAGGTATTACATGGAATTTGAAACTTGAGTTGGTTACAGGGATTGAATTGTCTAGACAATTTGAAGTTGATACTTTTTCTTTTTTAATATTGTGAGTTTATGCATTTTCAAGTGCAATTTTAAAATTTTAATATATATACATGTACATGTATTGTACACATTATCCATGAGGATGCAATGCATGGCGAACACCACGAGGGCTCAATGGAGGGGGAACACCATGAGGTATTGCATGGAATTTGAAACTGTTTATAATTTTGTTTTGATGATTACATTCCCATTTAATTTTAAAACATTAAAATTTATTTTTAAAGTGCATAATATTATGTATATATGTAATTACACATATTGTGCAGGGCACCCATGATTCTTATGATAGCATGAGGATGTTGATAGATTATGTATGTTGCCTTAAGGGGGCTTGACCCAGGTTCAGAGTTGTTCGCGCCAACCAATAAAACCCTAACTGTTGGCCCTTTCGGCAACAACCTGAATAGAACATGCTACAGCCTCACCCGAAGCAGTATTGGGGGATGCTAGAACTAGGTTTATGCATCCAGGGACATGTGATAAGTGGTTCTCAAGATTATATAGCTCAGATCTACCTTCACGCAGATCGGTAGTCTTCTAGGGCTCACTGCTGAAACTCTATGAAAATGGATTTTATACCTTTTCGAAGGTCTAAAATCAATTTTTGCAGACCTTAAATAGACAATTTATCCATTTTCACGCATTAATAAACAACCCTAGATCTCACTTCGTATAGATCTATTCAATTCATCAGAAAACATAGCATAAATAACTCTTATCTTCGCGAAACTAGATAACTACTTAAATCATGCATAAATAAGATAGATTCAATGGTTCTATGCAGCATTCATCCATTATTCTATAGAAAACACATTATAAGTGACAAAACATAACATAACAAAAATGTTCAAATTGCACATTAATTCTTCAAAATCCGTCTTTATTGATCTTCAATATTCAGATTACAGACTCGTATACCCTGCGCACTCAACTGTAGGGGTCCACGCACTTAGCTGTGGAATTACCAAGGCCTCCTGCGCACTCAGCTACAGGAGCCTTCCCCTTCTTGCCTAAGTATAGGAAGCAGAGCCTTCCTGCCTTAGCACTTGCCCAAAACAACAAAAACCATTCAAAGTTCACAATTCTTCATTCTAAGTTATCCTAAGACTCGCTATGACTCAACTATTTATAGCTTTCTTCCATATAATACCATGGTCTGCGGACCATGGGAGAATCTTAAAACCAACCCAAACAAGGGGCTAAGACCCCTTTGACTCTTATCTACCTGTGCACTCCGCATCCACATTTCACAGAGACTTTACATCTTTTACAAAAATTTATACAAAACTTGGGTTAACTAACCCCAAAACTGACCCTAGGGACCTTATCCCAACAGGTCCCCAAAACAGAGATCATGACTCCCCCTCGAGTCACTCAATTGGCACCTGGAGCTTGCTGCGCTGACCCCCAAGCTCAACCTGTACACTGCAAATTCAGGAGTGCCCTGTGCCGCAGCCTGTTGCAATTCTTTGACCAATTTTCTATTGTTGGACCCTCCACTGCTAGGCACATTGTCCTCTATGTCTGTTGTAGCACCTTCAGCTTTTCCTCAGGTGACAAAGTAAGTTGACAAGATTCCTCTAGCCATGGCTATAATCTAGCCTGTAGCAGGGCCTATTTCCTCTGCAATTCTTCCACTTGTGCTTGCAACTGCTTTCCCTCTTCTAACTTCGTGAGGCGTTGCGCTGGTGCCAAAGTGTGTGTAGTCACTCGGACCTCATCATACTGTCGTTGTGTCTCTTGAACATCGGTGTTCAGTTTCGGCAGCATCTGGTCCTCCTCCAAATTCATCCATAACTCCATTGCTGCATCGAACATCATTATGCAGTCATTAACTATGGCATCCAACGTGCTCATATTCTCCTTGATGGTTGATGCGCATTTCTCACATACCTCTGGCAGAGTCGTTGGCTGCAACTTCAATTGTAGCTCTGTTATCTTCATCTGGAAATCAAAATTCACCCTATTGACTTCCTCCCTTGATGCACGTACTGAAGCAGCCAATTTTCTTAATTTTGTTGAGGTTTCAGCATCCTCAAGGATGTTCAGTTATGGTACTATTCTGCAGGCATGTTCTATCATTGTCTCCAGGCTCTAATGTCGTGTCTGCAGCTCCTCCTTTTCCTTCAATGCCTAAGTTTTCTCCGTAAACATTTGTTCATTGTTAACCTTAAACTCAGTTATGATGGTGAGGGCGCGCTGCTTTCTGATCTTCAACTCATCTGAAACCCCCTGATGCAGCGCATGGAGGGTCCAGAGTAGCAGCGCGGCCAAATTCATCCCCATGTCCTTCATTGTGTTTATCACAATGTGATCATCATCGAAATCTATGTGCACAAACCCCTCTGGAAAGGGTATGACTCTGAGGTCTAGAGTTCATTCCAGATCTGCCACTTCCCTATGTCAGGCTCGCTCGCCCGATGCCCGCTTGAATCCTGTTAGCCTAGATCTACAGCTCACATAGATCCTTTTGGACACTACCCAGTGTCTCCATTTAGTGTTTCTCATACTGTTGCAACACTTCAGTCATTGTGTCTCTTACCTTGTCACCGATCTCATCGAGATCACCTTCAATCAGCACCATTGGATCGATATGTGTCTGCTTATCATACTTATGCTTCTTCCTTTGTCCAACAATCTACTCCTGCCCACACCACTTCAAGGTGAAAGGAGTGCATTGCTCCACACCACCACCTCCTTCGTGTGCTAACATCTCTGGCTCATTTGTGTGTTGTAAGGCCGATTTTTTGCCTTCCTTTGCAACCTGACGTTTTGTTTCTGCCTTAGCAGCTTCCTTCTTCTTCTACTCAGCCAAGGCATGCGGCCTTCTGAGTTATGTCCTTTCACTTCTGTGCAAAAGAGATCTCAGCACCTTTGCTTGTTCCCACATCAAGCCCCATGGGCGCATGCCACTTTGCTGGCCAATACCCCACGATCCCCTACACATTCGTCAAAGATACAAAATAGGGAAACTTGTGCCATATGTGTTGTGGGTCCTTTCGTGCTCTAATTGACATATTGTGGAAATCGGCCTTGAACTTCGCACAGGTCATCAACTGCGTGAACAACGTTGGGGACAACCTTGGCCTTTCACTGATCACCATATGAAGGTCCATCTATACCAAAATCTAGAAAATTTTGGACTCCTTGATCCTTATCGGATCCTTTGTTGACCACAATGAGGTGAACCGCATTGCCTCAGGTAAATCTTCCTTGTATGTGGGGAATTGACTGTCCTCCGGCAACCTCCAAGCCACTAAAACAATAGATAATAAAATCCAAGCATAATGAAACGTCTTGCTTTCCTCCTAGGCTTCTTGACAGTTTGCAAGGAACTCCTTTCATAGATACTTTGACCAATTATATTAGACGCCCTTTGCACACTGTGCTGCTAGTGATACTACTAGCGTCAAAACTTCGTCCACGCGGAGCTTCCTCATAATTTTTCCTGCAATAATTTTGGTGGTGAACTGCACCGCCTGGTCCTGAATAGAGCGTATAGAATATCCACACGACTTCTTGACAAGCCCATACTCTTCCTTCATCTTTTCCACCAATTCTTTTTCCCCCGTTTTCCCTCCAAACTCCTTGGCAGGGTCCGCACCTTTGTAAGGCAACTCCGTGATTCAGTGAATTAACATGTCCATGATCGAGATGGGCTCCCCCATCCATAGACACCCATCGTGTACCCACGTGAGGAGCTCACACAAACACACCATGTTGATTATCGATCTATGATAATGCGGCACGCAGAGCATGTGCAGCAGCCCCACCTACTCAACACCTCTAACCCACTTCATGGGCTCCAACTGCGTAACTCTCGTCTCTTCATAGTATATCTTCATCATATATTTGTGGGTCGCCAAATGCGGGAACCTCTCGTGGTTCACGAGGTCCCAATCCTCCATTTTTATCACTGGAATGCGCACTAATGTAGGACCTTCAAATACCACCTATTCAGGCAACAGGGGTGTCAAAACGGTGAATTTCCCGGAGTCGGGGTCTTTGGTAACCTTGGTCTTTCCCTTCTGTGGAGGGATATACTCGGGGAGCTGTGAGATAGGCTCAACCTCTTCGACATCTAACTCCTATATGCCTTGGTATTCCTCCTCCTCCAAATCAACCACTGTCTCTGGTTGTTTGTCCTTTTTCTCCTTTTGGCGCACCTCCAAATTCTTCCACAATGATTATTCTCACTGGCACTGACTTCTTCTGCTTCTCTTTTGCGACTGATTGCTTCTCTTTTGCGGTTGGTTGCTTCTCTTTTATGGCAGATTTATTTGGCCTCAGTGACCTCGATGCAATATGCACAAGGGTTCATGCTTCCATACTTGAAAATTAAGGGCTTGGTGCGTCAGAAACAACAGCGTCTGAACTTATGGCTTTGGTAGGGTTGATAACAGTCATTTAGTCAATGAAGATCTCTCGGGCTGCTACAGAGTAGTTTGCAAAAGAGGGATGCGTCATGAACTCTTCCCAAAACTCATGATTCATAAGCTTCAGACAACAAAGTGCCCAACCAACTCTCAAAATGAAAAGTGTTATTTGTTGGATCAACACACGTAATTTATAAGAAATTTTGAATTCAAATCCAAATGTTCCCCCCAAAATCTGATAATAAATGCATTCTTGGCGGCAGATATCCAAAGATTTTCGCCATAAATAATGCCTACCTGCTCCTCTTAACTGATTTTTTGCCATCAAATCATGAATAGTAACTTCAACGGCTACTGTTGGACCCACCTGTGTGGCACCATCCTCCACGGCGCAGCTCATCCAGCGCAGCTTCAACTGTCGTACCCCTATCATCCATCGTGCAGCCTTTCTACCTCGTTCTTCACCTAGTCGGGCAGCATAGTTTATAGTCCCACAATCCCTTGCAACTGCCTGGATAAATAAGACTATCCTGTTGCCATATAGTCATGGCGCAAGGACAGGATCCCCTGTGTACAGCTTCAACCTACTTCCGTTCATTTTTCCAGGGAATGGTTCCCTGTTCAGCTTCGTGAGATGAACTACACCACCATTCGTGATCTCCTTAATATCATACAACCCCAACCAGTGCATTTGAAATTTTCCTGGAAACTTCGTGAACTTTCTGTCATATAACAACACCAAATCATCTACCTTGAATGTGCACAGCTTAATATGTCGATAATGCCATGCCTTCTCGCGTTCCTTTTACACTTGCTTGTGAAATCCTGTAAGGAAGTGGTCTTCTTCTAACTCCATGAGTTGTGCGAGCCATTCCTCCAAGGTCTCACGGTCCTCCATCTCAGTTAAGGCTGCAATTCGTAAGCTTGGTACAATATACTCCATTGGCATTATTGCTTCAATTACATAGACCAACCTGAATGGTTTATGTCCTGTCAACTTCTTGCAGATCATCAAATAAACCCATAATACAATAGGCACGTGCATGTCCTAGTCATTCCTCTATGTGTTGCATAATGTTTGCTCCAAAATTTTATTAAAAGCTTCCACTGTTCCATTCGCTTGTGGGTGATAGCTCTTCTGATGATACACCTTAAATTCTTCCAACATCGCGCTAATTGCCTCATTAAAGAAATGTGTACCCCTATCACTCATCAAATTTTTAGGGCATCCAAACCTTGTTAAGACATATTCGAATAGAAGCTTCATAGAAATCGTCGCTATACAATCCTTCATTGATTGTGCTTCTACCCATCTGGTTAAATACTCTGATTTCATAATAATATATAGCGCTCCCATATTCTTTATCGGTGGTTGTATGGGGCTTGTAAGTCAATGGCCCATTTCTCAAATACCTGCAATGAAACTTGGGGATTTAAAGGCAATTCATCCCTTCATGAAGGCTGCCCTGCCCTTTAGCAAGCATCGCATGCCTTGCAATATGCCTTAGAATCCTTGTGTAATGTTGGCCACCATAACCCAGTGTGCAAAATATTTGGCGCGGTCACTTTCCTTGCATAGTGACTGCCTTCCACTCCTCCATGGGCTTCAACTACAATACTAGTGCATTAAACTCCGAAACATACCTTCGCAATATCTCATCTGACCCCATCTTATACAAATGACCCGAAATTACCGAAAAGTCTGCAGCACAAACTACTAACTCCTTCTTTTGTTTAGTGGAATAACCTTCCGTAGTTGTTCCCGTTGTTAAGAACTGGATGATATCAGCAAAATGATCATCCATGACATGCACCGCAAAGAGTTGCGCGTCTGGCAGTCCTTCCTCCAGACTGCCTGGTTCCTCACCTGTTTCAATCCTGGATAGATGGTCTAGGCCTGCATTCATCCTTCTAGGTTTCACAATCACTTCAAATTCATACTCCTGGAACAATAGTAACCATCGACATATCTTCCCCCCTAACATAGGCTTATTGACCAAGTACTTCAGCGCAGAGTGATCTGTATACATTTTAAAGTGTCCACCTAACAAATAATGTCTAAACTTCTATAGCGCGTAGACCATCACCAACCCTTCGCGCTCTGTGGTGGGGTAATTCTTCTTAGCTTTGGATAAATTCCTGCTCGCAAAAGCTATCAAATGATCAATCTCTCCCTCACCTGTTTGTGTTAATATTGCTCCTAACGCAATGCAGGAAGCATCGACATGCACACGAACTCCTTTTTCCAGTCTGGAAACACCAAAATAGGTGCGGTCATCATTTTCTCCTTCAAGACATCCAAGCTGCACTGACAGTCTTCGTCCCAGAAAAACATAGCATCCTTCTTTAATAATTTCTCCATCGACGCGGTTATTTGAGCATACAACTTGATAAACTTCCTGTAGTACCCAGTGTGTCTCAATGTTGCATGCAATTATTTCACATTCCTAGGGGCTTCGAAGTTCACAATTATAGTGATCTTCGTAGGGTCTAGCATCAATCCTTGCTTAGAGACAACATGGCCGAGCAAAATTGCAAAAGGTACACAAAATATACACTTCTTCAGGTTTAGCGCGATCTGATACCTTTGACACGTATCCAGCATGAGGCGCAGACTCGCAACATGGCGCTTCACTAACCCAAACACAGTCTAATCATCAAAATATACCTCCAAGAACTTATGAATGAACTCCTTGAACACTGTGATCACTACCCAGGAAAATATTGCATGCACGTTCTTTAATCCGAATGGCATAACTGTATATTGAAGGCAACCCCACTTAGTCGCAAAGGTTCTTTTGCTTCAATCTCCAGCACGATCTTTATTTGATGATAACCTGAAAACCCATCAGTAAATGAATACGCCTCTTGTCCACCAACATTTTCTAATACTTCATCAGTAAACGTTGTCGAAAATGGATCATGCATACAAGCATCATTCAGCTTTCGCAGATCTACACATATGCGGATCTTGTCCTTCTCTTTATTTTCTTGGACCACCATAGGACTCACCCAATCTGATTCTTCCATGGGCTCAATAATACCAGCTTCCAACATTTTATCCAGTTCCAGGCGCACTTTCTCCTTATACTTGGGATTCAATCGATAAAGTCATTTCTTAATAGGCTTTGCATCCGGCTTCAATGTAATCTTCATAACACCTAAATCTCCGACAATCCCTTTCAAATCTAAAAACTTCTTTGGAAATAAGTCCTGGTACTCTCGTAGCATCTCAGCTACCTTATCCACCATGTCTTCATCCCAATAGTCTCCTATTTTTGAGAACTTAGGTTCTTCTTCAGATCCAATGTTTACCTATCGAGTTTTCAAAGGCTCTGATATATCTAGGTTCACCACCTTCAGTATTTCGACCGTGCACGGTCCTTCAGTTTCATGAATGGTAATATTCCATAGATCATCCTCTTCTTCTGTAGTCACATTATAACATTCCAGTGCATGGCACAAATTTGTACTCCAATCAGGCTGAGTCCATTCTACCAGTTCCTTCGGCGTTCTGAATATAGCTGCTTTAATTTCTTATAGCGCCTCATCAATGCTATCAAACCCATCCTCGAAGTTGAACGTTAATAGAAAAATCTCCCTCAAAATGTCTCATTCAGTCATTCCATGGCGAAGCTCTGTCTCCAAATACCAATTCATTAGTATTGTATCTAGCGTATGATAGAAAATAGGCACCTATTATGGTTGTGGTTCTATCCCCCAAGCCTTAGTCCATCGTGCTAAATGATCGCACAGATCATCCTTCCCGCTGTATTTTTCTGTCATTCTACTATTAGCATAACCAAACCTTAACTTCATCATTCTTATGTATTCTTAGTATTAGCATAGCCAAACCTTAACTTCATCATTCTTTTGTATTCTCTCCATCTAGCAAAGCTTTCCTTGTGCATACCCCACCAACGAGCAGGCGTAGCACACAGCGCTAATTCCAGTGCCTAGAATCAATGTTATTTTGGTACTTCGCTTTCAAATTCATCTAGAAACAGTTCCACATCAGTCAAACCATCATAGTGAGTAAGATTCATTACCTGAGTCGAGACACACCTCAGCAACTTGGTCATCATATTATAGCGAAGCGTAGATACTTCGTGCAGCCTATTCTACCAATGTTCAAGTTCTTCATCTGAATCTGAGGTGAAGGAGCCATCTCTACCCCACGCAATTCATCCATCAGTTGTAGGATGGATCAAATCCTCATCTCACACTTTTATCTTGTATAATTGATCGAGATCATCGTCGCTTTCTACGTAGTTTCTCACAGTTTCAGTATAATGTGCTCCTTCTACAGGGTCTAGTGGCTCTACAACACTGAGCGACTTCTTTTCAAATGACATCTTATGCTTCTTCAAATTGAATACCCCGTTCATATCAATAGCCCATTCAATTCCTAACAACGCCGGGTATGGGTTACTATCATCCACTATTTCAATAACCTCAAAGTCAGTCAATGCACTCGCACCCTCAATGTCCATCATTACACCATATAAGCACCCCATCAGAATAATATTCTGTTGATTTTCCATGCACAACTGAATAGCAAACCACTACAGCACAGGTCTCCCATTCCTTTACCATGTCTGCTTAGGCAAGGCATTCACATCAAACCCTATATCCAAGATTACTTGGCCCATTTCATAGTCACCTATCTGCGCGGTTAGCCTCATCTCGTGCCCTGTTAAGGCCTTATGCTTACCAATCTTCCTTTCTGTGTGTTGTTCAGTAGGAGTCTTTTCCTTATTGGTGCATTTATCTATTGAGTCTTGCAATCCTTCGACTGCTTTCTAATCATGCAACAACTTCATACAAGTCTTCAAAAAAGTAGCTAGTATTGAAGGATCTACCTCCTACGACTCATTAGTCTCCAACGTTTTAATTCAGATCAACTTCGACTTCCTTCTCATCAGCCTTGTGTACCCATCCTTCATCCTCAAGATGCTTACCTTTATCTGCACTAGTCGTCATACCACTTCTCAACACAATATTGACGTTTCGATCTTATTCATAGGGCTCAACCCTCATCATGTAAATGTTCTACATAGGTTGTTGGGGTTGCACCTTCTTCTCTTGCATCTTTTCCATAATAACCATACATTCCTCTATGGCATGGTCAAATTGTTGAAAATACTAACATGAGGGATGCGTGGGCTTTGTACAATCCCACGCGAAGTGCCTTGCTTTGCCAAAATTATAGCAGATGACCTGCCCATGCCCCCAACCTAGTCCAACGCCTCTTCCTCGTCCTCGGCCTTGGAATCCTTCACATGCTACTCCTATGCCCTGATCCTAAGACTGGTTCTCTGCCTGCATTCTATAGGTAGGGGTCCTATCCATTATTAGCTCATAACTTCTACAATGGCGTTCATTGTGCCTTACTAACTTACAAAAATTTCAAAATAACTGATGTAGGGTCTCTACAAACTTATGCAATAGATGGCAGTTATCAGTATCATGTTATCAGGTAACCTGACAAATAGCGTAGCTCCTGCGCTTATCCCAACATTATTCTCTGGTTTCAAGTGCACGGGCCCTCCCCCTATAGTATAATTCTTAAAGACCGGGCAATTATCCTTATCATGTCCATGACTCTTACATTTTAGAAACCAGATCTCAGAGCGCACCTCTCTCTGAGATTCCCTTCCTTTCTTCAAGCTCTGCAACTCCAAGTGCAGACTTTTCAGCTAGTAGTGAATCTGTTGCACCCCAAGGTTCTTATCTTGAATAGGTGAGGAATCCAAACTCATCGCAATATCCAAGGCCTCTACTTGCATTGCTATTTTCTGTTGTGACAAAGGTATTCTTAAATGTGGCAAGATCGATGCTATAAACCAGTCGCAATGCTGGGTATCTGAGATTTGCATATTAGCATGCCTGATCAGGAATTTCAACCTCTGATCAAAGTCCCAAGGTGTCTCATCGACCTTCTATCAGATTTACTTAAATTTGATTACTAACCGTGCCTCTGACTTAGGCTTACTGAACTCCTTGTTCAAAGCTAGCTGGGTATTTTCCAACAACGCGTTGGGGTTATCAGTGCAATACTTGATATACCATGTTAATGCACGATCTTGTAAAGTTGTAACCAAATGTGATTTATTAATATTATCGTTTGTGATCTATTGTGTTGTCCAAACAACATCTGCAACAAACCAAAATTTTTCTAGATCTTCAGTCCCTGTTCCTTTAAAAATTGGCATCTTCATTGTGTTTGCCATGTTGAATGGTGGGGGTGGAGGTGGAGGCGTAGGTGAAGGTGTATGAGGTAGAAGTGGAGGTGGAGGTGGAGGTGGAGTGGATGGATGAGATATCCTCGGAATACCCTGAGTTATTAACTAAACTGCACTTCGTGGTGTAGTCAGCACCGTCCCTTCATCGTCACTTGAAGGGGGTTCAATGAGCGGACTATATTCTGGGCTAGATCCTTCATTTCTTCTAAATAATATCCCACTTCATGTAGCCCCAAACATCAAGGTAACTACATAACCCTCTTTTCACATAACAACATTTTAATCCAAGTCTTCAGAGAGTTCAAATACTTACCTTGCGGTCCTTTAAGGATCCTTCGCTCTGCTTTGATATAGCTGATATTTCTATCAATCTCAAAAAAAGTCACAAAACTACCCAGTGATCCACAGCCCGCACGATATTGCTTCCTGATGCTTCCAAACATTGCACCAATTCAGGAGTCCACACTATGGGGTCTTCAAGCCTCCACGTCACTTGACTATCAGCTAATTTAGACAACCACTCATATAGTTATTCAAGGAAGAAACAAAAGAATGTGTCGGCCTCATCTGTATACAAAAATCTCTGCAACCACTGCTCCTTAGATAATTTAGGGATCCTATTCTCCTGAGCCGCAAACGCGTGAGATTTCTGACTCAATCAACTTATCCAACTCTTTCTTCGTAGGAAACCATTTATCACACATCTCTTAGATAGATCCCAGTCCTAACAACGGAACCATTTGTTGCCTTAAGGGGGCCTGACCCAGGTTCAGAGTTGTTCGTGCCAACCAACAAAACCCTAATTGTTGGCCCTTTTGGAAACAACAGGTTGTAGTCTCACCCGAAGCAGTATTGGGGGATGCTAGAACCCAGTTTCTGCATCCAAGTACATGTGATAAGTGGTTCTCAAGCTTCTATAGCTCAGATCTACCTTCACACAGATCGGTAGTCTTCTAGGGCTCACTGCTGCAACTTTATGAAAATGGTTTCTATACCTCTACGAAGGTCTTAGATCAGTCTTTGTGGACCTTAACTAGATAATTTATCCATTTTCGTGTGTTAACAAACAACCCTAGATCTCACTTCGCATAGATCTATTCAATTCATCATAAAACATGACATAAATAACTCTTATCTTCGTGAAACTAGATAACTACTTAAATCATGCATAAATAAGACAGATTCAATGGTTCTACACAACATGCGTTCATTATTCTATAGAAAACACATTATAAGCGACAAAACATAACATAACAAAAATGTTCGGATTTGTCAGGCCAGGGTAACTCCAGCAATTGAATGAGAGAAAACATTGATTGATGTATTATTCATTAGCTAGTACTTTATTTATACAAATACAAAACGGATCAGTTCATCTTCTAGATGACTGTCCGGCTTCACCTCATCCGTTTCGGATTAGGTGTCAACATTCCCCCCCTTAATCTGAAGGGATGTTGGTGAGTCCAAGCATCATTCTGAATCTTTCAAGCTTTTCTCTTCCAAGCGCTTTGGTGAAGATGTCTGCAATTTGCTCGTTTGTGGAACAATGACGGAGATGGATTGTTTTGGCCTCAACATGATGTCGGATCAGATGATATTTAGTATTGATGTGCTTAGTACGATCATGGAACTTTGGGTTCTTGGCCAACTTTATTGCAGATGTGTTATCAATCATGAGTGGAGTAGATTGTATTTGTTTTACTTGCAAATCTTCAAGAATTTTCCTGAGCCACACAATTTCTTTCGTTGCTTCAGCTGCTGCCACGTATTCTGCTTCTGTTGTGGAATCTGCTGGTACTGATTGTTTGCGTGATCTCCAGGAGATAGCTCCTGATCCAAGACTCATAGCATATACTGAAGTAGATACCCCAGTTTCTTTGTCTCCATCGAAGTCTGAATCAGAGTATCCAATCAAGTTGAAGTCGTCCACCTGTGTATACTTGATTCCAAGGTCTTGAGTTCCCTTCAAGTACCTTAGAACTCTTTTTGCAGCAGACCAATGTCCCTCACAAGGCTTTTGCATAAACCTGGAGAGGATTCCAACAGCAAATGAAATGTCTGGTCTGGTAGTAGTGAGGTAGATGAGACTTCCTACAAGCTGTCTATACTTTGTTGCATCCTCAAATTCCTTTCCTTCAGTGGATGTGAGCTTCAAGTTTTGTTCCATTGGAGTAGAAAGGGGATTGCACTCTGTCATGCCAAATCTGTATAACAAATCTCCAATGTATTTCTTTTGAGAAAGAAATATGGACTTTGGATGTTGGGTTACTTCAATGCCAAGATAGTAATGAACATAGCCCAAATCAGTCATTTCAAAAAAATTTCCTAATTCTTTCTTTATGGATGCAATATAGCTTTCATTGTTCCCTGTCATTAAAAGATCATCTACATATACCACAAGATATACAACTGTTTTGCCAACTTTCTTGACAAATAAAGTTGCATCATCAAGATCAAAATGATTGAAGTTGAGTTTCAGAAGATGCTCAGTTAGTTTTTCATACCAGGCTCGTGGTGCTTGTTTGAGGCCATACAAGGACTTCACAAGTTTGCATACTTTGTGTTCATGTCCTTTCACAGCAAATCCTTCAGGCTGGGACATAAAAACATTCTCTTTTAGATCTCCATTCAAGAATGCAGTTTTTACATCCATTTGATGGACTTTCCAACCGTTCTGAGCAGCTAGTGCAAAGAGTGTCCGGATGGTGGCCCATTTTGCTGTGGGAGCAAAAGTTTCCTCATAATCGACCCCTTCCTTCTGTGCAAAACCTTTTGCCACAAGCCTAGCTTTGTGCTTGTCAAGTGAGCCATCAGCTTTGTACTTGTTCTTGTAGACCCACTTGCAGCCAATTGGTTTGGTTCCAAATGGAGGATCAACCAGCTTCCAAGTGCCATTCTTTATGAGGGCATCATACTCCTTCTGCATCGCTTCTTTCCATTCATCATGAGAAGCAGCTTCTTTGAAGGAAGTTGGTTCAAAATCTGTAGACAAGTTCAATTCACAATCATAAGTAACATCCATATCAACAGGTGAATTAGAGTTATCTACATCACCTCCATCTTGTCGGTTTGAATTTATGGTTCCTGTTTTTCCAATTTCATCAGGATGAACACTTTCAAGTGTCTTTGTCAGCCACTTTGGGGGACCTTTCTGAGATGGTCCAGGCTGTTCTGTTGATGGAGTTGGGTCTGAATCAAGATTGAGTCTCCCAATTCTATCAATTACATCACTTAAAGCATCATCCGTTGTTGGAGTGTCATGCAGGGGAGATTGTTCTTCAGAAGAAGATTCCACATGTTGATCTAGTATGGGAATCCCCCCTTCAAGATGTGGAATCTGATTATCAAACTCTTGGAATGATTTCGGTTTTGTGAATCTATCCAAGCGATCAAGTTGCCGCTCAACAACACTGTCAGATTTGGATGATTCAAGAAAAATGACATCTCTAGATAAAACAAACTTTTTATTTACTTCATCATAAAGGCGGTATGCTTTAGATGTGTTTGAATACCCCAGGAAGATACACTTACGACTTCTAGCACCAAGTTTGTTTCTATGTACCTTTGGTATTAAAGCATAACAGGTGGAACCAAATATCCTGAGATGTTTTACCGAAGGAACATGTCCATACCACAATTCATAAGGAGTCTTTTTTCTTATAGCACTAGATGGAAATCTATTCTTTATATATGCAGCACATAGAACAGCATCAGCCCAAAACATTGTCTTTACATTTTTGAAGAAAAGCATGGATCGTACCATATTCAAAATTGTTATGTTCATTCTTTCAGCTACACCATTCTGTTGAGGATTATAAGGTACAGTTGTTTGATGTTTAATCCCATGTTGGCGAAGATAGTGTTCAAATTCATTTGATGTATATTCTTTTCCATTATCAGTGCGAATAGACCCAATATGAGATTGTGCATCATTTTCAATCCACTTATGAAAATTCTTAAATGTTTGAAAAGCATCAGATTTGTTCTTCAATAAGTAAACCCAACACATTCTGGTGTAATCATCAATAAATGTCATGATATACTTATTTCCATTTGCAGAAGGAACAGGCATTGGACCACATAAATCTGAATGAATAAGTTCAAGCTTCCTATGTGCTCTTGAATGTGAATCATGAAAAGACTGTTTGCTATGCTTTCCTAGAATGCAAGCATCACATTGTTTATGTTTTCTAGGAATTGTAGGCAAACCAGCAACACCATTTTTCTTCAACAAGCGGAGACTATCATAGTTTAAATGTCCAAATCTAGCATGCCATAATAAACTTGATGGAAGTGCACCTTCTTCATGATGAGAAATATATGAGAAATGTTGTGCATGAGCAGAGGTTCCTTGCAGTTTAAGGAGTCTTTCTTCTTCTATACCCCTCATGACAAGTGAGTGGTCAGATGCCTTTCTTACCTCAAGCTTGCCATCAAACATGTGAATGGAGTGACCTTGCTGGCGGATGTGGACCAGGGACAGCAAGTTTCTCTTCAGTTGTGGGAGATATAGAACATGATCCAGAAGAAAGTCTGGAAGACCAGGCAGTTTAAGCCTGACTGTGCCAAGCCCTGATGGCTTGATTTTTGACTGATCTGCAAAGTATACTGCTCCATCAACATTATCAGTGAAATCTTCAAAAAATTCTTTCCTATGAGTCATATGACAGGTTGCTCCTGAATCAAGCAACCAGTCATTTTCCGAAGAAGTAAGTGAAGCATTAAACAGATCTTCATTTACTCCAATGTTACATTGTGCCTCAATATAGTGAGCGGATTCAGGTGCTTTACCTTTGTCTGAGTCATTAATTTTACCTTTCTGCTGATTTCTTCTCTGCTCAATCTTTTCCCATGGTAGCTTGCATGTAGAAGCATCATGAGATCCATTTTGTTTGCAGCGAATGCAATGTAAGTCTGCCTTTTCTTCTTGAGGGTGTCTGCCCCCCCTGCCTCTGAAGTATCTTCTTCTTTCTCTTGAAGGCATACTGTAACAAAAAACTTCTGCTGATAGAAAAAAAAATACTTATGCCACAGCAAGACTTCTGCTGGAAAAAATTTTTATGTCATAGCCTTATGCATTCTGTAAAAAAAGATATCTCTGCCAAAAACTTCTGTAAACAAAATCCTTCTGAAAAAAATATCTCTGCCAAAAACTTCTGTTGAGAGAAAAAAAAATCCTTATATGATTGCCTTATGCATTTTATTTTCTTCTAACATTCCATAGCATATATATATCACTGCTCATATATATATCACTGTTCAACAAAACTAGGGTGCTCACTGCTTACATATATCAATATCTCAACAAAAAAAAATGGCGCTCATATATATATGACTGCTTACATATATCACTGCTCAACAAAAAGAGGGTGCTCACTGCTTTACATATATCAATATATCAACAAAAAAACGAGGGCGCTCAATATATCACAGTTCAACAAAAAAAATGCAGTCGCCAATATATTCACCATATACCACCAATATATTCACAACACAGTGAACATATACGCATACGCATGGTGTTTAAAAAAAGGAGTGGACGTGACCATTGACCGCACCATTTTCTTCAACACAAGACTGCTCCAAGGCTGCGTTATGCACCACAAACACGCTGTAGTATAGCTCTGTCAACCATTAAAATACATCAACTCAGTCTTCTTGCATCAATACGCAGTCAACCATTAAAAACGCAGTCTTTCATTAGAAACGCAGTCACCATTAACACACCATTAACGCAGTCATGAAGGCACCATTAACACAGTCATGAAGATGGCATCAAAACGCAGTGGTCATTAAAATACGCAGCCAGCATTAAAAAAACGCAGTCACCCATTTCAGTCTTCAAACAGGTTCCGCATGAACTTTGCACGAATATTTCTTCAACTATAATATAACCTCGATTATGCAGAGACGGAGGTCAATGGAGACGCAATATATATATGTATGGGAGATTAAATGAAGAACTGTGCGATTTGATTTACCATAGGCGACGGGAATATTGGTACACCCACCATCTTTTGCAAGGACTGAAGCGTTCCCGTGGACCAAAGTTCAATACAGCATGTCACAGCAATAAAAACGCAGGCCGCAGCTTCAATACATCATGTCACAGCAATCCAGGTCGTGTTTAATCCGCAGAGCTTCAGGCTTCAACGAGCAAGCTTCAGGCTTCAACGTTCCTCCACAGTGGCACCGGTTTCAATCACCATTCCTCCACAACGGATGCATTCATTAGATTCAAGCGCAGAGATACAAACGTTTATTCAAATACAGAGGGCGCAGTCTCATGAGAGGTCAGTGTCAGAGAGCGCAGGGCAGTCAGAGGCAGCGCAGAGAATTCTGGTCAGAGGGGCAGCGGATTCAGGCAAAGGCAGAGGCAGAGCCAGGGAATCACGCCAGAGCTGCTCTTAAGACAGGAGTTACTACTATTTGAGGGACTGGGACCTGAGCTCTGATACCATGTCAGGCCAGGGTAACTCCAGCAATTGAATGAGAGAAAACACTGATTGATGTATTATTCATTAGCTAGTACTTTATTTATACAAATACAAAACGGATCAGTTCATCTTCTAGATGACTGTCCGGCTTCACCTCATCCGTTTCGGATTAGGTGTCAACAGGATTGAAAAATAATTCTTCAAAATCCGTCTTTATTGATCTTCAATATTCAGATTACAGACTCTTCTACCCTGCGCACTTAGCTGCAGGCGTACACGCACTCAACTACGTACTTACCAAGGCCTCTTGCGCACTTAGCTACAGAATCCTTCCCCTTCTCACCTAAGTACAGGAAGCAGAGCCTTCCTACCTTATAACTTGCCCAAAACAACAAAAACCATTCAAAGTTCAAAATTCTTCGTTCTAACTTATCCTAAGACTCGCTATGACTCAATTATTTATAGCTTTCTTCCATACAATACCATGGTCTGCAGACCATGGGAGAATCTTAAAATCGACACAAACAACGGGCCAAGACCCCTTTGACTCCTATCTACCTACGCACTCCGCATCCACATTTCACGGAGACTTTACATCTTTTACAAAAATTTATACAAAACTTGGGTTAACTAACCCTAAAACTGACCCTAGGGACCTTATCCCACAATATATTTCAGCAAGATTCTCTTTGATGCAACATTTTACTTGACAGTGTTTTTATATTATATTTACTTTTATCACGATATAAATTTTGGACATATTTAAAGTAAAACTCTTTATTATGAATTGATCTCTTTGATGCATATTTTTATTTGACAACTTTTTATTATATATTTATTTTTATAATGATATAAATTTTGGACATATTTTAAATAGAACCCTTTATTATATTTAATACATGTTAATTTTGGAGTTAATGTACATTTTGCATGATGATTCTTATAATTATTCATTATAAAACATGGTACAATTTGCATGATGCATGGTTTGATGCTTAAAGATTTTATATATTTAAGTTCATGAATATGAAGCAATGAAAGTAAATTTGCATTTAGTTGGTACATTTTACATGATCAGTTTTATAATGTTAGTAGATGATCCTTAGGTTTTGTTCAAAGTTATTTTTCAAGTTAATGAATAATAAAATTGCAAATTACAAAACATAATACATTTTGCATTTGAATGAATCTTATAATGATGTAGATGTCTAAAACAATCATAACTTAAAATTGCATTATAAAATATGGTATACATTTTGCATTCATGAATAGATCATCATCTTGTATATAAGGGCTATTATGGATGTAGACCTTGATAGTTAACTTTTAATATATAAAGTTGTTCATGCAAACATTCTATAAAGTTGCATTATAAAACATGGTACCATTTGCATGATGCATGGTTTGATGCTTAAAGGATTTACATATTTAAGTTCATGAATATGTAGCAATGAAAGTAAATTTGAATTTAGTTGTTACATTTTGCATTATGATTCTTATAATGTTAGTAGATGAGTCTTAGTTTCTGTTCAAAGTTTTTTTGTCAAAATTGCAAATTACAAACATAGTACATTTTGAATTTGAATAAATCTTGTAATGGTGTAGATGTCTAAAACAATCATAACTTAAAATTGAACTATAAAATATGGTATACATTTTGCATTCATGAATAGATCATCATCTTGTATAGAAGGTCTATTATGGATGTGGACCCTGATAGTTAACTTTTAATATATAAAGTCATTCATGCAAACATTTTATAAAATTGCATTATAAAACATGGTACAATTTGCATGATGCATGGTTTGATACTTAAAAGTTTTACATATTTAAGTTCATGAATATGTGGCAATGAAAGTAAGTTTGCATTTAGTTGGTACATTTTGCATGATCATTATTATAATGTCAGTAAATGATTCTTGGGTTTTGTTTAAAGTTATTTTGTCAAGTTATTTAAAATAAATCTAGTAAAATTGCAAATTACAAAACATGGTACAATTTGCATTTGAATGAATCTTATAATTTGGTGTAGATGTCTAAAACAATCATAACTTAAAAGTGCATTATAAAACATGATATACATTTTACATTCATGAATATATCATCATCTTGTATAGAAGGGCTACTATGGATGTTGGTTGATAGCTAACTTTTAATATAAAGTTGTTCATGCAAACATTTTATAAAATTGCATTATAAAACATGGTACAATTTGCATGATGCATGGTTTGATGTTTAAAGGTTTTACATATTTAAGTTCATGAATATGTAGCAATGAAAGTAAATTTGCATTTGGTTGGTACATTTTGCATGATCTTTCTTATAACGTTAGTAGATGATTCTTAGGTTTTGTTTAAAGTTGTTTAGTCAAGTTATTTAATGAATAGTAAAATTGCAAATTACAAAACATGGTACATTTTTCATTTGAATTAATATTATAATGGTGTAGATTTCTAAAACAATCATAACTTAAAATGGCATTATAAAATATGGTATGTACATTTTGCATTCATGTATAGAAAGGCTACTATGTATGTCGGTTGATAGTTAACTTTTAATATAAAGTTTTTCATGCAAACAGACTATAAAATTGCATTATAAAATATGGTACTAAGACAACAATAAAATATTTGAAAAGATAAAATGATGGTCCATAAAAAAGAAAAATGCAATTCAAACATGATAGATGTACAATCAACAATGAATAAGAAAAGTGTGATATGCTACATCCTTACCTTATAGTAGTATTTGGTATCTTTGAATTTCTTTTTAACTCAATAATAAAGTCATGCCATATTAATGAAAACAATTTTGTAACACTTAGAACTAGCTAGAATGGACAACTTAAGAGTGCACAAAAAGAAAGATTGACTATGTAATTGAACTCTAAGTTCTCAAAGATGAATACAAGGAGAAGATATTATTGGGAAGTCCAATTAAAAAAATTCTAATGGAATGCCATCCTCAATGATCTGTTCATGGTTAGCTTTTGACATTCTCCAATTTTTACCTTTCAATTTTTTTTATATTGAACTTCTATTAACTTTATGTGTGTTTCATAGACCAAGTGACTATATTGACAACTTATGGCATCGGGTTGATAGTCTAGAAAGTAAACATTACTCTCAGTTTGATGAGTTTCTTGGAAAAAATGATCTTTTAGTATAATAAACCCTCTTTCATATATAAAATCATTATCCTCATAGCCCTCCAGTAACTTCATCTTTCGTTCAGTGCACTGCATCAAATAATACTTGACATTTTCTATGTTGTTAATGGATGCAACTATAGAACAAACATATCCTGCACAATAAAACAAGTGTAAATTCAAATCATAATTAACAAGAAATTAGTTATCAACATGGACTTGATTTTATTATCTGTTTAGATCTATAATTTAACTATTATCTAAATACTTATACACCGTGATTTTAAAAACATAAAACACGCACACACACACACACATATATAACCTTTGAAATAAATTGAAATGTTGCCTTCTCTAACAAGATCAGAAACTCGATCACCTTCATATGACACTATAGTCTCTTTTGATTCCATCTTTTCGAAGCTTGCAACCGACATTTTCCCCTTTGTATTAAGTTTTGTATGTTGTCAATCTTTTGCGTACATATTGTTTTCACAAACATCATTGAATTGTGTGTCCTCTATGGAAACAAGACAAAAACAATATTATTTCCTTTTATCATATGCAAGTGTATTTCAATACTCTTTTGTTTTAATTGAATGCATTTTTTGAGTCCCTTTTATTTTTTCAACTTCATATGTAATTGATCTATCTACATCTTGGACTCCAATATGCCAAAAAAAACTATAGTAAATTCAAACAAGAATTTAAATATGTTATTTGAAATACAATTTATATATCAAAGATAATCATCGATCAATTATTTAAACTATATTATTTTTAAATGTTTAAAATTATAAAATTAATCAAAAATATATCATATATTAAAAATATATACAAGTTAATGTATATATGTACATACTTGCGTACCTCCCTTGATGGGTTAGTCTCATGGCTTAGTGCAACAATGCACCATTGAACAACTTGTTCAGCTGAGACAATTCAGTTCACAGAGTGGTCCATTTGATATCTTTGAAGTGCTCATTTTAAACACACCTGTGCACCATTATGTTCTCCTTTTCCATGACCAGTCTCAAAGAAATTCCAACAATGTTTAATGTTGGTTTTCATATGAAGATGACACAACCAAAATAATGATCGTGAAGATTTGAATTGACATGCGCATCCATCTGACCATATCCAATGTTCATTGAATTTTATTCCACGACCTTTCAATGAGTCATAAATCTTAGCAAGAGATGTTGTACAAAATGTGTATTATGTGTATGATCATTGTTGATATAAAAGTGATATTCTTTAATAACATGTCGATTCTCACTGGTGCTTTCTATATGATTAACATTTTGTTCAGCATGTCTATATAGAACATGGACAAGCATAGAGACTTGGTCAGAATGATAATATTCACTCTGTATTTTATTTTGTGCAACAAATGTGTTATTTTCTGCAATATCAACTATTAACAAATTGGTCTGTGGTGGAACAATTTCACCGGATTTTTTGAATTGCAAGTTCTGCCATTTATCTCTATGAGAATGCTTGGTGTATTTATAAATTTGTCTCAAACTTCTTCAAAAAATCTATCACAGAAAATTCTTCTTCTTGTAAATAAATCCTTCTAGAACTTGCACTACTATTTGAACCAACCGATGTATGGATATATTCATATCTCTTCCATTTCACTGTTATGTTGAACAGTGATTGATCCTTCATAACAATAGGATATTTGTCATGAAACAAAGTCAAATTTCCACAATGATCACATTTTTTACCACCAACACATTTCTTTTGGTAAAATAATTCATGATTTTCTCTTCCACATATAGTTTCCGATATGAAATCATGAATAGTGGATGGAGGAGGTGAAATTCTCCAAAATGTTTTACCAAAATTAATTAAGGTGTCAAAATATAATTGAAATTCCACATGATAACGACAACAATAAGTGTCATGTGCAGTGATAAGTTTAACATACCATGGTTCTTGTTGCACATAAGTACTAATTGAGACATTAATTCCATGATTCTCTTCTATGAACTTACTAAACAACTATATCTGAGTGGTGCCCAAGATATGTTTTGCATGTTCTTCTTACTAATTTCATGTTATTCTTCACCGCATCACATCCCTTACTTTTGGTGAAACGCGTGATTTTTTCATCCAATATTCATATATCATTTTTTTAACATCTTCTCCAAGTCTATCTTTGTATGGTTGCCTACAAATGACTGTCCAACAAGCGAGCTCATCATTTACATCTATTTGCAATCGAAATTTCCTATGTTTGTGCAATGTTTTTCATGAGGTCCCTAATTCCATATATTTTACCAAACGATTTTCTTTAGTACTTGATAAAACCACTGCCATTTGTGTTTCTCTACGCACATCTATATCACTTTTCTTTCTAGATTTTCCAGTTGATTTTAGAGCACTATTTATATTTTGAATCACATTTTCCTTCACCTTTTTATTTTTCGTTGATTTTCGAATACCCAATAGTGTTGTAGCTTCTTTTAATTTCTTTGATGTTAAGAGACCTCTCAAAATTTGAGCTTGAACTATCACATTTTCATCTTTGAATAACTTATCAATAATGAGCTTAACACGATATCATATAATATGGTCAGCTTCTTTATCTCCATATGTGCCAGTGTCAACTTTTTCTAACATTTTATCATCGATATTGATTTCATTTGTACATATGAGAATTTAATGTAAATAGGTATAAATATAAATTAAATAATTAAATTATATATATATGAATGAAATTGAAACTAATAAATTATATGGATAATTTCAATAATACCATGACATATATATACATACCTAATGGTGATTCAACTTCTTCACTTGAATCTCTTTCAACATCTTTAACCACATCATCAATCATTGGTTCATTATATTTTTCACTTTGTCTTTCAACATTTTCAATCTCATCATCAATGTTATGAGGAAAGCCTCTCTCTATATACATTGCAAAATATTTTTCAAATTAGTTAATTAAATAAAAATTAAATTTCATAATACAATATTAAATTTTAAATATCATTTATAATATTTACATTACATACCTGCTTGAACTTCTTGTTGAGATTGATTTTCCCTTTCAATATTTAAGCGTTCTTCATTCTTTCTTTTGTAATAGTTTCTCAAGTATTCTCTACGAACCTTAATGTCTCTTATTTTATCATGTTTTCTCTTGCAATTTCTTTTATTTTCCATGATAATTCAATCTATGTAGATTTTTAAAATCAAACTCAAAAAAATCAATTTCAAAATCTAGCAAAAGAAACTCATTTTCAAAATCTAGCAAAAAAAATTATCTTTCAAATTTCAGCGCAAAAAGCTCACTTTCAAAATCCAGCCCAAAAAACTTACTTTCAAAATTCAGCCCAAAAGAATTACTTTCAAAATTCAGCCCAAAAGAATTACTTTCAAAATTCAGCCCAAAAGGCTAACTTTAAAAATTCAACCCAGAAAAATTACTTTCAAAATTCAGCCCAAAAGAATTACTTTCAAAATTCAGCCCAAAAAACTCACTTTAAAAATTCAGTCGAAAAAACTCACTTTTAAAATTCAGCCCAAAAGACTTACTTTAAAAATTCAGCCCAAATGAGGAATGTGAGTGCGAAAATAATGTTTCGGCCGAATTTATTTATAGCATTTGGCCGAAAGAGTTTTTTGGAGGGTCAGGTCGTTTCAATTTTGCAGCCGACAAAAAATATGGATAGGTTTTCGGCCAAACTTTTAAAAAGATTTGGCCAAAAACATTTACCGTTTATTTTAATGTTCGTATGTGACAAACAAAAATTCATCCGATCTTTTTTTTTTTACTTTGGTCAAACTAATTTGTCTATCATAGGTTGGAATTGGATAGTAGAATTCTTTTTTATATACTTGTTACCTTTTTTCGCCTTAGTGGTTATCATTTGCCCCTAGTTCAGTCTGAACTTACTTAGGATCTTTATTTCACTATTTAAGAGGGGCACAAATAAGAGGCTCTGATGATAGTAACATTTCATGTTATTCATACTTAACACTTTTCATCATCCCCCTCATTTTGTTATCCCATCTTTTGATTGGTTGTTGTTAGTCCCTCATATTGGTTCCTTGTATACCTCATCCTATAAGAAGAAGGGTTTGGAAATACCAAAGTTTGATGTAGTTGTAAGAAAAGAAAAAGCACAATTCAAATGTAAAAATGAAAAACAATGCAAATGGATGTAAATAAATCATAAGAAAATTATAGCTTGAGTGCTCTACCCCCTCTTATATAGCCACTCATCCCCAAGAGTATCCATTTATACCACACCTATGAAAGTAAAAGGAAATATCAAAGAACATCTCAACTCTCATGAAGTGATAAAATATCCATCATTAAATGGGGATTATAGCATCATTATTACAAAATGAATTAATTAATCTTGTTAAATAAGCCATACTAAGTAAGGAAAAAGAAAAATAAGGGGGCTTGGGAAAACAAAGGTAAGGGAAGGTAACTCGAGCAACTAAATAATCCCTCTAGCAAGGCACTCATGGATTATGGTTTTATATAACCTAGTGTAAGACTTTGACATATTTCATAACCACTATCACTTGTGCCTATCATTTGAAAGGGTCAACCTATTGTTCCTCCCCCTAGGATAAGAAGAACCTAATAGGCTCATGTGATAACCCTCCTATACCTAACTCTGGTAACCTGCATACACTCATAAGCTAGTAAGACATTTGAATATGATACTTGCATGAAGTATTTTGATGTATTTCACATTAAATATGGTCCACCTTTTATGCCCTTATGGTTCTTGTACCCATGAAGTTGATCTCACTCAATTCCTTGAGTATGTGCTAGATGATTCTTCCAGGTGAAAGTAGGATCCCTTGAGGTATGTTATGATACTTCTTCATTACTTCAAATATGATGTCCAAACAATTTAATGATGATGTATAGCACCTGACAGAGGACGTTGAGTACTTTTTGAGGGGCATTGACCTTGAGGTTGACTTGGCACATTTGATGAGACCCTCCCTGGGCATCACGACCTTGGATGTTGATAACCTAGGCTTGGACATTGCTTGGATATTAGGTGTATCAAAGAGATGTCATGATCCTCCCATGATAACATTATACATTCTTGATAGATGTTGCTCTTATCTTGGTGATGGCTGATGGTGATGATCACTTGGGCCCCTTTTGGAGGAGATTGTGCAACTTCTACTATGATGACATCATGCCCCAGATTGATGACAACACCGACATGTTACATTTGATGATGTCAAAAGCCTTTTAAGAGGGTAACATTGTCAGAGGGCTATGTTAATATTATGTTCCTTGGGATTAATGTTCTTATGCTAAGTTAATCTATTTGATATTTGCTTCATTGTCCCTTATTGCACTAAACCCTTCCTCCAAGTATTTGAGAAATAGAGATAGGTTTTTTTCCCTTTAATCATCCAAAAATTTGAGAACCTAAATCTCAAACTCTAATGCAAGTTAGTTTATCCCCCCTAGTTTGTTTGGATTTAGAATCACTCCAATGAAACCCTATATTTGTTTGTATCCTAAACTCCATATGCCTTATATTGAGAAGACACTAGTCCATCTTTCTTCTGGCATTCTTTATAAAAAAAATCGTTTCTATTTTTATTTCATGTTAAATTAGGGTTGAATTGGAGCAAAACATAATAGTTTCAAAATTTAATGACTTGTTGATGCATGCCCTAAGGTTAGACATTATGTAAAACTTCATTAGATAAGAAAATTTAAATTTTTTCCATGCATTTTCAGCCATTTTCTTGTAGAATTCTTTAAACCCAACCTGGTTTCAGATTTCAATGAGTTTCACTCTATTTAATGCCCAACCCACTTATGTTTCTCATATATAAACATAACTCATAAACTAAAGCATGTGAATATTTTACTCAAATGTTGAATAGAAACAAATAGGAAAACCATAAAATAGACATAGTACATATTGGGCAAAGCCCCTGAAAATAACCTCGAAGGGAAAACAAGTATGCAAGAGAGAAATTTTATTAAGTTCTTAGAAAATTTAATGAAGTTACAACATAATATTTTTCAACGTTAAACCACTATACTTATCTCACAATTCAGCCTCGAAATTTTATCCAAACCACCTCACTTTCCACTGCATTGTTTCTCCTTGAAAATTGTACCAAATTTTGTTTGGTTGGATACACTCACTTCCTCAATTTATGTGCCTAAAATGTTTTATGAATGGTACAAAACAATAAAAAATACACATAAACCTCACCTCGAAATATTTGCTAAATCTACCTTGAAATCCATGAGATTTTTTATCATATGATTGGATGTATTTATTGATGTACCATGCTGCAATAAATGTTGAATAAATGTCTTCTTATTCATGCCCTCACTACCTGTTCTTTCTCCCATGATTTGTTCAGCTTCATGAATCTCTCTCTCACTCACTTCATTAAATTCCCATAATTAAGTCATCAGTGTGTGCCTTCACCCCAATAAATATATTTTTATGTCTCATTAAAATAGTTGTAACTTACCCTAAGATATTCAATGGTTAATATTATATCTTGGTCCACAAGATTGACGGGCGTGACTTAATCTCTCATTGAGATCACGTAAATCACTTAAGTGACCCAACTTTGTAATATAGAGTCACTTTCACTTTATAATCATTAATTATAAAAAAATACACTTTATAAAATAAAATTATAAAAACTAGGCGTTGCTAATACAAGGGTACATGTCTAAGCTACAATTTTTAACACTCCCTCATAGCGAGAATGGTAGTTTGAGAAGAACCTCTTCCTAGATCCGTCACTCCTACTGCTATATTTTCTACCTTTGAATTGAAAGATCCTCCTACTACCTACACTTTACTCAGATCTGTTAACTTGTCCTCCTCATCCTTCAATGTCGTCTCATACCAACTAAGTTTGTTGATAAATATGGACAAATACTCTCACCCAACACTATATGCCACTAACATTGAATCCAAGATATCCTTAGATCCAACCATAGGTTATCCCAACAACCTATAAGACTACCCTTGTTTGATTCCAAACAGTATTGTTGCATCCAAGGTCACTCCCTCTGAACATAAAAAAACCTGTCTATCTTGGAACAAAAATTTATATCCGTCATCCTCTAAATCTAATAATGAGAGCAAGTTTACCATCATCTCTAGAAAAAATAGCATGTGTACCACTTCTAGAATCCCTCCAGACTCTAGCTGAAATCTGACACATCCAACCCCCTTTACTGCATGCATGGTACTAGTACCACAAGTCACATTGCAATATGAATTTTCCTCTAAAAAATTGCGGAACACTAACCTCATCCTCATTATTTCACTAGATGTTCCATTATCTACTATTCATAACCCATTGTCCTCATACACAACAATATCACTGCCTGAAATACAGATGAAAAGAGAAAACTCTTTCTCAAATCTCTCAGCAACGTCATGAATACGATTGATGCTACTGTTGTTTCCAGTGTCTCTTTCTTCTTCTTCTTGTATGGACACTAGCTTGCATATTGATCAATATTGTGACATGCAAAGCATTTCACTTTGGTCATGTCCTTCCCAAAATTAGATACCCTACTTCCCTTAACCTTACCATTTCCCTTTACAGTAAGAGCAACATTATCCTCATCATCTCCATCATGTTGGCCTACATCTTTGGAAACTTTCCTTATCTCTTCTTGTATGAAATCATCCCATAATATTTCCCAACTAGGAAGATTTTCCTGTGCAATAGTCCCATCAACAAAGACATAAACACTCAAGGGTTGATCTCACTAACTCTAAACTCCAAATAGTTTCCCCCATTACTGCCAAGTCATCTCTGATCTGTGTGATCTTGGTGAGGTATGATGCAACTATGTCAGTTTCAGACATCTTGGTACTTCTCATTTTTTCCCATAATACCATCTTCTTGTTTTCATTGGAACTTTGGTATAATTTAGTTAAGGCTTCCAACATATCAAAACCATTAGCCTTACCTGTAACATGAGGAACAACATGGTATTTAATTGAATTAAGAATAATACACTTAGCTTTAACATTATTCTTCTTGTGTTCAACTAAAAGTACTAGGTCCATAGGAACAACTATAGGCTTCTCAACAATGTCCCACAACTCTTGCTCCGCCAACAATAACATTATCCTCTCTTTCCAACGACTAAAATTAGTTGCCCCATCCAACATATCCTCATATCTCAACCTAGTAACCATGACCTGCCCAACTGATCAACAGTAAATTGACCAATAGTACTCTTCCCTTCACTTTCAAAGTAAAACCCAACAAACCTCTACAAAACCATATGTCTATCTACTTTCATGTTTCGTCTCTAGTTTCTTCCCATTCAGTTTTGGTTCGGTATCATGTAGAAATTCTCAGAACCACCCTGGTTTCAGATTTCAATTAGTTTTTACTCAATTTAATGCCCAACCCACATATGTTTCTCATATATAAAGTGCATAAGCATAAATCATAAAATGAAACACATTAATATGTAACTCAAATTTTGAATAGAAACAAATAAGAAAAGCACAAAATAGACAAGTAAATTTTTGGCAAAGCCCCCCCACCACCCCACCAAAAAAAAATAAAAAAAATTAAAAATTAAAAATTAAAAATTAAAAAAAAACCTAAGGGAAAACTAGTACGCAAGAGAGAAATTTTTATTAAGCTCTCATAAAATTTAATGAAGTTCTAGAAAAAAAAAAATTAGCATTAAACCACTATACTTATCTCACAATTCTACCTTGAAATCTAAGCAAACCACCTTGCTTTCCATTGAATTGTTTCTCCTCAAAAACTGTATCCAAATTTTGTATGGATGGTTTCACTCATTGCCTCGAGTTCTGTGCTTGAAATGTTTTATCAATGGTACAAAAAAATACATAAAATACATAAATCTCACCTCAAAATCTTTATCAAATCTACCTTGAAATTCATGCAATTTTTCGGCATATGACTAGTTGTATTTATTGTTGTATGGTGTTGTAATAATTTGACCAAATGTCTTAGGATTCATGTTGTCACTCCCTACTCTTTCTCCCACAATTTCCCTAGCTTCACTAATCTCTCTCTCTCCATTACATTCTCATAATGAAGTCATTAATGTGTGCCTTCACCGCCATAAATATATTTTTATGTCTCTTTAAAAAGTTATAAACAAACCTAAGATCTTCAATGTTTAATATTAGATATTGGTCCATGAGATTGACAAACCTGATTTAGTCACTTGTTGAGATCACTTAAATCACTTTATGTGACCCAAAATTATAAAATAAAGACACTTTCACTTTATAATCATTAATTATAAAAAGTACACTTTAGAAAATCACTTTATAAAGTGTCATCACTTGAAGGGTGTTGCTCAAGCACTTCCACATCCTAGGAACTGCTAATGTAGAAGTACCTATTCAAGCTACTATTTTCAACATGTTGTTGCACAAACTATCAGGCCCTGTAAAGTGTTAGATTTTGTATCATCGAATGGTATTCTAGTCTCAAAACTTGGTGGAGACGCTAAAACATAAGAGTTCTCCAAAACCTAGAAATCTGTTCTAGAAGTTCCACCTAGAGATAGCTCAAGTAAATTAATGGACCATCATTTAAATTTTTCCTCTAAGTTTGACTTAGGAAAACTAGTTAATTAATAGTAATTAATTGAGAAAGGTGAGAATTCTATAGAAACTCACACGGATCGACTTGGGGATGATATCAGCCATCGATTAAGTTCTAATCTTGGTCGTTGGAGTCCCAACTGGAGATTTCAAAAAGAGGTTGATGGGTAGATAGAGCACACATAGGTGCAAATACTTAGTGATCAAGGTTGTTTAATTTCCCAGTGGTAGGTGATACAGTAGTGAGATCGAGCCAATGATCTAGTAGCAGGTGGCAAAGGGGCTACATAGCAGTATTCTGGAGGAATTTCTAGTTCCAGAGAGTTAGAAAGAGGAAGTCGAATTTATTCTCCAGGAGGTTGTGTAGGGGTTGCACAGAGCCTCAAAATAGGCAGTTCGATTTGGTTGAAGGGAAGGTCATTTTTAGTTCTAGAGGCCTGGAGGATTTTCTAGAGTGCTGAAGAGAAATTTTCCCAATTAGCACCAAGTAGGACGACTTGAATGGCAGCAATTATGGGCTAAGCATGAGAGGGTCTGCATAGAAGTGACATGGGGCTTGGGTAGAGAGTTTGGACGGATATCTTTTCAGAGGCAGTCAAGTGTCGGGATTTCTTGGAGAGAGGGTAAAATCCCTCAGTATATTTTAGCCATCATTTCTCTTAGATAGAATCACCAGTTTGGCAACACTTTATTGTACTCGGAAATTCTTCTACTGCATAATAATAAAAACCCTCACTATTGCACCGACTTTCCCACATTGGGTTTTTCCGAGGACATTTGTCCAAAAATAACGGTGTCATACTTTTTGTGTGCGCTGGCATTTCTTAGTTTCAAGTATTTTTTATTTCCACAACGTTTGTTTTATTTTATGAAGAAATTGCAGTGTGATTAATTCGATATTAATCAGAAAATTAATAAACTAAATAATCAGTCAGGAGAATTAATTCCAATTGTTGTGTTTCAAGGAATTTTTACATGGTATAAAAGGATATTTGACAGGCATGAGGCTTAGAGGCAAAAAAGGGAAATTTTCACTATTAAGTGGGAGCAACAGGGCAATTTTTCTAGGGTTGCGCAGTGCGTAACTAGGTAGTGTCAATTGTTAGGCAAGGTTTGATTTTCAAGTTGCAATTGCAGGAAAGTTCAATTTGTCTAGGGAAGCGATTCCATCAGGTAGAGGGAACAACAACTTAGATTTTCGCAGGGAATATTTCTTGTTTGGGCATAGAAGGTTTTTGCAGCAAGTTGCTAGAGCAGAATCAATGTTGGGTGGAAGAGAAAGTGCACACATAGTGAAAGTTTCTCTCAGTGGATTTATAGCTTTAGAAATCAAAAGTTTCCAACTACAACAAGCAGTAGCAGAGTCAGTTTTTCTCACTCCGAAAGGGAGTGAAAATAGTAGAGCTAGCAACCGAGCAGAATAAAGAGGGAGATTTCCATTGCAGGTCAAGTTTTTGTAGAAATAGCCACAATCGAGCTTAAATATCATGACAGATTGGGCGATGCTTCCAACTATATCATATGGAAGGCCATGATTTCCTTTATCCTAGATGAGTAGGGTCTGAACACCTATGCAGATAACGTTGTGGTAGAACCTATAAACCAATAGAAGTTAGCAACTTTGAGGAAAGAGATGGTCAAAGTGAATCGGATGATTCTAGATGGGGTCTAGGACCATATAGTCTAACACATATCTAGAAAGAATACAACCAAGGAGATGTGGGATGCTCTTGCATGGTTATATCAGAATCTTTCCAAGTAGTGGAATATGTTCCTGGAGGAGAAGATACAGAATATTAGAATGCAGAAGTGTGAAGGAAATGATCCCATTCTCACCAGACTTCCAGATATACAGGATGAGTTTCCAACCATAGGAGAAGTGCCTCCAGATACAAAACTTGTGTGTTTGACCCTGAACAATGTCTTCGAGGAGTTGGAAATATTTGTACAAGGTATTTTGGGACAAGATACACTACCAGGGTGGTACAGAATGTGGTTAGACCTACAACAAGAAGAGATGAGGTGATATCTAATGAAGATCTCCATCAATGACAGTAGAAGTAAGGTATCGAAGGGTGTGAAGGAAGAAGACAAGGTGGCCCTTGCATTGAAAGGGAAAACAAAATGTCCCAGTTAGGGACAAGGCTCAAGAAGAAAAGAATAAGAAGATCTATCTAAAATCAATTGCTTCAGGTGTGGCGAGTTTGGCCACTACAGTACTCAGTGTCCTTAAAGGAATAAGAAAAAGCAGGAGAATTAGGTTAGGTGGCAACATCCATAAAATAGAGCTGTAGGTTGTAGGAATATTTCACCATGTGTTAACACTTACTGCAAAATGTGTTTTCACTCGTCCAAAGAGTAAATGAGAAGAGAAGTTTACAGTCATTTTCCAAGTAGCAGAAGGACTCGAAGCCTAAATCAGACCCTGTCCATTGGAAAGTGCTCTGAACAATATTTCCAACGATATGTGGAACTCCAAAAATGGACTTCTGGATCAAAAGATATGGTATGTTGAAGTTTCAAGGATTTTAAGCCTTAAGAAAGAAGGAATATCAAATATCGCAATATCGGAGGTCCAAAATATCCGAGAGTGCATATCGAAGGTCCAGCATATTCGCGCATTGCAATATCAGAGATCACATATCGGAGGTCCTGCATATCGGATCAATGGCACATCAAAAGGTTAGCGAATCGGAGGATCGAAACTTCTTAAGGTGACAACCTTTAAAAAGTTGTGATATGCATAATGTGCCGATAGTGTTAAAAACTACGGGGGAATGTCGATAAAGATTAACAAAGGATTTCATCACAAAAAAAAAGTTGGATGGGCTCTTTTCTCTCTCCTCTAGCAAGACACATGGCATCACATGATTGGTTCCGATAAAGCTACAACGACATCCAACGTCAGCATGATGTCACGGTACAACATGACACATGGATGGCAGTTTTCAAATTTTGAGGGGCCTAAGGGGACAAATCTAGGTGACCTGTGTCACCATTCACAAGGTGCCACATGGAGTGATGACATCATATCGGAGATCACATATCGGAGGTTGAGGATCTCGAAAATTTATAACGGTTTGCAATTGGAAAATTCCGATAAGGGGGCTTCGATATTAAGTTGGCGCACAATAATTATGACTTAAAGGACCAAGGGCATTAAGCACTTAACAAAGAAAAATGTCCCCGGAAGGAGAAAAACACCCTAGTACCTTAAGGCTAAGCGGCAGGCCACAACCCTCGGTCTTATGATGAGAAATGCAGAAAGGGGCTAAACAAAAGGAGCCTGGTGGCATCGGAACTTTACGATTTCAGAAGGCTTTTGCAAATGAAGTTCTGATGAGTTGCAACTCTGACATATTGGGCTCTGATATTGTAACGCAGAAGTGTTAAAATATGGATGAGTCAGCAACTATATTACAGAACACCACTAAGTCCATAACATGTGATTGCTCCCAACTCCAGAAAGTGGGGAATTCAAGCAGTTAAGGCAAAAATGATAGGTGAACCGACCGAGTAGTTGAAGAAGAACATCATGGCAAAGACGTGGCATGATCGGAGGAAATCACAGGCACGACATGGAGATATTTTCTCGGTCATCATTCGGTTGTTCCGTTTTTATATTTTTGTGATTTTGTGTATTTTAAAGAAATGAATCAAATTTGTTGCAATGATTTGGGTGGCTGAGCCTTCACACGCCGAGACGGCTAGTTGATTAGACAGACAGAGCTCGGATAAGATATTTTTCTCAGTCGTCATTCAGTTGTTCCATTTTTTTATAATTGTGATTTTGTGTATTTTAAAGAAATGAATCAAATTTGTTGCAATGATTTGGGTGGCTGAGCCTTCGCACGCTAAGACAACTAGTCGATTAGACAGCTGGAGCTCAGCTAAGATATTTTGTAACTGTTTTTCAAGCTCTCCCTCTCCTTATAAAAAGAGGGAAGAAACACTTAAAGAAGGTTTAGAATTTTTGGAAAGAACTCTTGGAAAGGGCCTTTTCCTGTTTTCATGAAGGCAGTGTTATGAATCTTGATGTATGCACATTTCTCAGAAAATTAATGCGAGATTTCTGGTGATTCCAACTTATTGGATTGCAATATGTTCATGTCCTCTTGTGTTTTCATATATGTTAAATATTATTCTCATATTTCATGTCACGTAGCTGCTAGACATACTTCTCATTAGATGTAGATTCATTAGATAAAGTTATTGATGGAAAATTCTTATATTGATGTGGAAATAAAGTATTTAAAAAGTGCTCCATGTATCTTAGCATTCCATAAGCATTTCCTTACTCCCATTTCTCTCTAAATCTAGATACACATAATTATTAATGCTTAAGCTTTATATGATGAATTTCTGCTCTATTGTCTTCTACAATTATATCAGTCTTAACACTTGATTTGCTGCAAACTCTCAATCTGATTTTTCCACCACTGATCGAGGATCTTTTCCTGTGTATTCATCTATGGGTGTTGGTTCATACATTGTATCTTTATGAATGGTTCTGAATCAATCTTATTTGATTTATATGTAAAAAACTATGGTGCTAGAAGTCCTTAAGACAAATTTGACAACACTAATTAAGATGTCCTAGGCACTAGTGTCCTATCAACCCAGAGGTTGTCCCTAGGAGTGACAACATCTTTCTGGCGCCGTTGTCGGGGAACGAATCAGAATATTTTTCCCTAGGTATGATAATTTTTACATTCCCTCTGTCAGGTGAGCAAAGGAAGTGTGGGTTGAAGATCTCTCACCTTTGTGACTCCATTGTTTGAATCTTATTGTAAACATCATGGAAACTCCATTCTTTGAATCTTATTGTAAAAATATTGGCGACTCCAATGTTTGAATCTTATTGTAAACACCCTGGCGACTCCATTGTCTATATCCTTATTTGCTCATCCTAGCTTTCAAGATGCCTCATACTCGATTTGATGCTAAACAACAACAATTGAACTTAAGATCACTCACCTAAAGGGGTTTTCAAAATGGCCCTTCCTGCATTCTGGGCCAACAAATTTTCCCCACTGGATTTTTCTTCTATTACTAGTTATCCCCGTCATGCCCCTTAAGTTCATGAATGGTATACCTATTTACCTAGATTAAGTGGAAACATAGATAGAAGGTCGGACCAGTGCCTCAAGGATTTTCATGAATGCATGGAACAATAGGGTATTATTTCCGAAGATGTGAAAATGAAATTGTTCATGTATTCTTTAGATGAATATGCTAGAGTTTGGTATAGAACAATACCTCATGGCAGCATATTTTCCTTAAAGAGCTTTCACATAGCATTTAATCTTTTTTGCAAAATATTATATCCACTGGGTGCTCTATTTGAATATTGTTGTGCACATTTTAATGTTGAAAATATTTATGAGGTTAATGATCCTGTTGAAGATGTTTGTGGGGCTCAACTCCAAGAAAACATATACTTGCATCAAGAATCATCACCCAATGATCAAAAAAGGGAAGAAGGAGACATTATCAAGCTGCAAATAAACCCTAAGAGACCTTATTCTGCCGAATTTGATGATTATCCTTCTTATGATTCATATGACTCTGATGGGATGGTGAGAAATGCAGGAATACAACAGTCCTAGTCATGGGAAGTTGCACAAAAAAGAGGAGGCCCATCGAGAGATTAATAAATATGCTCCATTTTACAATCCACATCCTTCAAATGGAGAACAAGTTCAAGAAGCTAGTGTTAAAGTCGATAAATATTCTCCAATCTATCATTCATATGATTCAGAGGAGGATGAGGTTGTTGTAGAATTTCAAAGGGATTTTCTTACTAGCAAGTGGGAAGAAGACTCCCAACAACAACTTCTCTAACAGGAGCCCAAAGTTGTAAATCCAGGTAGTGTCTGTGGCTGCCTATTGCAGAAATATTCCTGTCGAGATACTATTCAAGAGAGGGAGACATCCATAATTTTTTCTCATTAGTTCTATGATCCAGTAGCCGACTACATGGCCTCTTTCTTTGGCCCGCAACATTATATATCAATTCCAAGCCCAATTAAAAGGTTCATGGAGGAGATTAAAAGAGTTGAGCATCAAATATCAGTTTAGCGGCAGTGGTGCATGCTTGTTTTAGTTGTTGACTTTCAAGAGAACAATGGCATACGGTCTAGTACTGAGATAATGGGCCATTATGATTGGAAGGTTGACCTCAATTGGGTGAATTGAGCCCTATGCATAAGTAGGAGTTGTATATAATAAGCTCACTTTGTGAGTGTTTAATTTCCAGTTTTTAGAGTTCGTACTTCTTCATTTTAGTATTATGAAAAAAGGACTCCCAGCAAATAAAGTTCCATGGAGGTTTTTTGGTTTTAGAGGTTCATTATATTTTTGACTCCATGCCCAATGGTGAAGGATACTAGTCTATAGGTTCTCAACACCTTTCCAGCAAGGAATTGTCCCCAATTGGAGCCAATGTTGTCACTTACTACAAAATGTGTTTTCAGTCGTCCAAATAGTAAATGAGCAGAGAAGTTTGCAATCATTTTCCAAGAAGCAGAAGGACTTAAAGCCTAAATCAGACTCTCTCTATTTCTTTGAACAAGCTTTCCAATGATAAGTGGAAGTCCAAAAATGGACTCCTGGGTCAAAAGATATGGTATGTCGAAGTTTCAAGGATTTGAAGCCTTAGGAAAGAATGAATATCAGAGATCGCAATATCGAAGGTCCAAAATATGAGAGAGCGCATATTGGAGGTCCAGCATATTAGCGCATCGCAATATCAAACATCACATATCGGAGATCCTACATATCGAAGTAGCGGCATATCGGAAGGTCAGCGAATTGAAGGATCAAAACTTCTTAAGATGACAACCTTTAAAAAGTTTTGATATGCATAATGTGTCGATAGTGTTAAAAACCGTTGGGGAACGCCTATAAAGATTAACAAAGGATTTCATTGCAAAATCAAAGGTGGATGGGCCATTTTCTCTCTTCTCTGGCAGGACACATGGCAACACATGATTGGTTCTGATAAAGCTACACTAGCATCCGACGTTAGCATGATGTGGCAATATGACAGGACACGTTGAAGGAAATTTTGGCATTTTTAGGGGCCTAAGGGGACAAATTTGAGTGACACATGTAACCACTCACGAGGTGCCACATGGAGTGATGATGTCATATCAGAGATCACATATCGGAGGTTGAGGATGTCGACACTTTATAATAGTTTAAAATTGGAAACTTTTGATAAGGGGGCTCTGATATTGGCTGGCGCATGGTCATTAAGACTTAAAGAACCAAGGGCGCTAAGCACTTAACAAAGAAAAATGGCCCCCGGCAGGAGAAAAATGCCCTAGCACCTTAAGGCTAAGCGGAAGGCCACAACCCTCGGTCCTATGATGAGAAATGCAGAAAGGGGCTAAACAAAAGGAGCCTGGTGGCATCAGAACTTTACAATTTCAGAAGGCTTTTGCAAATGAATTTTCGATGAGTTGCAACTCTGACATATTGGGCTCTGATAGTGTAACGCATAAGTGTTAAAAGATGGATGAGTCGGCAGCTATGTTACAGAACACCACTAAGGCCATCACAGGTGATTGCTCCCAACTCTAAAAAGTGGGGAATTCAAGCAGTTAAGGCGAAAATGACAGGTGAACCGACCGAGTAATTGAATAAGAACATCATGGAAAAGACATGGCATGATCGGAGGTAATCACAAGCACGGCATGGAGATATTTTCTTGGCCATCATTCAGTTTTTTTGTTTTGATATTTTTGTGATTTTGTATATTTTAAATAAAGGAATCAAATCTGTTGCAATGATTTGGGCGGTGATGAGGCCTCAAAAATCGTTGCGTCAACACAGGGGGAAAACCACCCGGTCCGAATCTTAAGACAACTCCTTTTTCGTTTAGGTAGTGGCTCCGACTAGGGATAATGAGACCAATTTCCCAATGAAAGGTTATTGAATGAATGTGTAATGCTTATAGTGAAGTGAAATAGATGGATTTGCAGTAATGAATTAAATGGAAAACATATGCATTAATATACTCTATAACCTGGAATTTTTTAACTTTTGTCTGGATTCGATCTATAATGATTTTCCTTAGTAAATGACAATAAAGATTGCTCAAACACCAATGGAAATAAAAATATTTCAAGATGATTACTTTGATTAAATAGTTAATCAAAATAATGTGTATAACTCTTATCGCATTTAGAATATCAAAGAAAATTTCTTAACATGTAAAAAATATCAATGGCAGTATGATCATAAATGAATACATGTAACATTGTTCTATAAATATCATGTAATAAGAAATCTTAAAAGATAAATTCACTATTTACTTATGAAAAAATCAGAGGTACAACGATAGAAATACCAGATTCACGTTGGTCATCTCATAAAAGAAATAGCAGCAGTTTAGCCCTAACAAAGATGACTTTGGGAGTACAAAAATGCAACTTCTCAAAATTCTTTATGAAAAGTCCTAAAACAATGTTCCAGTCGTTCTATTGAGAAAAGTATGAAAGTACAGTAGTGTGAGCTTTCGTAAGCCTTTCTTCATAAAATTCCAGAACTTTATTTCATACAACAAGTGAGCTTAAATAGCATAAAACAATTGAATCTATTGTGCAGAGCATTGAGGCATTTAAACAAATCCCCTCAATACGCTTAAAGGAAAACAGTTTTTGGTAGAAATATCTGAGTGTGATTTGTTGCCTTCATCAACTTTCTTTGTTCCATCAGATTATCTGGATGCTGGTATGTCTGTTTGAATTGAAATGTTTCTTATCAACATAACTGTCCTCTTCTGTCATGAACCTGAACATGGAAAACAAGAATCGATAAGCTGAAAATAAATGAGACTGATAAGCGAATTTCATTAGAAACAATTCACGTTTTGCAGCAAATCAGGAAAATTGTAGCGCGTAATAAATTCCGATCACAACCATCATGGAGAGGAATTGTTAGGTCCCTATAATACTAGTGATTCTCCCATTACTATTGTCATTGTATCCCTTATTGTTATTGTTGTGCCCCTATTGTCCCCATATTGTTATTATTGTGCCCCATAGAATCCCACTATTATTATTTTTGTGCCTTTATAGTATTATTGTTAGGTCGGCATTGGTTATATTGTGACACCTTAGACTCCTATATATAGAAAGGAGGTTTTGTCATTTGAATCATCTAAGAATTATTCATTTGTGTAATGTAAAGGAGGTTGCCCCCTTGAAGAGGCTTATTTCTAAGGCATTGATCTATCTTTTCTATCTTTTTGTGAGCTAGTTTCATAACATTTGGTATCAGAGCTTTGGATTCTAGGGTTTCGCTGCTCCAAATAGGTCATCGTGGCATTTTCGCTAAAACTTTGTTTTTGCGACATTTCAGAAGCGAAAACAAAAAACAAAAAAACCATTTGAGATGAAATCTCGTTGAACCTCGGGCCCTAATTTTAAACCTTGTCTCGCTATATTTTGGGAGATATAATATGAGGAAGTTAGGGTTTTGCAAACCCCAAAATTACATTCCAAACAGGTGACCTTGGGAAACTTTTCATAACTTTCGCTTTGAGCATCAAATTGAATTTTCATAAGAAGTTACAGAAAGAGGACGGACTGTATTTTTTTTCGGTATCATTTTCATAACCTAAGGTTGAAACAGTGACCCGCAGCACGTCGTACAAGTCCGCTCTACTAAACCAGACTATACGCAGGTAATCGTGGGAGATTTGCATAACTCTTCATTGTGTTGAGTTATGAAATGGGTATGTATTTACTCTTAATTCCATCACCTTTTTCCTCTTTTCTTATCTCTTTCATATCTTGATACGCTAATATATTGATGGATTATGATAAGAAATGGATGAACTACTCCCAGTTAAGATTTAGTCATCGTAACTAACTTTTATTTCTTTTTATGCAGAGAAACGATGAAAGGAACAGTCGTTGTTCCCTAGCGATGGAACAACATAAACCAACAAAGGAAGAATGGGGTGCGTCGGTTGTGGTCAGTTCAGAGGACGAATCAGGAGGATCAACGTTAAATGTGAAGGGTGTCTGAAGATAGCATTCAGTTGTGAATCCCTCAAGATCGGGAGATCCTGAGGGATTGTATTTACCTTTTACCTCTTTCTGACTATAAAAACAAAAGATTGTAGGAGGAAAGGGGATCGATCTCTGTTATTTCAAATTGTAATTTTAATTACAGACTCGTGCTGTTGGAGAACACGACCGTATTGTAATGCTACTTAAGTTCAATTATTAATATATAATTGACGTTGTTGTTCATTCGTATTCTCTCAAGTAGCTCAACAGTATTCGCAGGTGGCTAAGGGCTCGGCCTCTGGTGGATTAAACTACTCCCTTGTGTTATATATTTCTGATTCTCGCAAGTTTGATTGGTTTGATCATTTTCCCATTTTCTGTGAGTTTATCTTATTTTTTATTTACCGCTTTCCTGTATTGAAGTAATACATTTTCTTTACATGTTTTACAGCACTGTCATTTGATTCTATTTACGCTTATTGTAGATTAAATTATTTAGTTGTTAAGACAATGAATCTTATTGATTTAATCAGCTGTAAGAGTTTGGTTATCGCTATTGAACTCTCGATTGACATCATTTCCATTTGGATTGCTTAATTGGGATTGAGTGTGATTTAGATTGAATCAGCTAAGAAGAGATTGGTTATTGCTACTATGCTCTCGGCTAATGCTATTGTTAATTGAATTGATTGTGTGAGATTTGATTACGAATTCAGTAGAGGATTAAGTCTTGATGCCTAGATGTAATATTTCCTTTAATAGTTGCAATTTCGGTTTTATAAATGCATCCATTTACTCTTGTATCAAAGGTTTATACTTCATTTTAAGAAACATTACTCTCTAGATTCATAGCATGCACATATTGTATACACTCTTGGAATAAAAGGACTTGCCCGTGTTGATGATTAATGTGGGGTAATTAGGAGTTTTAAAAGACACCTTTTATCAACCAACATTTTGGCGCCGTTGCGGGGGAGAGTGTCACCATTTTACAAAGAGTGATGTATATCTGATAATTGTTGTTGGGGAAGAATTGGGTATTGAAAATGGAAGGTAAGAACCTACATAATAAGGAAGTAAAGTGCTTGCTCCTCCGCCCGCTTTTCAGCACAATTACAGAAAAGTGAAGTAGGTGTTTAATGTTTCTCTGTTGAGAGAGAACTGGGTATTAAAAATGGAAGGTAAGAACCTGCATAAAAATCAAGTAAAATGCCTGCTCCCCCACCCTCTTTCCAACAGAATTGCTAGGAATTTAAGATAGAAATAAAAATTTGAATTTTTTCATGAATTGCTAAGAAGCAAAGACCGAAAAACAATACAATCACACACCCCAAATAAGAAAAATCTAAGGGACCGGTGACCCTTGGGCGATCAACTTTTATCGACGACATCTTAAGAAAAGTTGAATCTCAGCCATCAGTAGGTTCCCAAACTGTTGCTTCTAGACAACCTACTATCTCCCTTCAGGCCACAAGCTCACCATCTATAGCCTACGCTGAGGTCCACAATAAAACTGAAGGGACTGAGCAAAGTTTTCAAGATATTGAAAATTCACGACCAATTCCCTCACAAGAAGGGAATTCTTGCAACATTCGTGAAGGAGAAGGAGAAACAAGGGAATTCGAGGAACCAAGATCCCCTGAGGTAGTAATTGAGTAGAGGACACTTAGTGTCCCAGATCAAGGGAGTGTTGTTAGGATCATTCCTGCCTCTTCTAGACATCCTAGGGATAACTCTCTAGCTCTAGAGATCCCAGAAGGGTACTGGCATATCTTTGATCAAATGGCCAATAATCCACAAACACCCCAGACCTCTACATTACAGTATCCTATTGTTGACACAGTTGTCAACTCCCCCATGAAAGTTATCCCTCTACAAAATATTCCCACCTTTCATGAACTCACTTCAGAAGATCCAAATGCGTTCTTGTTTGAATTTGATGTCCTATGTCAGGGTTATGATTACACCACCGACCCCCAGAAACTAAATTTGTTTCCCTCCACTTTAAAGGGAGCAACCCTGCGTTGGTTTATGGGACTGGGTGGGAGCACCATAAATGATTGGGACCAAATGAAAACTGCCTCCCTTAAAAATTATCAAGATTATTGCAGATCTAGAGAACTAAAAGATGATATATTCCAAACGGTAGCAAGGCCTAGTGAAACTTTGGAAGAGTATGTGGAGCATTTCCAATATAACCTTCAAAGGTCTCCCTACGCAAATCTGCCTGATAATGTGCTAAAAACCATGATGATTAAGGGGATGAAAGACCAGTGGATAGAGACATTAAATATCATGGGTAAAGGTGATATCTATCAAGAAGAATATGCTAACATTATTGATTTGTGTATCAGGTGCTCGAGGGGCAGTACAACACTGAAACCGGTTGAACGTGATATGATCACCAAGGACAATAAAATCTCTAGTGGAAGCATCACTCGTACTGAAATCAGCAACCTGTTGGAAGATTTCAAAACGGATATCCTGGGAACCTTGACAACATAATTAGACATCATGCAAGCCAAGCAGAAGCAGGTTGAAGCAGAACAGAACCTGGTTATCTTTTTCCCTCGATGTAGGAAGAAAATTAGTCATAAAGAATGCCCACTGGATATGGTACAGACCTGTGCCATATGCACTAAAGAACATGCAACAGAAAATTTCCCATTGCTCCCATGATTAAAAGCGGTCTTCAAAGCGGCAGAGGAAGAAGCAGAACTAGTCTACCTGTTAAATCAGCGTCGCCAATGGCAAGCACGACAAATAGGTATTCCTACCGACCCATCTTCATCCTTTCAGCCTTCACAATATAATTCTCAGCAATACACAGGGGCTACATGGCAGAACCAACCACATTTTCCTAATTGGCCACCATAAAAAATTTCTATGCCACCTTGGTCCAATCAGTCAAATCCAAACAATAGTTGGCCAAATTCCTCTTATTTTCCACCATTCTGGTAGAACAATCCATATCCATCTCAATGGTCCCCCTCCACTTCACAAAACCAAAACTGGCAATCAAGCTGGCAAAGACCTACGAACCAGCCAGCAGGAACAATCCCCCTGCCTCAACCTACACTACCAGCACCTTACACGTTGCAACAGAATCCTCAACCCAATCTACGACCACAGCTCCCAGCCCAGCCCAACCCGAATCCTAACAACATACCAGTCCAGTCGGTGCAAATTATTGAAGGTATGGATCCGGAAACTGAGTTGAGAGAGTGTAATGAACTCAAATTGAGGTCTGGACAAATAATCGAGTCAGAGGAGGATAAAAATATATAATTGGAAGGACCACTACCTGTAGAACAAACACCTCAAAGGGAGAATACAGTCAAATAGAAAAGCCTCGAACAAACTATTACCTCTTCTCCACCATTCCCAGAAAGAATGATTATACCTCGCCCAATAGAACATCCCAATTTCGATCTCCTGGGAGAATTAAAAAATATTTGTGTAAAAATACCCCTCCTCCAGGCTATTCAAGACATTCCAATCTATGCAAAAACCATTAAGGAATTATGTACCAAAAAGCCTATGAGGAAAATAAAAGTAACACCAACTATCCACGTAGTCAGAACTTTGTCTAATTTATTATTAGGCAGAGAGATACCGGTGAAATATGAGGACCCAGGAAACCCTATAGTCACAGTGCAAATAAATGGATGTTCCTTTCCCAATGCATTAGTCGATCTAGGGGCAGCCATTAATATTCTCACAACAACAACCTGTCAGAGACTTGGCATCATAGCCTTAGATCCAACTACGACCTTGCTGGAACTTGCTGACTGATCAATTATTAAACCAGAAGGGACATTACAGGATGTAATGGTGTCTGTAGATTCTTGGGAGTACCCAGCAGATTTCTTGATTATTAATCCTAGAAACCGGCTAGATGGACATCCTCTAATATTAGGAAGACCTTGGCTAGCGACCACAGATGCTTATATAAGCTTTCGAACAGGCAGTATGACTATAGCCAGAGGAAATAATGTGAAGAACCTAGCTTTATATCCTCCAGCTCAGCCAAGCCTAACTATAATAAAAACTAGGAAGCAACCTGTAACATATTTAACCGAAAATATTCGATCACCACTAACTTTAACAAAAAGCTCTTGAATTTAAGAATCAAATAGAAGATGACATTATTAACACTTACATTAACCACCCAGTTGCCGTATCTAATCTAAAATGTCACATGATTGAAGCAGCCCTGGATAACAAAATTGAAGAAGATCCTTTAAAAGATATCAATGACCAAACAATACCAACAACAACTGTTTATAATAGCAAACCCATTGAAATTGAGCCAGGGAAAGTCCTAAACATTAACAAAAACCTGACTGATGACCAGCAGCAGAGGCTTATCCAACTCCTTAGGAAATATAAAGGGGCTTTCGCTTGGGATTACCCAGATATGAAAGGGATTGACCCCCAATTATGTATGCACCACATCTACACTGAAAAAGATGCGAGACCCATTCGACAACCTCAGCGAAGATTAAACCCTCACCTAAAAGATGTTGTTAAAGACGAACTACAGAAACTGTTAGATGTAAATTTCATCTATCCTATATCTGATAGCAAATGGGTTTCTCCATTAGTTGTGGTTCCTAAAAAGAATGGGAAATGCCATATATGTGTTGATTACAGAGAGCTTAACAAAGAAATGTAAAAAGATCATTTTCCCATTCCGTTTATCGACCAGGTTCTAGAAACATTGGCAAGTAAAAAATTATTCTCTTTCATGGACGGCTTCAGTGGCTACAACCAAATCCAAATTGCCCCTAAAGACCAAGATAAGACTACCTTCACCTGCCCCTGGGGAACGTTTTCTTACAGGGTATTAACTTTCGGACTATGCAATGCACCTGCTACATTCCAGAGAGCCATACTCAGTATTTTCGCAGACTTGATAAATGAGGGATTAAAGGTGTACATGAATGATTTTACACCCTATGGAGATGACTTCGAGCTGGCATTACAGACACTGAAGAAAATCTTGGAAAGATGCATTGGTACTAGGCTCTGCTTAAGCCACGAAAAATGCCACATGATGATGACCGAAGGCCTGATCTTGGGTCATTACATCTCAGCAGCTAGAATTCAGGTAGATCCAGCAAAAATCCAAGTAATCCTCTTACTACCTACGCCCTGCACTCAAACTGAGGTACGTAGTTTTTTGGGATTTTCTGGATATTATCGAAGATTCATAAAAACTTCTCCCAAATTGTTGCACCATTATATGCTTTGATAGGAAATATCAATTTTATATGGAGTGACAAATGTGACATTGCCTTTGTAGAATTAAAATGGCTAGCATCAACAGCCCCAGTACTGCGGGGCCTGAACTAGGATTTACCATTCCAGATTTCATCTGATGCATCAGATACAGCCATTGGAGCAGTTCTCGGCCAAGAGGAAGACAAGAAACCCTATGCGGTATACTACATCAAAAAAAAATTAACTCCTGCTGGGTTGAATTACACCGTGACCGAGAGAGAGTTTCTAGCTATAATCTATGCTATTAACAAATTCAAACACTGTATAATAGGATACTCCCCATATCAGCTAGTGTTTGGCAAAGAACCTATCTTCCCCATAGAATTTGAAATTCAAGCATTAAGGATAGCCCAAGAAGTAGGGCTGGATTTGAATGAAGCACGGGTTAACAGAATACATCAAATCAATGAATTGGATGAAATCTGGATATCATCTCTTCAACATACTGCACTGATTAAACAACAAAGAGAAAAATGGCATGCTGCCCTCATCAAGAAAAATATATTCTGTGAAGGTGACTGGGCACTTCTGTACGATTCTAGGTTCCAGGATTTCCCGGGCAAACTCCAGACTAGACGGTTAGGTCCCTACGAGATAAAAGAGGTGCACGATAATGGCACCCTTACATTAGCCACCATTGATGGGTCTAGCTACTCTTTTAAAGGAAATGGGAATCGAGTATGCCTCTACCACAAACCGCTTACAAGGGAATCCTTTTTCCAGCGGATACGCGAAGATTCTACGATACAAATTCTCGCTGAAGAGGGCAACTCTTCAATAGCACCAGTCCAGTGAAAAATTCATTTTTGAAACTTGTACATAAAATTACTTTTCTATTTTATTCATATTTGATTGAATTTTCTTATAACAATAGAGATGATTGTTTATTGTTTTTTCCTATTTTTCTTTGATGTTCCCTATAGGGAACAACAATTTTCGTGTGCATTTTTCTTTGTTGTTCCCTACAGGGAACAGTTGTTGTTCCCTATAGGAATAGCACTTTTCGTGTGTATTTTGCTTTGTTGTTCCCTACAAGGAATAGCTATTGTTCCCTATAGGGAACAACACTTTTTGCATGTATTTTTTGCTTTGTTGTTCCCTACAGGGAACAACACTTTTTGCGTGTATTTTCTCTTTGTCGTTCCCTATAGGGAACAACACTTTTTGCGTGTTTTTTTCTTGATGTTCCCTACAGGGAACATCACTTTTCATGTGTGTTTTTCTTTGTTGTTCCCTACAGGGAACAGTTGTTATTCCTTATAGGGAACAACACTTTTTTGTGTGTTTTCTTTTGTTGTTCCCCTCAGGGAACAATACCTTGTGAGTATTTTTGAGAACATGCTTTCTCCCCCTTGCATGATCATTCTTAGGCCATCCCAGTTCACTCTTTATGATCCTATTTTTGGCATAAAAGTACAATACATATTTAAGGACAACAAGTATGGAGTCTACTGAAACAGGCAAATATCTTGAATATTATCATCTTTAACAAGATTGCTTTGTGATGATCGAAAAAGAAAGGACACAATTATCTATATCACTTCACTGTCCTCATTTCCACTATAAATCAAACTGATTGATTATCTGTACCATGTTGGTTCTCCCCTGTCCCATATAACTCTCTTTGTTTATTATCAGTAAGATTATGGGTATATTTTTTTCTATTGATATGTTCAAACTTCTTCCGCCATCCCTACTCTTAAGGAGTACTGAGCCACCCTCTATATATAAAACGGGGAGTGTTTAAAAAATAAAAAATTATATATATATATATATATATATATATATATATATATAAAATAATTCACTAACAATTTTATGATTTTTTTCCACAGATGGAGGATAGGGGGTCTCATCACGAGCCAGCCTACCATGATCATAAGGAAGGAGCGAAGTGGCATTCCCACTATGGCCACCACACCAGGGATATGATCCAATGGATGCATCAAGAAACAAAGTCCATGGAACAGAACGTCTCATCACGAGCCAGCCTCACCACTTTCGCTACTTCCTAGTGAATGGCAATGTGTTCATTTGGTTACCATGCGAGCACATTGGTCTCTACTATGGATATCATAATGCACTTCCCCAAATATACATAGAGGACCATGGTTCCCAAGGGTTAGAAAGCAACTCTGTCGAGGCTATCGATGCCTGCAGGCAACAGAAGCTCTGCTTATGGTATTGAAGTTTTATTTGCTACATCAATAATTATTATAATGCCCTCTTCTTATGTTTCTATTTTTTTCTACGGAGAGATTATGTCCCTAACTTACCTTGAACCTTTATGCATGAGTTAATCTTTTAAAATCAATCACAATAGTTTTAAGTGGAATAATGGTGGTAAAGTATTATCTCCTACGTATGTTGTCCTTTTTCTTTATTGCATCACCTCACAACATCTTATCACTTATTGATAATTCTCGTTACATGCCTTGTTTTCATTACTCCAATATCCTTTATGATCCTTTCATTATTATACGTACCTTGCCACTTTCATTACCCAATCCATCACCCCTGTACTTCGCCGCCAACGTGTCATCCTTTCATTCCTTCTGTCGTAGGCGACCTATCATTTCGAGAGGGGGAGACGACCTCCAGTATAATTATGCATGCGATGTCATCTTTCATTTGATTTTGTAGAACAATATGACATCCCATGATCATAGAGCGTGTGGCATTATAACAGTCCTCGATAACAGTATTTATGTTATAAAGAATCACTTGATAGAGCCATTACAACCATTTGTTGTTCCATCTCTCGACTCTGTTCGTTGTTGTGCTTTCCCCACTACACTAATTATTTGCAGAATTCAAGCATCATGGGAGGAAGAACTTTGTGCCGAGAGCCTTTAACACTGGTTGTCTCCGATGAAGCCAGGGAAATTCTAGCTCGCGCAGGATTGACATCATATTTTACAAGATTTCAACCCCCCAATGAGGAAATCACCATCGAATTTTTATGGCATCTACAAAATGGACAATCCTTGGTAAGAGGCAGAAAAATCACTGTAACAGATGTTGTGATAGCAGAAGTGTCTGGGTTGCCGGCAGAAGGACCAGTATGGGCTGGCAAGCAATTAAAGCTGCATGACGCTATGGAGGCTTTTAGGGACGAAGGACAGGAGCTAATCAAGAAGGGCAAAGGCATTCAACCATCTTCTCTCGGAGAGCCATGGGGAGAATTGGCATGAATTGTCCAGAACTATATTACCTGTGATGGGCGTAAAGACATGGTAAGGCCGCGACAACTCAAAATTTTAGCAGTTTTAAAACAAAAATGCTCTGTTAATTTGCCTACATTGTTGAATTCATTACTACATGACACTGCCAAGAGGCTGAGACAGTCTCAACACACAGAAACAGTAGTTAGCCACCATTGTCTGATCAGGTTAATAGTTAGTCATAACCTTGCCCAACAACAATCAACCTAGGATGATCTCATATTGGCCCTCGAAAGAGGTGAAAACTTGCCAGCACCTAACCCTGTTCCAAAAAGAAAGAGGACTGCCCTTTTAGGAAGCATACCTCACAAACGCAGATGATCTACAAGGTTGAAGTCAAAATAGGGAGCATCTGAAAATCCTCAAGGTAGCGCTAGCCAACCCATAGAATTATCCAGCCCAGTAAATGAGCAAGACTTGCAACTAGAGTCAGGAGGACAAGATAACCCTGAAACTGAACCTGAGGAAGGAGCAGGGCATTTTGACGATGAATGAAGAAACGAAGTGGGACCCCCTTCAACACCAAATATGAACTCTCAAGATGATCTGTTGCACGATTTTGAGACAGGGATGGCCCAGGTCTTGGCCAACATGAATGTCTACATGCAGCCTGAAGGACTGCTCAATCTTAACTTAGGAGAAACCCAATCTCTTGGGAATTCTGGCTATACCAGAATTCTGTCTCCCTCAAAAGATACAAACCGCGAAGCGGAAACAGATACAGAGGCTATTCAGGAATTAGAGAACCAATCTGGTGACACGCTCCCAGTGGAAAACAGCCATGAAGGTCTAGACCCAAAAAACATAGGCCAAGAAGAAGAAGCAGAGACAGAGATTATTCGGGAATCTAATAATCAATCTGGAGACACGGTCTTATTGGAACAAAGCCAGGGTGAACAACCAGGCTCTTTAGAGATAGAATCTATTAACGAGACTATCAACAGACCAATTACTCCTCCGAAAAGGTATGGAGCCAGAACGAAATTGAAGAAGCTAAGAAAAGAACACCAGAAGCTTTGCAAGATGGTCAAGAGGCTCCGAAGAAAAATAAAAGAAATCATAATGGGAAAGGTTCTGAACAATACCCCTGAGGTAGTAAATGTGGCCGTGAAAATGGAATTATATGAAGATAGGGCTACAGGAACTCAAACTGAGCCCATACCTACTCAAACAGTCATCACTCAAGAGGAACAACATGTAGATTTAGTAGACATAGCTACTCAGACAGAGCTTTGGACCTCCCATAACAAAGAGGTACAGACAGAAGATGTACCCTCTTATAGCATGGGCACTCAGACAGAGGTTTAGACCTCCCACAATAAAGAAATATAGATAGACATCATGACACACCATGACCCCATTATATTGAATCTTCAGGAAGAGTTGGCACAAGCTCGGCTACCGTTAGAACGATTTGAACAAGAAACCGTTTCCTGGCAGAAATATCAAGAGCTGCAGAAACAACTTCAGGAAATGAATGTAACAAAGAGCAAGACTTTTGACAGATGCAGAAAGGCGGAAGAAAAAATGGAGAAGATCAAGCTCAAACTAGACAGAGTCATAAGTCAGACAAACACCATCTGCTCACTGTATTTGGATGTCCTGGCATGCAGGTCTCCCGCCACCAATTATGCCTTGTTTTTATTAGAACGATACCTGTTATTGAAAATCAAAGCCGTAAGAGCTGGTAAACCAATTGAATTAAGAACAATTGAAGATTTTATAAATTGCTGCAAGCAACATGGTGTAAAGGTCCAAAGGCTTCTTTGTGAGTTTTATCTGCACAATTTTATATTAGAGAACGAGGTGGAAAAGAACCCTAACCCTTTTGTAGGAGATGTTCAATTCCAGGCCTTTATTTCATTTGCAGTTAACCAACTCAAATGGTTTAAATCTTATAATGCATTTCAAAGACAGGAACATGGATTACATCTTTGGATGAGAAGTGAACCTAAGCACCCCTTACAAATGTTTGCCAACCATAAGAGTCTAATGAAACGAGAAGGGGTGATTAAAACATTAGGGCCCATACATAAGGAGATTGTACAAAAAGGAGTATCATATTTCCTCTCCATTCAAGAAATATCTCTGACTGCATCTAAGCTTAGATGGATGATCTCCACTAGCAGTGTGCAAGATAGGGAACCATTTAATTATAGAAATTTTAAAGCAGCTGCGGCCCGTTTGGTCACCTATAGAAATCTTATTTTGAGAGAAGGACCTTATTGGTTGGGATGTCAGTTCCAGAGCCCCATCATTTGGTATCCCCCTGAAGGTTATCGGGCTAACTACGAATTGCCTGAAGGAAAGGAAGGGCCCGCCTTTGCACTCTTGGCTCAACATCATGGTTTTAGACCAAATTTTGACGCTTTCTCTCCAGCCTGCTCTTATAAGAACTACTTGCTTTTCATGAGGACATGAAACAGGGTAAGCAGGGGAGTATGTTGAGTTACAAAATGGGTATGTATTTACTCTCAATTCCATCACCTTTTTCCTCTTTTCTTATCTCTTTCATATCCCGATACGCTAATATATTGATGGATTATGATAAGAAAAGGATGAACTACTCTCAGTTAAGATTTAGCCATCATAACTAACTTTCATTTCTTTTTATGCAGAGAAACGATGAAAGGAACAGTTGTTGTGCCCTAGCGAAGGAATAGCATAAACCAACAAAGGAAGAATGGGGCGCGTCAGTTGCGGTCAGTTCGGAGGACGAATCAGGAGGTTTAGCACTAAATGTGAAGGGTGTTTGAAGATAGCATTCAGTTATCACATTTATGTTTTACCTCTTTCTGACTATAAAAGCAAAAGATTGTAGGAGGAAAGGGGATCGATCTCTGTTATTTCAAATTGTAATTTTAATTTATAGACTCGTGCTATTGGAGAACACGACCGTATTGTAATGCTACTTAAGTTCAATGATTAATATATAATTGAAGTTGATGTTCATTCGTATTCTCTGAAGTAGCTCAGCAGTATTTGCTGGTGGCTAAGGACCCGGCCTCTGGTGGATTAAACTGCTCCCTTGTGTTATATATTTCTGATTCTTGCAAGTTTGATTGGTTTGATAATTTTCCCATTTTCTGTGAGTTTATCTTATTTATTATTTACCACTTTCGTGTATTGAAGTAGTACATTTTCTTTACATGTTTTACAGAACTGTCATTTGATTCTATTTGCGCTTATTGTAGATTAAATTATTTAGCTGTTAATACAATGAATTTTATTGATTTAATCAGCTGTAAGAGTTTGGTTATCGCTATTGAACTCTTGGTTGACATGATTCATTTCCATTTGGAATTCTTAATTGGGATTGAGTGTGATTTAGATTGAATCAGCTAAGAAGAGATTGGTTATTGCGACTATGCTCTGAGCGGATGCTATTGTTAATTTAATTCCTTGCGTGAGATTTGATTACGATTTCAGCAGAGGATTAAGTCTTAATGCCTAGATGTAATATTTCCTTTAACAGTTGCAATTTGAGTTTTATAAATGCATTCGTTTACTCTTGTATCAAAGGTTTATACTTCATTTTAAGAAACATTACTTTCTGGATTCATAGCATGCACATATTGTGTGCACTCTTGGAATAAAAGGACTTGCCGGGTTGATGATTAATGTGGGGCAATTACGAGTTTTAAAAGACACCTTTTATCAACCAACACATTGGAGAATCCAATCTTGATCAGACTTGCGGGGTTAGAAATATTACTCACAGGGTTATCGCAGGAAGAAATTTCAGACCTTGGAGATCCACAATTAAAGAGATCCATCATATTCTCGAGCTCCTACAAAGTGAAACAAAGTGTGTAGGTTTTTTTTTTATTTTTTGCATAAGCTTGGTTTGAAAAATTAGTTTGAAGTTATTCAAAGGGCATAGTGAAGCATTATTATCGGTAATTGATGCCTCGAAGAAAGAAAATGGAAACGCCTAATAAGTAACCTGAAAGATCTAGAATGACTCATGAAGAAGAGGAATAAATGCAACATGATATATCAAAATTACGAGACCAAGTGCAACAAATTTCACTCACACAAAAAGTAACAGAAGCTAAGATGGATGGTTTAAAGAAAGGCATAGAAGCTAAGATGAATGATGTGGAAGCTAAGATGAACGGCGTGGAAGCTAAGGTGGATGATTTAAAGAAAGGCATGGAAGATTTGAAGACATATTTGACAAAGTTTATACAAGAAATGCTTACTAATGGTGAAAGGGTAGTAAAGGAAACTCATTATGAGAACAAAATAAATGTTAATCATGATTTCATATAATCTAACGTTGGATCGAAGAACCACGATGTTCCAAAGATCGATATGAGGAAGTTTGATGGCAAGGATCCCAGAACATGGATACTACAGATGGAGCAATTTTTCAATCTCCATAATGTGAAAAACACACAAAAGGTACGCATTGCAACTTTATATTTGGAACCAAATTAGTTTGTATGGTATCGATGGTTTTGCTCTCATAAACAAATTGTCACTTGGGCTATTTTTATGGATGAAATGATAGCACATTATGAAAGTACAAAAAGCAACACTTTTTTTAGCCAATTGATAAATCTCAAACAAAATGGTTCAATGATGGAGCACGTTCAAGACTTCCAAATATTGAATATAAGGGTAAAAGATATTCTAGAGGAGCATAGGATTGATGTGTTCATAGGGACTTTAAAAGATAACATCCAACACGAGGTTCGCCTTTGGGAACCAGATTCATTGGAGAAGGCATTCAGGTTGGCAAGAAAAATGGAAGAAAAATTATGGCAACAAGGAAGCTCACTCACAATCATAAATATGGAAGTGTTTCTGCCCCTTGCCATCCACAACCTACAAGGTTGACACCACAAAAATTGGAAGAAAAAGGAGCAAAAGGGCTTTGTTACAGTTGTGATAACAAATACATTAAAGGTCATAAGTGTGCCAAGAAGAGATTATTTTACATAGATTGTGAAGAGGAGGAAGAAAAGGAACAAGAAACGTCAAAAGAAGAGGATATACAACAGGAAAAAACCCTAGAAAAAGAATAAATGAATCCGACCATATCTTGTAATGCATTGGCTGCAATTACCACTCCTCAAACTATCAAGATAGAAGGGCATATCAAGAAGAAAAAGGTAATAGTGTTGATTGATTCAGGAAGTACCCATAATTTTATTCATTGTAAGATAGCCAAGGAATTGAATTGCTTCCTATATCCAGCACCAGAGTGTCAAGTGATGGTTGCAAGTGGAGGAACCATAAATTGCTCAGGAAAGTGCCATAATATCAAGCTATCCATGGGAGAATATGTATTGAATATCCCAATGCTTTCTATTCCAATGGGTGGTGCTGATGTTGTACTAGGAGTCCAATGGCTACAATCCTTGGGTACAATAGATTTTAATTTTCAAGAACATTTCATGAAATTCTCTTCAGAAGGAAAGGAAGTTGAATTAAGGGGTATCACAAGGAAACTGGGAAAGATAATCAGATCTAACAGAATGACAAAGATTTTAAAGAAATAACAATGAGGCATAATTGCACAATTATGTTCACTAGAGGTTCCCACATCGAAATCATCCATTTCTCCATATCTCCAAAAAGTCTTGGACAATCATTCCAAGGTATTTGAGACTCCCAAAGGCCTCCCACCTATTCGTGATCATGATCATGCTATTAATTTGATTCCAAGAAGTGTTCCTCCAAACATCAGGCCTTACAGATATCCCTATGTCCAAAAGAGTGAAATTGAACATATGGTTGCAGAAATGCTAGAGGCTGGTATAATTCAACCTAGTCAAATTTCTTTCTCTGCTCTAGTAGTATTGGTTCACAACAAGGATGGATCATGGTGCATGTGTCCAGATTATAGGGAGCTCAACAAGCTCACTATTAAAGATAAATTTTCCATTCCTACCATTGATGAATTATTGGATGAATTGCATGGATCAATTTACTTCACCAAGTTGTATCTTCGTTCAAGATATCATTAAATCAGAATGAACACCAAAGACATTCCAAAAACAACATTTAGAACTCATGAGGGTCATTATGAATTTTTGGTCATGCCTTTTGGCCTTACTAATGCACCTTCTACATTTCAAGGTTTGATGAATTCCATTTTCAAACCCTTCCTTAGAAAATTTGTTTTAGTATTTTTTGATGATATACTAATCTACGGCAAGTCTTGGAAGGATCATGTCCAACATGTTGACATGGTGCTCAAACTATTGGAGGAGAAAAAAATATATGAAAAAATCTCCAAATGTTTCTTTGGAGTACAAGAGGTGGAATATCTGGGTCATATTGTATCTCATGAAGGTGTTAAGGTAGACCCTAGAAAAATTAAAACCATTAAGGAATGGAAAATCCCCACATCCATAAAGCATCTACAAGGATTTCTCGGGTTGACGGGGTATTATCGCAAGTTTGTTAAGAATTATGGGAGAAGAGCATCACCTCTAACAACATTATTGAAGAAAGATGCATTTTCATGGACTCCAGAAGCAATGAAGGCCTTTGAATATCTTAAAGAGGCAATGTGCCAAGCACTAGTATTAGCTACACCGGACTTCACAAAAACCTTAATTATGGAATATGATGCCTCGGGAAATGGAATTGGTGTTGTTTTAGTGCAAGAAGAAAGGCCCATTGCTTTCGAAAGTCGTCCAATCAAAGGAAAGTATTTACACAAAGCTATTTATGAGAAGGAAGTGTTGGCAATACTGCATGCACTTAAGAAATGGCGACTCTACCTAATGGGAAGACACTTCAACGTAAAAACAAATCATGATAGTCTTAAATACTTTCTAGAACAAATATTATCTTCAGAAGTGTAGCAAAAAGGGTCACAAAGATGTTGGGTTATGACTTTGAAATCATCTACAAAAAAAGGAAGCAAAATTTTGTGGCAAATGCACTCTCAAGAAAGGACGAGGATGTGGAAGCATTTCTTTGCGTCATTTCTATTATCCAACCAGATTGGATAAACAAAGCAGTGGATGAATGGAAGAATGAAGAGGAAGTGTGGGCACTCATTCAAAATATACAACAAGATCCCACTACATCTGATACATTTAGCTGGAAAAATGATTCGTTATGGTACAAGGATCAGTTATACCTAGATAAGAATTCACAACTCAAACAAAAGATTCTTAGGGAATTGCACACCTCTCCCTTAGGAGGGCACTCGGGATTCCTAAAAGCCTACCACAGGGTTAAGAAGGATTTTTTTTAGATGGCCTTAAATCGGATATACAAAAGTTTGTGGCAAAATGTTTGGTTTGCTAACAAAATAAAGTTGAAAAAATTAAGACCCCAGGACTATTACAACCTTTATCCATTCCAAGCCAACGTTGGGAGGAGGTTTCAATGGATTTTATCACAGGTTTACCCAAGTCTGAAGGAAAGAGTGTTATCATGGTGGTAATTGACAGACTTACCAAGCATGCACACTTTTGTGCATTATCTCATCCATTTGAAGCGAGTACGGTTTCTACTGCATTTATGGAAACAATTCAAAAGCTACATGGAAACCCAAAGATTATTGTAAGAGACAGAGATCACATTTTCACTGGAAATTTTTGGACAGAATTATTTTCTTGTCTTGGTACTCAGTTAGCTCATAGCTCATCTTATCATCCTCAATCTGATGGACAAACTAAGATAGTAAACAAATGTTTGGAAATATATCTTCATTGCTTTGTATCTGATAAACAAACACAATGGGTCAAATGGTTGCCTCTGGCTGAATGGTGGTACAACACTTCCTTCCATACTACAACAAAAATGACCCTATTTATGGCACTTTATGGATATCATCCACCTTCCATCAAATCATATTTAAGAGAAAATTATAAGGTTCAAGCAATGGAAGATCCCATCGAACATCAGCAACAAGTTCTCCAACTCTTAAAGGATAACCTCACCTTGGCGCAGAATAGAATGAAATAACCCATATTGTTTAATGCTTAAGGTTTTTTGAAGCCTAAGTATAGTTTTGGTCTCGGGGGCTATTAAAATTTGGTTTTTTGGATCATCAAGGTTTAATACTTGGGTTTTAATTAAGCCTAAGTATTAAACTTTGATTATAGGATTTTATTAACAATTTTTTTTAAATAAAACCACATGCTTTCTAAAATTGAGGGGTCCCTATTTTAATATAATAAATTTCATAGGAAATTTTATAATATATTAAAATAGAGGTTTTTGAATAGTACAATAGGTGGTTGAGCCTTCACACGTCGAGACGGCTAGTCAATCAGAGAGCTAAAGCTCGGTTAAGATATTTTCTCGGTCATCATTCAGTTGTTCCATTTTGTTATTTTTGTGATTTTGTGTATTTTAAAGAAAGGAATCAAATATGTTGCAATGATTTGGGCAGTTGAGCCTTCGCACATTGAGACAACTAGTCGATTAGACAACTGGAGCTCAGCCAAGATATTTTGTAACTGTTGTTGAAGCTCTCCCTCTCCTTATAAAAAGAGGGAAGAAACACTTAAATAAGGATCAAAATTTTTGGAAAGAACTCTTGGAAAGGGACTTTTCCTATTTTCATGAAGGCAATGTTATGAATCTTGATGTATGCACATTTCTCATAAAATTAATGTGAGGTTTCTTGTGATCCCAACTTATTGGATTGCAATATGTTCATCTCCCCTTGTTTTTTCATATATGGTAAATATGTTTCTCATATTTCATGTCACGTAGCAGCTAGACATATTTCTCATTAGATGAAGATTCATCTAAATCAAGTTATTGATGGAAAATGCCTGTATTGATGTGGAAATAAAGTATTTAAAAAGAGCTCCATGTATCTTAGCATTCCATAAGCATCTCATTAATATTGTTTCTCTCTAAATCTAGATACACAAAATTCTTAACATTTAACCTCTGTATGATGGATTTCTCCTCTATTGTTTTCTACAATTATATCTGTTTTAATCACTGATTTGCTGCAAACTCTCAATCTGATTTGGCCACCACTAATCGAGGATATTTTCTTGTGTATTCTTGCTTGTGTGTTGGTTCATACATTGTATCTTTATGAATGGCCCTGAATCAATCTTATTTGATTTATATGTAGTAAAATATGGTGATAGAAGTCCTTAAGACAAATTTGACAACACTAATTAAGATGTCCTAAGCACTGGTCTCCTATCAAACCAGAGGCTATCCTTAGGAGTGACAACACCATGTTTGCAGTTATGCCTCTAGGAGTGAGGTGGGGCAATATGGAGCTCTAGTCCCTGAGTTGCATAAAGATTTGGGCAGGGTCTAGTGAGACAAGCATTGGATGGTGCTTGCATCATATGTTATTTCCTCGTGGATCATTACCTTGCTACAAGGGCCCACAGTACTCAATAATAGGAGGATCGGTGTCAGTTGGTGCAATATGTTCCAGATTGATAGTTGCAGACTAGTAGCAGTTAGATGTTAAGGAGCAGAGAGCTGTGTTGATAGTAGAGCAAGAAGCTTAGCAGCAGTTAGATGTTGAGGAGCGCAGAGCTGTGTTGATAGTAGAGCAGGAAGCTTAGCAGCAGAGTCAACAACAACGTAGATTTATTAGTGGATAGTGCAAATACTAGTAGTAGCTAGAGACTCAAGAGATAGTTGAAGCATAGAGACACAGTTGATTCAATATTTTAGATGCTTCTCAGTTGCAGTAGTTGCAGTAGCAACAACAATAGTTGAGAGGGTGTATTAATTGGGTTGTAGTGCAGATGCAGAGTTGGTAGTAGTACAAGATGTAAAGTGTTGTGTCAACAGCAACATAGATGAAAAAGTTTGGTTCAACTACAGTCAGTGGAAAATGAATCAGAGTTAGTGCAGTGGTTGGTGGACAATGTCAGGCAGCTACAGTTATCAGACATCTGCAGCGTGGTTGTAGGATGTTACATAGACAAAGTTTGGAGAGAACACCTTCCTTGTTAAGAGGGATTGTTAGTTTTTGTATCATCAGATGGTGTTCTAGTCTCAAAACTTGGTGGAGAGGATAAAACACAGGAGTTCTCTAAAACCCAAAAATCATTTCTGGAAATTCAAATTACAGATAGCTCAATTAAATTAATCGACCATCATTTAAATTTATCCTAAGTCTAAATTAAGAAAATTGGTTAATTAATAGTAATTAATTGAGAAAGGTGATAATTCTCTAGAAACTCACATGGATCGACTTGGAGATTATCTTAGTCGTCGATTAAGTTTTAATATTAGTCATTGGGGTCCACTCTGAAGATTATAAGAAGAGGCCGATGGGTAGATGGAGCCCACACCAGTGCAAATACTTAGTGATCAAGGCAGTTTTATTTCCCAGTGGCAGGTGATTCAATAGTGAGATCGAACCAATGATCGAGTAGTAGGTGGTAGAGGGGCAGCGTAACAGTATTCCAAAGGAGTTTCTAGTTTTGGAGAGTTAGAAAGAGGAATCCTAAATTAGTATCCAAGAGGCTACATAGGGCTTGCGCAGAGCCTCGAGATAGGCAGTTTGATTTAGCTAAAGGGAAGGTTGTTTTTAGTTCCATAAGTCGAGACAATTTTCTAGAGTGCTGGAGAGACATTTTCCCAACCAATAGTAGGTAGGACGACTTGATTGATAGTAGTTTCAGGCTGAACGTCAAAGGTTCTGTGTAGAGGTGATGCAGGGCTTATGTATAGGGTTTGGAAAACTAGCTTTTCAGAGGCATTCAAGTGTCGGGATTTCTTGGAGAGAGGGTAAAATCCCTCAATATATTTTTTACAATATTTATCTTAGATAGAATCGCCAGTTTGGTGACATTTTATTGTACTCATAATTTTTTTTGATGCTTAATAATAAAAACCCTCACTATTGCACCGATTTTCCCACAATGGGCTTTTCCGGGGATATTAGTCCAAAAATAATGGTGTCATAAATTTTTTGTGTGCGTTGGCATTTCTCAATTTCCAATATTTTGTATTTTCACAATGTTTGTTTTATTTTATGAAGAAATTGTAGTGTGATTAATTTGATATTAATCAAAAAATTAATAAATTGAATAACCAGTTAGGAGAATTAATTCCAGTTGTTGTGTTTCAAGGAATTTTCACATCAAGAAGCAAGATCTAGAGGGCACAACAACACCTTGGGACAGAGACCCACTGTCACCACAGCCTAAGTCCCCTTCTCTTCTCATATTTTCACTGACAAGAGGAGTCCCAATATTCCTCACTTGTGATAGATATGTCTATGAAAGGCTTGGAGTGAGGCAAGGTGGCTCATTCAGTGGAAAGGTTCAACAATGTGTGAGATTTGGGAGAAGCTTGTAATACTTTCCACGAAAAACCTATTAGAAAAAAACAAAGAGAAAAATTACACACAACACAAATCACACTCATATTTTATTGATCTCAACAATTACATATATATATGATACAAGTCATTCACTTCGACTCGTCTAGATCCTAAGAAAATGGATCTACAACTGGAACATGACACAACAACTCATACATAGGAAACAACATATTCTAGATTGACACCTTTGGACTCATAATGGAAACCTGTAAATCACATGACACATGACATGGAAACATTACTTCCAACACCCTCCCTTAATGCATACATGTAACAAATATAGAATACGCATTACAAAAATAAATGAATCTCTGTCACATTTGTCTGATATGGTCATCACTAGCACTCATATCCACTCTAAAATCTTACGGTTTCTGCTCTTTTCTTCACCACACTTTCGAGCTTCCCACTTGATTCATTTAAGACATAACCGCTTGAGAGCATAGTTGATGTACTTTGCAGAATTGACACTTCTTGAACTCTCGGAGCACAACGAGTCAGTCTCAATACTGAACCATCCTATGGAACTACCACCATCTGTTGAATCCATGACCCTCCGCAGCCTTCATCAGTTAGCAAGGATAACATTCTAGGTACATAATGTCTTCAGCAGACATTTCTACAACTTGACCTTGTATAAAATAACTTGTACTGACATTCCCAGAGCACAATTGGTCACACCAGCTTGACCTTATTAATAACTACCTATAACTAATTCTCTTGGAGCACAACAAGACACATTAGTTTGTTGAATAGTTGATTTGTTCTTTGCGGTTCTACATTTGATTTTTTTTACCAACAACTCCTTTTCACCACTAAACTTTCTACCAACCACCCTTTTTTTAAACTCCTATCACCAATAAAATATGTCTCAACCCCATTATTAAAATAACCTTAAAGTTTTAAAGCTCAAAAATAATTTTTAAACCTTATAAAGAAATGTGGCCAGTTCATGTGGCTTTCTTTAAAAAAAAATCAAGAGTATAATGTTTTTAAATCAAACTTGTCATTTTCTAGTTGTGGCTATGGCTATCCACGAGCTTTCACACCACTCCCTGGTTCAGCGAAATGAATCAAAAGATCCAGAACTATATGCCACAAAGAATCAGGGACTTATCACCAATATGCAAGAATGACCCTATATTAGCGACAAGCAACCATTAAACTCAACAATTATGTCATCTTCTGCACAGATATATCTCCCATGACAACAATGACAATTTGGCAGCCCTAATGTGAAGAATTCGTTGGTCAACATCCTTTACCATTTTCTGCAACATATGGGACTGCATGTGTTTCTCGACTTAGGCGAATTTGATTTGGAGGATTACTTTCCAGAAAAAATACATCATACCATTTTCTATGCTTCTATTCACTTCGCCATTATCCATGGAGTTTGGTCGAGCTCTCCCTAATATTAGTAACTGATGCAAATATTGTTTCCATGTTTTATCATGTAGGACCCTTTGTATTGGAAACTTTCGTATGTGCAGGTCTATGCATAGCTCCAAGAATGTGACCTCCGTCTTCTTATTCACGGTGGCTCGTGGAAAGAGAGAGGAATATTTTTGGAGGTTATTTGTTTGTTGCATACAGATGTAAAAACAATCACACAAATCTGTAAAACCATCATAATTCACCCTGAAATCCATTTTAGCTCAAACAATGTGAATAGATCTACACATAAACATAAAATTTGCCCAACAAACACTCCACGCAGCACAATCTCTTACCCTATTTATTTACAGAGGAATAAAATTTAAGGCTCTCTCACATCTTCTTAGCCCTCCCATGAATGAGTTAAGCCAGTACTTGCTATGAAACCATATTAGAAAAACTAGAGTGAGATATTACACACAACACAAATCACACATATTTTATTAATCAAAACAATTACATATATATAAGATATAAGTCAACGACTTTGACGAGTCTAGATCCTAACAAGTGGATCTACAACTGGGACATGACACAACAACAACTCATACATAGGAAACAATATCTTCTAGATTGACACTCCGGGACTCGTAATGACACCTTGTAAATCACATGACACATGACATGGAAGCATTACTTCCAATAAAACCCCTTGTAAACGAGTGTACACAAAACCTAGATTTGAGATATATGATGAGATATGGACACATCCAAGGTCAAGGTATATGGGAGAAAAGCCAATAAATTATTAACTTCAACAAGTACCGAAATACACGCCTTCAAATAAATCCCCAAGTTGAAGGATTAGCTTCCAGGGTTCCCTCTTGGTGTGAAATCTAGGGCATCCATTTTATGGAGATTCCACCATAGGAATTCTTTCAAAACTTGAGAATGCATAGAGGAGATGGTAAGGAAGAATCTCATCCAAACGAAATTTAAAATATCCCCCTCTACTGGAACCCGCGTAAATCCCTAAAGATGTCTTTTTCTCCTTTAAAGGGACAAAGAATAAAGGTGAAAAGAAGTATGATTTTTTAGTGAGATGTGATCACCAAGGATTTAAGACAAGTACCTAGCCATTGGGAAGTTAGGAGTCATGAAAGACCTCAACATAGACACATCATTCTTTAAGAATACCTAGAAGAAATTTCGCTACCCTTAATGGAAGAAACAACAAAATAATTCTAGATATTTATACTTCAATGACACTTGTTAATGGAGTTTCAGGGAATAAAATACTTTAATTCCCCTAGGAGAATTAATTCAATCGTTATCTATGAGTAACACATGCAAAATTCCTAATATTTTCAATGTTTAGAAAAATTTCATCAATTAGGGCACATTACAAACCATGAGACAACATTCCATGCATCAGACATTAATCATAAATTGGAAATATAGCATTAAATAACACTTACAATACAATGAAGAATATATCCATCCATCACAATGCCCAAAAGAAGCTCCAAGAGAGATAGTGAAAATATCCAAACATCAAAATTCATTCATAAAAGGCCTAAACATTCCATAAATTGCAAGTTTGAATTCTCTTCATACGAAAAAATCCAAGTGATGATGGTTTACAATGAGACTAAGTCTCATGTATTTATACAAGAGTCGGTAGTTCAAATTTCTAATGAACAAGCCCCTAAAGTGTCAAAATAATGTAAAAAACCCTTGGTTACAAGCCAACCAAGATAGCTTAAACATTAATCATTATTTATTTCTCCTTTTAGCTAATGTCACCCATGCAAGGTGCTCTCCAATGCTAATGTTGATGCCACTTGTGCTCAAATTGTGGGAAAGGGCCTCAAAATTGATGATGATGTGGGAGATGCCCTCCAAATACTACAAGACATCTCCAAACCCCTATTTGGGATCTTTGGGATCCAAATGGATCTCATGGGTCTCTAAGTAGCTCATAATCAAGTCGATGCTCCATCAATGAGGGCTAGAAGATGACACAGTCCCTCTCAGGTCTGCCTAGCAAAGACATTGCCTCCTCTAGGCCCTAGATCAACTGCCAAGTGACAGGTGCAATGTGTGCTAGTTCAGCAACGTGGTCCAAGTGCATCATCATCTCTGAATAATCAGTGCATGAACAAGCAAGTGGTGGTGTTGAAGAAGCCCATGTTATGGAAATCAATGCTTTGCATGGTTAGAGGCCCATGGCTCTCAATGCTCACCCTACAAATGCCATTTTGATCCTCTTGAGGGCTTGGATCTCATATAGCGAGGCTAATTCCAAGATGAATACCCACTGCAATCTTGTATATGATCCAATGTGTCTCCTCAGCTTCCAATACAACGATTCATTAGTCCAATTGAGTAATAATCTTGTTAATAAAGGGCAGAAGTGGACACTTGGTAGTGGGTTTCCCTTCCAAATTTGGGGCTTTAGACATTCCTTGGTGTTACCTTTGTTGGAAATAGATGTTAATGAAGGACCCTATTAGGTGGTTTCAACCTCTAAGGGAATGACGGGTCCAAGGTACACCCATCAAGTGGTAGGTGTCATGTGAAATGATGTTGGAACAAAGTTGGGACAAAGGGAAGACTCTAAGACACATGTCATGGCATAAGGGTAGCTATGATGAAGGAGGCCCACACCATGGGTGTATGAATGTAAGAAGGGAGAAATCGTGGTACATGAGTTACCCTGAAAGTTTGTTTTTCCACCCTTCTCAATTTTCCTTTTACCTTTTATTGATTTATTTTGCCTTTTATTGCTAGGGGTTGAAGGGGATGAGAGCATGATGTGTAATATATAGCAATGATTACCCCCTTAAGGTGGGGCAGTTCATCACCCACCAGGAGTTGGGACATTCATGGGTTCCTTAACGAGGTAGGGAGCAATCATAGGGGCCCTTGGAACCAAGGTGATGGCGATAATGATAGGAGGTAGAGTTCATGTTTGGCTTTTTCCCACGTGCTAAATTTTATTGTCTTAGCCATATTTTGCATTTTGTGGTACATTTAGTTTTGTATGTGGACATATTATGCTTTTATCTTTCTTTTTAGCTGCATTAAACTTTGGGGCATCGTTATGGGCCCGACCCAAGGTGTGGACAAGGGGAAGGGGATGCTAGCACCTTGTGGACCCAATGGAAAAATGTGGACCTAGATAGGGAAAATGTGGAAAGAGATTATAAGGAACGGAGGGGAGTGATATATATTATATTGGGAAGTGGGACCACACAACCAAAATTAGGGTTTCCCACGTAGCGCCACTCCTAAAACTAGTAGCCAATAAAGGAGATCGCACGAGACTAGGTAATAAGAATAACCCCCAAGCTAAGGTAAGGGAACAAGAGTACAATCAAAGCCCTTCCTTATCCCAAGTCTCCCAGTAATCCATGCCCAAGTGCGCCCAAGAGAAACAAGCATAAACACCCAATTACGAAATGAAAAATCATACCTTTGGGATTGGATGTCCCACCTTCAAACATACGATCAAGACGGATGAGCGAGGGTGCATAACAAATAGCTCAGCTGGAAGAGAATAGTAACACATCATAACTATCACATGGCTATAGGGGGTTGATGGTTGTCAGTTGAAGACAAATCTTAGGAGAGATTTTCTCCTATAGGGTTCACCCAATGGTGGTGGGTAACATCTGGCTTCAGCTAGGCCATGAGCTCTCACTAAAGTGCACGAACCATGTACTCGAACGGGGAAGTCAATAGAACACGAACAATATCTTAGGATCGTAGACCTGTTATTGGCACATAAAAAGCAAGCAAATAGGGCAGCATGTGTTGAAGACGTATTTTGATCGCCCATTCTTTTTTACAACAATAAAGCCAAACAAAAAATAAAATATATTCTTAAAAAAATGCAAGTTTAATAAAAAGAACTTGATCTAGTATGAGAACATAACATGATATTAAATTCTAATGAAAAAATCAGTATGCAATGCATCCTACTCATTCTACTCTAACATGCATGGCTATAATATGTAAATTCTAAGTATACTCATACAACCAATGCAACCAACATATTATTATATCAATATAAAAGCACTTTCCCTTATGAACCATTATGAGGCAGTGGATCCAAATATCACTTTTTCCATTGCAAAATTGCTCAATGACTGGTAAGGGTGGGGGCTAGGAATATTTGAGGACCATGCATCAATGATCATGGATGAGGAAAGAAAAGAGGAATCCAACCCGTGCAACCTTTCTTGCAACAAGGATATGGAGAACCCAACGACCAAGCTCATAAATTTTCGATGAATAACAAGCTCAGTCATATCCCCATCATGGCATAAGGAGCTAGATTTCTCATACACATCCACAATTGCATTATCTTGATCATCGAGGAAAGAAAAAGGTGGACTACTATCTTCATATCTTGGGAAGAACCACAACCATCTTTCATGGCATTAGGAAGGCCCCTTAATTTTATGGCTCCCAAGAGATTAATTTAGAGGGGTATCAAACTCCCCATGGATCCTACTAACATCATGATTATGGGATCAAGGATCATCATATTTAAACATATAAAGTAGGCCTCTCCAATGATCCATTTATTTCCATGCAAATTTTCATAATATTCTAGATATGGAGTCACCATGCTAAACTTGAAGTGCCATGAGAAATGCTTGCTTCACCCTACAAGCATTAACTTTCAAGTTTAATGAAGAACTAGGGCATCGTTTTTCAAATAGAGTCACCAAAAGGATATGTCAATGATGTTGCATAGGAACAGGAGAGATGTCTCGTGTCCTCGAAATTGACGCCAAAAATGTTGCTACACCAACTAGAAATCCCTATAAAGAGGCAGAAGCTAGAGGGCACAACAACACCCTCGGACAAAGGCCCACTGTCACCATAGCCTAAGTCCCCTTCTCTTCTCATATTTTCACTGACAGGAGGAGTCCTAGTATTCCGCACTTGTGATATATATGTCTATGATAGGCTTGGAGTGATGAAAGGTGTCTCATTCAATGGAAAGGTTCAACAATGTGTGGGTTTTGGGAAAAGCTTCTAAGACTTTCATGAAAAAACCACTTGGAAAAGAGCCTACACAAGACCTAGGTTTGAGATATATGATGAGATATATACACATCCAAGGTCAAGATAGACGAGAGAAAAGGCAATAAATTGTTTACTTCAACAAGTACTAGAACACATTCCTTCAAATAAATCCCCAATTTGAAGGATTAGTTTCCAATGTTTCCTCTTGGTGTGAAAGCTAGGGAGATTCCACTATCAGAATTCTTTCAAAACTTGAGGATTCCTAGAGGAGACACTAAGGATGAATCTCATCCAAACGAAAATTTAAAATCTCCTCCTCTGTTGAAATTGTTGGACACCTAATCCTAAAGGGTTAGCGTGGAAGTTGAATGGACAAAGCAGTCCAAGAGACCTTGGGATCTGAATCCCAAGAGTCACCTATTGTACTATAAATGTACATCTTTTGTTAATAAAAATTACACTCACTGATTTATCTTTCCTATTGTTTTCCTATCCATGTGTGTTTAACATGGTATCAGAGCCACTTGTTTTTCTGTGGCCTATTATGTGCATGTCAGTCCATATTCTTTTCCAGCGCTCCTAATATGCTGCCTCTGCCATATATAACGTCTCTGTTCTGCATTGCTCTGCCTCTGCCTGGGATATGGTAGTAATTGAATATCGCTGCTTTGTCCTGCGCTGCTCTGGGCTTGACACTGACATCTCTGTCACTGTGTACGTTTTTGCTGGGACGCTGTTGCTCATATTTCATTCTGGAATTAACGCTCTTGCTCTGGGCTTGACACTGACATCTCTGTCACTGTGACGTTGTTGCTCATATTTCATTCTGGAATTAACGCTCTTGCTCTGGGCTTGACACTGACATCTCTGTCACTGTGTACGTTTTCGCTGGGATGTTGCTCATATTTCATTCTGGAATTAACGCTCTTGCTCAGATTTCAGTTTGGAATTTGTTTTCCAGCCACGCTCTTGCTCAGAATTCTGTCTAGAATTTAAATTCTTTGCCAATGCAGTCCGCGTTATTTATTTGTTAGGTTTCTTTATGTGAGGCAACATATTTCTTTGAAGACTAAACTCTGTTCTGCGCACAACTTCTTGAAAACCAAGCTTTGTTCTGGCAGTGAATAGCGCATTCTACGGATCGGTATTTGTTATGAAGCATTTCAAAACCACAACGAAGGCTTGATAGATTCTGTATTGGGTGACAATGAATTTCTACAATTGGATTATTGTTCTAATTTGTGATCAAAGTATCACTGTCTTCGTCCCACATCGAAGCTTTGAACCAGTGAAGTAATTATCCTGACTACGACTGTCTTCGCATTGGTTTGGGTTTCCTGCAATCTTCCGGGCCGAATCCTTGACATCCGACTGAACAACACGACTATCATCGTTACGAAAAACGAGGAAGAGAGGATCTAAGAGTAAGATGCGACATTTTCTGTTTATAGAAATTTGGGGCCTCTTCTCCTCTATGTGGGTCAAGCCGCACTCTGCGAAATCATAGCTGTCCAGAGCTTTTATCACCAACTTTGCCGCATCAGGGACTCCACTAAACGCCACCGCCAATTCCTTTTGAAGGGTTTCAAACTCGTTAATGTTGTCGATTATGTAATTTTTGAGGCTATCACCGTCAACTTTGATCTCAAGGCGGCCTTTGACAGACGAGAGAATTTTAGTAAATAAAGAACTGAGGACACTCGAACCGGCGACCTTTGATGTTTTCCTCATTCATCGCATGGAAGGTAACTATGAGCGGCAACATGTAATAAAGAGTGCAGTGCATAAATAAATTCAAAAGTCATGAGAAGAATTCAAAGGAAAGTTAATGTAATCCAAAGAGACTATGTTTCTAGTGTTTCATTGAATTTCTCGTTCGAGTAGGTTTTCCATAATTTAGTAACCACTCTTTCACTAATTACCTTCACAGTATTCATCTGAATTTGTTTGGATATATGCACTAGAGTGAAATGGCTATCAATGGAGACTGAGAATATTAGTGAGAATGTTGTGAAGCAAATACATAACTTAGCAAGGGGTGTATTGAGGAATTTTGTGAATCGGTCCAAGGTTGGCCAAAAGTTTTTCAGAATGCTACTGGGGAAACGCTTCTGGTTTCATTCGACTCTTTTGTTTGACACCCACATGCAGATAGGATTCTCAAGTTTGTTTCGAATCTGTTTTCTGGATGCCTGTCTGCTCATTTGGCTATAAGGTTATATAAGGCCTGCAAACATCAAGTGTGATGCAAACAACTTGTTGGCTCACTTAGATGAGATGAGGGATGTTAGCTGGATTGATGAAGCTGGTTACATTGTTTCATTAAATTTTGGTCATATATGAATGATATTTATTTGGTTGATGAGCATCTGAATGATTTGAGTCATTGGGTTTAAGAAGTTATGAATTTTCCTATTGATGAGTAGATATTGGAATTGAGATAATTCCATATATGATGGCTTTTAATGAAAGTAAGAAATCAATGGTGAATGATTTTGAATCACATGAAAGATAAGCTTCCGCATGCAATGGTACAGTTGTGAAATTGCCAGCTATTGAGTTTTTTGATTTGTTGCTGACGCTGATTTGAAAGTGAAGGATCCAAACAAGTTTGCAGTTGCTGCTGCCCCAGTTGTTGTATTTAAAACTCATTATAGTGCATTGATTTCTTGATTCCACTGCTGCATAAAGTTTTTGGTGAGCTGATTGTAATCCTTTATATTGCACACTGATCATTTGCTGACATTTATAAAGAATATTGCTGTGTACTGTGAGTGGGTACTACTTTTCTGCATTAAGTAGTAGTTTTGATCAGTTTTTAACGCATAAATGGCCAGAATCAGTGAAGTATTAGAGTTCATGAAAACTCTTATACAATCTACTGTTGATGACACATTACAAATCAGCAAAAGATCTCTCTCAGAAATTCAGACATGCTTATATAGTGCACAGGAAAAGATTGATTTTTTACAGATTGAATCACAGCTACAGCAAGAAGAGCTACATCAAAATAGACACCATTCTGAACCTGTTTTTGTTCAGAACATTGATACAACCACCCATCAGCAGCAAGTCATTAATGTTACCGTTCATTCCAATAAAGCAACAGTCGTACATGCAGATGCAGAAACTCATTCTGCACTTCCCAAGCCCATCATCAGACCTTGGGAACAGCTTGTCCACAACAAGCACAGAACTGGTCTTGGATATGACAAGGACTTGTCCTTTCATATTCCAGACTATGCCAAGCCCATTCAGTTTCAGAGTGCTGGATTCATTTATGACAGTTCACCTGCTTCTCATGGCAGCTCACCTTCAGCTGTTCCAGATTCTGCCCCTCTTCCACAGCAACAAAAACAACAGATCGTGAAATGCCAACACTGTGATCGAGTTGGCCATATGAAAGATCACTGTTTTGATCTTCATCCATGTGAGCACTGTCATAAAACCAGCCATTCTTCACACAGGTGCTTCAAAAACAAACGTCCTGCAAGAACAAAGATTCATCTTGGATGGATCGCTTCTTGGCAATGGGCATCAACAGCCAAGAAGATATTCCAAACACATGTCAGAACTTGTTCCAGAGTACTGAACAGTCTTGCAGTTGAGTTTTCTCCATCTTCTCACCTTGTATCTGACAGGGGGGGAAATGATGGTCATCTACAAGCTTCAAAGTCACATCAAGCGAGCCTGAGCCACAACCTGCCACACCAGTTTCAGAGTTGCAGCCAGAGACAAAGATGCCCGTGATCACAGATTGAGAACACTTCCTCTAGCAGAAGGCACCAGCTTCTTGCCAGTTTTGGAAGAGTTCCAGGAATTGCATTAAGCATTCCAGAGTTGTTGGTTATCCTTAAACCATCACAGGTTGAGACTTCCCTTTTCAGGTTGAAGTTTTACCTTTTATGCGGGGTGAGACCTCCCTTTTATGGTTGAAGGTTTCCCTCTTTGAAACAATAGGATCACTTCCTCTAGCAGAAAACTTCAGTTTCTTGCCAGTTTTGGAAGAGTTCCGGGAACTGCACTAAGCGTTCCAGTGTTGGTGGTCATCCTTAAACCACCGCCCTTTTTATACCAACATTTCATAGAGCACATTCAGCCTAGTGCTTCCATGCATTCTTTGCACATTTTGTATTACAGCTCTCTTCTTGGACTCATACATAACCCTTTGGATTAAGGGGGGAATGTTGGACACCTAATCCTAAAGGGTTAGCGTGGAAGTTGAATGGACAAAGCAGTCCAAGAGACCTTGGGATCTGAATCCCAAGAGTCACCTATTGTACTATAAATGTACATCTTTTGTTAATAAAAATTACACTCACTGATTTATCTTTCCTATTGTTTTCCTATCCATGTGTGTTTAACAGAAATTTCACCAAACCCTAGAGAGGCGTCCTTACCCTTAAAGAGATGAAGAATAAAGGTGAAAAGAAGTATCATTTTCGAGTGAGATGTGATAACCAATTAGTGCTTGGCCATTGGGAAGTTAGAAGTCATGGAAGACCTCAATATAGACACCTCACTCTTCAAGGAGACCTAGAAGAAATCTCGCTACCCTTAATAGAATCAAAAACAAAATACTTCTAGATATTATACTTTAATGACACTTGTTAATGGAGTTTTAAGGAATAAAATACATTAATTCCCCTAGGAATATTCATTCATTCATTATCTATGAGTAACACATTCAAAATTTCCTAATAGTTTCAATGTTTAGAAAAAAAATCATCAAGTAGGGCACATTAAAAACCATGAAATCCAAGAGAGAGAGCGAAAAAATCCAAACATCAAAATCCATTCATAAAACTCTTAAACATTCCACAAATCGCAGGTCTGAATTCTCTTCATAGGCCGAAAATCCAAGTGATGATGGTTTACAATGAGACTAAGTCTCATGTATTTATACAAGAGTTAGTAACTGCACGATAAACTACACTACCCGGGTTGGGGAACTGTGTGATTGGAGGATTTTGTGGAACAAGGAAATTTCATAGGGTTCGTGATAGCGCGAAGAGAGCTGCGCTAGTTAAGGAAAAATCGTGCAGGTCAGCCTGAAAGTGACCATTAAAGTCATTGTTCATGATTTAACGATAAGAATGCGGCCAAATGGAGCGGGTGGCTAGCATTTAAGACAAACTTTATGGGTTAGATCCTTGGAAATCTGCTGCCAATTTGGAATTAATGAACCGAATGTGGGGGGAACGGTCGGATTTGAATTCAAATTGGCCTATAAATTACAGGTGGATGCCCAACGAAAAACACTTGGCATTTTGAACATTGAGTTGGTGAGCTCTCAGACGTGCATGACCCGCGCATTCTTCGAAGCATTGCTTCACTGCCTATTGTTTGATCAATTTCTAGAATCCCCCTGCACATCTGTGATTTTATCTCAGGATCCAAAGCTATGGACGTCGAAGCAGTGACAACCAAGGGGGCTGTGCCGGAGGTTGTTATGGAGGCAGAGGGAGCTGCTCCAGAGGTTGCCGAGGTATTAGCTGAAGTCCCCAAGTCACCATGAACACCTAGACCGAAGCCTACCCCGACCAAGGAGAGTACGAAGGATAAGAAGGGCAAGCAGACTGTGATACCGATGCGTGCGTCGCCCAGAAGAAACACACAGAAGGACAAGCCCACTGCACAAGAAAAGGGAAAAATCATTAACTTAGAGCCGAAGGAGGAAGAAATTGAGGACATCCTGATGGATGATAAGGATTTGGGGGTGGAAGTGGAGGAAGTTGAAGTCTAGGGTTCTGACCCTATCACTAAGTTGCCCGAGTACATCCCTCCGTGCAAGGGAAAGACCAAGGTGCCAAAGGACATTGACGAAAGCAAGGTTTCCTTACACATACCTCTTCTGCTGGACGAGATTGTCTTTAAAGGACCATGCTTGAGGTGGGTTCCATTGTTGAAAATGGAAGATTAGGACTTAGCTGACCATGAGAATTTCCCACACTTGGTGAAAGAATAGCTAATGCGCCGCGTTTTTCACACAACCACCGGGATGACTGCATTGGAACCATGGAAGTGGCTCAGGGGAGTAGACAAGGTAGGTCTGCTCAACCTACTATGGGTGTCGCACTATAATCACACACCCATTACAGTATTGGTCATCAAACAGTTTCTATGCTTGGTGCACAATGGGTGTCTGTGGCTGGAGGAGCCGATACCCATCATCGACAGGTTGATCCATAGGATCATTTGGTGCCCTATACAGGAGAGAATCCGGCCATGATGTTTGACGAAAAACGTGGCGATTAGGCCCTCGTAGAGGCCATGAAAGAGAAATTCAAGCTCGTGAATAAGTCTCACAACTATGCCATCTCGAGTATCTATGACCCTGCGGTCAAGGTGGCCACACAGATACTGGCAGGAAAAGTTATGCGGAAGTGTCACGTAGATGAAGTGTCGGCACCTGTCGTTACTCTTGCAGCCCAAAGCACCAAAGGAGTCCAATTTAATTCGATGCGTTATCTTTGTGGTGAGCTCCTTGCGAACTACCGTGAGGTACAAGAGCTCAGCAAGACCTTCCACTATGCGTGGCTCTTGCTGTCCATTGTACTGGTAGGCTGGGAGTTGCTGGAAGATAGTAAATTCCCCTCGGTCGCGTCAGACTTGCTAGAAGCAGCAAAGTACGCTTCGCTATGGGCGACCAAGGATGCTCAGCGCATCAAGGATAGCAAGATCTTCTGGATCTTGATGGAAATGAACATACGCATGGCTATCAATCGCAAACCACGATTTTCACCTACTATGTTTGTCAAACTACAGAAGTACGCAGAGTTCAAGGTAAACTTTCAACGCGTATCAATCAGGGCACGGAAGGACCCTAAGCAGACGTGGCAAGGTTTGCCTTACTTGGTGATGGACGATGTGATTGGTGCAGTTCTTGGTCGTTGGCCGGCAAAGTGGCGCACTGCCTCAGACTTGGCAGTGGGGTCAAGCACGTCTGCCGCGTAGTGTAAAAAGGAGGAGGCCAAGCTCAAGATGGTGCATCTGGTTGAGGAAAGGAAGAAGGAGGTCGCTGACAAGGCTCGGGCAAAGCGCGATGCCACCCAGCAGGCAGATAAGTAGACAGGGAAAACAGAGTGTGGCTCTAACAAAGGTGCGAGGTTTCCTTCACCCAAAACAAAGGAAGAGATGGATGAGAAAACAGAGCAGCATGGAGCGGACCCACAAACGGTGTCACACCGCATCAAACTTCCATGAGCACATGAAAAAGTGGGGCCGCGGAAGATATCCAAGGCCAGTAAGACATCGCTGGACCCAATCACCCTAACAGAGGAAGATTTGAATGACTGGAGAAACGGTGCGGGATGTCACCACAGAGGTACTGCAGCAGTTCGAGCAGCAGCAACAATAACTATTAGGGGCCATCCATATGGGTATGCATGAGTTATAGATCCGCGCATTACAGGCTGGCACAGTGTCCACCAGCCTCACTATCGGTACTTCAGAAGCTGCCGAGATGCTGCGTGCAAAGGACCCCCGAGCGATAGTGCTACCAGATGGAGCACTGACTACAGAAAACAAAGCTGACAGGCCCATTGTCAACGTCCTCAAGGGAGTGGGGTTGAACTTGGCAGTGCTCCCTCACAAGGCGCTCCACCTCCTGCAGGATTGAGTGATCGCGGAGCTGAGGACACGCGAACAGCATGTTGTGCAGGTGATCAATGAACAACATAATAATAATGTGCAATTGGCCCTACAGCGAGACTCTTCCATCACCTTCGTGATCGAGGTAACTGACTAAAACAAACTCATAGTTCAAGTCATTGAAGAGGCATACTGAATGGTCCCAGAGTTGGCCATTCCCGAGGGAGAACTAGTCGAGGTGCAAATTCGCAAGCTTGCTACAGGGGTGCGTGATGCTTGCACATAGTTAGCTAAGGTTTAGCTAGATTTGAACCTACAGATTCCAGATTTACAGTTGAAGGCCCAACCTTCAACTCCGCCGGAAGTAAAGGAGCAGCGTACAACCACTGTCACAGAGGCGATAGCGGCGGTAGATAATGCAGTAGCAGACTGCACACGACTTTTTGAACAATCATTTGAGGTCCTGACGAGCCTGCAGGAGGATCCTAATGTACAGCAACTGGAGATAGAGGCACAAGAACTGCAACAGTGCTATGACGAAGTAAAAGGTATAACGTGCACCGTCACTCTCACACAGAGACTAGAGAAGCTGCAGGAGGCCAAAACATTGAAGGAGCACGTAGATGCAATGCAACACAAAGACGCAGTGCTGAAGGTACACTTGAAGCCCTGGTTGGATGAAGCTTATTCGGTCACAGCCTCTATTGAAGGCAAGCTTGCTAATCTGCAAGCGACTCAGCAGAAGCTTTAAGCTGATAGTTCAGGACCAGCGACAGAGCAGTTGGTTGAAGAAGTGAAGAAGGCGGCCGCACAGTGCACCGACGAGGTTGCTGTCATACACGAGGGTGAGTCACCATGTTTGTGCTGGGGGCATGTTGGCAATGAGTTCCCCCAAGAGTAGTTTTGGGGTTAAAAGCCCATGTTTTGGGATAAGTTTGTAATAAAGTTGTAATGTCTCTGCATTTTGTGGTTGCGGAGCACGAAGGTGTCAAGAGTCACAAAGGGTTGTCCGCCTTTATTTTGTAAAGTATCAAGTCAGCTGTAAAGATCTACCCATGGTCCACGGACCATGGGATTGTATAAAAAGGAGCTAAGTAAGTAAGCTCTAAGTAGTGAGTAGTGAAGAGTGAAGCATTGGAGTTTTGGTAGAGAAGTCTAAGTGTTTTGGGTCTTAGCATAGGTAGAGGCTCTGCAACTGAGTGTGTAGAGGCCTAGGGTGGAAGTCTGCAGCTGAGTGCGCGGACCCCTACAGCTGTGTGCGCAGGGCGGATAGAGTCTGTATTAAACTGGAAGATATCAATAAAGAGAAGTATTCTGCAATTACTGTGTATTTAGTTCTTGTTAATGCATCTGATTATATTGCATTTTGGGTTTAATTTACAATGTTTATTTGATGCACGAATATATGTGATTGTATCGGTTAATTGAACGTAAGTAAGGATATCAGTTTACGTGGCGCTAACTATGATTGATTAATAAGATAAGTAAAACACTTGAGATAACTTGGGAACCTATACAATACATTGTCATAGTTGCGCGAAAATACCTGGACCACAGGTTAGGGCTACACGAAGGTCAATCGTACACCTTCGCGGAGGTACTGAGGGGTGGAATAAAGGGTAAACTGACAGAACCCTAAGGCTTAGGGACCTGTGTGAAAGTAGGGGCAGAGGGTATAAACCGACATCACGACCATCTCAGGGTGTAGAAACTTGGTTCCAGCATCCCCCCATACTGCTTCGGGTGAGATTTCGGTCCGCGCTTCGCAAGCTGATGCCAAAAGGGCCGGTAGTGCAGGGATTTGTTTGACCAACTAACATTGAACCTGGGTCAGGCCCCACAAATCCAACATACCTTCATTGGCAAGAGAGGTTAATGAAGGACCCTATTATGTGGTTTCAACCTCTAAGAGAATCATAGGTCCAAGGTACACCCATCAAGTGGCAGGTATATTTTGAAATGATGATGGGACAGAGTGGGGACAAAGGGAAGGCTCCAAGCCACATGCCACAGTACAAGGGTAGCTATGATGGAGGATTACCACACCTTGGTTGTATGAATATAAGGAGGGAGAAATCGTGGTACATGAATTACCTAGACCTTTGTTTTTCTACCTTTCTCCATTTTCCTTTTGCCTTTTATTGATTTTTCTTCATTTTACTGCTCGAGGCTTAAGGGGATAAGAGCATGATGTGTAAAATATAACAGTGATTAACCCCTTAAGTTGGGGAAATTCATCACCCACCAAGGGTTCCGACATTTATGGGCTCCTTAATGATGTAGGGGGTACTCATAAGATCCCTAGGAGCAAAGGTGATGGACATAATGATAGGTGGTTGATTTCATGTTCCACTTTTTCCAATGTGCTAAATTTTATTGTCCCAACCATCTTCTTCATTTTGTGGTACATTTCATGTTGTATGTGGCCATATTATGCTTTTATCTTTCCTTTTAGTTGCATCAACCTCTGGGGCATCATTCCAAGGTCGACCCAAGATGTGGACAAGGGGAAGGGGAGGCTAGCACCTTGTGGACCCAATGGACAAATGTGGACGCGGATGGGAAAAATATGGAAAGGGATTTTAATGAGTGGAGGGGAGTGAGATATATGGTATCAGGAAGCAATACCACACAACCAAAATCAAGGTTTCCCACATAGTGCCACTCGTAAAGCTAGTAGCCAATAAAGGAGATCACATGGGAATATGATACAAGATTAACCACCAAGATGAGGCAAGGGAACAAGAGTATTGTTGAAGCCCTTCCTTATTCCAAGTCTCCTAGAAATCCATGCCCAAGTGTGCCTAATAAAATCAAGCATAAATCCCCAATTACATAATGAAAATCATACCTTCGGGATTCGATAGCCCACCTCCAAACATACGATCATGAAGGACGAGCGAGGGTACACAACAACTAGCTTAGTGTTGATTTGGGGTAGCATCGGATGTGCTCTAGCCATGAAATTTGGTGGAGAGGTTAGGGCACATGAGATCTCTAATACCCAGAAAGGGTTTGGGCAGATTCTAAACAATTAGGGAGATATTAAAATAATTAATATTTTTAATGGAGTCCCTAAGTCTAAACTTAGGGAAATTAAAATATTAATGTGGATTAATATAAAACTGTGTTAGAATGGTCCAAAAGACATGGATCAAGCCAGATCTAATCTTAGCCGTTGATTAGGGACTTAATCTCGGCTATTGATATGTCAACAAGAAAAGTATAAGAGGAGGCTTAAGGGTCACTTGGAGAGTACACGAGATGATCAGTCATTCTATTCTCTAGAGCGGGGTTCGCTAAGAGAGATAGAATAAGTGATCGGAGTTGCAGCTGAGGGGCAGTGAGTATAGAGAGGTAGAGAGGTAGAGATAGGGCCGAGAGATCATGCTCATGAGCCAGAGAGAGTGGTGCAATAGCAGCCAGCGCTCACGCAGGGCCACGTAGAGGCATCCAGGAGCTGCGCAGTGCTTCAGAGAGGCCAGCGTTGCTAACGCAGAGGGCCAAAAGGCTAACATAGGGCCTCCTAAGGCTGATGCAGGCCCATTCAGGGTGACACAAGGCCAGCACTAGGCAGAGAGAGGCTAACGCAGTCCAGAAAGGCAGACGTTGGGGTTTCTGGGGTAGATTGGAGTTGAGGAGCTGTCGGAGGGTTTATCCGGGGTTTCAGCCAGGACATTTGTCTTAGACTGAGAGGTACTACTGCCAAGGGCATTCTTTGTTGGTAAGCCAGATTTGGCACCCAAATTGTACTCTGAAATTGCTTAATAAGAAAACCCTTAGATAGTTGCACTGGTTTTCCCGCATTGGGTTTTTCCGAGGACATTTGTCCAAAAATAACGATGTCATTTTGTGTGCTTGTTTTTGTTTCCTTCAGTTGATGATCTTTAACATGTTGAGCATGCACTAGTGTTTAGATTGTAAATAATATGTTAAGTAATGAAACAAGTAGGTAGGAATAAATCAGGAAAGTGCATGGAGGGTTTCTAACTAGTAGATTTAGAAACTTCAACATGGTATCAGAGCGTGGTTGCGGATCACGGGAGAACTGAGGACATCAACTAAGCAGAGCAATATCAGCAGAAAATAGTTCTCTCAAGTGACAAAAGTTGTTTCTAGCAAAGCAACAACAAGGGAAGGGTGACACAGTGCCTACGTCATCAAGGGTGAGCCAGGAAAAGGCAGCGCAGAGGCTAAGGGAGGCAAAGGGAGACTCATGCAGAGCCACACAGAAGCTAGGAGGGCTGACGCAGTTGGATGAGAAGGTCAGGTTGATGGTGCCAGCATTGCGTAGAGTCTAGGAGCTCTCACTTTCAGGTTGCTGGGGTTTAAGAGGCTATGGGAAAATTGCAGAGTGGAGCTAGTGAGGTATTGTAGTCAAAACAGTACCTGACAGGGAAAGGCCAAGAGGAGGGAGTTTCTACCGAGGGTTTCTAGCCGAGAAATTTGGATCAGTGGTGCGGTTGCACAGACGATCAAAGTAGGGGGAATTTCGACATGGGCAAAAGGATTTCTAGGAGGGAAATCGAGACTCATAGGGTGTCACATCGAGAACTTCCACGAGGGAAGTAGAAGAGCATCATGGCACTACATGGAGTAAGAGACCAGGACAGACTGGACGGAGCGTCAAACTTCAAAGTCTGAAAGGCCAAAATATTTTTTGTACTTGACATAAATCGTGTTGAGCACTTCGCCTTGAAGACAATAGCTATCCTAGTCGACCCAGCTGAGAACGATAAGTACGAGGAGGCAATGGTGAGGTCCAAGAGCATCTTCCATGACGGGGTCAAGGACCATGTAGTACCACACATTGCTGAGAATGAAATGATAAATGAGATGTGGGGGGCCCTAAAGAAATTGTACCAGCATACTTCTATGCAGAGAAGGATGTTACTAGAAAATCAACTGAGGTCATATCAAATGAAGAAGGGAGAATTGATTGACACCTTCCTCGGAGGACTGAATGAGATCCGAGATCAGTTGACTTCCATAGAATCCATGCTGGAGGTATTTTTCCAAAAGTATACTGGGCAGAGGGACACTTCCACCTTGGGATGAGATGTGGGCAACTCTTTGCCAAGAATAGATCAGACAGCAGACAAAGGCGGGAAGCAGCAGTAAGTGGTTCAGAGTAAAAAATGAAGAGGAGGAAGATGTTTCCCTAGCATCCAAGGGAAGGCAAGAAAAGCGGAAGAAGAAGGATCTCTCCAAGATCAAGTGCTTCCACTATGGGGAGCTGGGTCATTATGCCACCCAGTGTCCAAGGAAGAAGAGTAAGGGAGAGTCTTCTGATACTAAGGCAGCACCAACAAAGGCAGAGAAGGAAGTGGACACAAAAGATGACTATGCCATGAGTGCACACGCACCACTTTAGCGGAAGTGGGAAGACATCGAATTGTAGTCACGTGGACTATAGGCAATGAGGGGCAGGATCCTCGAGGTACCCAGCCTCTTGGATAAGACCTTGCTATGGGACCCTCGAAGAGGAGTAGAAGGACTTTCTGATGTGGGTAGAGATGGATTCGGATGCAGTAGCAGAGAGAGCTACAGTGCAGGAGTCCTGAGACAGCGCGAGGCTAGCAGGCTACAGTAGTGCTAGAGGCACGGGAGTGTTGCACTAGTACATGATGGCACAGAGAGGTGTGCAATGATGCAAGATCCAAGGAGTCATTGCAACAGCGCAGAGGTCAGAGAGGGAGCACTTGTCAGCGACAGAGGGAGCTTCAGCATCAAGAGAGTCTCTAGCCCAACAGAGAGGACAGAGTTGGGAGATTAGTTACTTACTTCTCAGTAACTGAGTTGCAGTGCAGCAGTCGGCAGCATGATATAGCATGATGAGAGGTGTTGCAGTGCAGATGCAATGTTGGGAGAAAGGACCAGTAGAAGCACGGATGCAGAGGGAGTTGCAGTACGGATGCAGTAGTGGAAGTGGTAGGGCCATGGGTAGCAGTATAGGATGCAGCAGTGCAAAGGATGATGGGAAGCAAGCCTAACATTAGCACAGGGACCGATGCCGAATGATCAGGGTGATACTCAGTGAGGAGTATTACTACATAACACTCCTCGCTAAGAGGGAGTGTTTATTTGGGGTAGCATCAGATGCACTTTAGCCACGAAATTTGGTGGAGAGGTTAGGGCACATGAGATCTCCAATACCTAGAATGGGTTTGGGAAGATTCTAAACAGTTAGGGAGATATTAAAATAATTAATATTTTTAATGGAGTCCCTAAGTCTAAACTTAGGGAAATTAAAATATTAATGTGGATTAATATGAAACTCTGTTAGAATGGTCCAAGAGATATGGATCAAGCCAAATCTAATCTTAGCCATTGATTAGGGACTTAATCTCAGCCGTTGATATGTCAACGAGAAAAGTATAAGAGGAGGCTTGAGGGTCACTTGGAGAGTACACCAGATGATCAGTCATTCTATTCTCTAGAGCGGGGTTTGCTAAGAGAGATAGAATCAGTGATCGGAGTTGTAGCTGAGGGTAGTGAGTATAGAGAGGCAAAGAGGTAGAGATAGGGCCGGGAGATTAGCGCATGAGCCAGAGAGAGTGGCGCAGTAGCAACCAAGACTCACACAGGGCCACGTAGAGGCAGCCGGGAGCTGTGCAGTGCCTCAGAGAGGCCAACGCTGGGCAAAGAGAGGCTGATGCATTCCAGAAAGCCAGACGCTGAGGTTTCTAGGGCAGATTGGAGCTGAGGAACTATCGGAGGATTTATCCGGGGTTTCAGCCAGGACATCTGTCTCAGACTGAGAGGTACTACTTCCAAGGGCATTCTCTGTTGGATAAGCCGGATTTGGCACCCATATTGTACTTTGAAATTGCTTAATAAGAAAACCCTCAGATAGCTGCACCGATTTTCCCACATTGGGTTTTTCCGATGACATTGGTCCAAAATAACGGTGTCATTTTGTGTGCTGGTTTCTGTTTCCTTCAGTTGATGATCTTTAATATGTTGAGTATGCACTAATGTTTATTTTCAGTATTTACATTGTAAATAACTTGTTAAGTAACAGGACAAGTAGGTGGGAATAAATCAGTAAAGTGCATGGAGGATTTCTAACTGGTAGACTTAGAAACTTCAACATGGTATCAGAGCGTGGTTGCAGATCACGGGAGAACTGAGGACGTCAGCTGAGCGGAGCAATAGTAGCATAAAATAGTTGTCCCGAGTGACAAAAGTTGTTTCTAGCAAAGCAGCAACAAGGGAAGGGTGACACAGTGCCTACGTCATCAAGGGTGAGCCAGGAAAAGGCAGTGCAGAGGCTAAGGGAGGCAAAGGGAGACTCACACAGAGCCACACAGAAGCTAGGAGGGATGATGCATTTGGATGAGAAGATCAGGTTGTTGGTGCCAGGATTGCGTAGAGTCTAGGAGCTTTCACCTTCAGGTTGCTGGGGTTTAGGAGGCTATAGGAAAATTTCAGAGTAGAACTAGTGAGGTACTTTAGTCAAAACAGTACTTGACAGGGCAAGGCCAAGAGGAGGGAGTTTCTACCGAGGGTTTCTAGATAAGAAATCCGGATCAGTGGTGTGATTGCACAGCCGATTAGAGTAAGGGGCATCTCAACATCGACAGAAGGATTTCTAGGAGGGAAATCGAGACTCATAGGGTGTCACATCGAGAACTTCCACGAGGGAAGTAGAAGAGCATCATGGAACTACATGGAGTAAGATACCTAGACAGATTGGATGGAGCGTCAAACTTCGCAGTCTGGAAGGCCAGAATCTTATCCGTACTTGACAGAAATCGTGTCAAGCACTTCACCTTGAAGATGATAGCTATCCCAGGTAACCCAGCTAAGAACAACAAGTACGAGGAGGCAATGGTGAGGGCCAAAAGCATCATCCTTGACAGGGTCAAGGACCATGTAGTACCACACATTACTGAGAAGGAAATGGCAAATGAGATGTGGGAGGCCCTAAAGAAATTGTACCAGCATACTTCTATACAGAGAAGGATGTTACTAGAAAATCAATTGAGGTCATATTAGATGAATAAGGGAGAATAGATTGACACCTTCCTCGGAGGACTGAATGAGATCCGAGATCAGTTGACTTCCATAGAAGCCATGCCGGATCAGGAATTGATGGTGAGGACAGCCCTGAATGCAGTCTCAGAAGGCTAAGAAGTATTTGTCCAAAGTATACGGGGCAGAGGGACACTTCCATCTTGGGATGAGATGTGGGTAGCTCTTCGGCAATAAGAGATTAGTCAGTAGACAAAGGTGGGAAGTAGCAGTAAGGGGTTCAGAGTCAAAAAGGAAGAGGAGGAAGATGTTTCCCTAGCATTTGAGGGAAAGAAAGAAAAGCGAAAGAAGAAGGATCTCTCCAAGATCAAGTGCTTCCACTGTGGGGAGCTGGGTCATTATGCCAACCAGTGTCCAAGGAAGAAGAGTAAGGGAGAGTCTTCCGAGACTAAGGAAGCGCCAGCAAGGGTAGAGAAGGAAGTGGAGACATACGAAGACTATGCCATGAGTGCACACGCACCACTTGAGCAGAAGTGGGGAGACATCGAGCTATAGTCAGGAGGACTATAGGCAATGAGGGGCAAGATCCTCGAGGTACCCAGCCTCTTGGATTAGACCTTGCTACGAGAGCCCCGAAGATGAGTAGCAGGACTGGCTGATGTGGGTAGAGATGGATGCAGATGGAGCAGCAAAGAGAGTTACAATGTAGGAGTCCCAAGATAGGCTAGACGGATACAACAGTGCTAGAGGCACGGGAGTGTTACACTAGTGCAGGATGGCACAGAGAGGTGTGCAATGGTGCAAGATGTAGGGAGTTGTTGCAGCAGTGCAGAGGTCAGAGAGGGAGCACTTGTCAGCGACAGAGGGAGCTTCAACATCAGGAGGATCTCTAGCCCAATAGAGAGGACAGAGTTGGGAGATCAGTTACTTACTTCTCATTAACTAAGTTGCAGTGCAGTAGTGGGCAGCACGATGCAGCATGATGAGAGGAGTTGCAGTGCAGATGCAGTGTTGGGAGAAAGGACCAACAACAACACTAATGCAAAGGGAGTTGCAGTACGGATGCAAAAGTGGCAGTGGCAAGGCCATGGGTAACAGTACAAGATGTAGCAGTGCAGAGGATGATGGGCAGCAAGCCTAGCCTCAACACAGGGGCCGATGCTGGATGATCAGGGTGATACTCAGTGAGGAGTATTACTAGAGCACAGTCCTCGCTAAGAGGGAGTGTTGATTTGGGGTGGCATCGGATGTACTCTAGCCACGAAATTTGGTGGAGAGATTAGGGCACATGAGATCTCCCATACCAGAAAGGGTTTGCGTAGATTCTAAACAGTTAGGGAGATATTAAAATAATTAATATTTTTAATAGAGTCCCTAAGTCTAAACTTAGGGAAATTAAAATATTAAAGTGGATTAGTATCAAATTGTGTTAGAATGGTCCAAAAGACATGGATCAAGCCAGATCTAATCTTATCCATTGATTAGGGACTTAATCTCAGTCGTTGATATGTCAACGAGAAAAGTATAAGAGGAGGCTTGAGGGTCACTTGGAGAGTATAGCAAACGATCAGTGATTCTATTCTCTAGAGTGGGGTTTGCTAAGAGAGATAGAATCAATGATTGGAGTTGCAACTGAGGAGTAGTGAGTACAGACAGATAGAGAGGTAGAGATAGTGTCGAGAGATCAGCGCAGGAGCTAGAGAGAGTGATGCAGTAGCAGCCAGGGCTCACGCAAGGCCACGCAGAGGCAGCCAGGAGCTATGCAGTGCTTCAGAGAGGCCAGCGTTGTTGACACAGAGGGCCAGAAGGCTAATGCGGGCCTCCTGAGGCTGACGTGGGCCCATTCAAGGTGACGCAGGGCTAGCGCTGGGCAGAGAGAGGTTGACACAGTCCAGAAAGGCAGATGTTGGGGTTTCTAGGGCAGATTGGAGCTGAGGAGTTGTCGAAGGGTTTATCGGGGGTTTCATCCAAGACATCTATCTCAGACTGAGAGGTACTAATACCAAGGGCATTCTTTGTTGGTTAAGCTGGATTTGGCACCCAGATTGTACTCTGAAATTGCTTAATAAGAAAACCCTTAGATAGCTGCACGGTTTTCCCGCATTGGGTTTTTCCGAGGACATTGGTCCAAAAATAATGGTGCCATTTTGTGTGCTTGTTTATGTTTCCTTCAATTGATTATTTGTAATATGTTAAGCATGCACTAGTGTTTATTTTCAGCATTTACTTTGTAAATAAATTGTTAAGTAACAAAACAAGTAGGTAAGAATAAATCAGTAAAGTGCATGGAGGGTTTCTAACTGGTAGACTTAGAAACTTCAACACTTAGGTGGCAGAGAATGGTAGCACATCATAGCTATCAGGTGACTGCAAGGGGTTGTTGGTTGTCAGCTGAAGACAAATATTAGGAGAAAATTTCTCCTATAGGGGTCACCCACTGGTGGTGAGTAACACAACATTTCTAGCGTTGACATCAAAGTTTTATTTGTTATTTTACTCATTATTAACTGCCATAAGTTTTTGTAACTTTTTCCCTATATTGCTTTCTAATTTAGCCTTCATTTTAGATAGCTTATTCATAATTTTGACGACTATTTTTTTTGTTTTCATAAACTATTGTTTTCTTGTAATTTGTTTATTCAAAACCTTAGTTTATAGTAGTAGTGATTATTTTCTTAATTTGGTTTGTTCTAAAAGCCTATTTGAGAATCCTTAGGCATACCATAGCCTTTACATTTACCCATAACTCCCTTGAACCAAAATCTAAAATTTGTTCCTTCATCCATCTCAAACACTAATTTTTCATTCCTTTATCTGATGGATCTATGTTATAGGATCCTAATGTGCCAATTAGTTTAATTTCCTTGGGATAATTCATCACTAAACCCTACCAAGGATTAAACCTCCCTTTGTCTAGGATTGTCTCTTTTGCTAAATATAGGGGCATATTTGATAAGGTGACACTGGAGACACTCCTATGTGTTGCACATTTTCTAGGTCAACTAGTGAGGCTTTACACCAGGTGATCGATTTTTCTATAAAATTTTGGTTTCATTGTTGGGAAGAGTTGAGTCCTCCCTTAAATATGAAATGTATGCTTCAAGCTTCCTTCAATAGGTATACCTTATAGCCTTTCAGGGAATTTTCACGATAAATTCAAGGTATTTGATATGTAATGGTTCCCTAGGTATCCAAACAAAAATCCTAAAGAATGTCTTGATAATTGTCCAAAATTTGATGGTCACCCATCAAAAATCCCTAACTTTATGACATTCTTAAATATACAAAATAAGAATATAGCAGTGCACAAAGTTTAGGATCATATCTATATTTGACCAATGAAAGGATTGGGTAAAATCTCGTGATCTAAGGGGCGTAACTTTTATAGAAAAAAATTCATTGATGATTTTGTCAAAAGTTGTTGCTTGAATTTTTTAGGGTACAAAGATATTTGTTAAGATTTTCTTAAAAGAATGGAAAAAGAAGCAACTACCATTGAAAACCACGAAGAATTCACGAGGAAGATTGCTAAGTGTTATGATCCTTGCTCCTTAAAAATGATAAGAAACCAATAATTACAATCCACTTTGAAGGGGAAACCTCCATATACAATAAATACAATGAACAATACAATATTTAGCGATCCTAAGAGTAGGTCTCCTTAGTGTATATATATATATATATGAGACAAAGGATACAATTATAATAAAAGGACGACGAGGGGTTCTAGCCTACAAAAAAAATATAACAATAGAAATGTAATCACTCAATATCTAGGGATTGATAAGGGGGTTTAGGTTAACATGGGGCTTATATAGGGCTTAACATGCCCCTCCCCTTTAAAGAAGTGGTGTCCTCAACACTTGACTATTTGTGGGTGTTTCTACATAAAACACTCATCTCCCATGTCATTTCTTCCACTGGTAGGTTCTTCCATTTCATGAGGTACTCACTAATTGCTCATTTTTTTAGTTTCTTAGTCCTTGTTTCCAAAATTATTTAAGCTTCTAGTATTATTTTCCCTTATTCATTTATCTCTAGTATAAGAGTTTGGACTTGGATCTTATCATCAATGACCTTATTTAAGCAAGAAACACATAAGACTGGATGTACATATGAATGTGGAGGCAACTCTAATTTGTAAGCCATACTTCCAATCCTTTGTAACACCTTATAAGGGCCATAATATATTGGAGCTAATTTATTGTCCTTATTTTGTTGCTTGAGGGACATTTGTTTATATGGTTGTAGTTTCACAATACATAATCCCCCACTTCAAATTCCCTTTCATTGTGATGTTGATATGCTTGTTATTTCATCCTATTTTGTGCCATAACCAAGTTGCCATTCAATAATTTCAAGAGACTCTTGTTGGTTTTGGATGTGGTCTTCTACTCCTTAATCCTTTATGGTCCCTTTCAAGGGTGATGTGATGGATGGAGGATGATATCCATAAAGTTCCATAAATAGTGACATTTTTTATGAAGTATGGAAGGATGTGTTGTACCACCATTCTACCAAGGGAAACCATTTAACCCATTTTGTCTGTTTATCAGATGCAAAGAAACATAGATATCCTTCTAAACATTTATTCACAATCTCAGTTTTCCCATTATATTGAGGATGGTAAGATGAGTTGTGAACCAATTGAGTACCCAAACAAGAAAATAATTTAGTCCAAAAATTTCCAGTGAAAATTGGATCTCTATCACTTACAATAATCTTTGGTATTCCATGTAGCTTTTGGATTATTTCCATGAATGCTTCTGCCACAGTACTTGATTTAAGAGGAAGAGAAAGAGAGAAAAAGTGAACATACTTGTTCATTCAATCTACCACTACCATAATGACACTCTTTCATTCAGATTTTCATAAACCTGTAATAAAATCCACTGAAACTTCTTCCCAGTGCTAGTTTGGTATGGCTAATGGTTGAAGGAGCCCTGAGGTCTTGATAGTCTCTCCTTTATTTTGTTGGCATACCATATATTTCACCACAAATTTTTTCACATTTGCTTTAATACCTCCTAAAAAAAATATTTCTTGATCCTATGGTATGTCTTCAAGAACCCTAAATGTCCTCCTATAGGAGAAGTGTGCAATTCCAATAGGACCTTCTATTTGAATTAAAATTCTTACATAAGTATAAGCAATCTTGACACCATAAAAAAAATCATTTTTCCATGTAAATTTTTCTATTACATCAAGGTATTCTTCTAACTTTTGAATGCTCTTACATATCTTCTCATCTCGTTTCCATTATATCCTTGCTTCTTCCACTCAGTGAGATTTTAGAATGGAAATAGCGCATAATAAACCATTTGTGTCTTCATCTTTCCTTGAGATTGCATGTGCCACAAGGTCAGTTTTCCCCTTTTGTACATAATTTCAAAGCCATAATCCAACATCTTTGTGACCCATTTTTGTTGCTCTTTTGAACATATTCTTTGCTCGAAGAAGTACTTCAAACTATCATGATCTAGTTTTACTTTGAAGTGTCTTCCTATTAGGTATGGATGTCATTTCTTAACCGCATGTATTATGGATAACATTTATTTTTCATAAATGGGTCTAATTAAGTTATTTCCTTTAAGTTTGCTACTTTCAAACACAAGGGGTGTTCCTTCTTGCAGCAAACTGCACCAATGCCATGGCCTAATGCAACACACTCCAAAATAAATATTTTTTTGAAGTCAGGTGCCACCAATATGGGAGTTGTACATAGCCTCTTTAAGTTCTTCAAATGCTTTGGTTGCTTCTTTAGTCCAAGAAAATGCTTCCTTATTCAATAAATTTTTAATAGGTGCTACTATTTGGCCCTAATTCTTACAAATTTGTGGTAATATCATGTCAATACTAAGAATCCTTTGAGTTTATTCAAGGTATTTTGGATTGGTCATTCCCTCATACTTTGATTTTGTTAGATTCACCTTGACACCATCGTGTGATACAATCTGGCCCAAATATTCCACTTCTTGAACCCCAAAGGCACATTGGAAGGCTTTACATATAGTTGTTTATCTTCCAATAGTGTCAATACTTTGTTAACATGTTGTGCATGCTCTTCCCACGATTTGTTGTAAATTAATATATCATTAAAAAATAATAGTACAATTTTTCTAAGGAAGGGTTTGAAAAATAAAATTCATCAAGCTTTGAAATGTTAAAAGTGTATTTGTAAGTCCAAATGGCATAACCAAAAACTCACAATGACCTTCATGTGTTACAAAGGTTGTTTTCAGAATATATTATTGCCTCATTCTAATTTGATGATATCCATAACGAAGATCCAACTCCATGCAATTCATTTAACAATTCATCAATGACAATAATAGGAAACTTATCTTTGATTGTCATTTTGTTGAGTTGTTTGTAGTTTGTACACATATGGAAAAACCATAATTTTTTATAACCATCACCACTGGTGGAGATAAATCACTTTTGATAGCTTGAATGATGCCCACCTTTAACATTTCTTGAACCATATGATCAATATCACTCTTTTGTGCATGTGTATATATGTAAGGACTAATTCTAGGTGGTACACTTACAGGTTGTGAATGAATAGCATGGCCATGTTCTCGGATAGGTGGAAGACCCTTAGGTGTTTCTCCAAATACTTTAGCATGATTATTGATAACATTTTGAAGATCTACTAGAACGATAAAGATGTTTGAACATCTAATGAACACAATTGTGCAACTACACCTTGCATCCCATTTTTAGTAACTTTTCCATGCTATTAGAGATTATCACTTTACTGGGTTTCCCTTATATACCTCTAAGCTCAATTTCCTTTCCTTCTAAGAAAAATATTATGAAAATATATTGGAAATTAAGGACCATTGTTCCCAATGATTGTAAACATTGGATCCCTAATACAACATCAACACCACTGATTTGGATTGCAATCATGGGACTAACCAATAAATACTCCCACATATTCAACTTAATCTTATTTCACTTGCATGAACAATTTATGGTACCACCATTTGCAATCATCACTTGAAATTGTAGTGTTGGATATACAGAGAAATTAAGAACATTTTCCAATTTACAATTGATGAAGTTATTAGTACTACCTGACTCAATCAATATTCTTACCTTCTTCCTTTTGATATATCCTTCTACCTTGAGGGTTTTTGTAGTATTGATGCCAACCAATGCATGACAATAGATTGTTGGAGTAGTTTCTTCCAGCTTTAGATCTTGTGAAGTTTCCACTTCTTGATCTTCTTCGTCTTCATAGTCTATGTAGAATAATTTCTTCTCACTGCATGTATGCCCTTTACTATACTTTTTGTCATAGTTGAAACATAGTCCCTTTGCTCTTCTTTCATTCATTTGTTGAGGTGTCAACCTTGATGGTTTAGGAAAGAGAGATTGATTTTATTTGTAGTTATTAGTGACCAATTCTCTAGTGGCCATATTTTTACTTTTGACTTTCCTAAGCATTATTTATAGATTTAACTTCAAAGAGACGCACCTCATGTTGAATGATTTCCTTTAAAGTACCCATAAATAAGTCGAACAAGTGATCCTTTGAAATATTCTTTACTCTAAGACTCAACTTTTAGAATTGTTGAATGTGTTATGTAATAGGACCCATTTGTCGAAGATTTACCAATTGGCTAAAGAACATGTTGCTCTTAACATCCCCATATTGTGTTATCAATTCCCCTGTAAAAATGGATCAAGATATAACGAAATCCTTTTTCCTTTCGCAAAGCCATTGATTCCATACATGTTCGTCTTGTTCTAAAAACATGGATGCAATATTTACCTTTTGTAAGAATGCCACTTGGTGTAGATCAAAGTATTGCTCCATCCAAAATATCTATATTACAAGATCATTACCATCAAATTTCCTCATATCAATCTTCATAATGTAGTGGTAGTTCCTTGTTGTTGACTTGAAACCTTGATGATGTGGATCTTGGATTGAAAAATCATGATTACAATTTCGCAATTCAAAATTTGTTCTCTCTAATTGTGATAGCATACTTCCCATATAAGATTGATTCTCAACAACATGGTTCTCCTTATGTTCATGATTTCCCTAGATCTCTATATCCCTTTTAGGAAACTTCTCAAAGAGAATATTTCCCATGGCAATCATGGATTTCTTCATTATTTTCATTCATCTTCTTTTCTATTCCTACCTTGCTTTCATTAATATTCCTCTTTATTCCTTCCTTATTTTCATTCATATTCCTTTCTATTCCTTCCTTATTTTCATTCATATTCTATTCTATTCCTTCCTTGTTTTCATTCATCTTCTTTTCCATTCCTCTTTTAAGATTTTCCTGAGAACCTGAGAAATCCACCTTGTTCAACATACCACCATCCATTTCATTAAATTACTTCTCTAATTGAGAAAACCTAAATTTGAAGTCTTCACTTTTTTCATGAGTCAAGGATGAGAATTCAATAGATTTAAATGGTGTAGTAGCATTCTTAGGAGGCTTGTTGGAAAATAATAATGACCCTCTTGTTTATTACAACCAAAAAAATAGGAGATCTTCTAATGAATTTTTAGGTAAACAGTAAGTTATCTACCTAATGACAGATAATATCATAATGACTGAATCTTTATTGATATATCTCTGAGATTTGAAGCCTTATGGATCTAAAAATTTGTTTTCCAATACTCTGATATGCAGTTTTTGCAATTCCAAGAGTGTGAATTAAATCTAATGTGCCAACTAAAAGTTATAGTAACTTTCCCAAAACTTGTAGAAATTATTTGGCCTCTTCCCACGAGAAAACTTGTATAACGTTACACTTGTCCAATTCTTGAAATATAATTTTGGTACATGTACCTAAGATACTTCTATATGTCTCCTAAAATTCCTAAACATTTCAGAGTCTGTTTGAGGCTAAATTATGGAGCATACAAAAACCCTAAATTCCTTGGAACATATCTCTGAAACTATAATGAACCAAGTTTAGAAACTTGGAGTAGATGTTTGACATGGTTCCTCTTAATGTGGTCAAAATTTCATGGTCTTAAGCTGCATAGAAAAAGAATTATAATGCAAAAGTTGAACTATCTTGTTTGAGGTAAAATTTAGGAGCATTCAGAAACCCTAACCTCCTTGGACCATATCTCTAAAAATATAGCAAACGAAGATCTGAAACTTGAACCATATATTTCCCAGGATGTATTCTCAATCTTCTCCAAGTTTCAGCATATGAAACCTATATATATATATATATATATATATATATATATATATATAGATAGATAGATAGATAGATATAGGTATGTATATGTATGTATGTATGTATGTATGTATATTAATTAATTAATTAAAAAAAAAAAATTATAGCAAAAATTCAACGATGGCTTGTTTGAAGCAACTAAACCCTAAGATCAATATCTCTTATTCCAAATGTTGTGATCCTTGCACCTTAAAAATGATCAGAAACCAATAATTACAGTCCACTTTAAGGGGAAGCCTCCTTGTACAATAAATGCAATGAAAAATACAATATTTGATGATCTTGAGACTAGGTATGCTTAGTATATAAATAGGAGACAAATGATACAATTATAATAAAATGAGACCATGAGGGGTTCTACCCTACATAATGATATAAGAATAGAAATGTAATCACTTAATATCTAGGGATTAATAAGGGTTTTTTTGGTTAACATGGGTATTATATAGGGATTAACACCAAGAAAAGGAAGAGTTTTTTTTTTGGATATGGTGAAGATGCCATTGAAGAGTATGGAGAAGAAATCAATGAAGAAAGCTACCAAGAAAAAGAATAAGAAGCCCTTCTAAATCAAGACTAAGAGAAGCACATTGAGGAAAATCAATTTGAAGATCATGTCCATGAGGAAGATCCTATAAATGGAACCACTCTTTCCCATATAGACATGAGTGAGGTAAGTTGTTTCCCTTTTGAAGTTTTTAATTTCCATGATACATCTTTTGAAATTGTTGAAATGGAAGATCATGAGGAAGAATCTTTGAAAAATGAAGATGTTTGTGATATTTTATATGTTAGAAAGCATAAGTGGGATATAATTTATTGTTTTTTCAATAGAGATATAATTTATGATATTGATGATGAAGCTAGAAAAATATTGGGACAACAACTTTTACAGTTACAATTTTGGAAAATGCTCATGATCACTTCAAGCCTTACACAAGTAGTGATTATCTTAGGAAACATGAAGAGGATATGATCACAAATTTGTTTCAACTACCATTATGTTCTTCTCATGGTGATTTTCAGTTATCATTGTACTTAGATTTATATGAATATCTATGTGTAAAAAGACAACATCAAAGTCTTATATTTATGAAGGGCATTAGGGTTTTGAAAATAACACTTTTCAACCACCTCTTCCAACATGTTATCCTCAAATTATCACTATAGATACAACTATAAATTATATGTTTGGGGTTGAAACAAATATGGGACACAAATGTTTTCAATTTATAGGTTGTTGTTGATTTTGAGTTATGGAAAAAGATTCAACAAATCTCCGATTCAATATCTAAATTCATCCTCTCCTTTCCATTCCCATTTGAATTGAGAAACTTTAACGTTCTTTCAAGTTTCCTTCTAATCCCTTCCTAAGTTTTCGATGATGATATCCAAGGAGGCCAAAAATGTTATTTATTGGGCAATATGGATAACACTTCGGAGATGATAGATTGGCGTCATGAAAACTTGCTTGGAGCAAGGATGAGCCAACATTATTTTATTTTAACCCCACCGCAACCCATCCTCATGAATTTCATCTCATCCTTAATCATTGTGTAATATTTATTTTAGTTTGTGATTACCTTATACTTGACATATCTTTGTTTTGTTTTAATAATCAATTATAAGGGTAAAGTTCTTGATTTTGATAAGATGTTGAGCTGGTTACATTGGTTTTGTGAATATACTTGATTGATTTTAATATGTTATATTAGTTTATAGAAGGTTGTGGTTATGCATATTGATTTTTTATCCTTCCTTTCTTTTATCATGTTGATTTCATTGCATAGGTATTCACTTGTTTATTTTAAAAATAAAAAAGAAATGATAGTTCAGTTTATATTTTTTATATTTATTCTTTTTAATTTTTCCTATTTGATGATATCACTTTACTACTATGTTACTAATAGTTTCATTTGTAGGATTCAAAAAATGTTAGAGTGATGCAGGTTATAGGTTTGTAAGCACTAAGGATTATTGATATTATCATGCACTCTTCATTCAAGGACATGAACATGTCCCTGATTTGGAGCCATATGTTACCCATCCATATGCATGCATAACCCTAGGAAAAAATATAATCCCTACCATGATCCACAGACAGTCAGGCTCAAATGCCTCTCACTCATTCTCCATTTAGTACATTCATTGGTCTAGCCTATTCATATGATGAACATGAGTCATCTATTATGAGGTAAATTAACCATTTTTACATTCAAGTGATTTCATTTAATGTTTAAGGCATTCTAGTATAAATCACAAGTTGAAATTGGATTATAGTATGCATTTGGTTATGTACTTGTTCTCTTAATTCACTTTGGTGGTTATCATTTGCCCCTAATCTAGTGTTACATTCCTTAGCGTCTTTCTTTCACTATCTAGGAAGGGCACAAAGAGGATGATCTAATGATGATAGTGTTTCATGTTGTTCATACTTAACATTTTTCATCATTCCCCCCACTTTTTGATTGGTTGTTGTCATTTGCTCATATTGGTTTCCTATATACCTCGTCATATGAGAATAAGGGGTTGGAAATACTCGAGGACATGACATAACTATAAGAAAAGAAAAAGAATAAACCATATGTCAAAATGCAAAAGAATGGAAGGGAATGTAAATAAATCAAACATTTGTCATCATTCCCCCCACTTTTTGATTGGTTGTTGTCATTCACTCATATTTCTTTCCTATATACCTTGTCATATGAGAATAAGGGGTTGCAAATACTTGAGGACATGACCCAACTGTAAGAAAAGAAAAAGAATAAACCATATGTCAAAATGCAAAAGAAAGGAAGGGAATGTAAATAAATCAAAACCCAATTATAGCTTGAGTTGTAGTCCCTTTTCGATAGCCACTCATCCCCAATAGTATCCATGTATATCACACCTAGAAAAGTAAAAGGAACTCTCAAAGAACATCTTGACCCTAACGAAGCAATAAATTTCCCATCATTAGAGGGGGATTATAGCATCATTATTACATCATAAATTGTTGAAGGTTGTTAAATGAGCCATATTAACTCAGGAAAAAGGAAAATAAGAGGGCTTGGAAAAACAAATGTGAGGGAAGGTAACTCAAGTAGCTAAATTCTCCTTCTACAAATGTGCACATGGATGAAGGTTTTACATAGCCTAGAATTAGAATATGACACCTTTCATAAAGTAAACCACAAACCTTAATACCTATCACTTATTCTTATCATTTCAAAGGGTCAACCTAGGAAATGTTCCTCCCCTTAGGGTTGGAAGGACCTAATAGGGTCATGTGACAACCCTTCCATGCCTAAGTTTTGTAACTTGTATGCAATCATAAGATAATAATACATTTGAAGATGACAGTTATGTAAATTACTTTTATGGGTTTAACATTAAATATGGTCCACCTTGATACTATTATGATTATTGTACCCATGATGTTGATCTCACTTGATTCCTTGAGTATGTGCTAGACGTCGATCTAACTTAATTCCTTGAGTAGTTAGGATCCCTTGAGGGATAATCTGATGTATCTATATCACTTCAAATATGATGACCAACCACTTTGAAGATGGCGTAGAGCACTTTGATAAATGATGTTAGTCACTTTTTGAGGGGCATTAACATGGAGGTTGACTTAGCATAGTTGATGAGACCCTCCCTTAGCCTCAATACCTTGGATATTAATGATCTAGTCTTGGATATTGCTTGGAAATAGGGCTTACCAAAGAGATCATAGGATATCCCCACATTGACATTATACCTCCTTGAGGGAAATTACTCTTCTCTTAATGATTGTTGATGATGGTGATTTCTAGGACCCATTTGGAGGGGATTCCACACCTTCTTCTATGATGATGCCATGCCAAAATTGATGATGTCACCCATATATTACATTTGATGATACTTTTAATTTTCATCAGGCTATATTTTTCTTTGCTTTAGATAATTGCAGTTCATCATTTACATATTGAATTCACCCCACAACATCATAACATTATTCAACAACATATGAAATTATATAGAAAGAACAATATCATCATCAATGTAGTGAAACATAAAGGAATAATATAAGAAAATAATTCACACATAGAGACACTAGGAATGGTTGGAGACTAGGGAAAAACCCCACAAGGGGGAAAACCCTTCAAATTCTTCTTCTTATTAGGTTGTCATTGAATGTTTCAACAAAGAGAGAGTAACATGATCCATATCTTCAACCACAAACTATCCAGCAAAATCAACTAAACAACATCTAAGAGACGAACCCAACAATGTTAATAATCAAAACCCTGATTTAGAAGCATGCGGTCAACTTTCAATATCTGCAGTCAACTATCGAACTCTACGATCAAATGTAAAAATCAAACCCTAGGTTCCAACCGCAAAGAGAGAGAGAGAGAGATGTGTGTGCGACTGAAAACCTCCAACCACACTCATGAGCCTATATGTATGCAGTTGCAACTGAAAATGTCTTGTAGCATTCTTGCGGTTGGGAACCAAAAACCCTAATCACACATGTGAGCTTCAAACCCTGCAATTTCATACATGTACGAACCAACCTCTGCGAACTAACTCAAACTTATGTGAGCCAAACCAAATAAATAAGAATGGATGATGATGATGATGATGATGTCCAAATGAGGTTGAGGTCACTTGTATTTATAGGCTTCCAAGTGTGTCTAATTTCTGTTTTGGGTTGATCAGTCCTTTTTGTGCACATGGGGGTTTCGATATTAAAATATATTTTTCCTTCACCAAATTGAATTCTTCCAAGGGCTAGTAGGGGTATTCCTTCAAGAGGAAGATTGTCTAAAGGAGGGAATTTGTCCCTGAGCTGCCAAAATTAACAATCCCTCTAAGCTCGAGAGAAATTACCGACTACAACAAATGTCTTATCACAAGTATTTCATCATCATCAAAAGTTGTCTTTGTTCATCTCTGCTCATATCTTCTCATTCTTTCTTATCTTTGCTTGCCTTTGTACCTCTACTAATATGTTGAACACTCTCAAATCTGAAATAAGAATAATTAGACACAGAGGGGATCCAAAGCTACCACCCTCTATCCATAACGGAGCCACTACTACCACCCAAAATCACTACCAGCAAGGATCCCAATGCTACCACCCGGGAAACATCATAGAGCTTATCATCAAGGAGCCCTGCTCAACCTAGAACCACATCGGGGAGTACATCTCAACCCAGAATCCAATGACAATGAGGAATGTCCTATGGGAAACTCTCACCTCATGTCTATGACAATGGGGAAGGTCCTATGGGACACTCTCGCCCCAAGTCATCTCATAGGGAAGCATACATCTTCCACCCTGTGTCGAACAATAGGCGAGGTACAATGTCTCATCCATCCTATTCCTTGTTGATCTTCTGAACAATGAACCTCAAGAGTCATGTGGTAGAACACATGCATCATAATCAACTTGGGTGAAATACCCAACTTACAAAAGGTAAGGATCACACACCCCCAAGATATCTCTCAACCTGTTGGCCAAATGGGGAGTGACAATACCAACAAGCACAATTTTTGGGTATGATGCAAACTAGGGTATACTCTGGTAGACCAAGATAGGGGAGAAACATCTTCCACCCTATGGGTGACATATAGGGATGATACCCCATTGTCTAGAGATCCCTCAACCCCAGGAGCCATACATCTTGATTCCTCACCCCGGGAGCTCAAACATGGGGTAAGTGTCGAATTAGTGTCCTCAATCAGCCTTGCTCTCTGTAGATTAGAAACATGTCAACGTGCTCATATTCATTACTTTCTTACTAAAAAGTTCAATCATAATTCCTCATGCATTATCAATAGAAACAATCCTTTGTTTTCCTATTCATGCAGGACATTACATGAAATATTACGTTAGAATAAATACATGTCACAAAAGGATACCTTATTCATCCTCCCTCCCACGAAGGTATCAACCGCAAGCCTAAGCTTGTCTCATATAGCAACATTGTCTCAATGCATGAATATATCTTAGTCTCATCAATATATGGGATTTTCTGCCAATCAGATCCCATTCTTTATTGTTGCAATGTATCATTGTCATATCTAAAATCTACTCAAACAACTCTCCAAATGGATTCCTCAACCAAACTGCCCCACAACTAGCCATGCTAGAAATAATGTACCCAACCTTGGTCATGCTTAAAGTTCCGAACTTCTATTTCCAACTCATCAAAATTCCATGGTAGATACAAAGCTAAAATGATACCCAAATGTGTTATTTATGTCATCATTTATGCATCCATCCAGTCATACATCTCTTGTAATATATCTCAAACCAAGATTTATTGTCCTGTGCTATTTATCTCAAAGTGTGTTTAGTGGCAACCCAATGTGAATGAAGCGGCTCAATCATGAATTCAATCAGGTTGTTCTCTGCAAAAAATATGTCTAGATGGGTGTTCACAAGGAACATCAATGCCTTAATCAATTGTCCATTGCCAAGTCAGGTTCAAAAATATATTTTTCATAACTTTTTGTAATTCAATTAGAGTGTCTAAGGATTTGCATTTCCACTTTCCAAAAAATCTTCAATAGATTCACGATATATATTTTCTTTTCCAAACTTCATAAAGTAATTCATCATGCCAAAATTCTTCATTTCAAATATCAGAAGCCAACTCCCTCTTACTTTGATCATGAGAGGCTCATTACTTGTCAATAATAGATCATCAACATATAAAACCAAAATCAAAAACATACCTTGGGCCACTTTTGAAGTAGAGGTTAGAATCAGCACATCTTCTAGGCTTCATTAGGTAACTTTCAATGCAGGCATGCCAGGCTCAAAAAGCTTGCTTCAAACCATACAATGCTACCTACAAACATTATACTAATCAAACCAATATACTCAGCCTCACAAAAATCAATACTACGCAATCAAATCAACTAAGTCAGTGTACCAAGCCTTAGATGCCAAATCAAAACTAATATCAAAGCCATAAAAGTTTCTGCCAATATCATTGTTGGGTCTTGAAAATGTCATTCATTTCCATTACACTTTCACTATTATGTCCATTATATCACCTCCATTTCACTAATATGTCACTACATTCATCCCACTTTCATTATCATTGGGCCACATTTATGTTTTTCCAAACTTTATTAATTCTTAGCCTTTTTAAGTGAATTTGTGGTTAAAAATTAGAAAATAATGTGCATATGCTTATACCTAACAAGTGGGTTGAGATTGTTGACATGTGTAGGTCAAAAGGAGACTTCTAGAAGACCCTTATGTGGCACTCTAAGGCCAAATTCGAATTTGAGTGGAAAGAATCATGGGATCATGAGGATATGTGTCACATCTTCTAATTGTATTGAATCTCTAAGAAGACATGTGTCTTATCAGTTCCTACTTTGATTAGGACTCTAGAGGTAGAGGGAGAGATTCATGGACTCTCATTAATGAGATGGCTTCTCATCTTTTTGTATAAATATGAGATCTTTCTCCTTCATTTGTTAGCTTAGAGTTTAGAGCTTAGCTTGTGAGTCTTAGCTTGTTAGTTCTTAAGCTTGTTAGCTTGTGAGATGGCTTTGGAAAGCTTTGGAGAGCTTTGTTGTACTTTGTAATTTTGAAGAATTTGAATAAAGCTTTGATGTTCTCAACATGGAAGGAGATGTGAAGTAGATGTCATGGAGCATATTAGAATGTAAGGTAGAGTAGATTTCATTTTGTAATTTTGCTTTGATTTCATTATGTCATTTGATTGCTTTCAAGTTTGATAGATTAGATTTTCCATTCATGCAATTTTAATTCATGTAAGTGTGTTCAACCGGTTGATTGTATATTAGTTTTTCTTTACATGTTTTTGCATCAAATAGTGACATGAGATTTGCCTCTCTGTTGACTTTTTTTTTTTTCTTTTTTTCTTTTTTTACTTTTCAATTTCAATTATGCTTTGATTTCAGTCTTATTTATTTGCTTTGTCAGTTAGTTTAGATATCAAATTCCTCATATCATTGACGATTATCTCCGAAAGCCATAGCTAGACTAACTGGCGAGGAATCGTATTATGAACGTTGTGATTTGATTTTAGTTTTACTTTTCTGCAATTAGATATCAGATTGCTCATGTCATTGACGATTATCTCCGAAAGCCATAGCTAGACTAACTAGCAAGGAATCGGATTATGAATGTTTTGATTTGATTTTAGTTTTACTTTTCTGCAATTAAATATCAGATTGCTCATTTCATTGACGATTATCTCCGAAAGCCATAGCTAGACTAACTAGCGAGGAATCAGATTATGAATGTTGTGATTTGATTTTAGTTTTACTTTTCTGCAATTAGATATCAGATTGTTGATTTGATTTTACTTTTATTAGTTTGCAGTTTTTGATTTGATTGAGTGCAATAGCTTAACTTCTATTTCCGTATTTAGACAAGCAACAGAGACAGTGATTTCATGATCAGTATTTCATCTTTTGTTTGATTGAAGTAGCTGCATATTTACACTTTTGTTTAAGTACTAATTCCATCAATAACATGTTTTGAGATCTTTTGAAGTGCTAAGTTTTGGAAGTTACCATTAGGGACATAAACCTTGTCTTGAAATCTACATCCATGCTTGACCTTTAAAAGTATTCTTAAGACCTTAGAATAGGATTTCCATTTGCATTAGACACTTTAGGAGATCAACAAAAACAAAACCCCAAAACAAAATAAAATCTATAAAACAACGAAGTAAGAAAAAGGTTAACTAAGCACATATGGTGCACCACACTTCATCAGTTTACGATACCCGGATTGATAATTTATGTAGAGCAATTTAAGACGTTAAATTGACTAGACAATCATTGTGACAAAATCTTCGGACTAGATGTTAGGAATAACTCACACCCAAATACTAGGTTACAACTCTATCTATTATCATGTCAACAACTTTTTATTTACCAAGAAATAGCCATCCTCATGATCGTCATTTATGTCCCTAGATGTGAATGCATACACCAAGGATAAGATATAAGTTTTATGCATTCAATGTGAGATCACTGCATAGTGAACCATAACAATTTACACTTCAATCGATGTGTCAAGTGCTAATGATGGCAATACATAGTCAATATTGAATACCAATATTAGTCACTAAAAGTCACTATGCCCACATAACATTGTCATTTCACATCAAGGCAAATCACCATTATCAAGTATTGAATAAAAAACCCTAACTTGTTATCACGGTAAATTCAACCAATCCATAAGCCAAAACATATCTATGAATCGTCAATCACCATGTCAAAATTCCAATACTTCTCATATATATTAAATCAAGCCAATAAGTCAAATCTTTGTCAAAACCCTTGCAACTTTTACCAAATATTGTCATATACCAGCTGAAATGATCAAGTCAAGGCTTACCAAGCATTAACAATAGTACCAAGTCACCATATATACAATAACAACAACAACAACAAAAAGAATAAATAAATAAATAAAATGTATCTATCTTGCTTCATAAAATCAAGAAATCCATCATGTCTAAACTGTAAGATACTTGTAAAATATCAAGTGCACCAATATATCATATGTACCATAAATAAAACTTACTTTCATATGTGTGTGAGTCATTGATGAAGGTGATATTCTCATAATACCTTAGGGCTCAACTTGTCTTCTAATATTGAAACTAAATCATAACATTGAAACAATACATTATACATACCTTGTAATATTCAGATACCTTTGCAACTTGTTGCTCTTATTTTTTATTGAAAGTTGTAGTATTTGCATATTGAAATTTCCGGATGCTACTTTGAAAACTTTAAAAAACTTTATTCAGGTACTTCTTTCCTTTTCCAACACCAACTCTTCTCTTCCTGCACTAGCTTTCTTTTCCTACACCTTATATGATTCTCAAGAAGGATCTTCTTATCACATCTCATCTTAGAGGTTATAAGTATTCACATGCTCAAATATGAGAGAAGCAATAGTCAAAATGATAAGTTAAAACAAGAAGAGTATCACAAAGAAATAACATCATCCTAAAGGGTACTTATCTTTAACAAGAGGTGATGAACTCCCTCTTGAACTAGTCTTCAAGAGTTAGTTATATCCATTATCCATGTAACAATGTTGCCTTTAATTATTCCATCGATCTCATCAACAACTGGGCCTAATTGAGACTATCCCATCTAGGGTTTCACTTAAATATGTCACTAGTGCTAGAGAAAATTCTCATTGATGATGCTAAGGTTTCAAGATTTAAAAACTCAAGATTTTATCATATTTTAGGCTTTCTTACAAGCCTTAACATCATGATATCCATAAAACCCTAATAACTAGATTGCATATGGTTTCCTTCAAACCCTAGTATTCTGTTATCACAAAATCAGTGCTAAGGGCTGCAACCAAGTAAGATTTTATGTAACTCTTTCAACCAGACTTTAGACTAGGAATTAGCCTTCCTAGTCAGAGAGGGCTCTCTCACAGACTTTTGATAGGAATCAATCACAACAACAGATGGCTAACTCTTCACACACTTATGAAAATAAAGCTGGTTGGACACATATCAAATTAGTCTTCATTGGGCTATGGAGTCTCACACCTTTAGTAAACAAAAGCACTGTCATTTCATGGAAGTCAAGGCTCTTTGCATTAAATGTTCAAACATACTTCACAAAAACCACAGCTTGCCAAACACACAGGAAGTCAGAGCATAAGATATGAATTCTGAGTGATTGTGCTATAACAAGGCTGTAAAAGAACATTAAGAAAATAAAACACTATCACATTTGAACAATATAATCCATTGAGAATCTTGAGAAGAAACAACCACTGTTTTACTATTACTGTAATAAGTCTTTACATTGGCCCAAAAAACTCTGTTTTTGTATAAAATCTCCAACCTTTTTTACATCAGAGTCATTTCTATATATAGGAAAACCAAAAATACAACTACCTGAGACTCCTCAACAAGCATGAAGGGAGCTCGAAATCCTATCATTAATTACCTTATCCATATCTAAACAAACTAATTAATTACAAAGGTATTGCGCTGTGAAAACATAGAGTCCCATTCCCATTGAAACTCTAAGTCTATCTCCTCGTGTGCATTGATGCTTTCTTGAAATTTGACACCTGTATTACTTCAGTAATAGCCAAGACATGCTGGAGGAACATTCACTGAATGAGCAGCTTCGGATACTTGATATGTGGATGACTCATCAACTGATAAGGATCTGTGCCCTATTTTCACGGTCTCTGCCTCCCATTAGTTTTCATGCATTAAAAGACTATGCTCCAAGCCATTTAATTCTTCTAATAACCACGCATAATTCAATATGCCTTATGATCTGGACACTTTGTGAACTGAACAGGTGTACCACTCAAAATTTCGGTAACCCTACCAGAACCCTAATAATTCGGCTATAAAGTAACTTTAGGAAGACTTTAACAAAAGACAAAAATTTCACTTTTTCCTTAAATACTCACACCTGTCACCTTTTGAATATCTGAATAGCTTTGTATAATCTCCATGCTGGCCTCGAGTCATCCCTTTTAAGATTTGCTGACCTCAGCATCAATTTCATTTTTTCACATAAACAGTCATCTACAGCAGTTTCGTAGCGCGCTACGAAACTGCTGTAGGTAATCAAAACAAAGCATATGAATCTTAAAGCACTGATGACTTAACTCCGTGATTTCTTCAGCTATTTTGTACAGGTGTAAGGGCTCCAAAAAGTTTCAAAATGATGACAGCCAAAATTTATCAAAACTTGAAAAGCAAATTTCCCCTTGGATTAATCAGCTAGTTTGCCTAGCTTCCTCTTTAAACTGCTAACTTCTTCCTTTAAAGCCTTGTTTTCTGCTCTTAATCTTGTGTTCATTTGTTTCATGATTTTTGCCTGCTTCAGAGCTGGCACCGTCCACAAATATGCATCAGACACTGAGTCAGTTTGGCTCATTAGACTTGTTCTGCCTTTTATTACAGCCTTTTTATAATTTGCATATCTTACTGCCCTTTCCTTAGAAACATTTTTAATCTGAGGTATTTCTTCTTGTGTTGTTCCTGCTTGTTGCTTGATAGAAATGACATTTCCACCTTGACTGATGATAACCCTATTACCCTTGTTTTTACTTTTGGCTGCTTGAACTGTTCTGGTCAAAACCTCAAGTACATCTGTACTAGGCACTTCTAAAGGTGCCTTCTCTTTCTGCGCTTTCTCCACTTCTTTCATTTGTCTTCTTGTGACTGGTCTACGTGGCTTGAAAGCATATTCTTTACTAGGCTCTTCAAATTTCAATCTTTTTGAAGCTCTTGGTTTTTTAGTACTTTCGGGTGAAGATTGAGTGAGGTCAATATGCATTGGCTGCACTGGGTGATCTTGCTCAAACTCTATTGGTTCAATCTGTATTGGCTGATCTTGCTCAAGTTCAATGGCTTCAAGTAAGTCATTTAAACTGCCTTTTGAAATAGGGCTTTCTTCCACAGTAATTGACTTACCCTTCTCCTTGTTTAGCTGACCTCTGGTTTTCACCCTTGAAATCTTTTCAACTTCACTTGGTTTAGCTTCATCCTTATTTTTCTGGATCTTCTGCTTTGATGATTGAGGTGTCTCCTTAGATGATGACTTAGGAGTTTCCTTTATTGATGATTTAGGTGTCTCTTTTGCTGCCACAGACTTCTCTGATTTCCTTAATTTGGTTTTAGGCTTCTTTTGGTCTGTCACCTCTTTTCTGAGCTCAGCCAGAGTGGGTTCTTCACTCCTTTCTTCCCTTTCCCTCACAGGCAATGGAGTGAGGCCTATTTTGCTTGGAAAGCCGGCCATAAACACAAATGAATCCCAATCTCTGCCAATCTTTTGTAAACCATCCAACACCAGCAACTTTACTAAACCATGATGAAACAAGGATGTTTCACAACCATCTTTCTTTAACTGGATTTTATCACACATTTTACTAATGCTTCTGAACAAATAAAAAGGTATATCTATTGAAGCCTTACCTGTGAAATGCAACAAAAGTTTGAAGTGGTAGGAGTAAACTTTATTGTACCTTCCCTCGCATGTTAGGTATTTCTGGATGCATGTGAGGAGCGTAGCATAATGTTCTTTTATGTAACTCCTTGGCACCGCTTTGGTGAGGTCCTTATTTGCATACGGTTCCTTCAAAAACTCTTTACAGGGACTCATGTCGAATTTAAAGTTTTTGAACCATTCTTGACCTCCCCTCGGAATTTCAGTGACAATGGAAATGGCTTCAGGAGACACAGGAAATTCTAACATTGACACCTTTGAATTCAATCCAGTAAAATTCAATGCGAAAGCCTTCGTTACCTCTGCATGTCCTCCCTTCAATTTCTCGCAGAACCTCCAGCAACCAGCATTTCGAAAGGCTCTTGCTACACCTTCATCCCTGAGTGTAACATCAAGCCCCTCCGGCTCTGTCCTCAAGCACTTACCGGATCGATGTTCCCTCTTTTTCATCTTGCTTCGAATATTTTCACACAGGGAACTAATGGCAGCTACAGCGCGAAAACAATCTCGACTTTGGAGTGCAGGCTCGCTTGCAATGATCCCTTTAAATAAGAACTTGGGCTTCTCATACAGCAAACATGTTTACACATTATGAAAACTCATTATGACATAACCATACCTCGTAAAATCCCTTAAGCTGACATTCATATGCATGACTCTGGACCTTATGGCGGAATGATGATTTATCATGACCTGGAGATGACATCAACTGACAAACATGAACGGACCTATGACTCACCCCTCCTGGATTTGACATTCCAAGAACAAGCGCTACAAAAACCCTGAAACCCCGATTTCGTAGCGCGGATAGTTCAAATTTAACAAGACGCGCTACGAAATGGCTGATAAACAGTACGCTGCGAAAAGACGGAAACATCATTGCGCAGCTAAATTGACCAAACAAACATGCGCTGCGAAACTGCGCAAAGTACTAATGACATGACATGTCTTAACTGACAATGATGGAGGGTATCTAATGATTTTTTTCTTACACGAACTTACATCAATACCTTTTGAAATTCAAATTTCAAAATGACACACACATATAAACCTATTCACAAAACTGAAAACCTTTATATGAAACTTGTGGACAACATTACATACATGAACTATGGTTCTAAGTGATAACATATTCTTTCAGGTGTCCTCCATATTCTCTTGCTTCCATCAATGGTGTCTTCTCAGGGGTAATCTCAATGACTTTTCTTCAGCCCAGCTCTGATATCATGCTAAATTTCTTCGAGCTATATTGTTATTTTCTTTAGATAATTGCATTTCATCATTTACATATTGAATTCACCCCACAACATTATAACATTATTCTTCGTTACAACATTATTCAACAACAAATGAAATTATATATAAAGAACAATATCATCATCAATGCAGTCGAACATAAATGAGCAATAGAAGAAAAACATTCACACATAGAGACAACATGATTGGTCGGAGACCAAGGAAAAAACCCACAAGGAGGAAAGCCCTTTCAAATTCTTCTTCTTATTAGATTGTCATTTAATGTTTTGAAAGAGAAAGAGTACAATCATTCATATCTTCAACCACAAAACTATCCATCAAAATTAACTAAACAACATCCAAGAGATGAACCCAACAATGTTAATAATAAAAACCTATGACCAACTGTCAATATATGTGGTCAACTGTCGAACTTTGCGATCAATTGTAAAAATCAAACCCTAGGTTCCAATCGCACGGAGATATACATGTGTGTGCGACTAAACTCTCCAACAACACTCATGAACCTCTATGTCTGCAGTTGCAACTAAAACTTACCTGTAGCATCCTTGCAAATGGGAACCAAAAACCCTAATCACACATGCGAGCTTCAGGCCCTACAATTGTGGACCTATACGAACCAGTCTCCGTGAACTACCTCAGACCTGTGTGAATCAAACCAAAGAAAGAAGAATGAATTATGATGATGATGATGATGTCCAAATGAGGTTGACGTCACTTGTATTTATATGCTTCCAAGGGTGTCCAATTTCTCTTTTGGGCCAACCTGCCCTTTTTGTGCACATGAGGGTTTCCATATTAAAACATGTTTTTCCTTAACCAAATTAAATTCTTCCAAGGGATAGTATGGGTCTTCCTTGAAGAGGAATATTGTCCAAAGGAGGGAATTTGTCCCTAAGTTGCCAAAATTAACAAATACTGAGGGCCTTTTTGGAGGGTGATGTTGGGGTTTGAGAGGTCTAATTTGATGAGAAGTAACCCCATCCATTTAGAGTCATTTTTTACAACATTTCATGGAGAAACATGAATTTTAAACATGGAATCACCAATTGGAGGAGATTTTGTTCACACATGTGGCCTATATTGATTTGGGGTAGCATCGGATGCGTTCTAGCCACGAAAATTGGTGGAGAGGCTAAATCACATGAGATCTCCAATGCCTAGAAATGGTTTGGGCAGAATCTAACTAGTTTGGGAGACATTAAAATAATTAATATTTTTAATGGAATCCCTAAGTCTAAACTTAGGGAAAATAAAATATTAATGTGAATTAATATAAAACTGAGCTAGAATGGTCCAAAAGTCATGGATCAAGCCAGATCTAATCTTAGCCGTTGATTAGGGACTTAATCTCAGTCGTTGAATTGTCAACGAGAAAAGTATAACAGGAGGCTTGAGGGTCACTTGGAGAACACACCGAGTTGATCAAGAATTCAATTTTCTGGGGCAGGGCTTGCAGGAGTGATCAGAGTTGCAGCTAAGGGGTAGTGAATGCAGTAGCAGAGAGGAAGAGACAGTACCAGGATCATCAGCCCAAAATCTGGGAGAGGGTTGACGCATAGCCAGCTAGAGGCCACACAGAAGCAGCCAGAGGCCACGCAGAGCCTCCGGAGGCTGACGCAGAGCCCCGAGAGGCTAACGCTGGGCCAAAGAGGCTGACACTGGGCAGACGTTGGGCCAGAAAGGTTGACGCAGACCCTAGAGGTTGACGCTGGGAGATTTCATGGGGCAGATTGGGTTTGGTATCTGTCTCCAACTGATAGGTACTACTACCGAGGGCATTCTCTATTGGGTGAGCCATTTCTAGCACCTAGATTGTATTCTGAAACTACTTAATAATAAAACCCTCAGATAGCTGCACCGGTTTTCTCGCATTGGGTTTTTCCGGGGACATTAGTCAAAAAATAATAGTGTCACTTGTGTGCTTGTTTTTCCTTCAGTTGATGATTTGTATGTGTTGAGACTGTACTTGTATTTATTTTCAGTATTTACATGGTAAATAACTTGTTAATTAACAGAACAAGTAAGAAGAGATAAATCAGAAAGTACAGGAAGGATTTCTAACAGTTAGACTTAGAAATTCCAACATGGTATCTAAGGGTGGTTGTAGATCATAGGATAATTGAGGGCATCATCTGAGCAAAGCAGCAACAACAGAAATAGTTGTCCTGAGGGATAGAAGTTGTTCCTAGCGGAAAAGCAGCAAGGAAGGGGTGATGCAGTGCCTATGTCATTAGTTCGAGTCGGGAAGAGGATCAACGCAGTGGCAGAGAGGAGAAGACCTGACCTTTGTAGTGCCCGATCATCTTTCTCAGTGAGGAAGGATTGACTCATGTGGCCAGGAGGTGCGGATTTTGCTAGTGCCGGGATTGCGTAGAGCCTAGATGCTCTAACCTTCAGTTTGCTAGGGCATAGGAAGCTGCGGGTAAGTTTGGAGTGAAGTTGGTAGGGTACCTAACAGGGCAAGACCAAGGAGGAGGGAGTTGTTGTCGAGGATTTCTTGCCAAGAAATCTGGATCAGTGGTGCAACTGCACTAACGATCAGAGTGGGGGCATCTCGACATCGCAGAGGGGTTTCTAGGAGGGAAATCAATGCTCAAAGGGAGTCACACTGAGAGCTTACAGGGGGGAAGTAGAGAGACTCGGAAGAGTCAAAAGAGGAGCAGTGAACGGGGTAAGAGATCAGGACAGACTGAATGGAGCCTCAAACTTCATAGTCTGGAAGGCCATGATCTTGTCTATTCTAGACAGGAATCGTCTCAAGCACTTCGCCATGAACATGATAGCGATCCAGTTAACCACGATGAGAACGAAAAGTACCAGGAGGGAATGGCGAGGGCAAAGAGCATCATCCTTGAAAGATTCAAGGACCATGTAGTACCACATATTGCTGAAAAGGACACAACAAATGCGATGTGGGAAGCCCTGATGAAATTGTATCAGCATACTTCCATGCAGAGGAAGATGCTACTAGAAAAGCAGTTGCAGTCATACCAGATGCAGAAGGGAGAACAGATCGAGACCTTCCTCGATCGATTGAAGGAGATCCAGGATCAATTGACTTCCATGGGGGCCACACTGGATGAGGAGATGATGGTGAGGACCACATTAAACGCAATCTCAGAGGATTGGGAGGTATTTGTCTAGAGCATACTGGGTAGGTCAACCCTTCCAGATTGGGAGGAACTGTGGGTGACTCTTCGTCAAGAAGAGATCAGAAGGCTAACCAAGGCAGGAAGAAGTGGCAAAGGGGTCAAAATCAAGAAGGAGGAAGAGGAGGATGCTTCCCTAGCATCTGAGGGAAAGCAGGAGAAACGAAAGAAGAAGGACCTCTCCAAGGTCAAATGCTTCCATTGTGGGGAACTGGGTCACTATGCGAGCCAGTGTTTGAGGAAGAAGAGCAAGGGGGAGGATTTTGAGACCAAAGTTGCGCCAGTAATGGCGGAGAAAGAAATGGAGACAGATGATGACTACGCCATGAGTGCTCATACGCCACTTGAGAAGAAGTGGGGAGACATTGAGCTACCCAACCTCTTGGATTATACCTTTGCTACGGGAGACCCGAAGAGGAATAGCAGGACTGGTGGATGGCAGTAGAGACGGATGTGGATGGAGCGAGAGAGGGAGATACAGTGCAGGAGTCCTTGGACAACGTGAGGAAGCAGGGCGAGATACACAGAGTTGTTGTAGTAGTGCAGAGATCAAAGAGGGAGAACTTCTCAGTGACAGAGGGAGCTTCAACATCGAAAGTGTTTCTAGCCTGACAGAGATGTCAGAATTGGGAGATCAGTTACTTACTTCTTAGTAACTGAGTTGCAGTGCAACAGTTAGCAATGACAATGCTGTGGGCAGCACAATGTAGCATGATGGGAGGAGTTGCAGTGCAGCAGTTAGCAGTGGCAATTATATGGGCATCGCGATGCCGCATGATTAGAAGGGTTACAGTGCAGATGCAACAATGGCAGTGGCAGGGCCATGGGCAACAGCACGGATGTAGAGGGAGTTATCGTACAAATGCAGCAGTGGCAGTGGCAGGGCCATGGGTAGCAGTACATGATGCAGCAGTGCAGAGGATGTTGGGCAACAGGCCTAGCATCAGCATAGGAACCAATGTTGGATGATCTGAGTGATGCTTAGTGAGGAGTATTACTAGAGCACAATCCTCGCAAAGAGGGAGTGTTGATTTGAGGTAGCATCAGATGTACTCTAGCCACGAAAATTGGTGGAGAGGCTAAATCACATGAGATATCCAATACCAAAAAATGGTTTGGGCAGAGTCTAATCAATTTGGGAGATATTAAAATAATTAATATTTTTAATGGAATCCCTAATTCTAAACTTAGGGAAAATAAAATATTAATGTGAATTAATATAAAATTGAGTTAGAATGGTCCAAAAGTCATGGATCAAGCCATATATAATCTTAGCCGTTGATTAGGGACTTAATCTCGGCTGTTGAATTGTTAATGAGAAAAGTATAAGAGGAGGCTTGAGGGTCACTTGGAGAACACACCGAGTTGATCAAGAATTTGATTTTTTGGGGCACAGCTTGCTAAGGGAATCAAAGGAGTGATCAGAGTTGCAGCTAAGGGGTAGTGAATGCAGTAGCACAGAGGCAGAGATAGTACCGGGAGCATCAACGCAGAAGCTAGGAGAGGGTTGACGCAGATCCCCAAGAGGTTGACACTGGGCCAGAGAGGCTGATGCTAGGTAGACGTTGGGCCAGAGAGGTTGACGCAGACCTTAGAGGTTGATGCTGGGAGATTTCATGGGGCAGATTGGGGCTGATATCTGTCTCCGACTGAGAGGTACTAATGCCAAGGGAATTCTCTGTTGGGTGAGCCATTTCTGGCACCTAGATTGTATTCTGAAACTGCTTAATAATAAAACCCTCAGATAGCTGCATCAGTTTTCCCGCATTGGGTTTTTCCGGGGACATTAGTCCAAAAATAATGGTGTCACTTGTGTGCTTTCTTTTCCTTCAGTTGATGATCTGTATGTGTTGAGACTGTACTTGTATTTATTTTCAATATTTACATGGTAAATAAGTTGTTAATTAACGAACAAGTAGGAAGAGATAAATCAGAAAGTACAGGAAGGATTTCTAACAATTAGACTTAGAAATTTCAACAGCCTAATAGAGGTTTAATTTCATTATTTTGGCTATATTTGGGGATCAAATTGATGGTCTATCCACGTTGTATCATGGATAACTTGATTTTATATGTTTTTAAATCAAATTAGAGGTAAAATGGATTGATCACCCACATATATATAGGGATTCAATTTGTCTCTTAGATGGAATGTGACACCTGGATCATAACTTCTCTTGTTTGGTGATTCTTTTGTCTTGTCTACTATGAAGGACTAGTTGAATAACTTCTATTGTGTGGATTCATGATATGATGTGATCTCTTTTTCATGGATGCTTAAGGTGGATCTTGGTTGTCACATGTTGAAGTAGGTTAACTTATTTGCTTTATATTGTTATGATGTTCCATGGGATAATTTTTTTGTGTTAAGTTAGTTTATTTGGTATTTGCTTCGTTGTCACTTGTTGAGCTAAACCCTTCCTCCAAATATTTGGGGAATAGAAATAAGTTTTTCTTTCCCTAAATCATCTAGAAAATTGAAAACCTAAAACTCCAACCCTAGGGTAATTTAGCATATTTTCCCTATGTTTTTGGATTTTCTATCACTCCAATGAACCCGTAGAATAGTTTGTATCCTAGAATCCATATGCCCTAGATTGAAAAGGCACAGTATATCACTCTTGTAACATTCTTACAAAAAAAAAAAAAAATCCTTTTTATTTAATGGTAAATTAGGATTAAATTACAACAAAACTTATATTTTAAGCATTTAATGACTTGTTGATGTATTCCATGAGGTTAGACATTGTGTAAAAGAACACTACAGATGCAAAATTAAAGTTTTCCATGCATTTTTAACCTTTCTCTAGGGTTGACATAAGGTTATATATGTTATTTTATGCATTATTACTTGTCAAAATTTGTTGTAACTTTGTATCTAGTTTGCTCTCTATTTTAACCTTCATTTCACATAGCTTATGCACAATTTTCATGGCTAAATTTTCTATTATAAATTATTGTTTTGATGCAATTTATTGTTTTAAAACCCTAGTTTATAGAAACCTTGAGTATTTTCTTGGTTTGGTTTGTTCGAGAAACCTATTTGAGACTATGTAGACCAGCCATAGCCTTTATATTACCCATAAATCCCTTGAACCCAAATCTAGAATTTATTATGTCATCCACCTCAAGTCGTTATTTGCCATACCTTTATTTGATGGATCTATGTTATAGGATCCTTAGTGGGGTAATTAGCTTAAGATCCTTCAGTTATTTGATCCCTAAGTCATACTAGGGAAGCTTCCCTTGTGTTGGATTACCCCCTTCACTAAAGAGAGGGGAGTAGATATTGATGTGACAATGGTGACACTCACATGTGTTACATATTGTCCATATCACCTAGACTTGAAGCTTTGCACTAGGTGCTAGATTTTGTTGTAACAACTACATCATGTAACTTTTAAATTATAACTAAACCACATTCTATACAAACACATGAATTGAAGTGTATAAAACCAAATGACAATGTTAGATTTTGCACGAGACATGAATTCAAAATGATGTGTGAATATCATGAAACAATAGAGGTTTTAATTAAGGTAAGTATACAAGTGTAGACATGGTTTTCCAAATTTAGTCAATAAGCACTTTATGTTAATTTATCTATTTATAGGAGGAACAATTGGAAGTCATTCCATTTGGAATAAATGTTAAAGGCCATGTTATCAATGAACACAAGTTTTTCTAGAAAATTCCCCACTAGTAACATAAGTGACCTATAGGAGATGTATTGCAAATAGCTCCACCTCGCGAGATGCCACTTTACCTCGAATTTGGATACCTCATGAAAATGAGAGTAAGAAGGTGATTAGGAAGATTTGCAACCTCTTTGTTTGATGACCACATAAAGGATTATTTGTGTGGAAATCCTTTACTTATAGCATGTTGTTAAAGACGTCCTTACTATTTTTTTTTTAATAATCTATTAAAATTATATCACCTTAAGTTGTGTTTCTCCCCTTTCTTATGTTAGCCCTCGAAATTCATTTAAACTTCTTAATATCAGTGAATCAAGAAACACACACACACACACACACCTTCCTTCCTCCCTTAAAGCCACCAAGGACAAACACCAATGATTCTTTAATGTTGAATTTGAATTCATCAAGGATATTATGGCTTGGCATCGAAGACAATCCCATAGATGCATTTGTCTTCCTTGCTTCGGCATCAATCTTTGATCTATATTTAACTAATTCTATATTTTAACTAAAAAATGGAAAGGCATTGACCATCTACTTTAATCTTTATGTTTATGAATCTTTTTATCTATAATAAATAACCTAAACAACTTATTACAATTTTACAAAATCATCAATGTATGAATCACCTAATACATGTACAAACTACTAAATTAATGTCAAATTTCTCATAATATATAGTTAAATATAATAAAAATGATAAATCCATATATATAGCCCTTGGGGCTTTGGATTGACGGTGAATGGGTGCACTGTTAAGGCACTCCTTGCGATAGGTCGCTAGTTCAAATCCCCGTGAGTACTTACCTACCAAAAAAAAGATAAATCTATATATATATGAGAGGCCAATTAATTTGAAAAATAAAAAAATGGAATATTATCACAAGAGATATAAAGTTATATATATATATATGAGGGGCCAATTAATTTGAAAAATGGAAGAATGGAATATTATCAATGTCATAAGAGATATAAAGTTAATACGTATCACATCATTTATATACACGTAAATATGCCACAAAGTAATTAGTCAATTAGTCTCTTAAGAATATATAAATTGAGGAGGTAAATAAGCTCTAGGTTAAACATAGAAATTAAGAAAGTAAACGAATAAATCATAACAACATAAAAAGATCATAAGATCATAATATTGGTTATATCAACGAACATTTGTCCTCATAAAAATATGTAAATTGGTCACATCAGGATGAAAAGAGATATAAAGTTAGTACTTATATACAACAAGTAAATATGCCACAAAGTAAATAATCAATTAGTCTTTGTAGAATATATAAATTGAGGAGGTAAAGATATATAAAGTTAGTACTTATATACAACAAGTAAATATGCCACAAAGTAAATAATCAATTAGTCTTTGTAGAATATATAAATTGAGGAGGTAAAGATATATAAAGTTAGTACTTATATACAACAAGTAAATTTGCCACAAAGTAATTAATCAATTAGTCTTTGTAGAATATATAAATTAAGGAGGTAAATAAGCTCTAGGTTAAACATCGATATTAAGAAAGTAAACGAACAAATCATGACAACATAAAAAGATCATAAGATCGTAATATTGGTTATATCAATGAACATTTGTCCAAATAAAAATATGTAAAATTGGTCACATCATAATGAAAAGATCAGGCAAGTGACAATAACTTTTGGTTTGTTTTTTAAATAAAAGTCAACAATGTTGTGTGAAAGTTTCTAAACGGCACTTTTAAATATTCTTATTCTATTTATAATTTTTTTAATCAATAAAATGAAGGAAGTTTACAACTTTATAATTTAATTTTAATGGTAAAAAGTTAATTTAATAAATGGTTTATTTTTTTCCATTAAACTTTTTCATTAAAAATATATATTTATTGTAAAATTAAACTATTATAAATTCACATAACTTTTTGTAAATAAAAATATATGATGTGATTTTCTACCAACTAATTAAATTAGTCTAACACAGAGAAATTAGCCATTTTCAAATTAAATAAATATATTATGTAATTTTCTATAACAAGGAGAAATTAGCAACTTCTAAATTAAATGTATATGAGAGAAAAATTAGTAATTTAAATAAAAATGGTGCAATCCAAAAACAAGTTCCGAGTTTCCAATGTATGATCTCTTTTTTCTTGCTCTCCATCTTTCTTATTATCTCGCTTCTAGGAAGGAGAAAAATTCAATTGAACGCATTTTTCTTTATTAGTTAATGATTTCCTTATATGACTTTTTTTGTGTGTGTAAGTCAGCGTTTGATATTAACAAAATGAAAATATAGTACAAAACTTCTGCTTTAGCAGAGTACGGGCCGCTAAACAGCAGGCCTTACCACAGGAGACCAGAAGAGAACAGAGTAACTGAAAACTAGAGAAGACAGAGTAACAGAAAACTGAAAGCCAGCACACCACACAGGGCGGCAGAGGACTAGAACTAACAAAAAGACATAAACAGAGGAAACCTGGACAGTGAGCAAATCAACCCGCTAAGAAGAGGGAAGCGAGGATAGCAAGTCGCGAGACAAAAGGGAAGTCCGCCGAGGACGAGGAGTCTGAGAGACTTCATAGTCAGATACGTTTAAACATCTCCAGGACCAGTGCAGACCTTGACATGTTGACCTGTCCTGGCTTGGGAGGATTGCCCTGCTGGTCTCCAGTCGGATCTCCCTTCTGCATGTCTGAAGGCTTGTTGTCTTGCTCGATGACTTGTCGTAAAAGTTTAATCAGGACCGTGAGTTTCTTGTCAATGGTGTCGACCTGTTGGTGCAACGCACTTAGCTTGAATTCACTGCTCTCCACGACCGCCATATGATCATGCGTCATGGCTTCTGTGAACTGCTGAAGCTTTCGCAGCTGCTCCGCGTGTTCACCCTGAATATCCATTGCTTTCGCAAGAAGGGTCTTCATACGCCAGCTCTCAGCTTGAGTTCTGACAAATTGAGTGGCGCGAGTGCTGAGTGTTCCAGGGTCCTGGATCCAATCTACTTCTTTCCCAATTTGCTGGTCAGAAAGCTTGATTTCCTCTTCCTGGACTATGGCTTCTAAGTCGATAATCTTACGCTTGTTCCTTTGCGAGGTTCGCGTCTCATACATCTCTCTCGCTTGTCGAAGGTCGTTGTTGGCAGACTTATTGTGGCTGCCCTCCCCTGCCATTGTATTTCTAACTCTCCTAGCGTTATCCTGAGCTCTGTCTGCAGAGTGAGGAGGTTTTGTCTTGCTACACGCTGAAACAATGTTTTTCCTTTGGCCTTTGATAGTGGTTAAATAACGAATTCCGGGGAGATTACCGGTGTGTGATCGCTTATCTCTGTGCAACTTGCACGTCAGATCACCATAATTGCTGCGTGATGGAATTTTGGTTGGGTTATGGAATAATTGTATCCCCTTATGGTCACCGCTCCCTGCTTGCTCCATATTTTGCCAAGTGTCCCTCTTCCTTATTATGTTTCGGCGGCTCATATCACCACAGATCATGAAACTGCAAAAATATTTGTCACCTGCTTCTGTCATAGTTGCCCTCATCCCGCTTGTCCTTCGAGGTCTGCTGGAAATTAATGGAGCGTGTCTAGTCAGCCTGTCTAAGCAATTATGGCGCTGAGTTATTCGACCCTCCGGTCGGACTCCTCTGCCGTCACCATATCTAACCCGGAGAGTTGCATGCACTTTTCTCTTAACTGTGGGTTGTCAATATGCTGCCAACAGCTGTCCCACATTGTGTTGGGGTGTTCAATCCCATGATTTGCCAGGTGGTCAGCAACCGAATTGGCATTTCGCCTTACCGCCTGAAAGATGAGGCCTTTCATTTCTCCTAACAGTTTGGCAATATTGTCTGTGACCTTGGACAGTCGCCAATGTTTTGTGACCCTACTGGCTGGCGTTCCCCCGTAGATTTTCCTGGCCACAGTTATGGCTACCTCTGAATCTCCTTCAATCACTGCGTTGCTTGTTTGGTTCATTCTGAGAATCCTTAGTCCTTTTTCCATGGCTACAAATTCCATTTCATTATTGGTACCTTCCCCTAGAGCTTTACTGTAAATGTGAAGAATTTCCCCTTCATGATTCCAGATGATTCCTCCAATGCCTGCCGGGCCAGGATTGCCTCTCGAGGCACCGTCAAAATTTAGCTTTAGAAACCCTTCCGGCGGACGACTCCAACCCTTTGGCACAGTGTTTAGGTTTTGCTGGCGCTCAGTGGATCCCAGGTTTTGTTCGTTGATCAGGTTGAAGGCGTTCAGAATTCTCTGGTCCTCGGCCGAAGCTTGGTTGTCAGGATCGGCTCTGCATTTTACCAAGATTAATTGACGAATGTTTTGGGTTAAGGTAATTTGCGAGTGTTCTATGTTCCTGTGCTCATGTTGAAAAATTCTTCTATTTCTTTCTTTCCATATGGTCCAAGTTATGAAGCCGGGCAGGACTTTCCATATACTGTTGATTCTTAAGTTGTTAGAGTACTCGCTTGGCCAATTCATAATAGTATTTTGAATGGATTCCCTATCTCTGTTGGTTTGTTGCATTATAGTTTCCATCCCTCGCCAAAGGTGATCAGCCCATTCACAGGTGTTGAATAGATGGTTCATAGTTTCTTCAGCTTGATTGCACAAAGGGCATTTGGAAGGGCCCTCGAAACCTTTTTTGCGCAGGTTCTCCCAGGTGAGAGTTTTTCGCCGCATTAGGAGCCAGAGAAAGGTTTTTATTTTAGGCCAAAACATGGGATCCCAGACCTTGTTACTCCATTGCATAACCTCCACCTACTCTGAATGTTCTAGCTGCTCTCTGGCCTCTTTGAGAGTGAAATTACCACTCCCTTTCATACCCCATATCAGCATGTCGCTTTCTGTGGTCTTTCTGATTTTTCTTTTGTTTAAATGGTTTAGTAGATCCCTTGTATTATTGTTTTCCTCAATTGGGTTTTCAGTGTCATGGAGTGTCCATTCTCTCCATTCTTGGTCGCTGCTGCTATGACTCCAGTAGTGGTGGACGGTGAACTTTCCCCTGTTCTAGCATTCTCTTTTAAAATCTTCGAGCTTTGGTTTTTCCAGCTTTGGGAGTTTCTGCCAAGCATCTTCCCAGAAGAGGGCAGTTTCCCCATTGCGGATTTCCCAGAAACTATGGTCTTGAACTAAGTTGCGATTCCTTCTAGCTAAATTCCATATTGGAGAACCCTCAGGCATATCCTGTAACCTTATTAAGTCATGTTCGTTGCAGTCGGGAGTGTATTTCTCCTTCCAGTGTCTGGCCCAGGGCAGATTGGTTTCCTTCAGCCAACGCCACCACAGCTTGGCTCCGCATTTCATATTGATGGTGTAGGGATCTACTAAATTTAAGCCCCCTGCTGCTTTCAATTTGCATAATTTGTTCCAGGACACCAGTACCCATTTCTTTTTCTCAGCATTGCCACTCCACAGAAAGGATCTTTGAATAGCTCTAATTCTCTGTAGGATTCCACTAGGAGCTGGCATGATGGAAAGCAGATACTGCGGAATGGCTTGCAGTATTGCTTTAGTGAGGACCAATCTTCCAACAAAATTAAGAGCCCTATGAGTCCAATGCTTACATCTTTTCTCCATTTTCGCTAAGATTTTTTCCCAATGAATTTTTTGCCAAGGTTTAGTCGTGAGCGGGGCTCCCAGATACTTAGAGGGTAGATTGCCTTTTCTAAAGCCAAGAATGTTGGATAGATGGTTCTGAATGGCTAGACGAGTATTAAAGAAGAAAATAGTAGATTTGGCATGGTTATCTCCATACCTGAAGCTTTGCTGAAGAGGTTTAGAATGTTCTTGAAAGCCCTGGCTTCTTTCACAGTTGGAGTGCCATGCAGCATTGTGTCATCTACAAACTGCTGGTGCGTTGTTGCAGGTATGGAGGGGAGAGGATGTAAGCCTTTGATTTTTCCTTCCTCTCTTGCTTTGTGAATGAGCCTGCTAAGCCCTTCCATAAGGATCACAAAAAGGAATGGGGAGAGAGGGTCTCCTTGCCTGATGCCTCGAGAGGGGGAGAAGGGTTCAGAGGGGGAGCCATTGACCAATATGGAAAAATTGGTGGATTTAATCAGAGCAAGGATCCATTTGGTCCATTGCTTGTCAAAGCCAAAAGCATTCAGAATGGCCTCCAGATAATTCCAGTTGACTTTGTCGAAAGCTTTGGAGAGATCTAGCTGCATCAGCATGCCTGGTAATTTCCTTGTCTGCAGGGTATGAACCATCTCCTGAGCTAAAAGGATGTTGTCTAAAATTTGTCTGCCCTCCATGTAGCCTGACTGCTCTTCCGAGATTAAGTAAGGAAGAATAGGCTTAAGTCTGTTGGCTATAACTTTAGATATGATTTTATATATCACATTACATAAAGCTATAGGTCTAAATTTTTCCGGGGAATTGGCTTCTTCTTCCTTAGGAATTAGAGCTAGGAAGGTGGAGTTCAGGGATTTGAGAATGGAGCCGGAGCGTCTAGAGTCTTCTACAACTTCCCATACCTCTGTTTTAATAGTAGCCCAGCAAGCTTTGTAGAAATTTATGGTAAAACCATCAGGCCCAGGTGCCTTATCATTTGGCATACTTTTGACAGCGTCTTCCACCTCCTCCATCGAAACCTCTCTTAGCAGAGCTGAGTTTTGCTCAGAAGTTATGATGTGGGGTATAGCTTGGGTTAGTTCCTCTATGGCCTCTGATCTTTCTTCCTGCGTTTCCTGAGCTATATGCTTGAAGTGCCTGGTGAGCAAAGTTGATATTTCCTTGTGATTTTGAAGAGTTTCCCCTGCTTCATTGTTGAGCCGAAGAATTTTGTTTGCCCCCCTGTAGTCCAGCGTGGATCTATGGAAAAACTTGGTATTTTGTTCTCCCTCCTTTAGCCATTGGATCCTTGATTTTTGTTTCCAAAGTGTCTCTTCCTGCTGACAACAGAGTTGCCATTGTTGCATCAATGCCTTCTCCTGTTCCCTTGAGTCTTCACTGCAGTTCCCTGAAGCCCATTCTTTATGAATTTGATTTAACTTGCCTTCTATGATGGTCTTTTCCTGGAAGATGTTCCCAAATTCGGCTGCATTCCAATCTTTAATTCTGTTTTTGATGTGTTTTAATTTGCTTTGGAGCTTGAACATTTTGGTTCCTCTGATATCCAATGGTTCACACCACCATTTCTTCAGCAAATGTGCAAAGTTGGGGTGAGTTAACCAGAACTTTTCGAATCTGAAGGGCTTGTTTCTAGGGGTCCCTAGGAAGGCTGCCTCCAAAGAGATTGGCCAGTGATCTGATCCTCCACTGGGAAGAATGTCAGAGTCCACTGTTATTCCTTCGAGTAAAATGCTTTCCGAGATCAGAAATCTATCCAGACGAGAGGCAATCAGCTTATCTCCTCCTCTCCTGTTGTTCCAAGTGTAGGAACCATTTTTGGGAAGGATGTCTACTAGTTTGGCAGATTCAATGAATTCAGCAAAGAGTTCTGTATCTTTATTGAGCCTTCTGATTCCTCCTTTCTTCTCCAGGAGAGAGGTTATCATGTTAAAATCCCCTCCCATGATTATCTTTGAGGTGGGGTGTCTAAGCTTTAAACTCATGAGAGAATTAAGAAAAGAAAATTTATCTTCTAATCTTTGCGGTCCATAAACATTTATGCATAGGTAAGTTTCAGAATTACCTATCATTTGAACTTCTGTGGTGACGAACGATCGTGTAGCTTCCATTGAGAGGATGCCTACTACTCTGGTGTCCCAAAGAGTAACTATGCCTCCTTCCCATCTGTTAGACTCCGTCTCATGTCAGAGATAGATTATTCTTCAAAACGGGGTTTTGAAGAAGAAATCATTAATGTGTTGTTTAAATTTGTGTAATTTATCTCCAGCTTTTCAAAAGACAGCAGCAAACTTCAAACTTCTATCCCTGCAAAAACAAAAGAAAGCAAAACATACATCAGACTCTACTGTTGATGAATTTGGTCAAGTTTTATCTTCATATGGTTTCAATTATCATGGTACAGAGGTTTTCTACAGTGGCACATCCAGTCATTCATTTCGAAGCTTTGCAGCTCCTTAGAGCAGCAATAATTATCAAAGAGGAACAACTTGGCCACAAAATGGTCTACCCTCAAATCCATTTCTTTCCGCTTTAATGTTTGAAAGTATACATTATTGGACTTCTCGTTCTTTTGAAACTTATTCAACCGGAAACCAACATTCCTGCTACCCCATGGCAACCAAAGGTGGATGCTTTATGTCAGCCTGTTGTGTCAGGGAGTCAGAGTGTTTGCGAGAACCTACATAAGCGAAATCCCAACAGAGACAATGGTTATTTTGCAGTTATGAGACATGTTACAACAGTTGAAAATCATTTGCTTTACACTTAATTTGGGCAAAGTTTAATTCACTTTTCTTATATGTGTGGGAAATGTTTATTGGGTGGCTTAGATGTGAAAGAAACATTTTCCATGTCCTTGGCTCTGAATAGTGTGTCTCCAATCAAAGTGTTTTATTGTGATACTGAACTTTTTTACCCTCAGAGCTTTTATGAGGATTTTTATCCAGTGCTTCTTATGCATTTTTCATGCATTTATAAATTTGTAGCTTGCCTATGTTCCAAGAGGAAATGCTTTAGTGATGAATTCATCCATCAAGTTATTCACCAGTTTGGAAATGAGTATGAGACACCAGTTCTTGCACCAAGGAGTTTTGGTACAGAAGAGGACCTGATAAAGGACTGTATTTTAGTTATGGGATTGCGTGAATCTGTCTATTGGACGAGTTGGTTGCTGACATATGCCGCAATGGGTGCTTTCACCTCTCTGATCTTGGTTTTGATGGCCAAAGTCACTGGAATCTTTGCTGTATCAGATACAAAAGTAACTTTTCTACTTGTTTATTCTTTCACATTATCTCTGATTACTATGGCATTTGCATTAAGCATAATGTTTTCAAAGGTCAGGACAGCAATAAGTGTCTCTGGAGCTGCGTCTTTTCTTGGAGGATCCATGAGAATGACCGTGTCTTTTTGTGTCATTATGGTCGAAATCACAAACAATCTGCAGCTTTTGCCCCTGATTATGCTAGTTCTTCTCATATCTAAGGCTGTTGGTGATGTTTTTAATGGAGGATTTTATGAAGAGCAAGCTCGGCTGAGAGGTATCCCATTGCTCGAATCGAGGCCAAAACAGTATATGCGCAATATGATTGCCAAAGAAGCTTGTGTAAATCAAAAGGTTGCATATTTTCCACGTGTCGTTAAGGTTGGAGATGTAGTTGCAATGCTACAGAGCAATAGTCATAATGGTTTCCCTGTAATTGATCATCTACAAAATGGAGAAACAGAGTATCTATATATTGTAGATAAGTTTGATGGTGGCGGTGGCATCAGAGTAAAGCAGCAATATCTCTACATGGTTGCTTTAACTTAATAATCCCATATTCGTTTTTCTTCTCGGCATTCTTCAAGCGTTGTTCCATCCAGGGGTTGATTTCCATTATTGTGATAAGATGCTCTGCCAGATAGCCTGAAGCCCATTGAAAGGAGAAACCACATTCATGTTTAGATGGACAAGCGATGTTTGTTATTTACACGGTAAAGTGAGAAGAGAACAATTGCCATGAGGTTAATGCATTTAATATTATATCATTCCTTTATTTGGGGAGGTTACAGATAGTCTTTGGAGTGGGAGTCATCTCCATTGTTATATATTTTGTCCTTTAAACGAGGATTCTACTGGATGGAACTAGTCAAAGGAAAGGGAAGCAAGTGCATATCCCCTTCTTGTCAATGGGACAGGGAAGCAACTTCAGAAGGCGTTTGAAAATATTTACAGTTGCCTTGACAATATATTTGGATTACAAGACAATCCAGAAGAAGGACGAATGGATTACTGTGGATAAACGGGATGATCTATGGGAGAGAGCTCATGAACGGAATGCTAATCGCCTTCTTAGTGCCATGATTGAATTAGAAGGATTATGGGTGAAATTAGGCCAGTATCTCTCTACCCGTGCAGATGTTCTTCCCGATGTTTATATACAGCTGCTCAAGCAGTTACAAGACTCTCTTTCACCTCGTCCATTATCAGAGGTTTACCAGACCATAGAGAAAGAGTTGGGAAAGCCCAAAAGTGAAATATTTACGGATTTTGATGAAACACCTCTTGCCACAGCTTCGATAGCCCAAGTTCATCGAAGTCGTTTGAAGGATGGACGGGATGTGGTTGTAAAGGTTCAGCATAAGGGCATCAAGGATGTCATTCTTCAAGATTTGAAGAATGCTAGGACAATTGTTGAATGGATAGCCTGGGCAGAACCACAATATGATTTTAGTCCAGTGATTGATGAATGGTGTAATGAAGCACCCAAAGAACTCGACTTCAACACAGAAGCTGAAAATACATGAAAGGTTGCCAGGAACCTTAATTATCGAAGCAGGCAGAGTGATAGTTCCGTTGCTAATTATGTTGATGTACTTATTCCTGAAGTCATCCGGTCAGCAGAAAAAGTTCTTGTTTTGGAATACATGGATGGGGTGCGGTTAAATGACCAATGTAAAACAGGGAACCACGCCAAGGCACTAGATCCGGCCCTCATTTACGCCACAGAATATCAATCATAGGCAGAAGAATAGGATTCAATTTCTTATTTAAGACTTCAGATTTCCTTATTTGAATGGCCAGCGCATTTCCAGAGATTTGGGGCGCAGTTTGCAAAGTGGCATGCAAGATTGGATTGCCTGTAGCTTCAGCAAATGGGATTGACACCTGCCCTTCACTTCAGCCACCTGCAAACACCTGTTACCAGATGCATAAGAGTCTGCGCTCCAATTGTTAGGCTTTTTGGTTAGAGATTTATGAGGGGATAGTTATTACATGTTCTATTAATGGAATTCAAGTGAGACAGCGCAGGAGTTTTTGATTTCAAGAGAAACACATTTGCTATTTCGATACTTAATCTTGATTTCATGAGATTTTGCTCCAGATTTTGTCTCCTAATCATCAGCAGATTTAGGGGAACACTGTTCTGTTTATGGAATGGATGTAACGCTTTTAGGTTAATTTTTGTAATTTCAGTTTCAAACAGCGCCCAGATTGTGGGTCAATCTGTTGTTTTGTTTTAGAATAGTTTATAAAAATAATGATTTTGTAATAAAAAAAGTTGGGAGAGAGTGAGTGAGGAGGGAGAGTTTTTTCTGAGCGCTGGGAGCTGCTAGCGTAGCAGAGCTTCATTGTACAGTTTTCTGCAGAGAATTTAATGGAATTTCACAGCTCTGTTTGCTGAGATTCATGTGGTATGTTGATTTAGCATAAGTTTTTTCCCTTTGTGTTTCATTCACCTCATGATCATATCTATTTGAGCAAATGAAGTGATTAGGTAGGAATTCATAGTATTATATGCTCCTCCTATAAGTTTGTTCAATTCTATGTTTTCTTCTGTTTAAGGAGGATTCGAAGTATTATTTGCCCTCCTTAGCTCCTCACCGGTCTTGCCATCCCATTTGAAACCAGATTTGGTGTTAAATTGCATGCCTACCTTGCCTCAGTTGATAACCTGTGTAGTCATTATATTTCTCTGTTTGAAGCTGTGATTTTGCCCATGTAGCCCAGAAAAGCCCCGTCATTCCATTAAAAAACCCCAAAAATCATTAAATCCAAACCCCCTATCAATTTACTAGCCTAAAATCCTTATTCTTAATTGGTCAGCCTAATCATATTGAAAGATCTATCGAATCTGACCCGAGAGAGCCTTCTCATACCTCGTAGGGCTAGCTACGAGGTGAAATGGTTTGATGTAGCCTTGAAGGTTTACCTTCCTCAGCCTAGGGTGAAATCTCAAGCGCTAAAACCATCCTTGACTGGCTACGTCTATACATTCTATAGGTTTACCCAGCCTTTTGCTGATGTTCTCCATTTGATTAATGGCACATTTGGTTTCATGTATGAACATAATATCTGGTTTTTCTTTCTGGAACTTTCTCTTAAGAAGTCTTTGTTTGGCCTGGCTATTGAGACCTCTTGCATTCCATGAAATGATTTTCATTTATAACTAGATATATTATTGGTAAGACGGGAAGGCATTTAGGGCCTTCATTTTTGCCTGAGTTTATCATTAGAATCCCCAAGTCATGCAATACCTCCCCATTTTTTCTTTGGCCTCTTCTCTTTGTTTGCTTCCGACCTGTTGGATTGAGAGAGATGCTCTTTGAATGATTTCCTGTGCCTTTTGCTATTCCTAATCTCCTGTTTTTCCTGTCTAGTTCCGCCTTTTGTCTTGCGATGAAGAGATCACTGATCTTCCTTATTTCTTCTTCCGGAATATTTTCCAGTCCTTGAGTTCTCCAATTTTTTTCCATATCTGGGAGGTTCACCCCTTCCTTTTCTAGAACTTCATTGAGCTCCATCTCCTCACTACCCCCATCGCTGGTTAGCATATCAGTATCGTCATCGCGCTCGTCTTCTAACTCTTGCATTTGGATTTCTGTTCTTACTATATTTTCCTCCCCTTCCTTTGTTTTGTGTCCTTGCTTGTCTTTTGGTTCTTCATTAAGTTTTGTTTCCCTGTTTGTTCCTTCTGAATCTGTATCGGTTTCCAGAATGCTGAAGGTGTTGTTGGTGATGCCTGGGACTGCCTCTGCTCTGTACATTCTTTTTCTGTTAGCTCTTTGTCTTGTTTTTGGCTTTGTGAAGGCCTCTTTGCTCTTTGCTGCTTGCTCTGGTTTGTGCTCTTCCCCTGTTCTGTTTAAAGGGCATTCTCTGACAAGGTGTCCGTGTTCATGACACCTTCTGCATCGGAAGGGGATTTGCTCATAATCTATGGCTTGATAATAGTCCTCGTCTCTGAATTCCAGCCATAGGCCTTCATGCAGGGCTCCTGAGACATCCATCTCCACACATATTCTTGCACAGGAAGTATATCTACGTTGCATCGTTGCTTTTGAAACTTTGATGAAGGTTCCGAGACGATCTCCTATTTGCTTAAGCGTTGCTAGTCCCCAATATTCTATTGGAAGGGAGAATAGGCGAATCCACACAGGAACCTGTGTGAAGGTTTCTTTTTCGGGCACAAAGATTGCTTTCCAGGATCTCATATAGAGTCTTGCTGAGGCAAAGAAGTATGGACCTCCATCGAAGACTCTATCCTTGTCCTCTAAGTTCATAAAAACGACAGTAAAAAAACCTTTTGCCCCAAGGTGTAGTTTAACATCACCTTTAGGTTTCCAATGTTGCTTGATCCATTGACAGAGCACTCGTTTCGTTGGCCACAGTCCCATGAACTTGCATATTATTGCATGTTCCGTCATGTGGTCTCTATAAGCTTGAATGTCTGGATCTGAGAAGACCACTCGGAGGGTTTCGATTTTTTTCGATTTGCATGCTCCTTGCGTTGCCTTGTTGGAGCTGGGATTTGAGGCCTTTGCTTTCTCCTCTTCCTCTTGAGGGTGCTTCTCTGCCCCATGTTCCTCTTCGCCCTCTGTTTGGATAATTATTGGTACTGTGTCTCTTTGGCTTGCATCTGCTCTTTTGTCGTTATTCTCCTGTCCATTGTTTACTTTTTCTTTCATTTTTGGGTTGTTTCTTGATTCTTTTTGCAACTGATTTGTCCTTTCTTTGTTGGTTCCGCTGTTTTCCGTGCGCTCTCCATAACCAGTGATTTTAAATCCTTCCTGCGCTTTCTGTTTCTGCATTACGACTTGCTTGAAGGATGGGGTCCCAGTGGACCCCCCTTTTACCATTTGTCGGGTCAGACCTCGACCTCTGTAAAGTAGATCCACTAATCTGTCTCTGTGTGCTTCCAGAACTGTTGCTGAGCCTGCAAGATTGCAGCACTAAACCCTAGACCTCGAAGCTCCTCTCAAAAATCCCCATCCTTGTCTTCTTAGGAGCGCAAATCTGTGAGTATCGATTTCCTTATATGACTTTAACCTATTGTGTTTTTTTCCTTTATCTCTTAACTTTTTCGATAATGTGAATAATAGAAAAATAGATTTGAAAATCTGGATTAATATTAGTTTTTTTGAATTATTATTATCTTTTTTGCAGGGTAGGTATTACTTTTTTGATATTTTTTCACTGTCAATTAGTTTCACTTTTGACTAAAAATTAAATCATATTTGCTAAAGTTGACATTTGGAAACTAATTTATTTTATTTTTTTAAATAAATTGCCTTAATTTTCCTAAATCTAATTGACTATTGGGCTCTCCCTCTTATTGAGTAATCATCATAAGATTGTATTAACATGCTTCTTTGTTGGCAGGAGGTTGTCTTGCTCACTCCAGCTTAGTTCATATCTTTTGCAATGATTTTGTACCAGTGACATTTCAACCATATTGATAGGTTGCTCGAGATGAGATTCGATCAATTTCATGGATGGGATAAATACTGACTGGAGTATTGAGCTCTATGGGGATTATATTTTTATTTTTATTTTTTGTTTGTCGTGCAACAACTTCATTTCAACACAATGCATTTGTTTGTCAATTCTTCTTTACTCATAATCCTATGGCCAAGTCTCGCACGGTCTGTTCGATTTCAGATTTCTTTTCCTAGAAAACATTTATTATTTCATTAACTTGACTTACAATGCTCCAACAAACCCTTCTTAGATGACTAATGTCACGCCTTTTTTGTAAATAGATCCCACATAAGCACTTCTTTCAAGGGAAATTAAAATCTCATTGCCACTACATCCTTTGTACGTTTGGATTGATACCATTATTAATCAAGCATATTTGTCATAAATTCCCTAATAATATGTCAAATTCAAGTGGTAGTTGATATTAATGAATTGAACGTCTCTACATGGGATAATATTGCAAACTAGTGGTGGATTTAGAAACACATAATACCATGTATTGCCTTTTTAAATGGGAAATTAATTTATAGCACAAGTAATTAGTGATTAAACTTGTGTAACAAAGGATGTTGAATAAAGGAAAAGGAGAGAGTTTTCTAGAGGTAAGTCTTTCCAACAAACTCTGCTCAGATGACTAATGACCATTACAACGCCTAATCATTAGGCCATGAGCAGTATTGTTGAATGAGCTTATCAATGCAGAATTTTAAAGTGGTGTATCTTGTCTATTTAAAGGTCCTTTTTAATGCAACAAGAGCTTAGACATGGATTTTTGAGCATTCTGGACAACATGGGAGCATTATTTTTGCAGATTGAGGCTTATATTTTGACTTCAGTTAGCACTCTATGTGAAGGAATGTTGACAATGGTATGTCCCTTTTAGTTTTTATCCTTTCTTGGAAGAAAGTAGAATTAAAATTACTAGCATTTTCACATAAAACAAAGATAATTGGTTTAGTAGTAGTCCTTTTTTACAACAAGGGAAACTAGCGTAGCGGTAATCCTTGTCCACTTGCAATTTTAGTACTATATTATGCGACGCGTTGGGTTGCAATTTCAGTACTATGAAGCAATTTATTTTATGCCTCTTGTTGGGTTGCAATTTTAGTACTATGAAGCAATTTTCTTTATGTTGTGTGTGTGTTGGGTGATAGGAGATCAAGGTGCTTAATGTCTGACATCATTGGTAAATTTTGTGTGCATACAGAAAACTTATGCACATTACAAAGAGAACTTCAGGTACCTTCTTCTACAAATGAAGTAGAAACTAGAAAACTGATATTAGAAATAACATACAATATCACAGTTTCAAAGGATTTCAATGATAGTGCCTCAAACGTGCTAATAATGTTGCAACCTTAGGCTCCATGAACTAGACCATCTATGATAGCTTCAATTTCCTTCCTTCTCTTAGTCAAGGTTCATTACAACAATTCCAATAAAACCATAAAATGGCTTTTTGTTATCCTCTGCACTTCCATCGACCTGTAAAGTTGTAAACCTTTGGAAATATTTTGTTTGCAAGGATTTTGTGTCGTAAATTTTTTATTGATTAATAAAATCTGTTTTATTTATCCTATACATTAAAACACATCTAATTTGCTAACTTTAAAATTCAATAATCAAAACAAGTGGCAGGGAATGCTAGCTATGCGGCCTTGTTATATACAATGTTCTTATGAGAACTTATAATTTTTTTTATGAGAATTAAGTTGAGCACCTACGTGATTGTTAGGAAGTGCTTAAGAAGTCATTAACATGACATCATATTTGTAGGTTAGGAGTTTTATTCCATTGACACTTAGTTTTTTAAACTAAGTATTGATTAATATGGCATTGTTTTTTTAGTTAAGGAATATTATTCTATTCATATTTAGTTCATTAAATTAAGTATTGGATGCCATAGAATTATGTTTGCAAGTAAGCAATTTACTTTATTGATATTAGATTAATTATTCAAGTGCTTATTCAATGGTTCTTCTCTGAATTATTTATATTTATGGTGCATCGAAGAAAAAACATATTTTAATTAAACTAACCACTTGAATTAATTTCAACATTCCCTTTTGCCTTTGGATTGCGAATTATGATTAATAACTAGAAAGACGCTCCATATTGCTCATTGATTTAAAACAATGAATTGAACAATATATCATTGTTGAAGTGTTTTTTTTTGTTTTGGAAAAACTAAAAGCATGGATTTTTTTTAAATAACCATTATTAATAGCCACAAATATAGCTATACATGATTTCCCTTATGGAAAAATGTTAAATTGCATTAAGAGTAGTATTTGGTCTCATGTATGGGATTTATGTTTTGTGCTACTAAAAGGCACATGACTCGTTGGAGGTAGCCTAAATCACGTGGGCTTCACTTGGGGAGCAATACCATACCACGTGGGTTCATTTTGGGGTATTTATATTGAGGAAAAAATGGCATAATATATTGGGGGATATATAGGGGTTAAAGGGTGTTTATATTGGCAGTTATAAAAAATGAAGCTCAAAATTAATGATAAAATATAAATGGGTATAAAAAATGTTAATGAAAAAATGGATACCTACAATATCTAATGGAAGTAGGGGTTTTTTAAATTGGGAAGCTGTAATGGGTTCGTATTGGTAGGGGGTTAAATAATGTGATTTTTAGGGGTATTTTGTAGTATGTAGTCAAATTAAGGGTATTGTTTAATATGCCATGAATGGACGTGATAGGTCAGAGGTTCATTGAGTGAATCCCACGTGGCCTAGATAATGAGCATAAGAGATACATGTTTTTTTTAGATACTATCTAGGCCAAAACTGGGCTTTCGTCTTTGAGTGAGACCTAACAATGATTTTGAATGGCTAAGAGCTTATTTTCCTTAGACACAGGGAAACAAGTTCATGGCCTTAGACCCAATGGACTTGGTAGGAGTGGAACTCTACGCCCCTATGGACCGCTAATGAGTTATTTCAAGTGGCATGAACTTTCTTGAATAACAACAATGAGTTAATCCACATTTGTGGATCCAACTATTGATGGTTGTCCTCACTACCAATTGACCACTAATTTATGAAGTGTTTACTACCTTCAAAGACTAATATATGTATACATGCCATGTGTAGCTTCCCTAGAATTTTTGGAATCGTGAAATGGTTTGTACAAATCATAGCCTAATGGGAAATCATTGTGTATAATCTAAGTCACATGACACAATACCCGAAACATGAAGGACATAAAAATACAAGTGTTATGCAACCAACTCACAAAACAGAAGAAAAGATAGATCAACGACTTAAAAATTATCCTCTTTGAGGGGGAAACCTCCTTTACATTACATAAATGAACAATTTTTAGATAATACAAATGTTAAGACCTCCTTGGTATATATAAGAGTCTAAGGGGTCATAATATAATTAGAGCCTACATAACAGTAATAATGTAAGGACACCACGATAACAATAGTGGGCTTCTATGGGGCACAATAATAACAACATGGGGGATACATGGGCAAAACAATAACAATAGGGGGTTACACTAACAATAACAATAAGGAGAATACTCTAATATTATAGGGACCTACATTCCCCTCTCCTTCAAAAAAGATTTTCCCTCAATGCTTGAGTAGTTCTGGATGCTTATGTATAAAATTCTCATCCTCCCACGTGGAATCTTCAACAGGTAAGTTCTTCCACTTAATGAGATACTATGAAATTAATTGTTTTTGTATTTGTTGGGTTCTTGTTTCCGTGATTGCTTTAGGCTCAAATATGATTTTTCCTTCTTCATTAAGTTCTGACAACACTATTTGAACTAAGAGTTTGTCACCAAGAACCTTCTTTAAGCATGAAATGTGGAAAATTGGGTGTAGTTAGGAAGATGCAGGCATCTCAATTTTGTATTCCATTGTACCAATCTTTTGCAACACCTTGTAAGGACCATATTACTTGAGTGATAATTTATTATCCTTCTTATATTTCTTAAGGGACATTTGTTTGAATGGTTATAGCTGTAAAAATACCCAGTCGCCTACATCAAAACTTCTTTCACTACGATGTTGATATGTTTGTTGTTTCATTTGATTTTGCACCTGAGTGGGGTTATCCTTTAAGAGTTGGAGAACTTGTTGTTGATGCTCGATGTCATCTTCCACTGCTTGAACCTTATAATTTTCTCTTAAACATGATGTGATGGATGGTGAATGATATCCATAAAGTGTCATAAATGGGGTCATTTTTGCTATAGTATGGAAGGAAGTGTTATACCGCCATTAAACTAGAGGTAACCACTTGACCCATTGTGTTTGTTTATCAGATACAAAGCAACAAAGATATCATAACAAACATTTATTCACTATCTTAGTTTTCCTGTCAAATTGAGGATGATAAGATGAGCTATAAGTTAATTGAGTACCAAGACAAGAAAATAATTCTATCCAAAAATTTCTAGTGAAAATGGGAAATTTGTCACTTACAGTAATCTTTGGGTTTACATGTAGCTTTTGAATTGTTTCCATAAACGCAATAGCAACTGTATTGGCTTTAAAAGGATGAGATAATGCACAAAAGTTTGCATACTTGGTAAGTTTATCAACTACCACCTTGATGACACTCTTTCCTTTGGACTTGGGTAAACCTGTGATAAAATCCATTGAGACCTCCTCCTAACGTTGACTTGGAATGAATAAAGGTTGTAATAGACTCGGAGTCTTAATTGTCTCAAATTTATTTTGTTGGCAAACCAAACATTCTGCCATAAACTAACATCAGATTTAAGGTTCTCCCAAAAAAAATCCTTCTTAACCCTGTGGTAAGTTTTTTAAAATCCTGAGTTCCCTCCTGAGGGGGTTTTTTTCAATTCCAAAAGAATATTTTGCTTGAGTTGGGAATTCTTACAAATATATAAGCGACCTTTGTACCATAATGAATAATTTTTCTAGCTAAATGTATCAGATGTACTGGGATCTTGTTGCAAATTTTGAATGAGTGTCCACACCTCTTCGTCATTCTTCCATTCATCCCTTGCTTCAGTTATCCAATCAAGTTGGATAATAGAAATGGCACAAAGCAATGCTTCCACATCCTCATCCTTTCTTGAGAGTGCATCTGCAACAACATTTTGCTTCCCTTTTTTGTAGATGATTTCAAAGTCATAACCCAACATCTTTGTGACCCATTTTTGCTGCTCTTCTGAAGATAATCTTTGTTCCAAAAAGTATTTAAGACTATCATGATCTGTTTTTACCTTGAAGTGTCTTCCCATTAGGTAAGGTCTCCATTTCTTTAGTGCATGTAGTATTGCCAACATTTCCTTCTCATAAATAGGTTTGTGTAAATACTTTCCTTTGATTAGACGACTTTCAAAAGAAATGGGTCTTCCTTCTTGCATTAAAACAACACCAATTCCATTTCTTGAGGCATCACATTCCACAACAAAGGTTTTTGTTAAGTTTGACGTTGCTAAGACCGTTGTTTGACACATTTCCTCTTTAATATTTTCAAAGGACTTAGTTGCTTCTGGAGTCCAAGAAATTGCATCTTTCTTTAGTAATGTTGTTAGAGGTGTTGCTATTCTCCCATAATTCTTAACAAATTTGCGATAATACCCTGTCAACCCAAGGAATCCTCAATGATGTTTTATGGTTGTGGGGATTTTCCATTCATTAATGGTCTTAATTCTATTAGGGTCTACCTTAACACCCTCATGAGATACAATATGACCCAAATGTTCCACATTGTTATAGACATTTTTGTGCCTTACAGCTCTAAGCATGAAATGTCCATAAACCAAGGGATCCTAAGTCCCTAAAAGTGTTGTTCCTACCCCTATAGGAACAAGGTCAACCAATTACAGCTTCTCCCAGAAGTTCTCCACCAGAAACTGCTCAGAAACAGTCAAATCAGGATCATTTCAGCTGCTCCACTAGCTACCTGCGTTGCATAGCACCCAAGTACACTAGCTAGGTGCGTTGCAACGCACCTAAATGCACTACCAGGGTGCACTGAGTGGGAAATGACAAATGGCAGTTCCATTCCGCGAGGTGGAAAGACAATGGAAGCTTCCAGAATCTTCCCCCATGACACTTGCCTCACTGAGTTCGACCAAGGATGAGTAAGAGGCTCTCAGCCTCCAAGTGGAAGCAAGAACTGACAGAGAGAGGCCACAAGTCAAATCATAAGCTGACTCATCTTCTTTGCATACATCTATATATGGATCCCTCATCCCAGAGATCCAGAGGCTGGAATTTTGTACTTTGCAGAGAATTGTTGTTGGTTTTGAGATTGAGATCAGTGCATTGGGTGATTTATGCTTTGTTGGAGGTGAAGAAGGGATTCCTTTGCTGGGAGGTTGATGCTGGATCGGGACTCACTTGGTTGTATCTCCTCTTGGATCTTCTTGTTATATCAATAAAACTATTTGAGTTTCTCCTACATGCTTGTGTATCAATGATGTTTTGTTATATTTGCATGTTTAGCTTAAATCTGATCCTAAGCTATTTATGAATGTAAACCTATGTCTTTGTGTAGTTTTCCTCTTCTGTGATCTTGCAGGAACTTGGTGAAGTTGGGCAAGTAAGGGAGAAGGTAGCTGGAAGCTGTCAAAGAGAAGAGAGATTGGATCAAAAGGACTAGCGCAAGACACAGGTTAGTTCATCCTATTCCTCTTCATTTACAGTTCATAAAGAAGAATACGAAAGTAGTTTTCCTTGTTTGTTGCTAAGGAACTGTCACACCTTAGTGGGATAGGGGCGTTCTGAGTAGACACTTTTCCCAACAACACACCTCCTTTACTCCAAAGAAACATTTAGAGGTTTTTTCATATAATTGTTTCTCCTCCAATAGTTTGAGCACCATGTCGACACATTGAACATGATCCTTCCAAGACTTGTTATAGATTAGTATATCATAAAAAAATACTAACACAAATTTTCTACGGAAGAGTTTGAAAATGGAATTCATCGAACCTTGAAATGTGGAATGTGCATTAGTAAGGCCAAAAGGCATGGCCAAAAATCCATAATGACCCCCATGAGTTTTGAATATTGTTTTCAAAATGTCTTTAGTCTTCATTCTAAGTTGATGGTATCCTAAACGAATATCAAATTGGTGAAGTAAATTGCTCCATGTAATTCATCCAAGAATTCATCAATGACAGGAATGAGAAATTTATCTTTAGTAGTGAGCTTGTTAAGCTCCCTATAATATGGACACATGTGCCATGATCAATCCTTTTTGTGCACCAATACTACTGGAGTAGAGAAATAACTTTGATTAGGTTGAATTATACCAGCCTCTAGCATTTCTACAACCATACATTCAATTTCACTCTTTTGGCATAAGGATATCTGTAAGGTATGATGTTTGGAGGCAAACATCCTGGAGACAAATGAATAACATGATCATGATCACAAATAGGTGGGAAGCCTTTTGGGAGTCTAAAATACCTTGGAATGATTGTTCAAGAATTTTTGGAGATCTGGAGAAATAGATGATTTCGATGTTTGAACCTCCAGTGAGAATAATTGTACAATTACGCCCTGTTGTTCTTTCTTCAAAAGCTTTGTCATGCCATTAGAGCTAATTATCTTTCCTGGTTTCCTTGAGATACCCTTTAATTCAACTTCCTTTTTGTCCCAAATATTTTTTCAAGAAAAGTTCTTGAAAATTAAAAGTTATCATCCCAAAAGATTGTAACCATTGGACTCCTAATACAACATCAACACCACCCATTGGAAAGGAAAGAATTGGACTATTCAATATATTCCCCCATGGTTAGCTTGATATTATGGCACTTTCCAGAGCAATTTATAGTTCCTCCACTTGCAACCATAACTTGGCACTTTGGTGTTGGATATAAGAAGAAATTCAATTCCTTGGCTATCTTACAATGAATAAAATTATGGGTACTACCCAAATTAGTAAGCACTGTTACCTTTTTCTTCTCGATATATCCTTTTATCTTGAGAGTTTGAGAAGTGGTAATTCCTGCCAATGCATTACAATATATGGTCAGATTCATTTCTTCTTTCTCTGGGGTTGGTTCCTGGTGTATATCCTCCTCTTTTGATGTTTCTTGTTCATTTTGTTCCTCCTCTTCGCAATCTATGTAGAATAGTTTCATCTCAGCACACTTACGACCTTTAGTGTATTTTCTATCACAACTATGAGAAAGCCCTTTTGATATTTTTTCCTACAATTGTTGTGGCTTCAACCTTGTAGGTTATGGAAGGCTAGGAGAAACAACACTTCCATCTTTATAGTTGTGAGTGGTAGACTTCTTTGTTGCCATAATTTTTCTTTGAACTTTTCTTGCCACCTTGAATGCCTTCTCCAGTGAATTTAGTTCCCAAAGGAGAACCTTATG